>KB670058.1:0-677497 GCA_000349105.1 Anopheles epiroticus | reverse complement strand
GCAGCAGCATTAGCCCGGCACCGGTTTTTGGGGCGCACCGTAATCGTCGTGCGCGCTTCGTATGCATCGAAGGGGTGAGATGGTGCGTTTTGACCCCCCCCCCCCCCCCCAAGACCGCCACCCCCCTCCACCTCCACATCCAAAACCATAGGTTTCCCTCGGGTTTTCCTTCATTAGGCCACGCGGGAAACAACAATGCGAAACGTTGTGGCCGTTGTTCGAGCATCGTCAGGCGACCGGTTTTTTTGGACAGTGTGTGTGTGTGTGTTTGTGTGTGTGAGTGTGTTCTTTTTTTGTCGTTGTTGTCGTCGTTCTCCTTGTCGTCGTCGTCGCCGTCATCGCCGTTGTTGGTGCGCCGTAATTGGCTACATTACACACATTGGTTGCTTTAATTGGAAACAGTTCAAGAAACACAGCCCGGGTGCGTTATGCACTTTTCCCTTGGCACGGGCGGAAGCAGCGCATTGCGAGGTGTGGAAAACTTTTGTCCAAGCACGAATTTTTAACGAGATGTAGTTTGGGAGGTGTAGTTGATTTTCAATTACAAAACCGTTTTGCCTTATTTACGATTATGGGCTAACAATTTCCTGACCCTGGCAGAGCCATTTTGTATTCGAGAGCTACTAATTAGTTTTGAGAAATAGGATTCGAACCCTGATCCCCGCGCCTTCGAAACATAATCCCTCGTGCTGTTACTCTCAGTGCTTCTTTTCTGCCCTTGGCATTAATTAAACAACTACGATTGCACGCAAAAATGCCAATTACAGAGGAATTACATTTTGCTCGAGGGGAACGGGTGGATAGTGAAGCGCCCGAGACGATAACACCGAGCAGAAAACGGAAGAAGGGTTTTTATCTGTCGTTTGTGCATGGAAGTCTGACCGAATCTAATGTGGCACGTGATGAGGCGGCACACCGTCGCGCTCCGGGGCAATTGATGAGTCGCTCAACTATAAAGGGAAAAGCAATTTGTGATTGATCGAAACGGATGCTGGAAATTCGTGGGTGAAGAGGGTTCAAAAGACGCACAGGTAGGATAAATAATGGTCGACATACGCCCTCAAGCTGTTTGGCTAATTAACCATCCCTTTTGGGAAGAAAAGGAGGTTTGTAAGGAAATGAAGGCAATGAACCTTAGTAGAACAACAAGCATGCTGTTCAGAAAGGTCGTTTATATCCCAATAATTAGACAGCTTTTCGTTTTCTTGAATCATTTTGTAACTATCCAAAATTAGATATGGTTAAACAAGTAACAATTGCAATTAAATGAATCTTTATCTATGCCATCTCATCAGCCGAAAGCTCGCAATCTCCTCCCAACCCAACCCCACCTCACATATTAAGCCCACCGTATCGATAAGCGTTTTATACACGCTTAAACGCCAGCCTTTTTCTACCCATTAGCGACCACCTCATCACTATCAATGCCAATCGGTGGACATGTTTCAAACATTTTCATCAATTAAACTACAGATTGAACTTAATGAAACTCATTCCTGTAATGGAAACGACCAAATACACACACACACTCACACACACATACACCCAGACCCACAGGCCACTTCCTCTCAAGCAAGCGCATAAAGGTGTGGAAGAAAGAAATGTATAAAAATAAATACACAACCCATCAGGGTCTAATTTCCCGCGCTTATCAGCAATCAGTTAATTACAAAGTGCTTTCCTTTTACTCTCCCTCCAAGTCTCTTTCTCTCTCTCTCTATCTTGCCTTGTTACTCACACAAGAACACAGTACAAACTTGGGGAAATGGAAAACAAGAGAGCCGCTTTCCGCCGCGCACCATCCACTCGAGGGGTTTTCCATCGCCCCCCGGGGAGGGGAGAGTTTACGCCTCTCGGTGGCTATCATCGAAACCGTCTTACTCTATCGCTCAATCCATCAATTAAACGAAGTGCATTATTGATTGCCATTTCATGTTTTCTGTCCTCGTGTCATCGTGTTCGCTTCCTCCGTCGCTTCCCTCCGAGCTGGTTGGAATGCATCGGACGGTTTAAAAAAAACTTCCATTCCAAATGGCAATGATGACTCGGTCCACACACGGTTGCACAGCCCCATCCGGAGCGAGTGGATCAGAAACCTCTAGTTTAATCATTCCGATACAAATCTCACTTCAAAAGAAATTCATCCATTTGGTGAGTGGTACCATTGATGAGTGCATAAGTACATACATACACGTAATTCTCCCTACATTCCCCACCTCGTCCGCAGAAGCTCTCTTTCGCTTGCAAAGCACCATCGCCGAGCGGCGGAAATGAAATGGAAAAAAGGTTATTATAATACAGAGCAACGAACGGGACGGGACGCAAAGAGCGAACGGCGAAGAGCACGGTACACGACGGTCAATCCCGACGAGCTTAACTGTAATGACGTAATTAAACATCAATTCCAAGTCCTTCCCGAATTCGTCCCCAATCGTCAGCATCGTCACCCACGGTAATCCTACCCATTTGAGAGCGAGCAGGAAAAGCGCCGGGGTACCGCCAGCGGGGTGGTTTCGGGTGGCGTTCATTATAGATTGCACCGTTAATTACCGCCACCAGGACCGGTTTTCCGCCAGTGCACGGCGCAAATTGAATGAGCCCGTCCGGAAAGAAGCCAGCGGAATCACCTTTCGCAGCGTGCGAGTGAAAGAGGAAGAGAAAGGTCATTAATTTTTGCAAAGTGTTTCACTTTGTTTTTTTTTTTTGTTTATTGCTGTTCCTCCCTTCCGAAAGCGATTTTATTACTTTTTGCTTTTAAATTGATACCTCAAATGTGTAATATTTCAATTGATAAAAAGCGCTCAATAAGCAGCAATTTTCGGCAATGCAATTGATTATGCTGAACGGCTGGGGAGGGAAAAGAGTCAACCAGACACTGGACACACTCACGCACACACAATGTCTACGGTGAAGCGGGAGTGAGAAGAAAGATAATTAGTTTGTAAACTGGTTTCAAATGTGGATGTTTGGTGCAACTCGGCGCGATGAAAAGTGCGCCCGAAGAAACCATGGGCACGTTGACGACGATCAAATATTTGTAGTGATTAATATGTTCTGCAGCTGTTTTCGGGCAAGCTGCACTTTGCATGCATTTGCTGCCGGTGGTACAAATATGTACAGACCCGCGTACAGTTTATCTTATCCCATTTCGATATCGGCATTTCGAGAAAGTTCGGCACCGAGCTCCGTGGGGGAAAACATGCTTACGATGGATGAGCGAATGAATGATTACATTGGAAATAAATTTAATTGCTGACTAATTGCAGCTCAGGCTGTAATTGAAGTTTCAGCAAACTAACGAACATGGTGTTTGATAAAATGAAAATGAGGATGTGAAAATAGAGCTGTTGTTCATGTAGCAAAGCGGCTTAACGAACGATTTAACCAAGGATACGAGTACAGTGAGTTTTGGTTTGAAATGTAGATGCTCTATTTTACTTTTTTGTGACTTACCGCATAAAACGAGATAGTTTATCCGCTTATTTGCAACTCTGAAAATATATGGAATACAAATAATGAACCTATTAAATGAATTACTTTTATAAGAGAGTACAGGGCTTAAGCATCCAAGAAGATAGTTCTTAGTTTGCTATATTATTTATTATTATAATTGATTTATTTATCTTTCACATTAATGCAGTGGATTGTATTTCAGAATAACATAAAAATAACAATGTATTTCTTATGATGATTTTGGTCAAGAATTTGTTGACTTTGTTTCCACTTTATAACACCTAGGGCGATAAGTATGATGGGTTCCTTCAAATCTGATTTACGTTTTTATCTTCATAAATAAAACAACATCAACTGTAAGACCTTTCTGCGCGAACCTTCAAGTAACTTATAATCCCATCTATTTATTTATTCTATTACTCATTCAGTGTATGCACCAACTACTTCAGAGACGTATCGCGATCTATAACAACGTCATTGCGAACACTTTAAATCGACGTAAGTGCTTTTGTACATCAAACTTTACGACCGTTTATGAATAATAAAAGCTATTCTTTCTTGCATTAGTACGCTAATCCTATCGGGACTGCTGTATATCATTTTCGACAAAAAAAGAAACCGTTAAAATAAACGGCCTATGGCAGAGAGTTACAAACCGAAATACATTCCCCTATTCTTCAATGTTTCGAATTTAATGGACCCTTGTCATGTTGCAGATCACCTCCAAAGCGTGTGGATTGTGCGAGCGTGTGAAAAGATAAAACGTCTAGCAAGCCGGCCCAGGTGGAAAGCTTAGATGAGCCACCTATCTGAAGATGTGCCTCTGTGTAAAAACTCCCTACGAAAAGACAAGAGGAAACATCGGACCGCATGCTGATTGTTTTACGAACAGCTAAACGAAACTCACGCCGTGCGTTAAGTGATAATGTCCAATTAGCATTTCATGATTGCACCTTAATCGGAAGGTTAAATGCTGTACGCTCGACACGCTGTTAACGTGAACGAGCTTGACGTTTGAGGGCAGGCAATGGGTGGGTGTAATTCTTTGGACTAGAAATTTATGCAATCTGCTTTCACCTTGATAGTTTTCATGCAGAGCTCTAGTTTAGAAATGGCACAATAATTTCATTCACCCTTAATTCGAAGAACATTATCATCACAGAAAAGTGCCCATCGACACACCTTAATTCATTATTAAACCATTCAAACCACTACCAAGGCTCGTAAAAATAAATGATCTTTTCTCTTTCCTTTCTACGTAGAAAAAATAAATAAATCCCTTCTCATAAAGATAAGATAATGTTTCCACAACGCACAGTGAGGCAATATTAATCACAACCAATATTGAAATGCTAAGTCTTTAAGACGCGCTTCCGTTTGAAATGATCGCGGTCCACCCTGACGCCCTTCCAAAGGGAAGTAATCCAAAGCGGATGCAATGTTTAGGTGCCAAAGCTTGTTTAGATCTAACCGACCGATAATTTCATGCGACTTATCTCACGAACCGGTGCGCTCAAGGCTTATTAACAGTTGGCTTTTATCAACATCAATGTTTATCTGTCCCTAGCGCACACACTATCGCGCACATTATAGAGCTTTTATGTTGCGCTTTAATCCACGTTATGAATGATTCATCATTCATCAACCCCAGAGGTTGGGACCTAGCATAAGCTGCTGGGTGTTTATAGAGGGCTATCGCGCTCAAGAAAGAGTTGAACAAAAGCAAATAAAACTCAATCACATTTCGGGGTTTTGTTAGCCACGTTTCAGGAGTGTTAAATGTAGAAGTGAAAATGTAAAAAGAAGTTAGTTTTGATTTTAATTCCCTTTGTAAAATTGCGTAAATTTAAGCGAGTCGTTTATTTTGAAATCATTCTGTCTAACTATGTGTTCAAACCTTTCAACAATCACCATTCTCCAAACCTGTTCAATTTAAACCCGACTTAAGTATGTCAGCACAGGTTCCATTAAACATATCATGACCGCTTGCACAGGCCTCATCAAAACTTTTTCCAGGATCAAGATGCAAAACAGAAACCTCCCAACCAGGACAACCAGTCCCTTTCAGGCTGGCAATGTCTTATAGTGCGCGCGAACTGCATAGACGTCCAACGATAGCGTCTCCCTCTTCCTAACCCGGACTCGTTCCACAAACCCAAAAAACGACGCGCTCGCACGTAATTAAATTTATGTTAAACAGCTCCCACCAGTGCACACAGCGAGCCTCCGCGTACTGCCGCGTAATCTAGAACATAAGTTTTCCCAGTTTTTCCTTCCCGCGTCCGGCACACCCTTCCCTTCTCAGCGTCGCTCGCCAGCCGGTGGATCGGTGGCATTCGCGTGCGATGGAAGATAAAAGAAATTAAACAATTCATCACCACAAAAGCCTACCGGGTGGGCTTGCCCGAGCGCATGGTACGACGGGGAGGGGGGGGGGGTGGAAGAAACGGATGAGCGAATGAGTTACCACCCTACCCCGATCCACTCCCAATCCCGAACGACACCACTCTCCCGAATGACGCGTCCATTACCTCCCACCCACACACGGCACACGGCACAGTTTGAGTCATTCAGTTGAGTGAAAGTAAACGCCATTAAAATAATGAAACAGGGCATTCAGGCTTGATAAGGCGAGGAAACGGAGCCCCCTTCCTTCTCTACACTTCCACCTTTGACTCAGCACCTTCTTGCTCCTTGCAACGGGGCCTTCATTCGGCACGAATCACGTGTTGCGAGCAGGACAAGAAAAAGGAAGTGAATCGAAAATTAAAGTTTTCCATTTTGTGCCCAGCACGGGCGTCTTCCAGGCAGCCGCAGGATCAAGCCAACTGTTGAAGGGGGGGGGGGGTTTGACGGGCACGGTAAATGGGGGAAATGAATTTCCCAGGTGTCACGAAGGAACGCGTCCGAAAGTGTACCATGCGTCTCCATCCGAGCGCACCGAAAACCCGATAGGACTGCGGTAAACCGAGCCCCGTCCTGGGAACACGTTAGCTTCCAGATGACCTGGAACGGGCCCAAACCGCCGGTCCATCATTTCGTTCGTTCCTCATCACCGTCGTCATTCGGCACCCAGCCCACACGCCCAGCAGTTCGGTGTTTGGTGGCCACAATTTGTCGCAATTCAATTAGAAATGGACCGCGGTCCCGTTTTGCACCTTCCTCGTGGTCTCGTGGCCCCAACAGCTAAAGGCGTAGTTCCAGCAAAGCTTTAATCTTTCGATTTGCATGAGTTCCTTTTCGCAACCGATCCCGAACCAAGCCCCCGCGGTCATCTTCTTCGATGCAATATCATTTAATTAGCCTAATTATGCGTCAATCCCCGGTTACATCGTTTCCTCGTGGCGCGGTAAGTTGGGAAGGTGTGGGTGTGGTTTTTCGTTTGCCACGAGAAGAGTGTAGGAGCGGTGCGGTGAGTGGAGCATGGGTGCTTTGCTGCTGGCAAGGTTCAAGGTGTCACGAATCGTTTCATACACGGTAACCGCATCATTTCGTGGTCCCTGGAGCATAACGGGCGTGATTGGTTTTCGGTGGTTTGGGTTGGGTTGGCACACATATGATGCAGTGATAAATAGAATGTATCTAATCGGGTTTCAGGGAGATGGCTTGATTTGAATAAATGTAGTGAACCATAGGAACATGTTACAGACACAAGGAGGAAAAACTATTCAAATATTAATTTATTTTTTTCTGCGCTCTGATGAGTAATTCCTGTTATTTTTCCTAGGCCGACTCATAACATATTTTATTATTTTGATACACTTTGGAACAATGCTTCAATACTTAATTTACTCAGGCATACATTTTCCTGCTTTTGCATGCAATTTTCCTTCATTCGGCGCCCCTGCACGCGCATCAAATGCAGTAATTAGGTGAAAGTTTTCCATACCACTAACCGAAGCGGAAAGCCCCACCAACGTGAATGCGACTTTTCCCCGAACAAATCCACCACGTCCCAGAACGGGAGGTTAACGCAACCTAACCACCCACACACACATACACCCGAACAGCTTGTAATTATTCAATGAAACAAAATTAGAACATCAATGGTATTGTGGCGGAATGGAAAATGCAAACTATGCGTGGGCGGGAGGATGGTGAATGGTGAAGGAAGGAAGCAGGGAAAGGGGAACTGGATGCTCGGAGCTGTTGAATTGATTTCATCCGGAATAGGATGGATGCAGTGCCCAAGGGGGAATGGGCGGGGGTGGGGGTGGAAAGGAGGGCGAGAAGCTAGTTTGCGACTAAATTATGGCGAAATGCGTCGATTGGGATTTCCCGGAAGCATTTCAAACCACCCACATGCAAAAAGGGGTAGTGAGGGTGGAAGAGGAACGGGTGGAGGATTTGTTGCACCGAATAACAATCAATTATGGAATGGTATGTGATTAATAGCGCATGGTATCAATTAAGAGCCGCTAGTCTCTAATTGTGACGAAATGTGTAGGTGGGCGCGGGAAAAGCTGTCCGAGCGATTGGAAGAGGTGGGAAAATCGGGGACGAGCAAGGGGGAGGATAATAATCTGCGCACCTGGTTGTGGTATTCTTTCGCTGCATAATTGAGCAAACACGGTTTATATGTCGGTTGCCACGACATCAAGCGCTAATGAGATGCTACCTCACAGCCTCACAGCACACGTCGGTGGATGGTAGTTGCTGGGCTAGTAACTGGGCGTTTGCGGCTTTGATTTGATTAGTTTGATTTTTCAAAAGCGAAAGCGAGCTCAAATTTACACCCACCAAAAGCTAGCAGCATGCAAATGGGTGTGGAAAGTGGAGATTTGTCCAATTTTTAGTAACAAAGCGCCACTCGAAAACCTTCACATTGTGTGATTTTAATTAAGCTCGTTATGATTTTTCCTCCCCGTTATCGATTAAAGAGCTCGCCGCTAGCAAATCCGTCTACGAGTTCATGATCTCGCTCACCTCATTCGATCCCCTCCCACCCCACCCTAAGCGGTGCTTTGCCTGACTCACTATCATTCGCACCGAAACCGAATGGCAGCAAACCATAATCAAGCACCTGCGCAAGAGGGAATTATTAATTAAATTTAATTACTATTTTAGCTAATGAAAAATCCCTTGCCAGAGCCGTGTGGGCTTACAGCCGCGTGGATTCCGCATCCCGTCACCCCGATACAGGCGCATCAGGCGGGCTGATTGGGAGCTGTGCAGCAGCCTCGGCAGCACTTGTGCAGTACTCGTGCCAAGCGCAAGAACAGAGCGTCCGATATGATTGACAGCGGTGGCGAGAAGGGATGGAAAACCACCCCACCGTGCCGTGTGTTTTTATTCAAATATTTATTTTTCATTCATTAACTTTTGCTGTCGGGTACGGGAGGGAACGGCAAGCCAGTAGGCTTACTGGTTATGCTGCTAGGTGCATATTGCTTGCCTTGCCCAGTACCTGTGCTGCAACCTGGGATGTGTTTGAGAGGAACGAGGTGGCGTTTGTACCGTTGCGCTCGGTCGGTCGGTTGGGCCGCTTGTAAAATGCGCTAATGAAAGAGTGGAGGTATTTTCATGGCTTCATTCATTATACCGTTCATTAGTGATAAGGGTTATTAGCAATTTGGCTTAAAATGTTTTGCCAGTGTCGCCGCACATATCACGGCACGGCTGCAGCACGGACACTTAAGCTGCCGGTTGGGCGGGAGATGCTATTTATTAAAAATAATTGGATTGCTCTACAACTTTTGAAAAAGAGCCCTCCGCCGGTGCGGGTGTAAGCGTGAGTATATAAGAATAGTACAGTTGTTCTACATTTCTGATTAGATGTGTAAAAAGGTTGACTGTATGATGGTTGTGAACCTGTATGTCTTATGAACATAACGAAATTCTAAACACACATCAACTAGTCTTACTCTTGTATGCAATTAAATATTTTTAAGCAAAGAAATCGCAGTTTAAATGTATTCCAACAAGTGAAAGTAACGAAAAAAAAAATGAATCGACAATACATGGCATCGCTTCGCCCCAGCATTGCGTCCACAAAGTATGCTGATCGATAAGCACAGGAAACAGCTAATGGTCTATGATCGTACTGATCTTTACTCTCGCCCTTTGGTGCTGCATCTTCTCCACCATCCTTCAAACACAGTCAAGCCCTCCAGAGAAACATGACCATAATTATTTAAATGGGAACCGCTCGTTTTGCTATACCCCCAAGGTCTAGCAGAAAAACTTTTAGCAAATGCTGTTGCATTTTATGTGTGTCGTTTTGTGCGATGCCCAAGATGCTGAGCGAACGGTAAAGTGTGAGACCACTGCAGGGCACGTTCCATCATCTGACGCATCCCAGCATGCCAACCGGGGCACGATGCCGCACGGCGCACGTTCTTCGTCTGCCGGTCCGCCCGAAACCAAAGCAGAATGTATAAAATTTCCATTCTGCACTAATGTCTTATCTTAATTATGATCATTGGTATAATTAAATGTGCCTTTTGCCTTTGATGTTTGCCCTTTTGGGTATGGGGCAGAGGATGGAGACGGATTTCGCCCGGGTCAGGATGCTGGTTGGAGAAGGTCGGGCAAGGGCGACAGCAATCCATAAACCCTCGAGAAGCACCGGAATGCACGATGCAAAGGAGCAAAAGGGTGCGCGCTCGTCTAATAAACGGGCTCATTAAAGTGGCTGGTTCAGCAGTGGAGGGCTTAATAGAGATTTCTAGAACATCTAAGCTCATGATAGTAGTAATGAGCAATGCAGACAGCTTCACTCGGAAGTGGAAGCAAACTGTTGGATGGCAAAAATCAAACTCTTAACAAACCGTATTACTATGAGGAAGACATTGAGAGTTCTCAATCACAGGCAGTTGAAATATCTTGAACTAGAAAGGAGAGTTTAAAAAGACATAAGAATATGAGCTACAATTGCGTCAAAACATTCACCAAAACATAATGCTTAATAAATGACCCAAACTAATGACATCTTCAAAATGATGGGACTTCACTTATATATGCTAATTCAGCTCGGATGGTACACAAGCTTACGTTAGCACAATTTCTTCGACAGCTCATTAAAACCAATCCAATCAATCGTGTCACTGATATATGAGCTCCTATTAACAACAGGAGGGAAACTGAGGAGCAAAGAAACATGTGACCAACCAAAATAAACACAAATTCCCACCCACCTATTACCACGAGGGAAAGATGGAAAAAGAACGACGACGATGACGACGACTCAGAGAAATTCAAAATCACGCGCGCGCACACACACGGAGCGAACCCATTAAAACGATCGTTTCAATTAGCGGCCAAAACTCTCGGCATCGTTAGGTTAATTATCGCCCGCGGGTTCGATCAAAGCGCGATCGCTTCGTGATAGTTTTTCTCTCACACCGACCAGAGTCGTCGCCGGATCGGTAGCCCAGTCATTCCGAGGAAATGACAGGGAACCGAATTGCTAGACGAAAACTTTGTTGTCTTCCCCCCGTGCTCCAACGGTTTCGGGTACAAGAGACAGTAAGCTTCAGCCCCCATCGACCGATAAAACTCCAACGTAATGATCCCTAATGAGAAAATCAATTATCCATCCTCCAGCTCGTCGCCCAGTCCAATCCATCCAGCAGGGTGATTCCGGAGATTGGTTCCCTTGCCCATCTCCGCCACTCTCGCACACCAAGAATAGTTGTCATCCACGTGTAGCTGCACAGAGCTCATCCACACTCCTCAGGGTGAAAGTGCCAACGAAGAACTTCCAAACGAATCGATATTCAAATCTCGCATCATGCTGTTTAACAACCGTTCTTCACACCGGGATCCCAACCCCGGAGCAGAAGCAGAAGCCGAAAGCAACCAATAATACTTCGGGTTCGTGGTCCAGATCACTCACAAAACCCACCCACCCACCATCTTTCTAAAGGGAAGGCAAAGAGGAATACACACTCTCTCTCTAGGTGGGAATGGCGATGAGAAGACGAAGAGACACTGAAGACCGCATTTCGTACCAGAAATAGGAGCTCCAAAAATGCCATGGTATGTAAAGGGCGATTCAACCTGGGGTGTGGAGGAGGGCTCAGTTTCAAGAGCAGAGTCATAATGACTTGTTCCGTTAAACCAACCGCATCGGTACAACGGCTCCCCCAACATTTCGTTTGAGTGTTTTTTTGGGTTGTTTTTTTTTTTGTATAGGAGCAGGAAAACTATTCCAAATATTTTAATATACAGCTATGTCTGGTGTTTGCCAGCCTTGGGGAAGATGTGATCTCGAATTGGATGCGTAAACATCATCCAAAATTCGGAACGTTCTCTAGAATTACTTCCTTGAAATTCTACATTAAAACAGGCAGGCTTTGTTTAATTGCTATTCATTCAATATTTCCATTTTTTCCGCAAGACAATGCAACTGGTTGCAAGTTTTCGACATAAAACTGAAAGGAAGCACAAAAAATGTCCAGGATCGTTAGATTCTTCATCTCTTTGCCGTAACAATTACGAATGGGCTAATTGATTGGATCCTCTGAAATCCTTGTGCATCCTTGCACCTTGCCAGTGGTTCAACATCGATCTACAATATCCTGTCTGCACGAAGTAAGCCTTGCCGCCGGTGATAATCAACAGGAGAGCATTGTCCTTTGCAGTAAACTTCCAAAGCACCTTGCCGAATTCCACTTCTTCCCTACCCAGGCGGCCAACATCAACAACTGACCATCGTATGATTGGGAAGGCGAAAAAGTTTTCTCCAGCTTCCGCATTCACTACCAATCCCTTGCACCAACACATCGACACATAAACGGGAGCTTATGTTTTCGCTGTCCGGCTAACAGACGGCATCCAGTAGCATTGCTACCCCACTTACACACATATACATCATACGGTTAGCCGGTCGGTTATCTTTACGGCTGGACAACACCGAGTCCTTACCGAACGTTAGTCTTGAGGGAGCGATGTTGGAGTTCCGGCGCTATGCGAAGGGATCCACGTTCGCCCGCCCCCGAGGGGCACCGGAAGGCTACTGTGTGGATTCGCAGGACTATAATGGCTTCTGCCAAGTCATCTATTTAATTGACAGATGAACATAACCTTTTATCGTACCAGTCATCGACACACAATACCACGTACACACAAAACAACTCACACAGACACAGATGCCCGCGTACGGTACGGTGCGGCTGCTTGTCGTGTTGCCCTTTTTCACGGTACGCTCGAAGTAAGTGACCACCGAAAAAAGGGCCATCGGCCAATGTCCGCACTTTTTGCATCCTTTTACATCGGATCATCCTGTGTGTGTGTGTATGTTTTTGCTGGTCTCTCTGTCTCTTTACTTTATGACGATTTTTCCTCGTTCAGCGCTGCCTCGAAAGAGGATGCGAGAATGATTTGACACATTCCCAGCATGGAAGAAATCGGTAATAGAATAATAAAAATAATTTCATAAAATGATACATTAAAACATGCGACAAAAGAGCGAGGAATGTAAAATAGATAGAAAAATATAAGTGAAGAATCAAAGAGCAAATCTCATACCAGGTAAACATCTGTGAGAATGGTCTTTTGCTAAGTTTTGAACAGTTATTGCAAACCCGTATCTTCATTAAGAAGCGAAGAAGAAAATTTGCATTCCCTCCAAGTTCTATCAATCTTCATACCGACAGAAAACGTTAACGATGCTAACGATAACGCAAATTCAAACAGATGATAACAGGATCCAATTGGTGGACCAAATGAAAAAAAAAGGCTCTTCCCAACTTTCTCTTCTACTCCCTCTCACTCATCTGCCTCTCACATCAGATGGAGAGGTTACGGACAGATTTTTCCCTTGTTAAACTTTTTAATTGATATTTTGTTATTTTATTCCCATCATCGCCATCGGTGGCCAGGAGGATGACATGATCCGATCGATAATCGGCACTAGAGAAAGCGCACTGTGAAGAACCTGTATTGCTCTGTCTCTCCCTATCTATTCTCCAAACTTTGGCAGACGGTAGGCAACAGATACCAGGAGAGATGCCGTTATCGCACGAATCAAATCATTAAAATTGACATTTCAATACCCGAGTTTTCTATGGAAAGCGGAAACCTCGTCACTCGGACGATCTCGGAACGGCAAGCAAAGGATAGGAAAGCCCCGAACGGAGCAACAAGGTGTACAAAGAGGAGTAAAGGAGAAGGAAAAACAAATCGGAAAAGCCCACCGCTTTTCGTTTGGGGAAAAGAGTTCGAATAAAAGACAGCAAAATGGAACGCAAATTGCATTCCAAAAGCAATATTGCACAAAATTGATGATGAATGCATTCGACGCATCCGGTGGAGGAAAGGAAAAACACTTTCCTACGAAACTGTCCTTTGGTCAACACGGGAACTGGGTGGGTGGCACAAAAACAACCCTGCACCGGACATGGACCCGAAACTGCAGGAGAGTGTAAACTTTCTAATTAATGAAGTTTTCGTAGAGCATAGCTAGAAGCATTCTCTTTCTTTCTCTCTCACTGGTCCCTTTGAGCATGTTTTGGTACTGAAATTTGACTAACACAAACCATTCGCAACGTGTTCGGAACGGCACCTCAGGCACGGCTTTGGTGTGTATGTTGCGAGTTTAGAGACTTTTTCTTGCATTCCGTTACCCTTTTTTCGTGAAATGGTTTACCTCATCCAATACTTTTCCGTGTGATAAAACGCTTCTTTACTTCACACCATTTCCGAATCGAGTTCTTTAGCACCTGCTGTCTCCTGTTCCAAAGAGAGACTAGTAAGCAACGGTGACAGTGCTGCTGGACTGTACTGAATTCCAAAAACCGCCACATTGCACCGCGCTACACCAAACAATAATGCGCTCGTTTCGCTCGCTTTCCATCGCGCTTTCTGTCATCCGTCTCGTCTTTCTCCCGTCCAAAATCCGCGCTCATCCCCTTCGTAAACACAAAGATCGCACCCCCACGCTGTTGCTTCTTTGCGTTCACTGGCCCGGTCCCACTCGCCTCGGACGTCTAGCGAAGCGCCGTAAATTGCGCGATGCGGATGCATTGTCATAAAACAATGCCATGAATTTTGCTAATTAAATTCAAATAAGAACATCATAATGATGGAATTAATTAAAATAAATAGCTCACGAGATGAGGCAAATGCTATTCATACGCACGCGGCTGGGCGGGAAATTCTAGGGGGAGGCACAAAATTAATAGCATGCCTTTCAGCGCCGTCACCCCAGCCCAGCGCAAACACATCCCCCGTTTGCCCTCGTCTTGGGCGGAGGCTGGCAAGCAGGCTGCAAACCATCACCTACGACCAGGTGTGTGCGTGTGTGAGAGCGGTTCTAGTGCGGACTTCTGGTGGTAACGAACGAAGCTACACGGGACGAGACCTCGAGACGATGGCGATGAAGACCTTTCGTCTCGGAATGATGAGCCGGCATCGTTTAAGGGCACGCTTACACGCGCATCAGCCACACTCCACAGCTTCCCCGTTCGCCCATCGCCCTTCGAGGTGGAGCATTACGTACAACCCCTGCAATGCCGAGTCCGTGAACCCAAAACCGGACCGCAAGATAGATTGATTTCCTCACAAATTGCTTTAAAATTTGCTCTCATGCTTAAAACGCAAGTGTAAACAAGAAAAGCAAGCGGTAATAGTCCACAAATACATGGTGAGATGTGGAAAAACGTGGTTTGGACGTGGATTGCAAGATGATAAGATGCTGTTCTTTCCCTTTGTTTATGTGTGTTTGTAGCGGCTTTTGCGTTGACTTTCAAGAGAGTGGGAGAGCGTGACTTTCCTCTAGTAAAGCATACACTTTCGTTATTTGAGGTCTCAATGTAAGGTTAAGTTTAACTAAATAAGGTTAAAAGCTTTATTTCTCTTCTAAATTTGCTGAGGAAAGAAGGTGCTAAAAATTCCAAAACCGATGGAAACATTAAGAGGAAAGTGAAATCTTCTACACTCAAACGGCAACATGTCAAAAAATCTATAAAAATGCAAAACATTGAAATTATTTTTATTTTTTCTGCACCTAATACTAACATTTTGTGAAATTCATATTTTAAATGAAAAGTTATGACCACAAAATATTCGTTTCTGCTTTCTTCCACTTTTACTTTGGTCTTCAACGATACGGAATTGAATGATCTTCAATGGCCTACCGTACCTCGAACTCTATTCCAGCGCATTCCAATCCCGTCGACCTTTTGGCAAAGCCGAAGCACATCACCCCATCATTTTCTCACGCCTTAAGCGACGGTTTCCTTCCTTCAAAGCGCCCTTTCCACTGCTTATCGCTGGTCATGCATCTCTCAACCTGGAAGGAAACATTGCAGCGGCATGCGCCTTTCGATGCGTTCGGCGTTTCAACCCTCAGCGTTTCGCTGCATCTTCACATTCTTATGCTCCAGTTTTATGACGGAATGTGGAGATGCCCGAACTTCCCCCGTGCGAGGTGTAAGTGAGTGTAAAGTTGGGCCCATTTCGACCATACGCGATTGATCGGTAATTTTCTTCGCTACAGTTCTCTGCAGAACAAGCCCTCGAGCAGGTCAGAGTTTTTTTGTTGTTGTTGTGCCCTTCTTGCATTGGAGCATTGGCCTGGCGGGCTTGGTTCGACCATCGTGGAGGGGTTATTTTCATAAATACCCCAACCGTCGGAGCTGGGTGTATTGAATATACATTTTCATTCTTTTTTTGTTGTTGTCGGACATGGAGCTGGCCCGCGGGGATTTCAGAGCATATTGCAAGGCACATCGAAGCTCTGCTCTGTTCCGAAGGGCTCAGCATAGCGCAGAAAGGATTGGAAAAGAGAACAGGGCTCGGTGTGTGCCAAATTGCTCCAGACCCTCGAGGGATCATCGACTGACCGGTTGGATATGATGCACCAAATTGCAGTCAAGCTTGGGTCTGTACTCTAAGGGCCGTTCTGTTTATTGGGGCGACTTTGGCGAACCGCTTTACCATCGATCGGGCATACCTTTCCGTCATTTAATCAATATTGAACCAATAAATTTTCATAAATCTTCCAACACGCCCCATTAGTCAACATCAGGAGAAGCAAGCTTCTGCAAGATGTTAAACATAATCGATTTCTTTATGGATTTTTAAAATTTGTTGTTAAATTTTAATAAAAATATGAAGAAAAGAGTTTGGCACTGGTTTATGGGCTTTCGTAAAATGGCCACCTATGTAGGCTAACGAGATTTTCAGAAGTCAAAAGCTGATAACTTTTTCCGCCATTCATTTTGGTATGAGAATGCTTGTAAGCTGTATGGTTGTAACTACTAAAACTTATGGAAAACCAACAAAAAACTGGGAAATTAAACAATCCTCTTGGCTGCACATGTCCACGCGAGAAAAGCTCCTAGTTGATGTTTTCATCTGCTCGATAGCATGCTGCAGTAAACGCATCCATATAAATCACCCCCCAACGCCTACACGGTACGATCGGAATTACTCACAATCGGGCTCTACACCACCGCTCAGCAGTATCAGCAGCGCTATGCCGGCAATCCGATTAGAGTAACCCTTGTGCTTCGTGCAACAAATCCCGGCACAATTTCGCAACACACCATTGCAGCGATGCAGCTGAAGCCAATAAATTTTGCTCCTTCCGAACGGAGCGCGAATTTTACACCCAACAAGGAGTCGACCCGATACCGACCTCGATCCTCATTCTAAATCGTTCAAACTTGACGCACCTTTACCACCGGTCTCACCGGTCCGGAAATCTATAATTTTATGATGATCTATAAAATTTATTGGCCTTATCTCGCGTGGTCAGTCCGCTGAACGGGTCAAGATGTGCAAACGAGAAGGAAGATGTGGCGAGAGAAGCACTACACAATGACACATCCGCAGCATCGTGCACCTCGTGGTTTTTGTTTTAACGACCCAACCAGATCGACGTTTGAAGGGATTTTCGTCTCGGCATGCCTCTTACGGCCCACCGGAGAGGAGTGTTTTGTTTATGTAGCGGATTTCCATGCAAAAACCGCAAACGAGCCGAGCGGCCGGCTAAGAACGGCCACCTACCGAGGTGCAGCGATGGTGTTACGGACAATTCCAGGCATAATAAACTGTGGAACACGATGACAGACGGGAACCCTTGCTGGACGTGCGAAGATGAGTGCAGAAAAAGACTAAATCAGATCGTTAAATCTTGAAGTCCGCCCGTCAGTCGCTGATGTTGTTGATGCTCTGGAACGTATGCTCCGTATGCAGACGACTGTAATGAATTGGAGCGAATGTTTTATGGGTGCCTCAAATACATCACCCTGGAATTAAACATCTTCAAATCGCTTGCAATAAGAAGGTTTGGGTCGATTGTTTTACGAGTTCAACGACTCTACAGGATTGTGGAAGGTTCTGAAAAGTGAGAAACAACGCTTATCACACATCTCTTTACAAGAACACATCAGCGCACCTAGAACACCATGTCAACCCACCGATCGATCACCGAGTCACACTCCAGTGTGTGTGTTGTCATAATCCCCGGCTGTCAATGCCTTTCCTCTCAAAAGTAATCGGATTGCGTACAACTGTGTGTTTTGCAGGTACACTACAGATAAACAATTTTTTACTTAAACTTTTCCATGACAGTGACGTTTGGGATTGTCAAGTGACACTCTACGCTGTTGTCGGGACGAGTGAGCTCACTGCCACTCTTCGCTGAAAGCTTAATCTGATTGAGCTTTCGAGCAGTGCGAAGGAATGACGCTGTCGACTACCAGTTGGCACCTTTGCGCGATATCAACTCGCGTTCCCGACGTCAGATCATCGACGCTCCAGGGAAACGGCAAGTGATCGCGGCTTATCGAGGCGGCTCCTTCTTTATCGCGGCGTCTAGTTTTTGCAGCCCGTTCCGACTGCAATACAAAGAGTGAGTCCTGTGAGGGACGGCCCAGAAAGCCTGGATTTCATGTTCGCTTTTAATTGCTGCCCGGTAGCCTTCACTCAGTGTCAACGATCGAGCGATTGAGAGTGCAACCAGACGTACATTCGGCCTCTAAAAACAGCTCTTTTTTAATCCCACACTATCGAGAACGTTGTCATGGAGTACCGTCTGGGAGACGGATTCCTATCGGATATAAATAATGCTACCTTGTGCTGGGACATTCTGGAAGAGGTCATACAAAAACACCTTCCAGGAACTATCCAAGAAACTAGAGCACCAAGATAGATCTAGATATCTCCCACATCAAACGGGCCTCTCCGCATGCTGTCTGCTCGTTGCGCTCATTTACGTCCATCTAATTAGAACGCAACGCACAGCCCGAAGCAGAAATATGACAAAACTCGACTACAGCTTTTTCGTTACAAGCTGAACCTGATGTGTATAAAGGCGAAACGAAACCGCCAAACGAATGTGTCAATTTATCGTCCCGCAACGCAACCATAGGGCGGTCCAGAAAAGGGGAAAATCGAACTAATTCGATCACCTTATCGATTGTGTACGGATCGGTTCTGCGGTGGGCCTATCTTGACACACCGCCGGAAGGATAAAAGAGTGATTCCCGCCCATGTTTTCGCCCCACCCCGCACGATTCACAATATCTTGCGCGCGATAATGAGCGAACGATCGGTGGCCGTGCCGATCCCGTGCAGCAGGTTCCGTTTCGTTCCAGCATCTCGGTACCCAGCCGTTCTTAAACCATTCCGCATCGTCAGAACAGTGGCCGGACGGTGCAAAATAATAATGTGTCGGGTTCGCGGGCGCTCATTAAAGTGAGAAAATCCGAGTGGATCGAGAAATTAGTGAAGTTTTCGAAAGTGAAGCGGTGGTAGCGGTTCTGAATCGAATGGTGGAAATGGATACCCAAACGATGATGCGACAATTCGCGTTAAAGTTGAGCCTAGTTGAGAGACAAACAAACACAAACGAACCATCGGCTGACGCACTCAAGGAGATGCAAGGCGATGAGAAAAAACCTAACCGTCCTACCGGATGTCCCGAATGCGGTGAATAGTGAAATGGTTGATTGGGAAGTGACAGAAAAAAGGAGAAGTCTTTAGTTGCTTAGGGATCGTGGCCCTACCGGTCACATTCTTGCGTAATTGATGGGATTCTGAGCGAGACTCTCCTCAAGATGTCCGGTCCCGCGATAATGTCTGAATGTGTCATTCAAGGTCTCACTGCTGATGCTCTACAAACTTCTTCGCGAAGGACGCCTATCGCCATTTGCTTTCTGCTCCGAAGAACTGTTTTGTCTTCCAACACTGGCTTGAGACGGTTTGAAAACAGATTTAATTAATTCATTGCATTGTATTACGTCCCAGCCACTCAGGAATCTGGAGCTCATTGTGAAAATGGAATTGATTTTAGATGCACTCCGGGCCAAACCAACGATGCCTGACGGAAAGAGCAAACCTCAAATCCCGTAAAAGTGTCAAATGAAGAACAACGAAAGCTGACAGTTTGGGAGCGAATGCGGCCGACGAAAACGACGACGACAAGTACGCAAAAAGCGAAACCAACAATCAAAGCCCCGAAAATGCAGCACTGCAAACGAGGATAAGCAGCTCCAAAACAAGAAACCACAGCGCGTGCAAGTTTTGGCGCACAAGAGACGACGAACGGCCCCAAAACGGGATACGTCTGGAAAGACAACAACGGAGCAAACAGAAAAAAAACAAGTCTACCCGGTAACTCGTGCCACACGGTCCCGAAAAACGCGCCACGAACAACCCCGGTCAAGACAAACACATCCGAAGAAATCGGGATGGAAAAAATGTAAACCATCGCGAATGCGGCTGGTGCCGTGCATTGACAGCGACGGCGAAAACCACGATTTCGTGGCCACAGCATGCCCTCCTGCCAGCCTGCCCCGACTAGTGCTGTCCTTCGCGAGGCCGTTCGGAGTTGGCCGGAGTTGGAAATCTTTCGTCATGAAATCTTGCAACCAACGAATGGCCAACGGACGAGGATGGTGGGGTGGGAAGGGTGAATCAGCCCCAAAGAAAACCCGAGCGCATAAATCAGATTTTATTTTCGTTCTGTCAACGTTGATTTATCGCCGCCACAGCCAAACCCTGAGCAGGAAAAGTGAGCCGCATCCGAAGCCTGGTAGACGAAGAGAAAGCATCGAGCGTGGGGGAGGTTTGGTGTGCATGTAGGATGTTTTTTTGTGTGAGTGTATGTACTTTTTTACTTCATTCCTTCCCACAGTTGCGGGTGAAGCTGGCGTTGGGACAGGCGTGGGTGCATGCTGGGTGGACGAAACGTTTGGACAGCCATTTATAGCGATAAATGGATGAAACTCCAGGCTGGTGGCAGTGTAGGGAAGAAGGGCGTGAAGGGCACAAAGTGGCCGTCACGTCACCAATCCAGCAGGACGGACGAACGGAAGGAAGAAAGCGAACGTACAGACAGACTGATGCAATCCGAAATGAAGATGGACTGCGACGCTTGGAAGGCTTAGCGATGGGAAGGTATGATGTTTTGTCTTACTTCTTGGTGTTTAAGACTGAATTGGGGTATTTTGGGAACGAAAGAGTCGATGGGAGCAAACTACATCGACACTTATCTAGGTAGGACACAGTCTTCCCGATCAAATCGGAAGTCTTCCTAGCCGAGAGCTATTCGTTTTAATGTCACTTGCTTCCACTCATTAAGGGCACTAATCGATGTGCTGATGTCATTGTTGCCAAACCTATTGGATTTTCACATTTCTTGGACGTCTTCCTAATGGCCATTCGCTAGCGATTAAATCACACTCCATCCTTTTACCTCCAATTTAGATAAGCAAAGAAGGAAACCAAAAAACAATCACAAATAATCATCGTCACAGACACTCGTTTTAAAAGGATCACCTAACTTCCACCCGGCCAAATGCCCTCCCGTTTACATCACTGTAGCATCTGAAACGGACTACCAGCCCCGAGGCTGCGACACACCGGTTCGGTCAATATTGAACTTTCTATAGCGTTCATTATCGGCCCAACAGCCTCACGTAATCAACGCGTTCGGTGGTGTTCTCTGCGAGGCATTTCTTAATCACGTGACATTGTTAACGGGTACGACAGCAGCACCTGGAAGGGGCCTGCATCCATTAGATGCAGCTCCAGGGGAAGTGTGGAACAGGGGAATGTGGTTCGCGCACGACCAAACACGACCTCGTCCGGGGTGGTCCGATGACCCGGAAACAGCTGATCAGCAGATCATTAAGCACATCAGCATCGAACAGTGATTCCGCGGAACAGAAAGCGGGACCTTTTGTCGTCACCGTGTCGGGTATGAAGAAATCGGAATCCTCTAATGACTTACTGATTTCCTTTTCCCCGCGAGCAAAGAGCAACGAACAGTCTCGTGAGTGTGTTACTGTGAGTGTCTGCTATCAAAACCAGAAAGGTCACCCGTGGGGTTAATGGCGACAGCAACCAAAGCCTCCGAGGTGAGTCTTTGCCGTGGCGAGATGATGGAAAACGAGACGGAAGATATCACATTCCCGGCCTGCGGACCCGACTACAGTGGCCAAGGAAGCAAACACTCCGTAAACACACAGCTCCAATCGCCATCGTTTACAATCGCACCATAATCCGAACAATTTTCGAGTTAATTATATTAGTTGCCTTTCGAAATGGCGAAGGTAAATATAATTAAAAACAAATAAAACACTGCTCAGATAATTGGAAACCATCGAATCAGGAGGAACCGGTCCAGCCGTGCTCGCCTAGCCTAGGCAGCGCTCCATTGGCTTCTGATTGGATGAGGCAAACGTTGCGAGAGCCTCAGAAGTGCACTCGGCGCTGAACATTAACTAGCCATTACCAGCGTGTTGGGTTGCCGGGGTACAGGGCGGCCAGCGCCACCGTATGGCCCTCACTTCTACTGCTCTGTTCCGATGGGTTTGCGATGGTCAAGCAATCACCTTTTCGAAGCGCGATTGCGCGATTGGGCTCCACCAGGGACTCCACACTCGCACAGGGCTTTCGTAAAGTTTATCCCCATGTCCGTCTGGTTACTATCATACCCGATAACGAGCTACTATGGCAAAAAAAACGCACCCTGGACGGGATGGGATCGTTGCTGGAGCGATTTTCCCGAAACCCATGCATGACCAACCAACCGATTTGCAGGTGTGTGGTGCATCTCTTCCGAAGCCAGCGGTTTTACAGCTCCTACATCGTCATCATCATCATCGTCCGAAGGTTTGAAGAAGTGGATACACACAGCTTTATCTCGATAGAAAATTGGAAAATTTTGAAACAGGATTTGAAGAACGACTCCTGATCATTAGCCAGTGTTGGGAAACGTTGCGAATCGGCTCTATGCTCCCCTATCTCAGGCACTTCCTGGGTCCTAAAGATAAGGGAAAATTCATCACCGAGCGGTGTTAGTGCGGAAATTCCAACACCCGTTCTCATCCACCTCCCCTAGCGGCAACGGTTTTGGGATGCGATTATGCAACCCGTCCTTGTCCGCAACTTGCTCCCGGAACAGATGCTGGGCTGGGGCGATGACAGCCCCTGAAGGTAGGACACCTAATTGGGATACCGATACCGGAGCGTTCGTCCGTGTGTGCACACTCAAGGTGGTCTGCAGTCCCCTGCGCGCACAATTCCCCCAAGACTGGAAAGTTCTACCGTCTGGATCGGTCGTGGTTCGTTTTGCTCTGGCTAGCAGTTACTCGGACGTCCGGGCTCCCGAAAGGTTTGTGGACACATTACGCCACCAGGGTAGCGGTAATTATTGCTTCTACCGCCACTAACAGCCAATTATATTCGATGAAATATTGCACATGCAAAGTGGGCTACGTGGTACAGCCACGCCGGTTGGTTCAGTGTTCTTAAAGGGATGTTCTTTAAGCTGGAAAAACCGCCGCATCAACTGCCAAGGGTGTAATGAATCAACGCTGGTGCTAGACTAACCTTTCCATTAATTAACGCATTGACGATGCACCACACTGCAACAGTCTGCACTGCTCGGCAACCGTACTGCACTTCATCAACAACCTAACCACAAACACCCTAAAACCGTGGTGGAAAAAGTACGTTTCCCCCTAGCAAACACACAAAAGAACCATCTAATCTCTCGTCCTAATTAACGCTAATCAACATATTGGACTTTACACACCTTCGCTAGACAAATAAACAAAATGCGACACCGGGCATGCCTCCGCTCCTTGCCATGCTCACTCTGCATACTTCTTCATGCGTGAGTGTGTGTTGGTGTTGGGTTAATGCTGAATGACTGCATCGGCATAGCGTGCAACGTCCGCTTTAACGAAGCATGTACACGTGTGCGGTGGGTGATGATTATTTCCTGTTCACGTACGCAATTAACGCATCGGGCGCCACCTCTACCCCTACCCGTTGAAACCATTCACCCGATCCACCTTCCCGGGTGCGCCCGGTGAAATGTGTTATCATTTCACTCCTAATTAAGGAATTAATTCACACGAAAGCTATTTTATCAATTCATCCGTTGTGCGGTACACGTGTTTGGAGCGGATAATTTGAGGCATTTTTTTTCCTTTTTGTGCATGTTTGGAGAGTGCGTTTGGGCTGATGAGTGTGTGTTATGAGGCGTTGATTGTTTGTATATGACATTTAGTAGAAATACTTACACAAATAACAGTCCAAACATGTACCTGGAAAGAGAAAAAAGCACGATTTTGAAATTTGGTTTAACGAATAGTTTTGCTATAGTAGCATACCCTTCAAATTGTTTATTTATTCTACAACGCCTAAGTGATGATTTCCTGCCTGGGAGAAAAAATCACCTCGAACAAAATAAAAATGCACGACTCGATCTAAATCGATTTGAACACACAATCCCCGAAACACTTCCCTGTTCGACCGCTCAAAAACTAAACCAAACTAGGTGATCAAAACAATGACAACACCACTATCTTCTGCTCACCGTCCACCTTCCTGCCCCCCTTCCTCCCAGCCCACCCACTCACTGCAGCGGACTGGCCCGAAAAATTTAATTAAAAACTCGCAATAATCGATCCGAAGTTTGGAGCGCGCGCGTTCGTAGCCATAGCGAAACATGCTTTCCTGTTTGATTGCTACAAACAATATTTATTGAAAACAGTACAAATGGCATGGCTGCGTGAGGGACGGGGAGAGGAAAGAAAGGTGTAGTACGCACACTGGCACACAGGAAAGCACCGGAAAATAAATTTCAAAATACGTATTTTTTAAGCCGACGACACATGGCCACTGTCAGGGCTGCGATTCAATGCGCCCCAATGTGTGGACAATCTAAGCGCAGTGAAGGAATACGCACCACCATCCCGTGCCCACCGGTTCACCCGCTTGACGCACGTTTTAGTGAGCATTAAATAATCTAACGCACATAAAAATGGAGCTTCCCGGGTGGGAAGTTAGAAAATAAAACAGCAAAACCCGTTGGGAACACATGGCCCGGCCGAAAACAACCGGAGCAGCCGGGTTGAGGGAGAAGGAAATTGAATACTATTTCTCCTACAAATGTAGCAGGCAATTTCGAAGCAGATTGGTTAGGGAGAGAAAAGGTGGTTTAGAGGGGTTCCCGAGCTTAGTTCCTGTTGATTGGCGACTGAAATTGTGTTTGTAGAGCATAAATATGCCTTTTTCCTTCGCGGCAAAGGTGATGGCGTCGAATCGAAAAATCCGGTTGTGCACCGAAAATAATTGCACAATTGACTGTGCCCGTTTAGTTTTTCGTGTACTCGGTGGCACACGGTGGAACGATGTTTCGTTTTTGCTCGCTCTGGTTCTCACTATTTCTATCGATTTTCAACTGGAGTGGAGTGAGCCCACGACATAGGCAGACCCCGTTGGGTGTATTTCGAGAGACAACGCAAAGACGCAATTACCTTCACTGTGTACAGTAGCTTCTTCTCTTTAGACTTATTGAAATAAGCAACGGCTAACGGGAGGAGAAGGAGGAGAGCTGACGGAAATTGCAGAATCATTGACACTTCCGGAAATTACGTCCCATGGACGGGCAGGTGAAACTTTGATTCGATTATCCCGTGTTAATCTGGCGTCGCGTTTGGCGTTAATTGAATTTCGATTTCCCAACCCAACACAGTACACGGTTGCGAGGGCGCGCAAAGAAACCACAACCAACCGGTGAAACTAATTACACAGACCCTGAGACGCGAACCAAGCGCAACGATTCTTTTTTTTGGTGGACTTCAAATTCAAACACCTCCACTTGCAATTTGCATGCCTGGATCGATGAAAATTAACATTACAAACCGGTGAAACTTAATTAAACCAATCGATTTAAATACCTCTTGCGACGACAAAGCGACAACGGCTTCCAGAAAAAAACGAGATGTATTACAGCTTAAAAATACGATCTTTTTTGGTCTTGGATGCTTGGACTCGAAGCACAATTTCCCCCAAACTGTCAACCGAAACGCCCAAACTCATAAACCGTCGTCGTATCCACCGTTTAACATTCCGAAGGCCGCGGTCTCGCGTGTGTTGATTGGGTCATATTTTAATCCCAACCATTCGCGTCCTTGGCACTTGTGACAGCGGGTCGTTACTCAACGTCCGTCTGCCTCAGTATCATGTATCGTGGGTCGTCGGCGGTCGCCAGAAGCACGGTGCTGGTGAAGAATTTATTCTCCAAACACGGAGCGAGCCGCGGATTTTGACGCGCTCCGGCGAACGGCAACACACCCCCGAAGGGGCTACCAATCAAGGGGTTTCCTTCGCAGCAGCGTGTGGAGGTGTGCGAGAACGGTGAACTAACCTAATCGCTTATAGAATTGACGGGCTGATTGCAGGAGGCTGTGCATCGAGCGGACTCCCGAAAAACTGGCCTCAACGCAAAATCGTGTGACTCGTCCGGATGTAGATTGCCACCATTGTTGAGCCAGGGATTGTGTGCGTTCGTTGAAGAAACGGGTTCGTTTTGGGGAAGATCCTTCTCGCGCGAATGTGACTTTTGGGCAATTACCAAAACGGACGGACGGGCAGGTGGATGAAACCGTCCGTTTGATTGGCGCGACGGTTCACGTGAACGGTGCAGAGTGATGCAACAGAAACAATAGTTCATTTTGGAGGGTTTATCGTTGCATGGTGAAGGTCCGTTGATAAGCGACACGTGACACGATTTGAGGCGGATTTGCAGAGCAGCAGAAACGTTCTTCCTGGAAGACTAAAGGGCCGACACCTGGGAAGAGTGACATACCGCGGTGCGGACATGATGGGACAGCATTTATCACATTGACATGTGAGAGGCATTCGAACTGACGAACAGTTTTAAAACTGAACGTTCTTTAACCGTATTTGCTCGTAATGATTTTTACAACTTGACTACAAATGTCCAAATTAACATCTCCTTTCTGGCACAAGGTTTGTACCTCATTTGTGCATTATACAGAACACACTCCAACAACAAATGCACTTCATTAAAGCACCCGAAAGAAAACAAACCACCCAAATGGCTCTACCCAACGTGTTCCGAAATCTGCCCTGCATGTAAAACTATCTTCTAGCCCTTCATCACTTCACCTTCAAACCGGATGCGCTCACACCTTCCTCGCCTGGCACAACACCCGAATTGCCGTCGCGGATCAATGCGGAAAAACAAAGACTCTCTGATTGTGATCCAGCCCCTTTTCTCATTTCCTGCCCTGCTGCTCCGATGTCGTTTGTTCTAGAACGTCTTCGGGAAAGTTTTGCTTCGTCGCGTCAAAAACTACTGCTCGCCCGTGCGGAGCTCCTCGGTTGCTCGGCTGGACGTCGGTTGGCTGGAGCAATCTGTTTCTCATTTGTTCCGATTTGCCGAAACGCGGGAAACGCTCGCAGTTGAAGCAGTTCGCACAGCAGTTTGAATCAAAGTGCAACACCCCGCCGGATGGCTTGGGAGAGGTTAATGCCGTACTTTAAAGGTTATTATTGATTTGTGATTGATGCACACGGCTCACCCGCACCGGACGAATGCATTTAGCACACCATTCGGACTTTGGCACAGAAAGGTCACGCCTGCCGAGAGGGGGCCGAGCTGGGGAGCGCAAGTCGAAGGAAGACATCCATTTTGTAATGAGTTTTTGCAGCAAGCATAAAACGGACGACCTCAACTCCCGCTGTCTGCTGCCTGGCGGCGAACGTCGTTTGCGCGTCCGGAGCAGGTGTGCGAAGCGGAAATGGGTAAATGTAATGAGTTTTTAACGCGAGTGGATGGGAAAATTGTGGAGCCGGGCAGCCGGGCACTACCACGAGCGCTTCTTCGGTCGCTTTACATGTGGCGCAAAGCGAAACGCCGGTGGTGCGCATTGATTGATGTAGCAAACCAAATCAAGATGAATAATTCACATCGAATTGATTGAAACATAGTCTGCCAGACCGCACGGGTGAAATGGGTGAAATGATCGTTCCCGTCGGCATTTACGGTTGACCCATCGCTTTAACCTCAAAAAGATGCCGCAATGTTACAAGGTGCTGTGACAAATATGAACGATTTCCCGCCAAAGAATGTGCTTGTTACTTGCTCGAAAATGGTGCTTCCACGATTTGTGGCACGATCGATTGCCGGTGATCGTCATCAATCGTTTCGGGTCGCAATCAATTCGCAATTATGATCGGCAATTTGCCTTAATCTTATGATAATTGTGCCGCCAATACAATAAACATGCGTGATGGCTGAAGATTCGTACGAGAAACCCACGCTAAGAAGCAAAGTTGGAATGGAGAATGGGAATGGACTGCTCTCTGAAGGAGAAGAAGGAAGACGCCAAAAGACAGTTCCACACGCAAAAACGGTACAGACAATCCGGGGGTTGGTGTTTTTTTTTATTTCAACCTCAACCGAACATCGATCACAATGTCATCGAAAACGAAAAAGACCGCCAACTGGCTGCGACGCAATAATTTAGCGGAGGGGTTTTGCTTGCTTCGTTTTCCGATACGCATTAGTAATGAAGCAGATCGAGGGATAAATGTGAGAACAAGAAAAGATTTAAAAAATGCTGAGGATTTTATTAAAAATTTAGGAATTTAAAACGTGTCATTTCAACACTTGAATCAAGTAAGTTAGTTTTAATTGTTTCTATCAAAGTAACAGTTGATGTACAGCAAGCGACACTGAAACTGTCATAAAAACTTCGCATAACAAATCCAAAACAAATCCCGCGAAATGGCAAACAACCATCAGCGTGCATAAACCGTGTAGCTTCGCATTATGTATGCGATTCATGTTATGGAAATTGTCATCTCAACATGCTGCCCTTCATGCTGTTTGTCCTGGAGAGTCCCTAGGCACAACCAAACGTGGCGAAAAGTGCTCTGCCCTAAAAAAACCAACCAACAACCAAGCTGCTCCCGAACTACAACACGCAAACACACACCGACACACAAATGGTCCCTTCTATGGAGCTCCCCGAGCAAGGACGACGGATGGAAGCGAGCGTGAAAGGACGACGACGGGACGCCTGTTTGGACGACCCGTAAGTGGTGCGGTGGAGAGCAAGCGGTAGAAGAAATTTATATTCACCTGCAGATGATTTATGACCCGGTTATTATCCGAATGAGCGTTTTATTGTTCCTTGCTGCTGCTGCTGCTGCTTCTGCTGCTATGGCCCTTTGGCCGTTGAATTGTTCGCTGCTGAACCCCTTGAAACCCCGCGGAATCCTTGAAACACGAGCAGAGCGCAAACCGCTCTTTCAAACTCTCTTGCAACTCTTCCCAATTCATGAGAAATAGAATTGACGCAGGGTAGAGTGCCCTGCCCCCAGACGTTCCAAGCGGTGGATGGTGACCCCCTCTGGCAAATACCTTTCTGCTGGCTGGCATTAGGGTGCTGGGAGGACGGAGAGTAGATTGTGTCACTGGATTGTGCTCAGGAATGTGCGACAGCAACGAAGCAATGCAATAAATGGGGGGTGCATCTACCGCGAGCATGACTCAAAGTCACGATTTGAGCTTGCCCTTCCACCGGCGCGCTAAGCAGGCAGCCTTCAAATCTCAAATCGCAGCATTAACACACATCGGTTCGTTCCCCGTCGGCCTCTGCCTTAAGATGACAATGCTCAAGCTCGGACGGCGCAGGATAAGTACGCTGCCACTGCTTATCGATGCAGTCAGATGAATGAATGGTTTGCTGCATTTCCGTTGGGTATCTAAAGGAATTTTCTATACCGGATTATCACCAAGACTTTTCAAACGTTTTTCTACAATGCTGCTTCACACCCTAATGGATCGTCATTGCACTGGTGTTATGAAGAAGCTTAGATAGAGATGATCTCCGAGTCATACAAATGTAATAGAATTAAATTGGTATTGCCCGTTGTCAACCACAAAATAAACGCCAAATTATGTTAGCTTCCCTCTTTTGCATATAGCATTAGTACGTGTGAAGTCAACTCCTTCGTTTGAATCACATTAAGCCAATGGACATCACAGCTAACCTGAAACGGACTTCATGCTCAGAAAACGGGCTCTTGGTGCGAACGTATCTTCAGAAAAATCCACATCTCAGCATTCAAATCATCCCAGAAATGTCCAACCACCGGGAACATCTTGTTCACTGGGGTACGGATTAGACACAAACCATCTCTTGGACGATTCGCGCGGACAACAGCATTGTCAGTCGTCGCTTTTGATGGAGGAAGATTTATTACCAGCTGCTGGGTCCGTCCGGTACCGACGCCCTAACATTAAATCTTCCTCAATAATTCTGTAAACCAGCGCGTCGGTTTTACAGCGTCGAGCGCAAACCATATTTCGGAACCAGGAAACCAGTTTACGACTAAATTAATTTATACTAAACTGTAACCGAAACCGCCAATCCTCACCATCAATGTTAGTTCGTGTGTTTTTCATTACACTCTGTTTTCTTCTCATTCGGTGGTCACCGTCGTCCGCAGCGTCGTCGTCGTTGCGTACGCTTTGTTCTACACGCTCATAAACACCTCGCGGTCATATGTTCCGTTTGGTTGTGTTTTTTTTTTGTGTCCGCGCTCCGTGTGCTCATATCATTTTGTTCTTTATTGTTATTATTAGAATCTTCCGAGCACGCCCCATCAGACGACCGAGCTAAATCTCGCGTGCTGACTCTTCTACTCCAGAACCGTACCACTGCGCGATGTTTCGGTCAACATCTAAACAAAAATGGTTGGACTTGGGTTTTTTTTCTAAGAAATTTTCATACCAAACCGCACACGCACGCGATGGAGCAGGAAGCGAGGCGTACCTCGAATCACTCAGGATTGCGACAGTCAAAGATCGGATCGAGGGAACCAAACCCAGAAATAAACATGCCACGAGCTCTACGAGCCGACAGTTTTGTCAGCGCAACCATAATTTGATCGATGGTTCTCGTTTGGGCAACGGATGTCCACTTCAAGCAGGCCAGACCCCCGTTAATGCTCTATTCCTCGCTCGGCATGATTTATGAATCGCCGTATTTTTTTGTTTTGCATCACTTTAGTCCTAAGCACACCTTAAGTGGTCGTTTCTGTACAACTCTCGATTGCATTCTAAATGACCGTGTGCATTTTACCCATAGATCGGCTGACCTCCTGCAATACAAATATTAGCCTTCATCCAATGGCAATGCATCTTCAGCATCTTCAAGACCCTCGATCAATCGAAGGCAAATACAGGAAACACTTCTGACCACTTCCATTGGGGTCTGGCCCAAAATGGCTATTTATGTGACCATCGGTCAATCATCTTGACGCTCGTGTCACGTGCAAAAAAACCCTCTGGAGGAATACATTGAAAGCATGATATTCCAAAGATCTCCTGAACGCCAAAACTCACCCAGAAGATACACTTGGGCACTTGGGCCACTTCCCACTCAGCTCCACCGTCAGCTCCAGGGGTGTTAATGGACATCTCGGAGGCTCTTCTTCTACAGCTGTGGGTCCGCCGATACTCGAGAGTGTCGTCGAGAGGGTCTTCATCGACCTGTTGGATAACGCTGACCCCTGGTACGATGGCAATGTGGGCGGAAAAGAGGAAGAAGGTTTGGTCGATTCTTCATACCACAACATCGGGCACGCTGGTCCCGTTGAAAGTCCGATAGGAAGACGCTTCGACCGGTGACAGGAGAGCGTGGGTCACTGGCCAACAACGAGGAGTAGTAGTCGCGCACTCACCCGCCCGAAAAACCTCCTCTAAGCGCGTGATTTATAGGGAACCGTTATAATTTATGCGCCGTCGCTTCCACCCATCGCTTGTTCTCGTCCGTGTACCGCGTTGCCCGACGATGACTCTCGTACATGTCGGACCTCCGCGCGTAGGAGGAAGCTCTTTCTACTCTATCGTTGTCTACCTTCTTTCTTGCTGTTTTCACTAGATGGATTGTTTCACCTTCGCACGAACCAGCGCTTCAACACCTTGAGAGGCTTTGACTTTTGTGCCCTTTTTTCAACTACTGGTACGAGGTTCGCTTCTGCAGAGGGATGATTTTAAACGCGAAATATGTGTGGTAACGTGTCTCCTCGACGCGTTTAATGGTAGGTCATTATGAACTCAAATGAAAATCAATATCTCTTGGACGAGTTGAAAGAAGGCCAAATTTTGGAGCATGTACCGCGATTTACATACAGTTCGTTTTTTTACATGGTTTTTGTTGCATGTGCGACGCACTGTGTCAGATCTAGTAACCATTGAGACCTCAACCAGTAACTATCGCGAACTCGTCCAGTATCCATTGAGCATTGAAATGCCATTAAGCATTTCAATGCCAAAATCAGGCCATGGCGCTGAAGAATTTTGTTGGTTCTTTACACTCAAATAGATTCGTCGAGCAAGCGACCGACTTAAACATCGTCCCTTGTTACTGTTAGAACTATGCAAACTGAACTTCAAATCGTATGCAGGACGTATTTCATATTGTGCTCGACAAGGTGCGAAACAAGAGCGAAACGAAAGGCAACAAAACACCACAGATCGAGAGCAGTCCGGTAGAAAAAAGGGAATCGTCTCAACCAAAGCTCGAACAAGGCTTGTGCAGAGTAGAGCAGTACAAGCAGAAGAAGCATAAAACAATTTGCATAAACATTGAGCTGTTTTTTCCTTCCTCCCCCAAAGCCGTCTCGCACCATCATCACGGACATCGTCATCCTCCTGCAAACTATCTTCAGCACCCGGAACGTGGCCAGGCTGACCGTGCGGTTGGAAGAATATAGCCTTTTTATGTCTTTCAAGTACGCTCCACTTGTGACGACTTTCTCTTCCCCCGGGTTTCCTTTTTTAACAGAAACAAACCAGCAGAAGCTACAAAACGTTCCCGAGGCCCCAACTCTCTGGCTGTGTCATGTCCCAACGAGCGCCCATGGTAAAATTTGGTAATCGGTTCATGCTGCGGCGTTTGTGGTGTTTTGCCATCGCCATCACGTCTGGCTCGTCTACATTTGCAGGAGAATGCATTTTTTGCCTGCGTTTGCTTGCGTTCTCTTCCTTTTAACAATCTATAACCGCAAAACACACACACCACGCACGTCCAACGAATCGCTAAAGGCGCGTTTTTGACGCTTTTTAAGCATCAAGCTGCCGTCACGGAAGAACCTTACCCACATGAGAGCATTCATGGTGATGAATGTTGCATTTACTACTTCTTGCCGTCCGAAGGCTTACGGAGAAGCCTATTGATATCTGGGTCGAAGCAGGGTGTAGTCAGCAGTGTGATGCTGCTGCAAGTGAACATATTTCACCTGCCGCCTGAGTGAGGACATTCCGCGCCGTACCCAAAACGACCAAATCACCACGAGGCTCATCACGCCGCCTCGTTGAAACGATGATGGATGGCCGTGGGATGAGCGAGAAGCACTACGACCAGAAGCACCGGAATTTGTCACGTGAAGAGGCTAACTGTCAAAAGCGTCTGCTCTTTGCTTCTCTTTCGCCTCCTCCTCCCTTCGGTTCCCGTGGCGATGGTATCTTGGGTGGTAAAAGATTTCAATGCTGCACCAGGAGACTGGTATGGGTTCAGTGGGAAATAATATTTGGACTTTGAACAAAAGCGGCATACACCAACTCCAAGGCCGGCAATGATTTGCATCGAGCTGCCTCAAACCTCACTGGCCAACAGTGACTCGACTTCATTTATCACCTTATTATCCAGTTAGCAGATTCAACACCAACCAACCATAATCTCGTTAACTAACCGTGAAACCTGTTCCGTGTGCTGCGGGGATCTTCGTTGCTAGAAAACGATGAAGGGGCTGTAAAAAAATAAACACCTTACCTTCTTAAAGCGTTATCAAAACGCCAAGCAATCAAACGCTTCAACGATATCTGCACCTTATCTTATGAGTTATTGACGTTACCTATCTTAAACGACCTATCCGAGCTACGGCGTTGGCTGTTTTTACTACAAAAAGATTAATTACCCAAAGACAGCTAAACTGTATTCGATTACGTTTAAATGGATTTAATTTTCGATCAGCCTTGCCCTCCCTCTGGGACAGATGTGTTAATAGCCTTGTTCAAACATCATAATAAAGATCTTGCCTGCGCGGGGTCTTACATTCTTCAATGCGTTTCGGGTTGTACGTGTACATACAAGGTGCATTCCAAGCGCCTATAGACGGACAATCCGATTAGCATCCAGGTGAGCATCAACAAGCATCCATTACATGGTAGGTTTTTTCACCTCTCTCTCTCTCTCTCTCTCTCTCTCTCCCTCTTCCATTCTCCATTTATTACATGTTTGTCAGTTATTAGTCGACAGGCGGCGAAAGTGTTAGGATGTGCTAATGGGCTAACTCGCTTGCACGCTTGTAAAGTTTCCTTCAAGAAAACTGCGGCAAAAACAAGAATGATTGTGGCACATCTTCCAGGTGAAGGTACGGCGAACCAACGTGACGATCGTCCTCAAAACTACTCGCCCAGTGCCTAATGGAGGGGTTATCTAATCGCTCCGGGATGAGTGAGAAAGAGCAGCTTGCTGAGTGCTTAAAACAAGGCGAAGAAAATGGTTGAATTATCACTCGCTTCACCTCGTCTACTTTTTTTTGTTTCACCGTTAAAGCTCATGTAGCTGCCCAAGAAACGGCGAGTAGAGCAAGGTAAAGGCAACAACGAAAAAAGTGTTGAGTAATAAATTCAACATTGCGCCATCCTTCTTCACCGCTGTGTCTGATGGATATAAGGGTATGAAGCATATGAAACATGGTTACTTCTAGCGAACATCTTGCTTGACATGAAAACCAGATCAGAAGCCCTCGTCCGTACGAGGCAGACGATCATGCGGGATCTAACACCGGACCCAAGCAGGTGAGACTGATGATGATGATGGTCCAACGGTGTTACACCCCTTTACTAGCAGCTAGAAGAAGCGAAAAGGGTGAAAAGCACCATTCTGCTTCTTGACGGCCACAGTCAACGCCTGGTACCGAAATGGAGCAGAGAAAAAAAAGAATTAACGAACCAACGGGTGTCTACGGCCACTCTTTGCATGAGTTCTAATTTGGATAGACGGCGCTAATTAGGTGCGCATTGTGCATGCAGCTGAGAGCACAAGAACCCTCTTTCTCATTAGGCCGTGAGTGTGCGGGGCGAAAAAGGATTCGATTAGGAGTGCCATTGTGTGGCTCGTTACGAGCGAATTATTCGCTGCTGCGCGAACGGCATAATAAAAAAACCCCCGAACGAAGGCCTCGCAAGGACAAAAGGACGTCTTACACAGCGACGAGTCTTATGATGCTGGTACCCTGAAGGCTGCCCCTTTCGCTAGAATGGATGCTTCGGATTCATTATTTTGTCTCGCTGTGTCGCTGGCTTCTTGTACGCTTGCTTGCTCACTTCCCGTTGCGCTAAAGTCGCCCAAAACCACAATGCCGTTATTCTTGGCTGATGATGGATTGACTCACGAGGGATGAATGATCTTAATTGAGTTATTGTACAAGGGGCTTAGCGCTGCGGAGGGACATTTGAACTCGTTCTGCGTTCGGATTGTGAGCCTCTAACTGCACATAGAAAAGTATTAGAACAACTCGAACCAATCCATCATACGTGGCTTTGTCTTCCAATCACATGATAATGGCATACAGGAATCGAAACCAAATTAGGCTTTCAATTGAATTTTTTCCTACGACGCCTCGGAATGGTTTTATTTCATTTTTTTTACCATCGGTTCATGTGAAGAATTTACCGCACACAACCTTCCAGACTGTTTGACTTCACGATTAGCACCTTTGAGCGTCCAGCATGCCTCATTTCCTATCTTGCACCTTCTCAAGGATTCTTTACAATGCAAAGAGGAAAAGTCAACTTTCGTTATTTACTTCCTGTTATGCCTTAAACTTGTTTCAAACGGAACACTTTCCTGAAAATTTGACATTTTGCTAACAATCTCTACTATACACACAACTGCATTTCACAACACTGTAAAAATCTTCTAAACATACCCATTTGACGCCAAAAACACCCCATCAGCGCAACGCACCAAAGTTTACGGAAGCTATTTGCTTATACAAACACACACACGCACACACTCTTGCGCTAAAACAGCATTAACAGAGCGGGCCCATTCGACGGATCCACGTCGGCACCGACACAAAGTCCGTCCGGTGACCATCTGTCCACCGTACAGACCTGAACCTGCTTGCGGTTTGTTGTCATTTATACGCACCAGCAGGCGCCACGACGTTTGCGTGCACAAACAATTCACGACCGGAGCGTGTGGTAGCATCGCGATATCGTGGACCTATTTTTTGGCATTTTGAGTTTTGAATATGCAGCCAACATCCAGCTGCGTGCACCGAGCCATGGAAAGAAGTAGATGCAGTTGGAGTTGCCTGGTACCGAATACTCTCAACTGCGTTTTGCATGCGACGCTTTACTGCTATCTTTCGGAGAAGCTAAAAAGGGAATGTCCAAAATCAACATCAACATTCCAAAAATAAACTGCCTCTCGTCCAACGTACCTACCCAGAGCCGAAGTAACCTTAATTGTGAGCTTAAAAAATCATTTCCTTAATAGGACATTGCTAATAGCAGTCGCCGTCGCTACCAGCCTTGGTGCACGCTCCAAATATTTACCCAAGCAGGTTCAATAGTGTAAATATTGTAACGAGATAAAAAAAACTCCCAAAATATTGTGTTGTGCAAAAACTTGACCATTATAAGAATGAGTTTTACTTTTATCCTCCTGATTGGGACGCTTGATGGGTTTCTGATGTACGCCGGCGTAGAGGGAAGAGGCGATATTTGTGGCCATCTAGAAAGAGTTTTTTCGGGTCCCGTGCCAGTACTTGACAGCCAAGAGCTGCCCAGTCTTTGAATAGCACTAAATGGTGAAGTAAACCCATTAGCACACGCCGGTCGGGACGCAACCGCTTTCCAACCTCACGATCTCCCTCGGACAGACTCATGGTAGTTGTCGCTCGCAAGACTCTCCCCAGCGTTAAGCTAGGCTGCCAACCGCTGCCCCATGACGATCGACCACTTTTTGACAAGCGATCATAAAACCTAGCTGCCAGCCAAATCGCTTCGCCTGCCCCGCTCCTGCGCTGCATGACGCACCGGCTTCCAATCGCCATCAACGGCTCCATTCATGAATAATTATAAGCTGTCCACTAATGGTTCGCACGCTGCGCGGAGGGCAAAAGTGTGAAATAATTTTGAGATCACGTTTCCACCGCCGATAGCAAACTGACATGAGCGGATTTTAATTGACGTATGAGTCAGAGCCCGGGATTTGGAGGCGATTGGAGCACTCACGATCCCGACGCGAGCACCTTCGCTCCTTCTTCTGCTCCAAGAACGGTCTGTGGTGCGGGCAGAGAAAGAAAAAACGCACAACTTCCTGTCCAAGAATACGAAACACGACAACATCAATTGCAATTGGCTCCGAAAAATAACCCACTTTGGACAGCAAATTGGATCAACGACGTCGTAAAAGTGAATTGATTCCATTTCCAATTCCTGCTCCGTGTAAATCTCGCACACAAACACGCGATGGATCTCTTGCGACTGCTTTATGTGTCACTTAATGCACTCTCTTTTTACTGCCGACCACCAAATCGATAGCGATATGCCGTTTCCATTAAACCACTTGTCAAACACTTAAGCGAACTCCTAAGCGAACCCATAAACCTTAAGCCGGAGCGATACTGAGCGTAATTTCGTGCCCGCTTCTTGGCCCGTAAGTGAACCGAAAGCTGTGTGTCTCCCAAAGCAGCAATTGGCAGCCCTCTGGCTTGTGCTAAGTACCAGCGCCTGCGGTGGGGCAGTTACATTATCGATTCATCATTGAAGCGCTAATAACCTGACAAACATGGAATAAATAATAAACCGGGCCCAGAGTCTATTTTAGTTCGTGGGTGTGGATCGGGGTCTTTTTCCTCGGGGCGCTGGACGCCAAGGCGTGCCGGGCAGGCCACGGAGGCTTGTCCCATTAGTGCGACCGAAGGTGGGCCTCCTTTATGGTGGGCTGCTAAGGATGGGATAAGACCTGACGTACATGTTCTAAACGCAGCGTAGGTGAAAAGTGAAAAAGCTCTGCAAAATATGAACGATTGGAAGTGCCTTTGAAAGAAAGAATAATAAACGATTAAGCCCCCGAAAGCATGAATGAAGGCATCCCACAAACAACTTGTCGACAGTTGCAACGATTATGCCAAGAAAGGTGCTCTTGTTTATTTTTTATCCATTTCTTTTATGAATCGTTGTAAACGATTTCATTCATGATACATTCTGTTTTTCTGTTCTCTGAATTCGACCTCCTTTTATTGTAATGTTTGACAAGAACAGCTTGTAGAAATTTTCTTTGTTAAATTTGAACGTAATTAGCGAGAAAGACTTTCTTCTGTAGCACTTTAGCAAAATCTAATTCACAAGAAAAATGTTCTTTCAGCACTCTTCTAAAACACAGAGTTGATACGTTCGATGAAAGGGAACGTGCAACAATCTTCAACAAGCTTTATAGCAGCTCGAATTATGTGTAAAGAAATTGAAAAGCAACAGCAAAGGAGGACTCTATTGCACAATATTGTGTAAATGCTTGCAAAACAAGATGATTTAGCTTGCCTGCTTTATGGAAACGAAACCCTGGCAAGTAGTTTCCAAATTATTTATTTTATACAGGAACGATTAAACCTGACGAATCAATTGGCAAAACGACCTGCTGCACCACATCGTAAGGTATCTCTATTTTATCCACGTAATAGAATTAAAAATACTACAGTGACCGTTGAGATTCGATTATCTACCCGCACACATTATAGGCTTTATTTATTTAATAGCCTCTCCCTTAGTACGCCTTTGGTTCATGAATGAATGCAAAAGAAACGCTTTTCCTAATCCGGATGTTTATAGAGATAAGTTGATTAATTCAAAGTCACCAGCAGAAGCAACACAGCTGGGTGGATAGATAAAATGGTCAATTCATCCATCAGCTATCCAGCACATTCCGGTGCTTATCAGGTTAGTTTTGATTAAAGGTCTGGATAGCACGTTGACTGTGGGAGCTGTGGTACGAGCTTTCAAGCATCAGTTCATAAATAGTTAAGCAGAGCAGAGGGAAAACACAAGCTCAATCGGATCATTCCGTTCCGAATGATGATCGTTAAGATAAGCGAAGTTAAAACATAATTTGATCAGCGACTGGTTTTTTGGAGTGGGATTCGGATGGAGAAGTTAAGCAACGGGAATTCAACATTTGATGGAACAAAAAGTGGGTCAAACCTTTTGGAGGATGATCATAAATCAATTTCAAGATTTGATTAAACTCTACGTTTTGGAGAGTATATAAAATCGTAGATTAAATGCTTTAAAATGAAGTCATTGCTCTCAAGAATACATGTTTGATCAGGAAAATTATTTCATGAATGAATCAATCAATCACTCTTCAGAAAATGTACCTTGAAAACATATTGTTCTTCATAACAGTTTGAAAAACGTTATCAAAATAGAACGGTGTTGAAATGAATCCTCAGGAAAAACTATCCGCACGATGTTCGTGCTTTTCTTCCAGCTGGGAGAAACTTCATTCCTCATAACCTCATACACCTCATGGAATCGATGATGATGCTCGATTCCAGCCCAAGATTTCGCGGATGAATTCGAGGGAAAGTGGCAGCAGGCAGCTCCAGAGTCAGTGCCGCACCTCCAGCGTGCTGTGAAGTGCTAACTAATATGGGAAAGATAAATATTTACCCAGCCCATCCACCCCATCTTCTGAGCGTACCGCCACCAGACACCGGGTGTGGTTGATGATGACTTCTTGCCCCGCACGACATGCCAAGGCGTGTGTATGCCAAGGGGTGTCTTCCTTCAGCACCGTGTCAAGGCAAGTGGTGTCGAGTTGAGAAGCCGCCTGGGAGATGTTGTTTTCCCTTTCGCTCTTACCAAGGTGGAAAACTTGGATGTGATTTCTTCCCAGCAACCGAGAAAAGTGATTTGAAGCATGAAAAACCCTCACCGAGCAGAATCGCACACTCTCTCGGGAGATGTGGGAATCGTGAAAAAAGATCAGCAACAAAAAAAAACGGTGCAACGCTTCCGGTGCAAAGATTTAACAGAAAATAATTAACGATGATAGGTAATCGCGTAATCTGGGTCCATTATAAGCGAATTGTAGCGCACGACGGTTGCCACCATATGGGAAAGAAATGCACTTATGCGGAAGGAAATTATACGCGTCATTAGTGACCGCTTAATCTTCACGCTTATACCCCAAGGCACCTTTCTTCTGTCTCTCTCCTCTGTCTTTTCCCCATCGGTGCAGAAACGTCCTACCCGTAATCGCAGCAGAAAAGATGGATGAACCTCTGTTCCCACCGTTCACGCGCATTTTGACAGATTACCTTTGCAATTATCCGGGCTCCCCTTTTCCGCCCTTTACCATTCGTTGGGTGCTAACGGTTGTCATCTGTCAACATTCCCTCTTTCCCCCAAGTGCCCGACGCCAGCTTCGTCAGGTCGGTGTGACACGTCCAGGTGACAACAAATCCGTCCAATTTATGATGGGAAATGTGACAGGCTGTCTCGCAATCGAACACGAAGGGAGATAATTATCGTGCCCATTGCTCGTGCGTTTGTGCTGCTACCCGCTTTCTTTGCCTCCTCGCTTGTTAATATGCACGCACGCAATCATGCGCCCTGAGGAGGACATGCTAATTTGAATGAGAGTGGGAGAAAAGGTGCATTACTGTAAGAAGTCACAGAACAGCTCATTCGAAATGCAACCTTCAGAACAGTGAAGGATTCAAGTTACACTTAAAACAATTAAAAAATAAAAGAAATTATATATCTTTACATCGATGCAGTTCAATCGGCTTTACTCTAAAGTAAAGTAAACCCCACATTTCCTCGGGACCAACATTTCCAAATCAATATGGTACTTTCTCTATCACGGTTATGGATGATGATTGCTTCAAAGAGCCAGTAAAGGGACATAATTTTCCAACTTCCAAGCGTGTTCCTCGTTCTCATCGCCTTCTTTTCCATCCCTTCCCTTGACAGGCTCAGAACAAAAAGGCCCGATCGTTTGGTAGAGTCACTCCGCTTGATGGAGCTAATACCGCCTGGATACCAGGATAAAATGATACGCTATTTTACAGAGCAGCTGTGGAACTGGGTTGGCACTATCGAAAGGACAATACCAGCAAATGGAAAGAGGATGAGCCAAAAGGCACCAAGATAAAGCATATCGATGGGTGGCTGCAAAGTGAGGGACAGAGAGAGAGAAGAAGCGAGATGAATCAGTGAACGTTTTAACTTTGGTTTTTTGGAATCCATCCCAATCATCTCACCGGCCTCCGTCCTTTGCACGGCAAAGCGTACACAGCGGCACAGCGGGAATGCAACAGCGCGGCCGCACGATTCAATTACGTTTATTGGTAATTATATAAAAAGGTTCTCCGAGGGCTTTAGTTCCCTCGTCCCTGTAAACAAACACAAACTTACTCTCACACGCACACACACACACAGACACACATGCAATGATGCGAGAGGATGCGATCGGGAAAGCCAGGTGGAAGACAAAGCGTCGACGCTCGGACGCCTGATTCGATTTATGCTTCGGTTCGGTTCGGTTTCGGTTAAAGATAGATGCGGTACATTACAATCCGGATGAAAGTGAGGGGATTTTAAGAGAGACAATGAATCGCCCCACAGCCAAAGGACTAGGTAGATTAGAAAGCTCTATCGTTATGGGTTCATCATCATTTGCGAGGATCAATAGCTTTCCGGTAAGGATAAGGATTATAATAATTTACATAGAGATAAGTATGTTAAACAATATCGCAATACTCCATTGAGATGTGATTGGAAGTGCATTGAACACATCCTCATTCTATAATAAGATGTTTCGCTTCCAGCAACCAATCAGCGGAAATAGCGATTGAACCTTCTCCTGCCCTTCCACAGTCGATATTGTTCATCTTCTCAACTCCTTGCGAATAACTGGGCAGCACGCCATCAACGACTCGAAGGCAGTGCTTCCAGAGCGAGTTGTAGATCGGGAAATTCGTAACCATAAAGATGGAAAGCGAATGAATAAGACAAAAATCAACAACCATTCTTAAAGATATAGTGCTAGAATGAGAGGGGGAGAGAGAAAGAGAGAGAACAAACGAGAAATTGGAAAGGGAGAGGATATAAAATGTGATAAATCATCCTTAATAATAATAACGATAATTCTCATCGTTTTGTAGATCGTTAAAAAAGCGAACGTGTGAAAGTGAGAGATAAGCCATCGTTCTCTGTTTCTCTCGTTGCTCGCTAGTTAATGCGCCCTGGAACGCTTCCCAGTCCGTTGCATGAACCGGAGGGATGAAGGAGAATTTTCCTAAACGGCTACGCACCAGCAACGGAGTCAGCACGGGAGGGAACCATAATTGTTCCACCACTGTCAGATGCTAGTTTGCCACTTCTGGCACAATCTCCCTCTTCTCGACCATCGTGCACTCATCGTTAATCGGAATCATAAGAAATCAACCATCCAAGCCCCGGAGGGCTTATTATTGAAAAGTTCGCACGTACCAGCAGGCTGAGGAGTAGCAGCACGAGAAGAAAATAGTAATTGGAAAAAAGCACCCAGAAACACTGGTAGCCATGGCGCGAAAGGTGCGAACGAAGGGACGGACGGATGGACGGACGGACGGAACCAGCTGACTCATCTTCCCCACAAACACACCCAGTAAGCCCAAATCGTGCAGCAAACACACACCTGACGGACTGCGAACGATGCAATCGACACCGAACGGAAGGAACACAGCCCGGTGTGGTGAGGCCAAGCTCGTTTTGCTCATTTTATCCCGACGAGCGGCGATGAGTTGGCAGAAACGCCTGACCCGCTGCCGAGGACGGGGGCTAACGGAGCCTTCAGAGCTGAAGATGAGATTTGAGGACTTCTTTCCTATTTTTTCCAACATCTTTCCCTGCCGGTGCGTTTCGGGGAGTATGATTGGCAGCACGTGTTCGTGGTGGGAACACACTCTCGCACCTGCCGTGCCTGCGTTGGAGGCTCCCACTGCTTCTCGATGGCAAACACACACGAGCAAGGAAGTGAACAATTATGAATGATGAGAACGATTAGCGGAGGATTTGTAGAGGAGCGTGATTTGCCGGATTCACCCCACGTTCGCTGCTTCCGGCGAACCCTTCGAAATTATCTTGTTGGAATGGGTAAATAAAGATGCGAGATGTCGATATGCGATAAACGGTCTAGCTGAGATCTTGCTGGTTCACTGCTGGTCACTTTTTAAAGGGGTACGCCATGACGACTTCACCATACCAAGAGAGCTCACCGGTGCATCCATTTACACCTTCATCAAGTCAATGGATTAAGTCACTCGGTACGATTGACAACTCGGTTTAGGCATTACATCTGCACTTTATCTATTGCACCGTTTCCATCCATCAAGTGACGGCTTTATGAAATCCACCCGCAACCATCCTGACCACTGATGGCTACATCCATCTTTTCCATTCCAGTCCCAGACGGCCTGCTCAAGCCACACAAGTAATAGCTTCCCATCCATGCAAAAGAAGTATGCATTACGCTTTTGTCCATCCCTCCACCCAACACCCTTTCACTCTTCCACAGCACGATTAGCTAGAATCGCAATCGGAGACAGACGCCCCAACCGACGCAATGGTTCGAAGTTGTCCATCCGCACGGAACGAGAAATGGTCAATCATTCATTAGCAAATAAGATTAATTGTTAATCATAGCCGGGGAACATGTCGTGGGCAAGCCTGACCGGCAGCGGGGCACGTTCAATTAGGGCCCATTATCTCGATGATTAGTTGAGCTTTGTGTGTCCTTCAGCGATGAAGATGGTACTGACCGGGTCCTACGGATCATCAAGTGGTCCGGGGCCTCGCTTGTTTCGTTCGTGCATTATAGATGACCATCGCTACCGGCTAGCCGGTGGCCCTAATGGAGCTCACGCACATGTGATGGCGCTGTTTCTCGTCACTGCCACTACCATTTCGAAACCATTTCCTTGCGGAAATGTTTTGTGGAAAGGAGAACGAGCGGGAGGGCTCCCCGGAGTGATGGTGGTACTCACATAAAGCGAAGGGTCACTCCAATAATGCGTCTTATGTGCTCGACAGTATAGCCACTTCAGATCGATTCAAAAAGCCTTACCTGTTGGGTTTTGAGGCCGATTTTGTGCCACGCGCTGGTTGATAAGCTGTAAATAAAGAATAAGGAAGACGGATATTAAAGTGTGCCTCGAGAACAAACACACAGCAGATAGATAATTCGTTTGATGGAGTATCGTTCGTTGACTTTGAAGGTGCTCTTGAGCTGACGACTTCAAGCTGCTATAGGTGGTAAGTAATAAATAGAGGAAATGATATCAGGCCAGCTTCAAGTACTCGTACATTCCCATGATTTTGCTATAAAATCCACTCGGCTAACATGCGCACAGGCATGAGCTGGTAATCGGCAATCTTTCCCACAGCTCACGTCTAACACGACCAGAACTTGAAAGATTTCAATTTATTCGCATTCTTTGTCAAGCTAAGCAATGTCGACCACCCTTAACCAGCTTCACCCGGGTTGACCTTCTAACCCGTTAAACACGACTTGCTTCAGCGATTACCTCTTTCTCCCGCTCACACATGCACCCATCACACAAAAGCTGTCAAACATAAACTGCAGGTGTGCGAACGTGACTCCAGCAAGTCGGAAACGGTGCGAACTGCTTTTCCACACAACCACACGATCAGCTGTTTTCGACCCATTTCCCACCGGCTCGCTCATCAGATTTCTCAACCGAAAGCCAGCTCGAGCTTTCCACCCGTTTCTTCGCCCTTCTGTGGAAGTATGAATCGCGTGATGCACATTTGGCTCAAGCGTGAAATGGACTCGCTGGACCCGTTAGTCTTTGTGGCAGGTGAAATCAGTTTCGCTTTCTGTTGAAATATTTTGTTAAAGAAGAACGTTTATCTACGTTTTAACCTCTCTATAAAAATCTAGAACCGTTTTTCTATCTTATTCTCATCATCCCCTCCAGCTCCGACGATCAAACTAACGCGATACACCTAATCATTATAACGCGATCCGGAATGATGATGACTGACCACTTTTCAATGATGATGAGGTTTGAGAATGCCATACAAGATGAGCTTCAAATAAAACATTCTACAAACCGTTCTTCGATGAAGTTAAGCAGCCGTATCCCTGCATGTTCTCATCCCATCTGCTTATAACCTCCCAGGAAGCTCCAAACCAACCGCAGCAGGCGGATGGTCCTGGCTCCAACCAACCACAACCACCAAACGAGCTAAATTCGATAATAAAACGTTTCATAACACGCGATAATGGCATACTTTATTAAACGCCCAGCCACGCCACGCTTCTTCATCCTCTACCCCTAGCGCCAAAGTGACAAACGACCCCAGCATGCGCATCGCCTGCACCGGAATGCAACCCAGCTCCCCGGCCTGCATGGTGTGCGTATGTAAAACCCGTCGACCGACAGTTCCCGGTTCGTGCGTGCGTACTGACGATTAACCAACGAGCTTCCTCGTTTGACGGAATCGAAATCATTCTTGCCGGTCGGTTACACCCCGCGCTCTTCAGCACACTCCAAGAAGTGCCAACCGTTTACAGAGCGCCCCTTCTTGCGGTTTGCCGTGTTCAGGTAACTGCACCGTTTGGGCACGACTTGCTCGTTCTCCCGTTGGAAAACTGCATTATGCATGCGCGCATGCATGTTGTTTCTGATGTTGTTATGTTTCTCGTTGTCGTTTTTTTGTCTCAAGAACAGCGGAATCGGACGCGGCAACAGCAAGAACGAGCAAGAAGAAAAGCCGCCCCATGCTACGAACGTATGCCGACAAACGGCCGTTGCGATCGCTTCGTGTGAAGGTTAAAAACATGGTTGGTCAGAAGTGCAAGTGCAATCCCTCCTCGCCTCAAGATCCCTCCTCGCATCCACGCTGTGTTACAAGCTTGAGTGAAAGTGCTACAGTCAGCAGTAGGAACACATTTGAGGTTAGGGATTTTTTTTTTAGGACAGACACCTTACAGAAGCAAAAGTGTCTGAGCAAGTCGTGCGAGAAACCATTTTTTCCACAAGGTGTCTGCTCAGAGAAATAATCGTAAAATATGATGACTCAATTGATGCTGGTCGTGTAGAAGAAGTGAGGTTTGGAGCATCAACCAAATTTGCTCTTGACGAGGTGCTATTAATGGAACCTGTGATTCCATCAACACTTTCGTTAGTTGTTTACTTGTTTGTTTGATTGATGAAAGTAGCAGTAAAGAAAGAAATATTTTATGTTATTGTTAAGTAACATCTTTGGCAAACCATACCTCTGGTATAAGGAAGATCATGGCTTTGTGTCTAACTGACCACCACCTCAAACGGTGAAGCTTTGTTCCTCAAACCTTGTTCCCTAAAGCAAAACAGCTTTAATATTCTATGTAATCGTTTTCATGCAAATAAGGCAAAGCTTCTCTTCAATAAGAAAAGCAGTATAAAATGAAACAGACCGTCCATCGTCTACAACACCATCTCCAATATGCTAGACGTCGATGTATCACCTTCTACCCTTGCTTTACAACCCTCACGAAAAGAGGGAACCAAAAGAAAAACCTCAACTACAACTACAAGCGCGTTCCCTTTCCCTCATTTTCCCCTCATCAGCACAATGCTCCTCGCCGTGTCACGTTTCACCTACCCAAGTCGCTCCAATGAAGATACCGCCTTTTTGGACCTCACGAAGAGTCCCTAAGGACGATCCACGAAAGCAGGGCAAGAACATGGCAAGTAAAATAAAACACACACACACATACACACACACACACACACACACACGAAAGAACAGACACATCGCAATCAAGCGCACCGCCCTCGATCAGATTCGGACAATATCGGTTTCCTCTGTAATTTTCAGCTTACGTGAGACATATAATTTAATTTTAAACACTAACCACCAACGGGTTTTCGTTTCCCGACAGCGAACGGCGTGCCCTATCCTCCCTTTACCGTGCTTTTCTGCTGTGTTGAACGTTAAACGGGCACGTTCACTATCCTGAGAGCTGGAAATAGCCCGAGGGGTAAGAGCGAAAAGCCGTGGAAGAACCACAGACACTAGAACCTCCACGAGTCAGGTGCTTTTTTGTAGCCATTTGGTGTAAATCTCTCCCTCCCAATGAATCCATCGAACGATATGCAGTAGTTTGCAAAACCCCAACCACAAAGAACGGACCTAGAAATGTCCTGAGGCGCGCATCGGCTGCGATGCAAACGGTTCTTCACTCTTTACACCCCTGATGCTAGCGGGCAGCTCCAGAACATGGCAATTTGTTCCGTGACCATCGATTCCTTGGAGTAAAAAGTGGTCTGAAACTGCCGGTGAGAGATTGATCTGCTTTAGTTAGCGCGGCTTAAAGATGCTCCAAAGGGCATAGTTGGAGAGCAAGAATTAAAAGATCAAACTGCGATGCAGTTTATGATGCAAGGCTTGCTCTTTGAACTACCTACGTCTCATGGAGATATCACTTCCAGCCATCGGGTAAAACATGATCTCAATTTTCGAACCAATAAAATTTACTGCATTATTCTTTAAAGCAATACTTTATTAACAAATCACAATAATTTACAATGAATACAACTTTTAGGTGGCATTTCTTCACCAAAGTGGCCTTAAAGCATCCGAGAGCTCGTAGAGTCCTTCAACAATTTGAGCATTCTTAGCTTAGCTAGCCCTTCATTGCCTGACCCTAGTATTCCTTATCCTTCTTCTTCTTTTCCTGCAGTAACGAATAGTTTTCAACAGTGCCCCGAGGCGTCGGGCGTTCCACCCGGTTTTTCGGTTTCCATTTTGCTCCATCCTCAGCACCTCTTTCGATACACTCAAGCCCATGCTTTGGGTTTTGGTGCTCGCTCGCCCACGTTTTGTTATAGCTAACCACCACTTTGGGTTTGAAATGTAAATTATAGAGAATTTTACCTCACCTGTAATTATTGTATACACACACAGCCGCCTATTACCCGCGCTCTATGATTATTATCGGACTCACGAAAGGTGCTGCTTGACGGGTGGGTTCCCTATCTGTTTGTTGCGAGGAAGAGTGGTCTAAGGGCGGGTGAAGCAGAACGAAAAGGATCTATTCTTCCACCCACTTCGCACGGCTACAATATATACATGTAGGCCTCCTAACTAAACCAAAGGGAAGCTCAAATATTGGAGAGACAGTGGTATTAAACACTCGAGCTGTGATGTTTTTGCCTTTAAACAGTTTCGCACCACCATGCAACACTCCCAGTCCTGAGCAATCTTTCTCTCTCGCTTCATTATGGACATTATCGGTAGCACAGGACAACCTGATTTGAGATTCATTAGTACCCTGCTAGTCAATCAAGATTCGTGGAATCTTCGTCGGAAGTTTATTTCCACGATAATTAACAAACTCCTGCAACCGTCCCTCTATTTGCATTGGGGGTACGATTCACCTCGTGTCTATGGGCCCGAGTGTGTGGGCATGTGTCATTTCCAAAGTTTATCCTACCTTGCCCAGTGCCCAAAAGAAAGCTCCAGCAACTCCAGCGCAACGGGAAGTCACATGGGGTAGCCTTTCCCATCACTCTCGGTCACAAAGGAATTCAATTTTCACTCAACAACCTGCCGCCATCGGAACGTGCATCTGCAACCTTGCCCAACACAAAACATCTCGTCCCCTCACGTCCTCAGTGCTAGTCCTCAAAACGACTGGCCGGTTTGATAACTTCTGCGTGCGTGGACCCCCAGTTTCGCCCCTGGGAAGCCACAATCCGGAGCTCAAGTTCGCGGTGCCCAAATTTTCCCGTCTAATTCCCACCCAAACACCAGGCGCGGACGGTGGGATGAAGGCGAAAATTCAATTGCATCCTACATGTCCACACGGAGGGAACCGAGTGGGAGGATAATTGGATAAATAGCAAGGTTGTGCTGGCTGTGCAGACTGTGCAGGCTGTGTTCTTCTTCTGCCCGGTGGTCTTTCCTTCAACAAAAGCCGGCGCATCCCAAAAACGCAAAACTCTGCACGCTGGTCATGTTACACACGGCAAAAGAGGAAAATCGCCCGACGTTGGGCGCTCTAACGTTCCCCAGGAAGGAGAGTACCATCTCCGGTTGCAATTCGGCAATGGCACTACTGCAGCTGCACTTTACAAATGAATGCACACACACAAGGCCTCAAATCGGGATGTAGAGGCATCCTCTCCACTGCGCTGTTGCTGCTACTTCGACGATAATTAAAGTAGTACACCGGAAAACCCTGCGGTGCATTGTGCCTCGTCAGCTATGGAGTGATCTTTGGGAAATGGAGCGTCGGCGATGCTGCTGACGTGCCCCAAAAAACGAAACGAAGATAATGAAGGACTCTTGCGGCGGAGGATCTAGCCACATCCTGGCACAAAAGTTGGAACATGCACAGTCGCGCCTGGAAGGAGAAATCGGGCACTAGACTTCCAAATCCCCACTCCTCATCCGTGCTTCAGCTCTGATTGGGCTCCCTTACTTAACACTACATGTGGACCAGCGCTAGCCCAGCTTGGACGCTTGCTTGGACGAAAGGCGATATAGGATGAGGCTGTATGTTACGGTAAAGATGGGCAAGATTCCGCGTGCACTGGCTCGCTCGCTCGCTCGCTTCCCCCGCTACCCCACATTCCCATAAAATTCATACATCGTTTGGCAAACGGCGAAAAATAGCTGCAGGCTTCGAAACTTCAAAATTATTTAATTAAAATTTCAAACTGTAAATGAGAAACTGCTCGGGAGTTGCTGGTCGAGGCCAGTGGCCTGCCCTGTGCGACCTAGCACCCTACGAATCACGATGATGTTGCTACTCAAGAGCGAGATGTTCTATCCTGCCTTCTGTATTGATGTGAGGAAATACACCAAAGCACCCCCATCGGATGCTGCGTCTGTGTGCGAGAATCTCACGAGATGCTCTCGTTTCAGCTTACTTCGTACTACTCCTCGCCGAACTGTTAAATGAACTCCTACACTAGATCTTCCTGCTCGAGCGGGGTTTTCTGTCGAGGTCCCTGTGTGATGTATGCTTTTTTCCAAGCCCGAACTCCTTCCCACTCAAAACACGTCCTCACGCCCAAACTTTTTCCTCCTTTTTTTATCCGACTTCTCAACTGAACAAGGAATGCATACGGGGACGATCAAGACGAGAATGTGACGACGAAGTGGGCAACACTTTAGCAGCTCATGCTGCTCAATGCCCCATGTTTGTATGTTAAATGAGAAGGAAAAACAAGTGAGAGAAAATAAAATAAAAACTCGTTCACACAAACATACAGAGCGGGCAATACCAATAAACAGCTTAACAGAAGCAACGGTGCAGCTCCAACAGGATCAACCAAGGACACACAACATAACAACAAGCTAAAACACTCGCTGAAACATAGGATGAATTACACATCACAAACACTATGGAAAAAACACTCACAGAGAGAGAGAGAGAGAGTAAAGAAACACTACCAGCATAGTGGAATAGGGACAACACATCGTCCAAAACAAGACCCGGCTAGCTACGTTACAATAGCTACAGCTCGACCAAACACGTTGAATGTGCGCCTTTCCGCATGCAGGTGAGTGGTGCAGTGTGCCACCTCAGTCCCTCCCACCCGCACGAGAAGCCGGAGGAAGGAGGGTGGATTGCAAACGTTTTAATTAATTTATCCTACACTAGCGCACTATTTACTTGCCTCCATTTTCTTCCACGCCCAGCGCCCCCCTGGAAGATGAGGCACGGATTTTGATGAATGGTTCCCAGATATGGATACAGGACGGGGGAAAGTTTAGCAGTGCACTACCGCACCCAACGAGCTGCATGCAAGTGCATCCCTCGGGAGCAAGAGCTTCGCGCCGAACGATAGAGGCGAGTGCCTGCAGTGCGGAGAGTTGTAAATTTTTGGTAGGAAATTAAATTGGCCGATAGTAAGTAATTGGAGGCCGGGTCTTAAAGCAGACGCTTGTGGCGATGATGGTGTACGGTGCGAGATAAAACTTTTGCGCTTTTAAAACTGGCTTTAAAACTTAAATTGCTTTTCGGTAACTTCCGGCAGGGAGAGGGAACGGCAGGGCCCTATCATGCATTCAAACATTGATTTTACGAAGTAGTAGTTGGCAAAGTAAGGCACGTGAAGGTTATTAGCAACACGAGCGTGCATGCTTCTCGCCTCAAAAACGCACACTCGAGCAAACGTTTGTGTATTTTGGGAACCTTAAAGCTTAAAGCAGCTACCTTCTTTTGCCCTTCACAAACCGTTTCAAGAAGGTAGCAGTTGATTTGCTGAGCAACGAGCAAATAAACAAACATTTCACACCATCACGGTACGGACAGAGCTGCAGCAGCTTTACCAGCTCAGAAGTTCTTAAAGTATTAAGCAGCAAATTAACAAACAAACAAACAAAACAAACAAACAAACAGAACACATCCATTCTCTCTCACGTGTATTTGACGGTCTGCATAGAGTGCGAGCAGCCTCCTAATCTACTTTCCGAATCCTTTCGGAGCTTTCGGATTTGACCCAAAACCGCAAACAATTTCAACCACTCAAACTTTCTTCCCAGACGACCTCCGGCGATGTTGGCAAAACAGAAGCGAACCAAGAAGAAATTCTCCCTCTCGCTCATCCTCGTGAGGTATGAAGATTTTTCTCTTCACACCAGCTGAAATGCTAAACGGTACTCCACTTGAGACCCCGAATCCGGGTATCGGAGCAGTTTAGCAATCGGCCCACAGACCCTTGGCAACTTTATCTTCATCGCTCATTTATCGCAGAAGCCCTCAAAGGCCCTTTTCTTTCCGTGCGGATGCTTAAGGGTTTAAGCTTGAGCCATACAATAAAATTCTTACGGTGAGAGGCGCTTTTTGCTCGGTTATATACCCTCTGACGCTCTAGAAATGAAAAAAATGCGATGAGTTATCCTTTAACACAGCCACAGACGACCACTTCTAATCAAGCTCATCCTTTCGGCTTCGTTCAAGCAGGAAAGGAATGATCGACGCTTATGATACTTGCAGCACCTATATTGGATCGGCAACAAACGCATCTGCAGGTGTTCTCAATTAATTTATCAGGTTGTTAGGTCTATTTGCTTGAGAAAAATCCATCGTAAATCCCTGCATATAAAATAATCCACTTTATTGCTGTACAATACAACTAGCAATAAAGAAATTCTACATTCCAAAAAAGGAGAGTGAACAATTTGCACTCCAGCTGAAAAATCCTTTATGAATAAAGCAGTACAAGCGGAACAGTAAAGCAGTAAAGCCGGTCTATACAGCCATCCCATCCACAGGAAGACCTTCTTCGCTCTCAGGTATGTTCTCCTTCACAAAAATACGATGTGTAAACATACGATTCTGCCCAAAGCACAGGCGGCCGCCATCGTAAAGGGAGAGAACGCAAAAAGCGAACAAGCATGCGGCAATAATCCGTACTACGGACACGTCTACGTTCTCGTCCCCGTCCGCCGCGTATCGTTCGCGTGCGTTCAAGATTTAAAGGTGAGAGAACAAAGCCCCCCGAAAAGGGATAGCCCGGGAAGAAAAAGCGAAAACAGAAGAACGCTCAGATAATAACACATAATTTCTCCTAACAGCGAACAGCTGTGGACCTTGAGGAGGAGGTGAGAAGCTGCAGCCAGTTACAAAGATGAAATAAAAACGGCCAAACGCAACCCACTCTACATAACAGGGCGACCCACAGCTGATGCCTGCAATTTCGTCTCCCACTCTGGTAGACGCTCATGTGGCCTCTTCCCCTGTGCCGCACCAGCACGACACGACGATAAGCCGCCGTCACGAAAAGTGGTCGCTGTACGCACAATTTCCCTCTACCTCGCACAATGCTTTCAATGAACCTTTCTTCCCACCGTCCAATGTAAGTGTGCCCGGTCGATGCTGGTGTGAGTGTGTTTAAATTACACAAATTAAATTTCGTTCCGTATTTACATTTCTTATCATACCGACCAGACTCAGTGTCCGGGTGGCAGGGCAGGGTGGTTTTCGTGCGGGTCGTGCGCAAGGTTGACGCATCGTTCTGACGGTGCCCACCGCTTACGGCGGTTGCCACCTTCACGGTTTTATGCAAAGAGACCCTCTTGCAGACTCCCGTGAGGTCAGTGTGATGATGATAGAGCAGAGAAAAATACGCTCAGCAAAAACCCCGTGATGGTGCTGGTATTTATTTCCCCAGCACACCTTTCACTCCCTTTTCGGGGTTCGGTGGCTCACAGGCGCAAACGAAAAAGGGTTAAGGGATGTGCAGAAGCTTTTATGAGGGCGATGTAAGATAATTTTTATAAATGACAGTACCGGCGGCATCCGCATTGAAGGCGACAGAGGACTGATAGTGCGAATGCACCGGAGAAAGCAACGCTAATGCAGCATGGACGCGTTTATCTTCGGTTGGGATGAGAAAGGATTGTGGACGGTTGTTTTTCGCACACCGCGTCCGCGGCAGTGAGAGGTTTTCTTTGGCTGTAAAATTTGCGTTGTAAAATTTGAACTTCAAAGGAAAAGATGTTCAAAAATGTACGCTAAAACACATTTTCATTATTGATAGATTTCACGAACCTATGTGAGGAACGAAGAAATCAAGTGTTTAAACACTCTCTGTGATATCCTTTGCATGAAGAAACATACCATCGACAATCAACAAAATTGACAAACAACACAAACAAGCGACCAGAACGGAGATAGTTCTTTATGCATCTCACAAATTGCTCTACTCTTACCCGGGTCAACTGCCCGTTCAATTGGGAAGCAAAGCTCAACCTGCAGCGCCAACCCCAACGACGTTCGATTGGTAACAACACAAAGATCCAATTCAATCCCACTTCCATCATCTAACGTCCGACGATGTCCAGCTTTGTGGGCCACCAAAGTGAACGAACGAGGACACAAGGAAGTAAGCCATCCGTCCGCTTGCCCACACTGGTCCGATATTGCCCACTTGCTCTAATCTATTCAGGAATTAAGCATCCATAAGGACCCGGTAACTTGCCTCCCGGGAGGAGGAACGGAACGAGATCCATCCCACCACTTATTTCCACATCGACCGCGCCATCCCCCGAGCCAGCGCAAAGATAAAAGCGACAGAAAGTCATCGACCATCTATCCATCTATTTGCCGCCGAATGCGTCCACCGGGCTTGGACCGATGCACGGCATCGGCGCACCAACGGACAGTAAAAGGCAGCAGCAGCACCAACAGTGGGAGCAACAGCAGAAAGTAATGAAAAAATACCTTTCCATCAAATATTTATCCCTTTTTTATGTATTCCACCGACTCGCCCAACACGCGAGCCGATGCTTGCTGCCATCTGCGAGCGAATGGTGTGGACTTCGCCGGGCCCAAACCGATCGGGCGAGAGCAGCATAACCTTTTTGACTTCGTTTTTATGATGATTTATTTAATAGATATTAATACCCCGACAGTTCCCCCGGGAGTGGAACGATCGGCTTCGTTCATCCTTTTTTCTCCCCGTTTCAAGCTTTTTTCCGAGACTGCACGTTGTGTCCAGCACTGTGTCCAGACGGACCCAGGATGGAAAGAGTCGGCTGGGAAATGGTTGTAAATCATATTTCCAAATGGGAGTAAGAGTTCTCGCCCTCTCAGCATCTGCTGGCAAGGCTGGCCGTTTGTTGGGCTGCCGGATGGCATCTGGTCGACTGGAGGTGATAGCTTTCCATCGAAAGCACAAATCTGGTCATCCTTCGCCATGTCAAACGGGTGATCCTGTTTTTCGTGTGTACCGAACTGTTTGGAAACCAAATTACGTTCAAACGATGGTGACCAGTTTTGAGATGTTTGTTAAATTTATGGGACCTTTGATGAACCAGAATAAGTTTGCATGTCATTTTATAGGTATAAACCGTTTTGCTACCTTTCTCAAATTTCGTTTTTTAAACTACTGGACTCGACGTCCATATCATTTGAAACACTACGAGAAACGAAAAATGTAATTCAGCAAGCATTCCTTGCATTCCAACACGCATCAGCAATCATGTATCGTTCGATTATGTTCCTGTTATCGTATCTGCTGCGCACTGCACAACGGTGCAACGATTACTAAAAAACGGATCTTTCACATAGAGATAGTAACCCGGCTGCCGCCCATTACCAGTCAAAATTCGTCTAATTGGAAAACAATTAAGACTAACAAGCAACGTCTTATGCTGCGAATCAAAACAAACGCTGTTCCGCAAAACCCGGAGGAAAATTCCTGCTCCAACCGGTTGACATGCAAATCAACCCTGGTTGACTGGTTCGACTGACTGGCTGGCTGGCTTCCCTGCGAGCAAAGATCCCAAAGGAGTACCATGTGAACCCGGGCCAGAGTTTGGGGCGAATCGAGCTAACGATGTCAGTTCCCACCGACGCCAAAAAAGGCCTACGCTGGCAAGGTCTTCGGCGAAACTGTCCAGGAGGATGCGCCCGTACCATCGACTTCAATCCACAGATGGTCCAATTAGTGCGTCTCGGAGAACGTCAAGCGTTTCTTTGGTCCACCAGGCTGGCTGGCTGACTTTCTCCCAGTCTCAGTGCGCCTTTTTCCTATACTTCCTGGTCGTTGGAATTGAAGCTTGGAATAAGGATGGATTTCCGTTCTCCGCTACTCTACCCCTACATACACTCGCTGTTCCCTTTAGACGGAGTGGGTCTGGGTCTGCCTATCAGTTGCAGCTTAATGAGATATTAATAATTCTTGATCCTTTATCTTGATTGATTGTTTGCAACGTTTTCACTACTAACGGGAGTAAAGCGAATCGCGATCGAACCGGTTATGTCGTAGGAAACATGGATACGCAGGACTTGTACCGAAGAGTTTGAGACTACAGTGAACAATCTAATTACAAACAGAAAGTTTCTTAGGACAAGAAATTAAAAAAACAAAATCTTTCGGTGAAAGGGTACAAATAAAGCTTATTTTTATTACAGTACCTCTTGTGTGGTCTTTACGACGATTACATGCCCAATAAGCCACTATGCGTACAAAACAACTTCTGGTTTCATCTTCAGACGGCTATCTTAGAGCCCATTCCAATGCTAGATTAAAATGATAATAAGCTGTGAGTGGGAATAGAACGTTCAGTTCACAATCCCAACATTCTATTGCATCCCGGGGAGATACGGCAATAAAGTGACACTCTTTATAACACAAGCGTTCCCGAGCAAGGCATTACTGTCAAAAAAACGGGTACCGGCATGCTTAGGAATCTCACTCAAACTCTCAGTCTCTGTACCGTCCCACACGTGCTGGAATTGAGTTAAATATCATGCCACTAGCGTCCCGTTTTCAAATCCGATTCCAATCATAAACGAATGATCGTAAAACTCATGTTCAAAGAAAATTGAATCTTTCGCCCTCCAGCCCCTCGAGGGTCAGGTAGGCGTACGGTCATCCCGGCGTACGTAATGCCGCTCAGAGGGCAATTCGATGAAGGTGAAAAGATATGGCTATCTAATAGCCAATCTACTTCCAAACTATTTCGATCACTTTAATTCAATCTGCGAATAAAACAATTGAAATGATGTCAACATTCCAGCACTGCTGGTGAAACGTTTTCAAGGCCCGCTTCTAACGTCTGAATTGATTCCCATCGCGTCCAGGCGCCCACTATGTCACGATTTTTGGAAGATCATCAACTTTGCATCAGCGCCCAACAGATTGGCTGACCCACATTTTTAAACCGATCGACACAGCGGCTTTCAACATCGATGACGGAACATGATGAATATAAAAAAAAACAACCAACCAAACGTAGGCACACGAAGAGAGGTTCAATCTTCATCCGATCGGACTGGCGAAACCGGTCCGCCTTCCTGATTCCCTCTGCACGCAAATTCTTTTTCGCGTCTTTCACTTATCGCTCCGGTCGCCGGTCGATAATGATGTTGTGGCTGAAAGTGTGCAGTCACTTCACGATCTTCCAGCCTTCCCGTGACCTACGCAGGAGAGATGAACGTAATCCGTCGTCCACATCTAAACCCGAACTCTAAAGCGAGCGAAAGCGAACTAATCGCGATGCCAGTAATCGTTCCCATTTGTGGGTGATTCTAATCGATTTCTCAAAACCCATTTCCTTCTCTGAGCGGCCTGTGAACTGAAGCCGATGCCTTCCTTCTCTGTTCCAAGACGTTTCGCTTCCTGCAAGGAATAATCTTTTAATTGATTACGCGCAGGAATCCAATAAAACCCGAACGCAGAGCTTTGCAGCAGTTTTGCTAGAGATCGAACGGTTCCATTTCCCCTCCACAGCAAGAACTTCATCCTTCTCGGGTACTTGCGTCATTCCCGGCAGTCAGCAATTCTTCTGCTATATTCGACAAGGAACGTTGCGAGCTATTGGCGAATATTTCCTTACAACTTTGCTGGAAGCCTCTAGCGGAAGACATCACATGGGTTCAGACGCCAGCATAAGCACGTTCTTGCTCCACTCGGTGGCCCATTTCATTGCCTTTTTTATCACCTTCACACTTTAACTAGGGGTGGCGGTACGAAGACTCGATGACAAAAGTTTTAATTAAATATTTAATAAATTGATAATTCATTTTCATTATTTCCCTTATCGGCTACCGATGCCACCGATGGAATCAAGCAAGCGGTGCACCGATAAGGGCGTCCCTTTTTCTCTTTTCCACCGCCTCATGGATTTATGCTCACCTAACATAACATCGGCAAGCATACCCCGCATCATTTGGTTGGGTATTTTAATCATTTTAGAATTTTGCACCGAGCAAATTATGACCTTTCACGTTCTAGCTCGCGCAATCGTAAAAAAGAAATTAAGAAATCCTCGGCATATCAGCGGCACGGAGCCGTCACGGGATCGTTACGAGAATGGACATTTTATTTTGACTGAATGGCGCCACTTTCGGTGCGTACCCAACGATAGCCAACGATCAAACGGTTCAGCGGCAGGGTTTAAGCGATTGATGTTGGGCGATTAGTCGCTACTGTTTGAGTTTCATTTTTTCATCCTCAGCCATACCCCGAGAGTGAAGCGTATACTACGTTGAGGGGGCAGGGTATGGGAAGTTATTAAATTGATTTGATGTGCAGTTTAACAAACACAGAGAATTATTACAAAAGTCAATCAAATTATATATCAATAATACAATAAACATTGTACAATTTTTAGGAAAAAGAATGTGCAAATAGGTGAGTTAATTTTATGAAGGGCGATCAAGCGACAATTGTACAGAGACACATTAAAAACACCCAGAGCGGTATGTACATTTCTAGCGAAAATTATACACATTTGCTGAAAGTTAGGCAAAAAAGCAATATAACCCATTAAAAGCATTCAATAATCTCAATTGTGTACACGTGGCTTTGTGCAATGCAAAACCACATGGTTTTAATTGATCAAATGAATTGAAAAAAGAGCCATCGCTTTGATTCGTAGCGGTGAATATCCACTGAATAATAATTATGCCATTGCCCACTAGCCCACCAAAGTGGAAGTGGTCAACCTGCATCATTCATTTTATCACCTACCATAGTCACAGCGTCCTCATCCACCTACCCACGTCTTACTATAGTTTTTCACTTTTTGCTCGAGCATGCTAACAAACACACACAGGAAGAGAAAGAGTGTGAGTGGGAGAGAGAAAGAGAAACAGAGGCAGTGAGAGAGAAATAAAAATCAAACGAACATAAGCGTCCAAAACGCCTGTTTGCTGTGGGTGAGGTGTTCGAATAATTTTTATTTTAATGACAGTAATTATGGAAAGCCCTATCCTTGGGCGGAAGCCAGCCAGAGGTTCTACGTTAACATAAGCCACACCACACACTCACCCTGCTCTGTGTGTGTGTGTGTACTCCATTTGGTTCAACTCAAAACCGAAATGCAAACGCTTTTCCGGAGACCGGCGGCGGTGACACACCGTGGCGTTGAGTTCCGGGCATAACCGCGCCAGTGATGACGTGTTAAAATCATTATCATAAATGACCACAACAAAGGGTAACCCTAAAGTGATCCCGATCCTGTTCCGGATAGTGCGTGAGTGTGTGTGTGTGTGTGACGAGGGCAATGGTGAAAGTACAAGCATACATTAAACAACGCCGACGGGACAGTGGAAAAAAATGCTTCAACTACAGCAATGCTGGTCGTGCCTTACGCTCCGCCCCGGTGACAATTAAAATGACGATAGCTTTGCGACCGCAAAACGGCAGATAGCGATCGGTTTGACGAACGAATCAGCAGAAATAATTAAAACAACGGAGAAAAGCATAAAAACAAAGGAATGCTACCACACACGCTTTCCATGCAAAGTGGAACCATAAGGGCAAATAAACGAGAGAGAATTTCTCTTGTTTCTTTATAGGTCGATTTGGACGTCATTTACATGCCTGAAGGCGAGGAGTGAAAAAGGAATCAGATTTAACATAGAAACTCGAACTCAATCCTAATCCAAAAAGCGAACCATAATTAACTCAAAAAAAACAATCAATTACGCTTGGTTTTTGTTGCAGCGTTTCTGCGTCATGCCTTGCAGCTGCCATGTGCCCGGTGAAAAATCGAAACAACACTCCCCAAATCCCAAAACCTCTGGGTGGCCAGCGGGACCGTCGTGTATTTTAAGAAAACTCGGAAAGCAAACACACATCCGAATCGGAACGAAAACGCACAAGAAAGGTAAAATGGATTAGCGATGTGACATGTTGTTGTAAAATATTTACAGATTTTGTCTCTGCTCCGGTGTTTGGAGTGGAGAAGCTTCGCCGTCACACTCTGCAATGTAGTGCAGCTGAGGATTAGGCCTGGATGAAGCGGACCAGAAAATTTATTACCGGTAAGCTGATTTAGTGCTCAAACTTTGGGATCTGAGCGATGGAAGGCCCGAAGCTTCACAATCGCTTGGTGTATTTAAAGGCACAGGATTAACCAGCGAAGGCGATGGAGCCAGACGGAACAGGTGATGGTATATATTTGAAGGGGAAAAATGTCACAAGTGTCAAAGAAAAGTTTCAAACATCAGCAGGGCATTACACTTTATGCTCGGGACAAAACTTGGATTAAAATAGTTCCACAGTAAAATATACTTCTCGAACAAGTTTTGCAATATTTCTCACGCCATTGAAACACAATCGAAACCACTTAAGATGACCTCACCTCATCCAACAGCAAAACTAAACCCTAATGGTTCGTACACGATCGCGATACCGAAGCGATTCAATGGCAAAAACGTCTCCCAATTCATCATTCCAGCACTCTCCGCCGGTTACATCAAAACAACGTGTCGACCTACATCTAATTTGCATTACTCCCATCCATTCCTCCCACCCCATGAGTCTCCCCTGAGTCAACGACATTAGCTAATTTACCATCACTTCCATCATCTACTTATGTCTTCTTTAAACAGCGCGCAGAAACGCACCGCTGCGTGGCCATTCGGTGGTGCGGTGTGTGAGGTAAAATGGATTAATCTTTTCCCTCTTCACATTTTTCGCATTTTCCCTCGCCGCCCTCCGGTTCTAAGACGGTCGGACAGTAACGGTATCTTTACGACATTCGATTAGCCGCTAAAAAGTATCCATTTATTAAATATCAAAGCCCATGTTCGGATGCTTTTAGCGTGACCGACTTAATAGAAATTGACACATCTATCGTGGATGTGGACGTGGACGTGGCCGATGGGCCGAACCACGATCGTGTGTGCACTCACGATTGCGATGCCATTTCGTAGCCCAAACGGAGACGGCGTCTTTAAGACACAGACAAAAGCAAACCAACACTGGCGGCGTGCGTGAGTGCGTGAATTACACGGGAAGAAATATGTTTATTTTTAAGGGGACGGCGTTGGGGGACGGCGTAAGAGGCCGGCTGGACGGACAGGCGAACGCCACCACACGCTTTAGCGAGAGATTATTTGTTTGTGATTTATAGACATCGAGTGAATCACGCCGAGAAGCACGAGAATGGTGAGGTTGGAAGTGATTTTCTCGAAATTGATTTATTTGAGAAGATCACAGGCAATCGTGTCACTTTCTGAGAAAAAGAAAATCTAACACCAATGCCGCGACACTGCCGGATGAAGAGTGCCTTCTACAGTGGAGCCGCTGCTGCCGCAAATATTCAAATAAACAGTTTTATTTCCTTTCCCTACCGGTTCGGGCTGATAGTGTTGCGTGCCACCCCGCTCGAACGACACATCTGGACGACTCTCGATCGGCTGGCGGCTCGCGTTTGAAGGTTTACGACGTTTATTTTTGTAATTCCTTCGAATCTATCTCATTCCGGTTTTCCGAAGGGTAATAATTCGGTTGAAGCGGTATGTCGGCTCGTAACAAATTAATGAAATCCCAGGTTGTAATCCGGGGGAGGGGGACTAAGTCAAAATAAATCACATTCCTCAATACCTTGGAACAAATTCGTCACTATTCCATGACGTATCTCACTTAATTCCTCGCTTTCTTGAAGATGCGAAATTGAATATCATCTTAAACGCATATGCAACGAGATGAGAGATTCCAACCCGTTCCAAACACATCCCACCGCAAGAGTGCAGAAAATTCGATCGTGTTAAATTTCACGTCCAATGATTAATGAAACCAACCTTGACTTCTCGATCTTGTCTTTCGGCATCGCCTCTCCCCACGAACGCCTTTTCAGACGTTTGATTAACCATCTTCAGCCAGGTGGAACGCTTGCGAAGGAGTTTCGGCCACTAAAAGAAAATAATAATGATCCCAGTTATTTCCGCCACCCGTTTCCCTGTCGCCCTACAGGCATCAAAACAATCCCGAAAACTAACGAGAATTTCCAAACCCAACCCAACCCCGGAGGTGGCGGATGGCGGCGCAGCGAACAAAAGCGAAGACCCAGAAGAATCGGAAATTTGATTAGGCCTCGTAACTAATCAATGTCAGAATCGATTTTGATTAATTACTGTCAAAGCCCACAGGTGAGTTGTGGGGCAAATTAAACCAGCAGCTTTCCAGCCTGCAACCTGTAAGGTGGAGTAGCAAAAGAATGGTAGAGAGAGAGAGAGAGAGAGAGAGTGAGAGAGCATGGAGGGACTTCAGAAAAAAAAAACCAAAACATACTGACTGCTTTTTTATCTCTAGTTTTGCCTCCTTCCCGGAGCGGGACGGTGGAACCTTCATTTCGCTCGTGGGGCGAAGGCTCCGTAGGTGGAGCTCCAAGAAATGAAGCCTTCCTTTCCACCTTCGCAGCGTACCTTTTTTTGGGATCCGGAAAGTATCGCCAGTATTTCTTCACCCGGTCGGTCGATATCTTAACCGGATCAAATTAAGTGTTCTTCCAAAAATCTCTCGCAAAGGAGTGGGGCTAGGAAATTTGAACCGGTTTATGGTCAATGGTGCTGGTGGTCTCCGGGACAGCAACAGCACATCGGCGGCCAGAGTGATTGGCAGCTGCTATTTGCGCCCGGTGTCAGCAAATCAAAGCTTCCCATTTCTGACAGTGCAGAACAGTTGAAACGAATCTAAATCAAGTAGAGAGGAGAAAAACGAGAACGAAGGGAAGCTCTTTACCTTTGTTTTACAACAGCAAACCAGCAAAAATCCAACGGTATCTCTTATATGGTAACTTTGTAACGCAGCGATGATCTTTATCTTCAAATTACCGACGCATTCCTGGGAAGGGCGGAAACAAACAAACCGCTGGAAGTGTGACAAAGTGTAAAAGGTGTATGATTAATTTCCAAGGCGTTTCATGGTGGGCAGAGAGCACGCTCAACCACGCTAACCTCGGTGACATTTCGTATGCTAGGCTTCGGTTTTACGATTGGTATGAGAAGTCGCTGGAAAAAGGGCATGAGTGCATAAAAGCTAGTGTCATGCAACAGTTTAAAGCATTAATATCTTAACGACCACCAACAGTGTGTCATTACGTAGGACGCTTCTAAAACCCTCCCAAGAAACTACAATCGCTTTTTTTAGTGTAATGAGCTGTTCCAGGCTCGTCATACTCGCGCGTAGTTTATTGTAAATCTGATCCGAATGTACATAAAGCTCTGATGGTTTGAACAACGGGCAGTAAAACATTGCGATCTGAATTTGTGTTGACCTTACTATTCCGGTGGTCCCACTTTAATGTTCCAGAAACGAATCTAAAGACATTTCCCTGCCTCAAATACATAAAAAAACTCCAGCACCGTTCTTTTATTGTAGTTTATATGTTCAACTATCTTCATGCGGGTCATAGAAGTAATTATTTAAGCACTGTTCTACTTGTGGGACTAAACAAGCCTAGAATAAGTGGTTTTGTTGTATTTTAAGATTAAATTGCATCAATGCTGATTATTTACCTTGTATTTCACTTTCTTTTATACATTCCAACCATCGAAAGGAAATCATTTTGAAGCAAAAAAGAAGGGGAAAACCGGATGGCGCCCTCGAAAGGGCTTACCTTCTCCAACAATCCGCAAACTGGCTAATTAACCACTTCGCAATGGGAACCAACACCCCCCTCCTCCCCTCCCCCCCCTCCCACCTCAACAACCTCATGAAAGATATGGACAAAAACTTTATCCCAAAACAGAAACAGATATTAATTAACTTAATTACGTTTTTATCAGGCACAGCGAAACGCCAACAACAAAAAATGGCAGCAGCATTGCAGCGTTGCAGTTTCCTGTCCGCACGGCCGTGCCTGCACTTTTGCCCGCTTTTCGCCTCACACTGCTCTTGGTTTGTCTACATGTGGGGTGTGGTGTACACAGTGGCCAACGAGAAGGAACCATTCACCGTGGAAGATCAATCGTCCACCAACCGCCCTACTGTCTGCTGATGTAGCTTGTTTAGAAGAAAGAAGAATATTTATATTCAAAATATGCAAAAAAAAGCTTCCTTTACACACTTAACTACCACTGTCTTCGTACACAGGCTTAGGAAGCGACGAAACGTAGCCGAACGACGGCTTCCCGGGTGAAGATGTTTATCGACGAATTGAAAAATGGTACTCGCTTTCCGGCCAAGCAAGCCCCCGAGGTGATCATGGCACACACGAGCAGGGAGAGGAAACTCATTACTGCATTAAGCGACGGCGGTGAAGACACTCACCGGCAGTTTCCTCGTTAGCTACATGGGGCTCTACACTCGTATTCTCGATGTTTTGTAGTTGCGAATTTTCCTATCGTAATTAAATTTGCCCTCCCCTTGTGAGCCAACTAATTATGTTCGGTCTTTGTTGTCTGGCACGGTCCGAAAAGCGGGCGGAAGAAAGGTTCCTTGCGCGCTGGGTTTGACTCGGGACTCGGGACATCTTCAATGCATAATCAAATAAACGATAGCATCGCTTTGTCAGCACCACCAACACAATCTGGTAGGGCAAACAGAAGCGAGTTTGAAACAAATTTATGCTGTATCGTTTTATTTCACGAAAAGCTGTATAAAACATCCACTATTATTATCATCACATCAAATTGCCAACTCTTCACAACAAAAACAAAACGCGTTAATAAAACCGGACACGAAACTTTGGTTGGAACTAATTTAAGCCTACGAAACCCGGGTACGATCTCGGGCATCTTGCGTGCAGCACACGCATCGCACCGCAAACAAATCAATGTTTATTCATAAACCATCAATCACTGTGCCGCAAAGGGAATAAAGAAGCATTTGGGGAGGGTTTCCTTTCCCTCGAAAAAACGCAAATAGAAAAAAAACAACGGGCCAGTTATAATCGCTAATGCGCTTCGTCTCATTAAGTGTCAGACATGCGAGGAAAATGATGCACCGCGCTAGATCGCTGCCTCACGTTCCCATTCCATGTGAATGCCATTTCAAATTGGAACAATATATTGGAGAAAAAAAAATGGGAACAGTTCAAGTAGTAAGCTGATAACGTTTTTAAAATGTTCCTTCACTAATTTGGTGTTTCAGCAATCCGAAATAGGAATATTTATTAGACATGTGTAACGTATCGTTTCTTTCAGGTACGCTTTGTGAAATGTATGAATCATTATTATTATTCCGTTTTTATGATTCCGTGTTTAGAGCTCTGGTACATTAATTTGCTTATTACTTCTTATAAATATTTACTCCGATAAAACAGTTCAATTTAAATTCAATATTTTATACAAGGAGTTGCTTAAGTAAATGAATATTTGATTTTACATGGTGTTACCACAAGCAACCAAAACTAATCAATTAAATCGATACTTGCCACCATGTTGATCAGTTCTTCATTCTGGTCTGAATCAGTACAAAAACGTAACCAAAATTCATTTTCAACTTTCCATTCCCCAGCGATAGAACTACTCCCTTTCGTTTAAACCAATCTTATCGACGATGCGTTCTTCACAGTTATGTGAGAACATTAAGCTGGCATCGCTTGCTCGTACGATTAGAAACTGATTCTCCTATTTTTGTTCTTTTCCCGCACTTTTTGCCCCTGCCCTAACGTGAGTTTCCTCGTTGCCGAGGGTGCATTTGTCACGCTTCATGGATTAATCATACATGCAATTAACTAATTATGGACAACAAATCTCGTCGCTTGCTGTGCGTCACTTCTACGCCAACCGCTGTCATCCGGTCTGCAGAGCTGCCAACGGGCGTGGGCAAAGGGGAAAACGAACGTAGACCAAAAGGGAAGGTGAAACAATGTGGTGGAAATCTGGCCCAGTGTGGCGGGCCCTTTTTGGGATGAGTTGAAACAGTGACCTGCCAACAAAAAATATTTGCAATTTTAATAACAGAATTTTAAAACTTTTAATGTCATTCGCAATCAACTCCTGTGTGTTGTGTAGAAATATGTTTGCCCATATAAGATCAAAAGAATTTATTTACTGCTTCATTCTAGACCACTGCTGTCGCTATATTTCGTCACTCACTGTTACAGTGCCCACCGTGTACAGTGAAAAGCGGCCAATTTTTAACCCAGCTCAGTAAGGTAAATCACCCTTGACGTCACCCAAAGGTTAGCAAAGGTATACCAACAGACGCAGATGCACGGACGAGGGTATTGCGACTACGGCGACGAACATCAAACGGCCAAGGCTACGAGCTGCTCGAACTGCTCTAAACAGCTGCTTCTCATTTTTCACCCCTCCGATACGATGCGCTACCAACCTGGCTCCCGTCAATACGGTCCCTTTCAGTGAAATTGGATGGAATCAACAGCAGCAGCTACTACAAAAAATGCAACTAAATTCTGTCCAACCGCCATGTGAGTCACTTCTCTCTATACACAAAATCAATGTTCAGTAAAAAGGGAGAAAAAAAAACAGAAATCCTCCTGCCCAAGTCCGACAGTAACTGCTGCGGACGGAGAGCGAGGATTCCGGAACGCTGACTGACCTTAGGTGAGAGATGGGTGTGATGTATCCAAACACTTTCTGTGCCGAAGCAGAACGGGTCAACTGTGGTGTGGCCTGCGTCACAACCGTCGGAGTGTTGATGAACCACGGACCGGTAAGCATATGTGGCCCGAGGTGGAACGAAATGCGCCCTGACAACATATTGGCGAACATGTACCAAGAACATCCTGGGCGCACTGTGCCCAGCTGGACAGGGGATGGTTGCAAAGTAAATTAAGAAAAGTTTGGGACTGTTTTTAAATTGATCTCCCTACACAGTGAAGGACACACTTCAAACGTGAGGCGATTGAGAGATGGAGTTGACAGCCAGATCAAACATTGTGAGCAGAATCGCTAACAAAAATTAAATTGCGCTCACTGTAAGCAACAAAAAGGCATTTAATGTAACCGAGTGACTGCTGAGAACAAAACCCACAGTCATTTCAAGTAATTACCCTAAAAAAACATCAAACAAACGTTCTTAATTAACGCTCCATGCCCCAAACACTAGCCTTACATGCAGGCGAAATGAGTTTATTTTGTGATTGTGTCTCTTTTTTTTGCCTTTCCCCAAAATAATATTGAACTTTGCAACTTTCCAACACCTCTGCATCGATTTCGGATGCTCCCGACTCCGCTTATCAAAACCATGCAATATGCTGCCTTATCAAGCGGCCGTAAATGGTGCATTTTCGAGCATTTGATAGGGCTACAAAACAACGAAAGTTAATTAACTCCCTGAGGGTGAAATCAACACTGTGCTGCTTCTAATCACTTTTTCCGCCTGAATGACTTCCTGGGGGAGAGGCGGGGGGGGGGGACAGGAAAGAGAACAATAATGATGGACAGCTACGATTCAATCATTGATTTGCATCATCAAAACGTAGCAACATTTCCTGCACTCACAAATCAATTTCAGTTATTCACGCTCGTTGAACAATCAATTTCTTCTCGGAAACCTTCGTCAACTTCAGAATCGGGGAGAAAAACTTTACTTGTTTCGCAATCAACAATCCTTTCGATTTTCCGTCCTTTATTTGACAAACTGGCGTAAAGAAGGTTTCCAGCCTTTCCTCTCATGCTCTACTCTCCTCTATCTGCAACGACGAAAGACCATTTCTACCAGACCGAGGACACCGGCGGAAGCGAAACGGATTGAAACAAAGCTCGCCCGCACTCTCCGTGCCGAGAACGACAGGGCAAACGGTCAAAAAGAAGGGAAACGAGAAAAATAACATGATACTAATTAATTATCCTCTATAAAACATAAGTTTAATTAATCTACTAAATACCTTCCCTCTTCACACGCGCACCAACCGCTTCGCACCTTCGGTTCGCTCGGTCCTTTATTGCGGATCCTTTCTTTCTTCGCGCTCTTCGCTCTCGTCTCGCCATTCAGCCTGTCTTCCGTTTCGAGGCAAGATAACGTTCAAAGCAGCCCAGACGCCAAAACCCGAGACCCGCTTGCTCGCTCGATTCGCTCGCCCATTCGGTCAATTCGCGAGCTACCGGTTTTAAGTGTCCGTCCAACCCGGAGCGAAACCCATTCTTCATCCTTCCTGCCTGCCATGGATCCATTTTCGCCCAAGCTAAAGTAACAAAGTGCTGCCGACTTGCGGACGAATGCTTCAGATAGTGGAGCCAGAGTCTATCGTTAGCACGGGTTCCTCACGGTCTGATACCCTCTCTGCTTGACACTTCTTGCTCGCTCTTGAGTCCTTCCCGGCTTTGCGCAAAAACCGCCCGACGAAGCTCACCTTCAGTGCGGTGGAACAGCGTTGTAGAAGAAAAATTAAATCTTCTCCTTAAGGTGACGACGACGCTCGCGGGTGAGCGTGAAGCTGCGGAAAATTTATGAAGCGTGCCGCTTGCTAAAAAGGACGCAGTGAAGGAAAGCTTTTGCCCAGCCTTTTGGGGACGGATGCAAATTGAAAGCTACAGTCGATTCTGCCTTCACCGACCGGCCCACCGACAGCGGCCGAGTGAAGGCAAAGCATTATTGCATAAAAAATAAACTCCACAACTTGGCCGATCCGGTGTATTAATTACAGTCGCTGAACCACGTTGACGCCTATCAGCAAACTGAAATGGTGCAAAAAAAAAAACGCACTCCACTCGACTACCCGGTGCAGGCACTAATTAATAAAACTGTTTCTATTTTATAGCGCTGCATACTATACAAGGCGATGAAACTAATGAATGGCCAAAACTGGATTGAACTTCTTTTTTATTGCAAAACACACCTATCACAGGAAACATAAAGAAAATGGGATTGCATATTTAAGCTTAATGAAGTGTTCGAAGCGATCGAGCTGGAATGGCTTCGGAATCGGCTCTTTAGATGTGATGGAGGAATTTAAAAATAGTGGTCCAAGCATAAAACTGCCATTATAAATATCAATAACGATTTTCGTACAACCGTAAGCCCCCCAACAGCTGTATTTACACACTTTTTTGTGCCTTCTCTGTTGTGCAAAACACCCCCAGAACCACCCTCAACCGAAACACGCTACCTATTAATGCCGGAAAGTGGCTTAGTGTAAAAATTAATCATTCCATGTTAGCGTCCATCCCCCGCGCTCCCGACGCAACACAGTTCGCTAACCGTACTTGTTTGATATCTTTTTAATTAGAATTAATTCACCCTAACTTCGATGCAGGCGACGCACCCCTAGAACAGAACGCGAGCGAGATAGCGAGAAAGCGAAGCAGCAGCAGAAAAAAACACGCACAAAGCCCCGAGAACGCAACCCACCCTCAACGTCAAGGGCAAAGCGATTCTTCTTCCGCCTCACAACTCGACCCAAAACGCAGAATGAACGGAAAAAAGAGAACAGAACGCTCACTCCCCACAACACTCGTACGCACACACACACACACAGGCCGCGCTCGGAATGATTAATGGATCAACGCTGTTTGATTAGCTTATCTTGGGCTAGGCGTCTTACCCGGGCCCTGCCGGTCTGGCGCTGTATGGCCCTTTTGCGTTGCGCTTCCTTTCTCTCGCCCTCGGTTTGATTAATTTGAGTTGATTTTTTGTACTCCTTCTCGCTTTAAATACTTCTGGGATGGGTGGATTTTTTAACACAATACTTTTTTAATACTTTTGCATTTTTTTGTTCGTTGCATTTCCAGCCGTCCTACGGTAGGGCTTCATTAAAACCGCCTTAGCCGGCGTGCTAAACGCGCCCGACCATACGATCCTTCATTAATTGTTAGGTCAAGGGTGAAATTTGAACGATTCTGGAGGGTTGCGCCAAAGGCCGCTGTAGGGTCGAATTTTCACGCCACGCTTCACTGATAACGGGAATAAAAAACTGCCCGAAAATTGATCGAAGCACATTACCATTTTCCATTCGATTAACGGATGCAATATTTAAATTAAAGTGTCACTTTGCCAACCCCACAAAGTCTCATAACGAAAGCATAAGATCGCGTTAAAGTCCTGTTTCTTTCGCTCCATACTATCAAGCCCTTTAACGTAAACAGTTTGCGCTTTCACAAGAGCGTGGCTGTCGTCGCTACTATCAAAGAACACCACTCAGCTCCAAAACAAACGACACCCATTCCGCCACACATTACACACCACCCATTCGCCAACGGAAATGGAAACCATTCCGAACCGGGCCGGAGAGCCACACTACGTGTTGACTGAGGATATTTGTACGTAATTTATTATAACTCTTATCAAAATTAATTAAACTAATTTATCGCTCGAAATTAATTTTTCTCCCGAACGCGACTCGGAAGCACCGATCACAAAAACGGCGCAAAGAAACCGACGGGGTCCCGTGGTACGTTCACTCCTGCTAAGGCGGGAAAAACTAAGGACACCAGCCCACGCCACTAACCAAGTAAAAGTTGCCCTGATTGGAGTGTTTGGGAGCGTGCCGGTGGACAAGGTGCCAACGGAGCATTCATTTCCGTATTTATTTACTCAACGATGGCGCATTAACGGGCGCGCCACTCTGTCACCAAATGGGTGAAGCCAGATTATGGCCACCCGAAACATGGCGATGATGAATAATTGGGAGACAAAAATTGCCATCCATCCCCAGCTGAGCGTTTCATTATTTTATTTTAATTGTTCGTTTTGATGTTGCAGCTTCTAAGCGGGGCCATCATTCATTTGCTCCCCTTTCCCGGTTCATGCGACGGAACGTGATTATAGCGTTAAGGGATGATATGTAACCTCAGCTGCAACCCTAATCATTCTGGTTCGGTAACGTTCAAGCCCTTGCAGCGTTATCTGCCTTCAAGATAAGATAAGGCCGTGCTGGGAATTGAGTGTGAAATAAAATCAAGATTATGCAATAGCTTCCGGTGTGAGAGATAAGAAGATATGCTACAAAAAACCGTCATAAAAACACTTTTTAACATCAAAATAATCTAGAGAAGAGTAGTTATTACTATACTCCAAAATACACACTACTCTCATTTACCCCCTATGCACAACTTACTTCAATTAATAATATGAATAAAAGAATTTATTGTAATACAGCCCGAACAAAAGACCTCTACCCGAAACATTAAACCGGCAATTGAATATTTGTTAGGCCACTGATTGCGTTAGTTGTTTGCTCTAGTGTTTGCTGGATTGATCGAAAAAAAACAACCACACCGGACAGAGAAGCAATCTAACACACCTACCGACACGCAAACAATACTCCCCCTTTCTAGGTGTGCATTTCGCATCCCCATCCAACTCACCCAACCAAAATGCGGAAGTTCAATCGCACCGGATCGTCGTCGCGCCGCGTCAAGGCACGTCCACAGCGAATGGCCAAGCACTGTGATGAGCAATAATTATCGTAATTATAGTGTTTAGCCGGACGGTTGCTTTGCGTACACAATTAACAGATGTTTGTCTATTTGCTCTACCTTGTGGCCGGAGCCCTCCAAGGGGTGGGCGATGGTGGCGGAAGATGCCGCTGCACTGGAAACACGCAAACCGTGCACATCGGCCGACGAATGTTTGGAGCGGCCTGTGTCCGTTGTCCGAGATTCGGTTCTCAATCTGAGGCGGGTCGGCGCGGCTGTGCGTTCCTTTGTGGTTCACAACCACTCACTGTCCAGTTGTGCCTAATGTACCGGTCAATAATTCACCCAGCAGGGTTAAAGCGGGGCTATCCAGACAGTGTTTTATGGGTTACATTTTGGGAAAGCCTTTGTTGGAGATACACGTCTGGATCTTTCAACAACAAAATTCGCGGTAGAAACGAGTTTGAGATTTGAAGAATGGTTTAAAATACAGCAAAAGTCAATAGATACATGCAAAGCTCTTCCTTCAATGTTTTAAGGCTTTTCTATACAAAATATATCAAAAGTTCTCTTGGTTCTTCCTCAAAAGCCCCAACAAATACATCCAAAAGCTATCCAGCCATTTCCAATTTCGCCCTTGTGGCCCTTGTACCCTCGAAACACCTGGTCATTCCATTTCTGCCCTTTTGCTACACTCTACATGATTTATTCCGCATCCAACCGGAACTTCCGCTCATGATACGCATGATTGATTGTTGCCAATTGTTCTTCCGTCCAACAGATGCGGCTGCAGTTCGGGGATGGCGCGATCATCACGTGAAACCTACTCCAAACAATTGACTCAAACAAACCAGCGCCGGAAAGTGCGCCCTTTTCAAACTGATACATAATTTATGGACAAATTGTTCTCTGTCGCTCGATATTTATTCTACAGTGCAGTGGGGAAAGCAACCAGGGTAGTGGCCACCGTAGAAGCGCCAGGTCACTACACTTGGCACAGTGCCTTGTCGTGTGACATTTGCGAAGATTACTATCGGAAAACTGCATGCACCCTTGCGAGTGCACTTGCTGCTGTATTATTTTTAGGAAGTGTGTCCCCATGAGAGCTGATTACACGCACTCGTGACGAAGGTAACAGTTCCGGAACGATCTGCAAGATCGATTGGCGATTAGCCGTAACGCTTGCAGAGGCTCAGCTGCAGCACCAGCAGCATGTCAAATGCGAGCAAAGTCAAGGTAAGGAGGTACATTTTAAGAACAGAAACTCATAAAACATCTCCCGCCACGATGCACCCGAAAGACATTCATAATTCAACAGCTGATTCACACAGTTGCAGCTAAATTTATGGCTCTACAATAAGTTGACCCGCTTGTTGGCGGCAGTCAGTATGTCACGCTAACCAAAACACACATCGCACACAATTTCCATTATCGTAAATATAGTTTTCCTTCCATCAAATGCACACACGCACACGCGTCGGCATGCACGTGTCATGCGTCCACCCATCTGGAACTGGTTTCGGAATGATTTGTGATGGAGACGGCCAAGAAGACACTAGCTGTGGCGTTCTAGTTGAGACGAAACCATCTCACACCAAGCGCACGGTGGGTGGACATATTCGAACGTGTTCCGACACCATCCGCACCACCCCAACGTATAGACGTTGATTAACTGGCGACCCCAACTTCGATCTATCTTCGAGGTGCGGATGTGTGGCCAGTTGGAGACGATGCACCCCCGCCTGGTTCCGTCGCTGATCTTGTGAGATAAAAATATGACTTCATCGCAAACGGAACTGACCAGCATCACTCCACCGCTGCCACCAGCTCCGGCGGCACACGGACGACCGTCAAGCAGTTGGACCAATTTAGCGACCACTATATTTAGGATGAAAAATGGCGATTTCCTTCAAAAAATCGCAACGAGACCGGGACGCGGAACGGGACTCGTCGGGGTAGCCTAGAGGAACCGCAACAGCAAAAGAGAACCAAACGCCGTGTTTCTATAAATAAGGCGAAACCGTCCGGTGATTCTCGCGCTTCACACAACGCGGTGGGAAAGGGAATCGGTTATTATTTGCGCTTATTATTGGGGCGGACAGCTGGGCGTTGCAAATGTGAGTCTGTGTGTGTATCTGTGGCTGTATGGCCATGCAGCCCTTGTGCTGCCCGACAAGATTTATTATTGTCCAGCCGAGAACGCGTCCCACCGCGGGACCGGTAAGCAATGGTCATCGAGGCGTGATGATGGATTTTAGTTTGTCTCCTTCCTCATTGGGGGTGGACTGTTGCTCAGTGGGACTGCCATGATTTGCAAACTTGTTTGGAGTGGTTCTTTGGTACTAAAATCGGTGCTTTTTTCTTAAGTGCCGAGTTGCTCCGATAAGAACCTTTAGAGACCTGTGGATCTGTACCGGTCGACTTGAGGGGAGCCGATTGGCCCCATTTCATAACACGAATAGCCGTCGTAATCGTAAAAATAGACCGTGTTGCGTCTTCATCGCCACCGGGGAACCTTTGACCGGTCGGCGTTTGCACTTCGAATGGTGTCTAGCAAGACTGCGCGCCAAGACAATCATCAACGGCGACGCGGTCGTCCTCTTTGTCGGCATGGTTTACGACATCCCTGTTGGAGCTGCAACACATCTGGAGAGGAGATTGAAGAACGCATCGGCTGCATCAACTCTTCATCCATTTTACTTGTCGAACTCTGGACGTTCCCAAATCTTGCACTTGTTTCGGCTAAGCGTGCCCATTTTGATCTTTTAACAAAAGAAAACAATAACCATTCGCTGTGTAAGCAAAAAATGCACTCGCTCAAGTGTAGCCCGCTTTTCCTCGCTTGCGGAACACAACGAAGTTTGCAGAAATATCAATTTCGCTAATTCAGTTCAGTTTTCCCGGCACCCGTTCTACACCTCGAATTTGGAACGATTATTACGTACGTTTCATGTCGTTGAGCACAGCAAACGATCGTGCGCGGCTTACAAATGCAGTTTTCTTTTGCCATCCCTTCCCTTCACAGAGAAAGAAAATTCGTTCCAAGATCGGTACGGAAAATCTGCGCCATCATCCTTCCGACCGGGACAAACATTCCGATTAAAGTTTTCCCTTTATAGCGCGTCGTTCCCGTTCTTGTTGCGTTTCTAGGATTCGTTCTCTGCCGCCCACCGTCACTCGACGATAAACCACTTAAACTGCAATTTTGCCTGCAACGCGAAACGGCTGCTCGTCTGGCCACCGGCACGAACGCAGCAACACGATAACTTTCGCTGCATTGTCAAGATAATCAGATCAGACCCGCAAACTGCCATCAATTGTTTCTCAATTTTCGCCACCTCGGCTTCGCGAACGAGTAGAATGTCCTTTCGCCGTTGTGGTGGGTGGGTTAGTTTTTGCTTTCTCGAGGCACGGTACGGTATCAATAGTTTTGTGTCCTCCATTTTTTTTTTGTTTCTTGCGCGGCTTGGTAGCGCGGCTAAGGATGAAAGACCATCATTCGATTATTCGATGACATGTAAGATTGGTGACTTTTTTCTAATCGGTTTTTTTTTTTATTTGTCCACCATGTCGTGTGAAGTTTTTAGAGAAGAAAAATTATACTTGGGAAGAGCTAGAACATTCTGTTGATTTCCAGCACTAAAACGATAATTTCAATGTCATAAAACACTACCTTCAAATCTGAGTTTAGAGGAAATATCGTGTATATACATTTACTTCCAATACACGCAATCACGCACAAATGGGAGTTTTTTTTTCAACAAAAACAAAATTCAAATCTGTCCCAAATTTTGGGAAAAGAAAAGTCTCAAAGGCCATGAATGTTGTCTGTGTGTATTTTTGGGGTCGTATAACCCGCCCAGAGGGCGCATCGCTTCTCACGCACCTCGCGTTCCCCTTTATTTCCCATTCAATCCACACCGTTTGGCGTGACGTTCCCCATTGCATTTGGCAGAATCGTAAGAACGGCATCGAAATTCAAACCCAAACTTAACGCATATACACACTCACACACACTTAGTTTGCAGACATAAACGCGCCGGCAAACGCTCGTACTCGGTCGCGATCAGAATCGTTCAAAAGCCGCGGCTTATGGTAACACGCACGCCATGGTCCGGCGTCTCACACTGCGGCAGGAGATGTGAAGGGAAGAGGTTACAAAGGCATCGCAAAAACCCCTCTGCACTCTCCCAAAAACCGAAACGATCTGTTCTGCGGCCGGCGGAAGGGCGAATCGAAGACGTGACGGGCATGGCGCACAACACAGGAATGCGTCGGTGTTTACCGACTCCCCCTACGCCGCCCTTACTTCCACCGTGACACTCGATATGCCGGGTGGACGAACGTCTTTGTGGTGTACTTTTTTTTCTGTGTGTTCTGTCTCTCGCCTATTCTTCAACTTCTTCTGCCTTGCCTTGTGTAGCGGTGTGGCACGTCATCGCCGCGTCCCGCGGAAGCTAGAGAGTGGCTCGGTGAACGAGTGTGTGTTTGAGTGTAATTATGAGGTGGAATGTTGGAGAGGAAGGTCACAAAAAGTACGCGCCACGACCGGAACAGTCAAACCGGTGGGTGGGGGGGACTTTGGGGTCAACTGCACAACTTGAGCACTCAGACAAAATGCCTCACTGCATGCTGTGGAACTGCGCCTTGATATCGACCAGCAATATCAGAAACTGTTTGTAGCTATTTTTGATGGACATGACTTATGTCCCAATGAAATATTATTTCTTCAACATTTTCAACAGCAGCACTGTTGAGTGAAATACTAATTCTCTGTTATACACTTGAACTACTTTATTGCAACTGCTTACTCCAGAAATGCCCTTCTCAACCATTGGCCGATTTCAAAACAGGACCTGAAAACGATGGAAACAATATAAGCATCTAACAACTATAAAACTGTACAACATTCACACATTTCACACAACGGTAGATGAACAAATAGAACAAATACAGAAACCAGTAAAGAACAGAAAGGAAAAACAAACCAAACGAACAAAGAAACAGAACTGGCAAAGAACAAAAAAGCTACCCCGTGAAGCGATGATAAGAGCAATAAAAACAAGCGGATAAAAAGAGGTTAGAAGAATTCGAAGCGACACAAAACTACAGCACAGCCAAGAAGAAAACAACGAGCCCCGAAAGAGATGATCATGATCAGAACCGCGCCGTTAGAAGGCTCGGGAGGGTAAAGGGAGAAAAGACTGCAAGACCGCCGAAAATAAAACATAAGAAAGAGAGAAGAGGGACAAAAACTGCTGCTCCACGAAAACCAACATCAGTAACAACGGTAAGAACAACAGCAAAAACAACAATCACGCGGCACGACACATACGAAGAGAGATACCAAAACAAAAGGAAAGGAAACGACCGAAAACGGACCTTTCGATCGAAAGAAGGCGCAGCTAAGACCAAGCAAGAGGACAAGGAGCGACAGGTCAGCCCAAAAGAAAACAGGGCCAAAGAGGAGAAAAATAGCGGCAACAGCAGCAGCAACAGCGGCAGCACACACTCAGAACTTCTTTGCGTGTTGAGATGTTTAATACTTTTCTTTTCTTTTCCTCTCTCTTTCTCTCGTTTTTGTTCCCGAACGTATCGATCTCTCTTCTGCCTACCGTTTTCCTAACGTCTTGTTCTGTTTTCCCTTTCCGTTTGCTCCGCCAGCTTTGGATCAGTGTTTTCTATTTCTTCTTTTTGATACACGGCAACGGATGCGATTGATGCGGACGGACCCAAAAGGGTCTGGGAAGGTGTGCAGCACGGCAGCGGCACCAGCGGTGCAGATTCTTTTGTGTGGTTTTTCTACCTCTTCGGCGCGTTCTTGTGGGCCTTCATGCTTTTTTTTCTGTTGTTGGCAGACTATACCGACAAGGAACGCTGATGCCGACGACGACGACCACTGAGACTCGCGCGTACGGAGCCGCTGCCACCATCCGAGTCTCCTCCGTTACATCGACCATAAGCAAGTTGTGTCAAATGCCACCATTGCAATGGAGCGGAAGGTACGAACGGACGGAGGACGGATGACAGCCGCGCGTCTTCAGCGGGCGCTGGGGTTGGAAAGGTAACAGCAGCCACGGGAGATGGCAATGGGTCAGCCTAAAGCGGAGGAATCGATGATGGATGAGGTGAAGAATAAATGGGACAAAGGCACCCGGGGAACGAGGAGCTTCCTCGGCCATCGTCTACGAACTGCGGACCATGTGGAGGATGTGTGCATGTGTGTGGACCGCAGGATGAGTCTGAAAGACGAGATCAGACCACGGAACTAGACATATTTGTGGGTGAGTAGGAGAAGTTGTCAAATCGAATTTGAAGCATACGACAGCCAAAAGAAGGAAGCTGAGGGAAGGAATGGGGACTGACGCCTTTCAGTGAACTCCAAAACTTTTGACTCTCGGACTACGAAAGTCGCCGGCAATTCTACTATCGCACGGCAGACACACATATATTCACTACTAAACATCGTTTACCTGGAGTAGTACACCTTCTGCCAGGAAGAAGCGCACCTTCACAAGAGATTTACTTCAATTTGGACGAATTTTACCGGACGATAACACTATTGCACTTCTCATGGAGATACGTGCACAACCAATCAGACACTTACTTTTAGAGCACTCACTAGGATATGCACACATGTCAAACTTTGCTTTTATGTGTGATCTTCTCTTGATTCCATGATCACATTATACTCGTAAGTTCACAAAGATGTCTTGCAGAATTGTGTTTCTAAGCCATGACCTTCAATCAGCTAGTATGACTGCAGTTTGGCTGCATTGTAGCGATCGCGTTCATCTCAATTGTAGCCTCTTTTTATCACAACAACTTCGATCAACCTAGTCTCTGTTTATTAATTTCACATCAAATTTAAATTTCCTAAATACAACACAATTTTACATTCGAGCAATCACGCGAGGAAAGGCTTCGAATGACACCGTGACGTTTGTATTCGCACTCGTCTGGAACCGTTCTACCTAGCCCGTAGCAGCGTAAAGCGACTACTAAACTACTTCCAGACTACCGGTTTGGAGCATCCGACAGTTTTTCGCAGTTACGCTGAACTGTTTCGAACAAACGGCTACGGGCCGACCTACGCTTTCGTCTGCCGTGTTGCGAAAACCTGCTCCTCTTCGCGCTGATGATGACGTCGGGGCCAGTTCTGTGTGCAGTTGTCGCCAGTCGTTCGGGTAGGTCCCGTTTTTTCCCCAGGCCAGGCAACAACTCGCGTCTGTGTTGATTGCCCGATGGCACGAATTCACTGTGCATCGAAGTCCATGTGTAGTTGTGTGTGTACACTTTATTTCGGGCTCATCCCAATTGCATCTTGAACGATGCTTCCCGCTAAACAACCGTGGCAATAAAACACCCAAACCGGAATTGCCAAGAGGAACCGCGAAATCTTGCTCCCGATTCAAATGGGGAAAAACATGTGCTCCGTGCTCCCCATCGCGTTTAGTGAACCGCGTGCCGTGTGGTGAGCTGAGAGAAGATGTTCCATCTCACCAACCGTGAGCGAAAGAGAGTGCTGTGAGAATGGAGAGGCAACCAAGAAAGAGAGAAAAATGTAAGAGAGTGAGTTCCGTTTCTAAACAAACGAGAGCGACATTCATCTCACGGTGTTGCATCGCAATGAGATGCATTCGTGTGAGTTACAACTCACTCGCTTCTCACTATGGACAGCATCATCTGTTTCGGTGCGCCGGTTTTTACTTTCGTCTCGTACCGCCCGGTACACCGGGAAAAGCGGAAAATTCCGATCTCAGCCACGGCACGAACGGAACACGACGAACGGCGGCTATGTGCTTGGGAAAAACACGAGCAAACGGTCGAGATGGAGGTGGATTCCGAAGGTGATGCCGATGGAAATTGTGCTTCGCTATCTCCCCCCGGAAAAACGGTGCACTAACACCAAGGCTAGCAGAAACGGTGATGCAAAAAGCATTCGGGAGGCTACTTTATTGCAAGAGGCGGTACGGAATAGATGCCTGTTTTTCAGTTCTGCATGGAAATACTGATATGTGTGGGACGCACGCAAATAATCATGTTTTTTTTTCAATAAAGAATTTCCGTTCCAATGTTTAGAAACACTGCAAGAGATTTTAACATAATAATTAAAATTTATAGTTGATGTAAAATATTATAAATTTTATGTAAATATCTTATAAATGTGGAGGAAGGAAACGAGAATCACGAAGGATGCGTCTTTATTTAAATTATTAAAAAAGGACATGCAATAATCATCCATGAATACCACAAGTAATAATGAAACCGACAAAACAAACTTTATAGCCAGGTTCTATAGTAGTTATTGGTAGTAGTTGAATGATGCTGTGTGATGTGTAAGAACTGATTTTTAGGAATATTTCAAAAGAAATAAAACGTTAAATAAAAAAAAAACACTTTAAACAATTTGAATCGAAAAGCAAAGGCAATGGACACATTTTTGCATTCTTCACAGTCAGATGTATCAATCAACATGCAAAAACATTCAACAACTGACAGCCCGAGCCTGGAGTGTAATGTCAAAAGCAACAGCCAACAACGGCCAAGAACCAACTGCTGACACCAAAAAGACTACTATTCACAGTTCCAGTGCCTACTTACGATTTACAATACGGCAACACAGCGCGCCCTGACACATGAACCGGTTTAAAACCGTTCAAATGACATTCGTCGAAAAATTGGTTGAAGCACCCGAGTTCCGGCTCCGGTGCGATTCTGTTTCACTGGGTCGTTTGCAATGGCTACCGTTAGTTGTTGTTTTCACATTGTTGTTTTTTTTAAAGTGTGTTACTTCCATTATTCTGCACGTCTGTATGCAGCCGCGCCGACTGGTGTAATAAAACACAAATATCGCCTCCCTCCAGCTCAAAGCCGCTATCATATGCGCGATGTGTCGTGTGTATGCGAATTTTTTGGCAACAAACTTTGAAGCTCTGTTACGATTTGGTAATAAAAGTTTATTTGTTTAGGGGGCGTTGGCAGGAGGCGAAGGAGGCGAAGGAGGGCAGAAAAAGGGAAAATCAAACCAAACAGAAGCTAATCAGATTTCCATTTGACACCGAATTTGTTTTCCGCCGTTTGGTTGGTTTTGTTATTTCCTTTCAGCTGCCAGCTCTTCACATTTTTGCGTGCTTTTTCGTGATTTCTTGTGTGCCATTTAAATGTGATGTTTTGTTTTTCTTTCTGCTTTTGAAGTTCCCGTATGGCACACCACGAAACACCTGTTATGTGTTGAAATGTCAATGTAATAATGGTGCTTTAAATATCAGCACGATGGCAGTGAATTTGATCGATGCTTCTTAATGTTGTGCCGTTTTACGTCCGTCCTTGGTGAAACATAAGAGTTTTGAAGAAAAGTGACAGCATGAATGATTTATCATCATTTTCCAAAACTTTTACCTGTAATTCATCTTACTGGGCTTGTTAGCTTCGCTCAGTGTCCAACTCTGGCTTCAAATTTTAAACTCTTCGCTCAGGAAGACACGTGTTAAGAGTGCTATCAATTTTCCCAAAACGAAAACTCCCGTTTTAACCAGTCAACGAACTAAAACTGCACAGCACATACGGCACGACATGCATGGCAAAATGAAAATAAAACAGTCGAGAAAAAACAGAACACCTCCACAACATCCATCCACAAGTAACTCAAACCACACTCGGCACTTCTTCACACAGGGCCGCCCCAAAACTGCACAACACCGCAAACCAGCGCCGAAAGGAACCGCGAAACAGGAAGGCAAAGAAAGCGAAGAAAAACCGGTACGTAATTGTATTCATTATATGGTAATTTAATTCAAATTTTCTGCCCAAAAAGCTGCGCGACTCTCGCGCGACGTGACGCGAACGGAAAAATTGAGACAATTTATGCATTCGGCTATTTATACCGCGACCTTCCCTTCTTCCCTCTCCCGGTTGGCCGAGGCCGTACCTACCGGTATGGCCCATTGGGTGCGATACATTCGGGTTGTTCGGTATTCGAACCGTATTTTGACCTGCCACCGTCCTACAGACAGGAGGAGAGCGCGTTCACCACTGTTCCGTTGAGTGGAATGAAGCGGAAACACGTGAAACATAATCGCACATCCCGGGGTGACTGGGTGGCTAGCTGGGTGAAGGGTTTTGCGCTGTGGCTTATATTTTAGTGGCTCGCGAACAGTGCGTAAGATGAAGAAACAGTGAGGGACAATAGGTGTTGCCACATAATTAGGAACTTATTTTGTTTCTCCGACTTTGTCGCTCTACAAACGAGATGTGATAAAGGAATGGCTTAAAATCTTTTGAAATTCTGAAATAATATTATTCTTAAGCCCTCAGCATCTAGACACAGTTCTGACATCATGTTTCATTTCCTACTTAAAGTTACATTATTTTACTAACATTTCAACGAATCAACCACAAACACTCCACTGTATTCCTTGGCCCAAAAGCTAGACATTCTGCTGGATTTCCCTCCTGGGCGAATGACGACCACCGGCGACGAAACGGAACACGACCAGTCGGGCCGGTCGCAATGCCCGACAATAGCTTACGATTGAAAATTTATTTTATTTTTTGCATGCTGTTGCATATTTGTATCGTTCCGTCCCGCAACGCTTCAGCAGTACGCGCCAAATGGATTAAAAAGTTGCCCCACCGCGGACACATTTTCCGGCGTAAGCTACTGTGTACATTTTCCCTAGCCCGCCGCCAGCAGTAAGAGCAACAGCGAAAAAATTGCGGCTGCAGTACAAAGGGCTCCCCCGGAGTAAAAAATGTAGATAAACTATTGGCCAAACCGTGGACCGAACTCAACTGTGCGAATAGCCACGGATGGCTGAGCGCGAAAAGAACGCCACCGGACGGGCTTTTCGGTGACGGCGATGAAATGGGCCCCGAAAAATAATAAGACAAAACCATTCCTGCACTCCCTCCACCGTTCCACCAGCCGCACGGTCGTCACCGGAGGAGGAAGCACGGATTTTCATGAACGTCGGCAATGGAAATCCATCCGTCACCCTAACGGAAGGGTGGTAATGCGGCACAATTTGGAAGGGGTGTGGAGAGCGGGATTGGCGAAACAAATCGAAACAATGGGCGATAGTGGTTGGGAAAGCGGGCAACCCACCCGATCCTGATGGCCATTCCCGCGGTCACGCTGACCCACCGCAAAACGGTCACCACTACTTGATACCACCACACACACACACACACACAGCCACACATTGCACGACACATGACCGCACAGTGGTGGACGGGCGACGTAAAAAGTGGCAATGGAACCTGCCAAAAAATGTAAGCCAAAGTACTGTTGGGAAAGAGGACGGAATCGAACAGCAAGCCGTGCGGTTGGGACTTTTTCGGAATGGCTAATGGACCGGACACCGGATCTGGGACTTGGTTTTATTTTATTCCTGAACACCGAACGGGCCTAGATGTTTCAGGGCGAATTGTCTTAATGTTTCTAATACAATTTAATTGAACGATAAAACGATAGGAGCAGTAAGTGTTGAACTGTTAAACTTGACATCTACTTTATTAAATTCAATTTTGTGCTTGTAAGCCACAGAAATGTATTTTCGTTCCCGTGTAGTATCGCAGCATATCGCTTTTTTCACAATTCTCTCCCTTAAAATCGAACCGCACCGCACATGCACACGATTGGTCACATTCACGATCGATTGACTACTGAGCCGATTGATGTCGTCTGCTGTTTCTTCTCTTCTTCTTTGAAAAATCGTGGGAAAAAAACGCTGGCCCCAACCGGCAGCCCCCTGGAACAGCATCGGAAGTTAATCCAATTTTTCCACCCCAAATCAATTCGATCGAACGTTCTACGCGCTTCGATCGAACGATGCCAGACACCCGAAATCCCTCTTGTAGTGTAGTGGAATGTTAGTACATTAAATACTACCTACTTAAGCCAACCTGTGCTGTGGTACATTTCTAAATCGGAAGTGAGATTTCTTTTTTTTTGTTGCTTTTGGGTGGTATGGGTGTGTATGTGTTTTCAGCTTTCGCGGGCGTCCCGAGGATCAATTCCGTTTGGCTGCATCCTGAGCCAATTCTGTCACCATAGGTGTTGGCAGGACGATTAACGAGAATGTGGATGAGACGCGCTGTGAGAGGGAGAAGGAAGCCGCAATACCATCGACATGCCCTTCCCTCTGTGCGTCTGTCTGTCGGGAGGATGCTTTGTACTTTATATAGCGAGGGATAATGATGGGACAACATGTTCGGATGAATGTATGATGCATTGCTTTCCCTTGCTGTGACGAATGATCGGATGAGTGAACATAATTCTACGATTTTTCTAGGGGGGATGAGTTACGTTTCTGTGATTCAATGTATGACCCATCCTGGTGTTCATGGAGCCCATCCATGTTAAAGAGCTTTCAAATATTTCAAAATAGATACAAAACGCATCCGCTACCGAACATGAAAGCATTCAGTCGTTCACTGAGACTTTCAAACGTGTTTAATTCTCTTCAACGCCAAAACACTCATAAACCACCCACTGCTAAACCTCAAAACACCCCAAAACGCGGTTCGCACTGTGATTGGTGGTGTTTTAAGTCCAGCTGATCCCTTTTTGCATCCTTTACCGATCAAACAGCTTTATCGAGCTTGCTTTTGTTTAACAGAGGGTTCGTATACTTTTGTGTTCCAAAATCCGACTTGCCTACATGCAACCACAAACTTCCCGAACATGCAATAACTGGGATTCATTATGCGAGGGATGCAACACAATGTCTGGACAGCACAGAGCACAGGCAGGCAGCCGGGTAGGCATCAATTCCCGTGCCCACCGCGTCCCACCGCGGCAGCTAAACGCACAGCAGGTTGTCAGCAAAAAGTTGCACACGCCCGATGCATATCGATTTCGCGTGTCTCTGTGCCGCTGACTGTATTTGTGCGGCGAAAACGGGCAAGAGACCCATGAACCTTACGGTGGCATTCACAGCGGCGCAAAACGTGCGTCAGTGGCGCATATTAAACGGTATGGCCCACCCGCTGCGCTACTCGGTGCATCCGCCGCGTTCCCGCATAATTGTGTAATGGCACATAAATTAACCTTGCACCTCCGATGCCCACGCTTTCTTCCCAGTACAGTTCCCCTGTTTTGCTGCGTTCCCGTGGTGAGGTAGATTAATAAAATTCACAACCCTCGATGGCCTCCGAACGATGTTTCGATTTGGTGAAAAACGGGGTCCAAGCATTTGGCTCTTCCAGGCCAATCTTCACCATCGAAGCTGGCGTACCCTGCTGTGGTCAATAAATATTCTTTCCTGCCGATTCCTGCCGAGACCCGCGGCTGGTCTGGCATCTCACACAGCCGACCACATTGTGTACCATACGCCGTAGAAAGAAGGACCCCTTGCGAGTGAGTTCCAGCTCACAGTCGTGGCAGCTACTGTTTTCCAAAAACGAGCCGAGAGCAGCGGGATGCAAACTAGTTTTATTGGTGCGTTCAATAAACACTTACATTTGATCGACAATGGATGGGTTTCGTGGGCGATTGCCACCACCAACCATGCAGAGATCAGCACGATGCAGTCTTTTGTATGCGATGATGCCCGCAAATCATAAAGTCTTCATCAAACTGCAACGCTTTGCTTTCATTAGCGATCACGCTCAGGTCCAACGGACGTCTCACGTTAAACCTTTTCCAACCTTTTAGTCAGCTAGTGGACACAACCCCAAACGACAGTCGTTCGCGGTAAGGTGACGCTAAATGGCTAAATAAATTTCTGACCTACTCTTCAGCACCTTACCCGACACGTTTTGAGACACCCGGCCGATGCCGACACCGGAAATGCGGAAGTGTGTATCGTTTCCGTTGTGAGGTACAGTTTTATTCGTTCGCTTTTCATCGCACTTTCCGTTTCACTGCGGTCTGCGCCACTGGGCTGGCCACTCTTCCCCATACCTGTTGGGGTATCTTCTTTGTCGTTCTTTTAACGTCCCTTTGTTTCATTCCTCCTCGGCGCACCAGCCAGCCCGGGGTCGTTGTGGTAGACGCGTGTAACCGTGAGCTCGTGGTCACGTTTTTCCACAAAGCGGTGCGCGACTTATGCGACCGTGAGGTGCATTTGTTTTTAGTTTTTAAACGCCCCTACTTCCCTGCAACCCCCTATCATTCACCAGGCAAAATCACACAAACAGCGTCTTGCGTCTTGCGGGTTCTCTGGTTTACTGTCCGTCCCACCAAAGAACGGAACGACGGCCGGGTAGGCAGGTAACAAGAATGGAGCAGGAACACAAAAAATGCTAAGCGAATGCAAGACAACAATGAAACAAAAACGGCACGGCCGGCACGTTGAATGCGCTTCTTTTGGGGCGGACGGTGGACGTTGCCGCGCTCCTGGACACGACCTGGCGCTCCTTCTTGTGCCGCAAAGTCATGCGGCTCGCATTGCAAATTTATTCAAATTTTATTTCATACCGAATTTATTACCTTTCCTCGTCGGTTCATCGTCTTTGCGGTGCAACGGTGCCAAGACTTTTGGGCACAAATGGGGCCGAATTAAAGTTACAACCCGCCACCGAGCGTACCCGGTACCATTTACACCTAGTTCTGCACTTTTAATTGAACTATTTGGAGTGTTTTTGAATTTCATCACAAAGGTCTTTAATAAAAACTTGTTGCCACCAGCTTTTCCTAGTCGCATCGGAAAAGCTCACGACTTTCTGTACAATCTAATGACTGTAAGCTTGGGTAATGATATCTGCTTATCTTAAGCTTGACTTTCCCATCTTTCTGCCTGCTTCGCGGATATTTACCTCTCGTGATCATGAATTGCAAACGCTCATGAATAACTAACAGCTGGCTGGTGACCAACCTTTGCAGCACCATCAACAGCAAGTGCTTATCACTCCGAATCTACCTTCTACTATTTGCTTGGGTTTTGCAGTAGCTAAATGGCTTTTGTTCGCGGTTAGTTAGACAACTAACAAATCGTGGAATAGAAAAGCTCACGATTGCACACTCGATTAAGAGGCATCAAGATCGGCAGTACGATTTGGTCAGCACACAAAATATATTGTAAACGAATTAAACTACTCAATTTGCTTCCCATATCCCTTTATAATGCGCATTGTACTGCCTTCTTTTGGCGACATTCCAGTTTTCTCCTCATTAAAACCGCCCCGCAAAACAAAAGCAGCGTGTCATCAGCGCCACATTACCCTCTTGTGCAGCAAAATGTGCAAAAGCCCACCTGCCGCCACCTGCCCTCCCAAAATAAAAACCTTTTCATCGGCTTACGGTATGCTCATATAGCATAATGGTTTTTGTGGACAAAGAACGGCAATAGACAGTGGCTGCACACAATCCACCTAATGATCATACGAATGCGTACGCTTATTATGCGTTTTTGTTTGAGTTTATTAGCTACTTTTATACAACAAACCGCATTACAAAAACCTCGTTGTCGCAGTCGCTGCTAGAAACGGCGATGTCGGGCATACGACATAATTATCTACCCGCCAAACCACGCAACGAAGACAAGCACTGTAACAATAGCGGCCACCGTCTCCTTTGCAAATGCTCCACATTGCAACCAGTTGCCTGGCCGAGGCACACCGGGAAAATGATGCACGAGACCTACAACGCGGCAAAGAGGAATAAAATACGCAATCATCGCACCCGAGCAGGTGGGACTCACATGCCCGAGACACCCGCTGTGTGAGCGCACCCAAGTGGTCGGTTTCCTCCCGTCCCCCGTGTGGGCGCTTGAGAAAAGTATTTTCCAACCCCCGTTACCATAGCGCATTTAATTAACGTAAGGACTCTGAAGGAGACTTTTGCGCCAGCTCGGTGCGATACGTACGGTACGGCTCGGAATAATTCTTCATCTCAAAAATTCAACCGGCACGTATACACTTCACCACCTGAAAAAGTCTCGGGATGGATTCGCCTCGTGGCAGTAGTTTTACATCGTGGCACCCTTTCCCGCACCTCCCGGTCTGGGGTGTAAAAATAGGGAAAAATGCTCGCACAAAAATCGGTCCCAACGCTTCACCGAATGCAAACTTTTCCTTCACATCATTAGCATCCTTTTGCGCACCGCTCTCCACCGTACTCCCTGTCCTTTTGTCTCCCAAGATGGCGCAATTGAAAGTCTGTATCCTGTAACATGCAGAGAAGCATGGTATTTGCATGGTTGCCTTCTCAAGCACAAACCACTTTCTGCTAAAATTTCTACAAAATATTTACGTCAGCCATTGCCGGGTCTTGGGGAGATACAAGCAGCACAAAAAAAAGGCAACCGACTCCCGATCCACACCGGATCCAGCGAACCACACGGCAAAGGAGAGGAAAAAGTTACTTTCAAGCTAATTAATTTATTATTAATTAAAGTAGAATACTTAATTAAAAATAAATTACAGTTTTCCGATTTCGGCAAGGAGAAAACATCGACGTGCGTTCTCGTTCGTGCATGTGAGTGCCTCACACACCACACACATGGCGCGGTAAACGTACCGGTGATGGATTTTTCTGTGTTCCACCGCAACACGTTGTCAGAACAGGACGAGTTTCAAAACTCTGCTCCACACACTAAGCACGAACATGATTGAAAACGTCTTCGTTGTAACGTGGTTAATGAAGAAGGGAAAAACACAGTCGATCGCGATGAGGATGTGATATTTGAGGATGTGAGACATGGTAAAAGATGACGAAGTTCAGGAAAGATTTCACAAGGCTGTTAAACTTGTGTTCTTCATCGATGTTCCCAGTGTAGCTCACTTTGCAATTTCCGTACATGACTAAGAAATAACTCAAAGTGTTGCGCATCAACTCCAACCAAGTTGGATAAGTTTTGAGTTCTAAAACACACAATTGGATGTTAAACAATCTTTCGACAAACTTATCACTAATCACCAATAGAGCTAATTTTATCAACAAACCGTTATTGAAATGAAATATTGGAAGGTGGTTCTTACATTTTCAGTTACAAGCATGTCAAACTTCCAATAAAGAATATTTCCCTCAAATCACCATCATGACTCATCTACTTTGCGGTACTGTAAATTGAAATTCAATGTTTTTTAATGCAAAAAACATGCGCCCTTCTACTCTCTCACGCGCAACTCCTTTCATTCGCCCGAAACATTCTCGACATGTCACAAAAACGGGAAAATTTTGATGCTCGCTCACACCAGCGTCTCCACTACAGCTTCTCGAGAAAACACTTTACAAAACCTAATTAGGCGCAAACTCATTTTTCAAACAGCGTAACGCAAACGAACCATTTTACCGCGGTGTAAAAATCCTTTTTCCATCTTCCCGTTGCCGTTCCCGCCAGCGTTTGCATTGTCGAGCGCGTGCCCTGTGCTGCTGAACGCTGTACTATGAGCCATCGCTTTCGCTAGGCCGGATGGGTGGGAACACCAATTTTCCAACCCGTCCTATGCTTGGCTGCATCGCACACGGTGCACAGTGGCAGGTTGGGAGTTTGGTAAAAGTTATGCCCTCAATCACTCATGTATCGATACACACACACACACACACACACACACACACACACACACACACACAAACACACACATGTAACGCAGGATGTGTTTTGAGGCGCACTTCTTCTTCCCATTAGTCTGCGCTCAAACCATGTAACGCGTTGTTACGGCAAATTTTCGACCAAAAACCCAACGTGCGACCCTCAAACGCGGGAACTCATCCACACGATAATGGAACGCACTCGCTGCTCCATCTTTGTACGTCATCTTTTCCGCCTGTCCCGTACCCGCGCAGCGTCCCGATCACGGAAAACCTTCGAAGGAGGAAATTTGAAACCCTCCACTACGGGAGAGGGATCGTTGGGAGGGTTCCGAGACGGCGTCGGTGTGGGGGTTTTGCGAGTTAATTAACTTGTTGTTCAATGGAATGTAAATTAGAAGTGGGAAAGTTCGTCCGTACGTCCATTCGGTCGTGTGTTGAGTTTTCCCGTGCAACCCTGCAACCGGAAAGGAGTCGGATGTTCTCGAACGTTCGAAGGTGGCACGAGTCCACACAGCGGTACGCTGCATTCCCGAGTCTCAGGCTCCGGCTCCGGCTCAAATCCCATGCCAGTGGTGCCCGGATGCCCGGGTCCTGGTGGAATGCATACACAACTTTGGGTATCAAACGAGGGTTGAGGCCACGCATGGTGTTGGCTGTTGGAGGGGTGGGGGATGGGGGAGGTGAGTCTTACCTGGTGGGATTAGCTTCATTAATCAAACACTCTGCCAGAGCGCAGTGGAAGGACGACTTCGGACGATGATCGAAGGCTGGGTGTGGTGGAATTGAAACTTCCTAAATGTTGCCCCATTTGATCTTGCCGCATGCAAACCAAATCGAGAGATTTGTATGAAGCTCTACAACAGCGAATTAAAAACGAATCTTGCTACATTTTCATAACTCCCACCGATTCATTCTGCTGTTTCTGTTCCCCCACATGTACTGTTCAGTTTTTACTCATACCAACATGCACAATTGCACTCCTGATTGTAAATTAAAAACCAGTTAAGTATGACCACTAGCGTCAGTTCCGCAGCCCAACCAAAATGTACCGTAGACAATTGACCATTGACCACAAAAATGACACACATTCATATGTTGTGATGAAGCGTCCGGCATTAACGCGGAGCACATTTCCAAGCACCCTGGTGGTTGGCTATTTTTGTTTCGATCAGTGGCGTGCTGACGGTGGTTACGGTGCATGCTCCGAGTCCGAGTGATTACGGTAGTGGTTTCTGTGGCCACCGGAACAGCCCCGTCTGTTTGATGTGGTGGTGGTAGTTTTTGCTACCGTGGTTCGATTTTTAATTAGCCTTGCCTTGCCAAAAAAGTCACGTGTCAATGATCTAATGAAGGCATTGTTATCGATGCGTTTGTACTATGCATCATTTTTTCCACACACTCTCCAAGCCTATTCGTCGCGACTAATTGTCCGTTTTGCTTGCCAGCCTCAGTACGCCAAACCGTTAACTGGATTGCCTGATGAAACACATCAAAAGATCCAAAGTAATATACAACCCGGGCGGCCCGAATATTTCTTGCCTTCCAACGCGCTGCCGAAAGCTTTCGTCAGCGCACTCGGCAAGCACATGGATAGCATAGTTCTTACCGGCAAATCCGGCATCCTCCTCGGGTGCTCGAGTGTCAACCCGACCGAGAAGGACTCGAAAGCTGGTCCCACAAAAGGATTGAGAAACACTCTCGAAAGCTGCCCCCAAAAGGGATGTCCATTAAACGATTACTGCATCCTTGGGCAACATCAATCCCATTTCACTCACACACCGACACACTCTAGGCCACTGTGTTCCCTTGTAATGGTCCGGCAACAAGAAAAAAGGCAATAGGGTTAATTGCTTTTAGTTTAGGTCTCCTCCCCTGCCCCTCCAGGCCACTCTGTCCCCACTGGTACACCTGTCAAAGAGAGCCGTTGTCGAAACGATGGATGGATGGATCCGTTTGATCTTTGAGCTTCATCCGGATCTACCCATCATGCCACAGCCTTTTCCTGTGTGTGTGTATGTATGAGTCAAAAGAAAAATGTCCCACACTGTCACTCACTAAGCTGAGAAGTTGTTGAGTCGAGTTGCCGGCGTGCCATCCCGCAATACAAAGCCAGCCCTCCTGGAACAAGGCAATGGAGTTGGAGAAAAATGGAAAATCAAATTACACCATGAGGAAAACGGACACGGATGAGGTGAAAATGCAGTCGATCGTTCAGATACCAGTCCAGGGACCGGACTTTCCATCATATTGACAAACATTTCCCGTTAACTGATGCATTCACATCACACCTTGTTGGACATTTTCAGTTCTCACTCTCTTGCACGACCAAGTTTGCAGCCGTTGCAGTGGACCTGCTTTCTGGAGCGCACGGACAGCAAATCACGGTCCGATCAACGATATGTTTAGTCACCGCTAGTTACCAACAAACTCGATGGGGAACGCCAAACACGCCAAACATGAGACAAAAGGCAAGCAAGAAATTGAAGAATTGGACACAAAAAATACTAAGGGTTGTGGAGACGGTAACGACGAATCCGAGAACTTGGTTCCGCAAATGGAATCCCTTCGAAAAGCCATATTTACCAGGATCTTTTGTGGATCTGCATTTCGTATTCGCTGTAGTCCACGGCCCGGACACCGTTAGCTCGTAGGAAATCTGTTCCTCCACCGTCGCACGTCTCGACCGTGTACGGCCATCCACTCGAGAATCAAATCAAGGGAACTAACTTTTAAGCAAATAAAGCAAAGCCCAAACCCTTTTTTACACGAATGGCGGCAAAATTTGATGTTCTGGAGGGAAGAAGTGCGCGAGGGCCAGAAAACATGTTCATATTTCTCGCACCGATTGATGCTGCTCGCTGGTCGCTGGATGGAGTACGAGCAAAAGGATGAAAAGAAGAGTCCCTTACCCGTTTATCCCGAACCGTTTGCGGGTTTGAATCGGGCTAACATCGGGGTCCATTTGATCGCTGGATTCTTTAGCGACGCAGGGACACGCACCGAAAACGCTCGACATTGGAAACGCCTGGCCAAGGGTCCGAACTGGGCGGAAAATGTTCGGAATTCTGCACTCTGTTCTTCCTCTCTTTCACTTACCGACATCGTGCGACAGTGAAACCACGTCGGGAATTTTAACGCACCGTGGAAGGAGTAGGAAAATGGGCACACCAGGGGAAAAGTAGCTCGCCTGCATGCATCCGGTGAAAAATTCGAACCGGATGCGAAAATTCGAAAATTGAATACCGTACACAACACCATGGCACACGCACCCACCTTTTGCACGGTAGCGTCACCGTAATGGAAAATGTATCCTTTTTCGTTTTGGTTTCACAGCTAACGTGGTTGGAGCTTTATTTTGTGTCTTTAATTTTATTTTGAAATATTTTCCCATGCTGCTGGGATGTGATGGAAGCGCAACATAAGAAATGAATTTGTTCAACCAATTATTGGTAAGAAGCTTCCGTACCCTATAATATACTTTCAAATAATATAACTTAACAACGTAGACCAAAAGCTGAAATATCGTATAAATGTGTAAAGAATGTTTCGCGCACTTCTAAAAATCTTACTGAAACATTGTGTTTTTCCATAACCTTCCTTTTCCCAGATACTCCAAAGCTCAGTTTGTTGTACATTCCATCCGGTGGGCGTTCGTTGTACCTTTTCGAGAGCGTTGCAAACAAATTTCATCCACACTATCAAACATCAATCGGCTAAACAACACAACCCCGTCGACTCAATCGGACTCTTGCGCGTAGCACAGAAAAAACCGTATTTACCGAACGAAAATCAATCCACACTATTTTGGCTAGCTCACTGTTTTCGCACAACAGCCGGTGAAACACAATCCTGCGCTGGACCGGGTTTTGGGCGACTTCCGAAAGCTTGTGATTCTTTTTCAAAAAAACTTTTTTCATAGAGTATGTATTTTTTACCGAAAGAACAGATTGACACACTCACACACACACACCGAACAGTGAAGCGGATAAGTTTCTAGTGCTTCGTACGGAAGGTTCTGAGTGAGGATATGACTCAAATCCCGTGGCAAGATCTTGATTGAACACAATTAAACAATAACAGCCACTAGCGTCTGTGCAAACATTTCAATCTCTAAATTTGATTTCACCTGCAAGCTTCTTTCTTTTTCTCAAACGACTGCTCGTTAGCAATTAGATTTTCATTTTTTCCTTTTCCTCCTCAAACCAGAGCATGATGAAGAAATATTTACGTTTCATTAGCGGTTTCGTAAGTGATTTGTTCTCTTTCTTAACAATTATTCATGTTTGCATATTTCAAATTAAACTCCCCTTTCCTCTCGCATGCAGCTTATATGCATCGCACAGCGAAAAGAATCAGCAAAACTGTTTCTCCAAACGTGAGGAAAGTTATAAATTTGATTTTCTTGCCAGGAATTGTACGTTTCCTTCGTCAGCGACATCGTTCTTGCACATGTTGGCAACAAAAAAGACGAAAAAGTCACCACTTCGCAACCATTGTCGTTCGCTGCAGCTTCATATAATGCGAACCAACCTGCGATGCCGTGAATTGTGATTAAATTGGTTCTCACTCTCGGTCCCCCAAACGTTTGATTCATTTTCTCAAGGATTATTTCGCGACCTCGCTCACGACACCGAGAGTCTCACACATACACGTCTTCGCCCACGATATGCAGTTATTGCACGATGAGGGCCGTATTTTAATTTCACTCAATTTAGCGTCGTGGAAAATTGTCAAAGAAAATGTTCTTAACTTTCTGGTGAACGTAGCTGCCGGGGTGGCACTGTAACAAAAGAGGCACAACGTACAACTTGCATTCGATACCTCTTTCTTCAAACCCATCAACATTACCACGAAGCGTGAGGGGTTTCACCGGTGCTTCCTCGAAGTGTGCAGGAGGAAAAGTGTTGCCACAAAAGACCACGTGAAAGGTGAAACTTTTCCCTTTCTCCCGCATGAGAGTGTTGCTTCGACATCGCAGACGCCGTCCCGTTTTACTGCCAATTATTTAATTAATTTATTTTAAGCAAATGATGTAAATTAATTTTAATAATGGAGAATTGCAGTAATTTGTTCTGCGCCACTCGCTGCACATTCGAGGTCGAATAGCAGGGTTCTTGAACGCTCGCCACTCAAAGTCGGTCGCCTCCAATCAGCAAAGGAGCCCGCAAATCGAAGGCAGTGTAATGGATCGCGGGTGCTTGTAGCAACCTTTCGGGCACAGACAGCAGACAGCTTCCCAGTCAATGATGGGTGAAATTGAGAGAAATGTACCCACGTTAGCGTTCCGGCCGCTGGATGTCGTGGCGTACGGTGAAGCCATTGCATCGTTTGAGACGAAGAAGTTGGTGCCTTTGAGCGTTTTGCCGTCTATTTGTGCGCATCAATGAGGTCAACTTAACGGGTACAGAAGAAAGCTATTTTACGGAAATGGGACACTTAATTTGGTGAAGTAAAGGCTTCAAGATTTAGTGGCCAAATCAGTGTGCATTTTCATTTTAATTTATTTTGGAGGATAATAGCCATTCAAAGCTTTATTTTGGAAGAAAACTTTTCAACGTTTTCGCTGTCACAACTTTGTCCCTTCAAATGCTCGATGGCTAATTTCATTTTCCATTTCGTGCGTTATTTTATTCATTGGCCATCCATCACGCATCCCAGCCAGACGCATAAACATGACCATCGCACTAGACAGATCGCCCCGTGTCTCGGGTGCAACATGTGCATCCGGATGTGCACGTGTATTAGAACACAGTCCAACGTTGCCTCCGCCATGCAAGTGATACAGCGAAAGGAATGCAGTTTTTTCCACCACACCCATGCCTGCCTAATCGTCTCGATATCACGCACCACACACACACAAACACATGCGGATACACCAAATCGCTACAATGCAGCACGCGTAGTTCGATTGCAGGATGGTCCGGTCGGTGTGTGTGCATATTAGAACACGTTTCCATCATTATTCATCGTACTCTGGGTACGGGGACAGTTGCAGTTGCTTTGCAATGCCCTTTCGACAGTTGCAACGTTGAGTGTGCTGCAATCCTGCTATTCCCTGATTTTTTTTTTTTTTGCTGTTTGTGCTCCCATTAAAATGGGTTTACGTTGGCTGGCTGTGGAAGGTCCCGTACAACACCAGGACGATGATGAGAACGACGCACGCGAAAGTCCGGACGGACTGACGGCTGATTAGGATCGCTTGTCTGTGTTATTTCTCGCAGGAGAACGATTTAGCCACTCGGCCAGCCCGTCCTCCACCACCCTGGCACGCTCACACACAGAAATTCTATTCTGTAAGTGATGTGAAGAGATTACTTTATTCGACGTAAATAATTAATCTTTCGTGGAGGAAAATGTTGCACCAGCTGCTGCAGTCGCGCTCACTCGCTGTTCGTGGTCCGTCTTCTGAGCCCCTGTCTCTACGCGGGTGTGAAACATCCGTTCAAATATTTACCAGCCCAAACGTGGAACGCGTGTCAGCGTCAGCGCACAGTCAGCAGCATGTTTGGTCTTTGGGTGCGTTCTGATGCAGCGATTTTCGCCTGCAGGATGCATCAGTTGATGCGTGGTTTATCCAGCAACGGCACTGCAAAAGAGGTAAAGCCTTTTCGGCGCACGATACATCCAAAGCTGATCCTATCAATTACGATCAATCCTGGTTGGAGCCTTCACGCTTCTGCCGCGCCGTGGGAGTGGAGAAAATGGCGAGTCAAAATTAAATTAGTGGACTCGACAAACGGTCCAATTGCAGTGAAATTACACGAACGGTTGAGTTTGGCACGCGGTTGATAAATGCAATCTCAGGATGTTGTGACTCAAATAACGCTGCTGTTCCTGTTGGAATTCTTAATTAGTTCTTGTTACACTCACTGGACAACTGTGACGGTTATAATTCTAGCAAGAGTTTATTGTTGTACCACTACTAGGACCTTTGGTGTGTCATTTTACGCTTCGTTCATCTACATCCGATAGAAAGCCAAACAACGGAGCTCAGAATGAACGTCAATGTCCCAAGCACTCTAATACCTCGAGAGACAAATAGCTGTCTTCACTCGAAGAAGCAAAAAACCCTTTCCATCCCACCCAGTACCAAGACCAAGAAGACATTCTTAAGTGTATTGCTAAATAATTACCCAGATGAGTTTGGCCACTCATCGCCGTCCTATAGTGAGCCGCTCAAGCATCAGTAAAGCTACCGATGTCCAAGATCCTGAACAGCAAGATCGAGCTCTAGACCCCGCTCACTTCAACATCAAGTAGCCGTGTGACTTCTCATTCCCATTCCCATCAATGAAATGACCAATGTTTCCATTGTTGTACATTTGCGTGATACGATTACTAGAACGTCCTCTCAAACATTCCTCCCCACTTCTCGGGCTTTGACTGATGACTCTTGGAACGCCAAACTCCTTGAGCATCCACCGACGATGGTTGCCGCATTTCCTTTGGAGCACTTCTTTTTGCCGCTTTCCGCCCAAAATGTAATCTATCGTCAGGGCGAAATGGCAAACAATAAGCAACTCTTTTACCGTATTACCTTGAGCGTATACTGCTTTCGCTAGTACTACGGCTGCGAGTCGTGAAGTAGCGACAAACAATGCCACCGCGTATCCTTTTCGGGCTGTTGGACCTTCCGTCGGTGTGCACAACAATTGATTCCAGCGAAGAAAAAAAAAGTCCCAAACCACTACGTGATCCGCCGTTCTACTTTCTACGCGAGAACACAACCAGCGACCGTCCAAAAGGTAATTTGAATTATCCCTCTTGACTTTTGTTGTGCCGTTTTACGTTCGAGTGAGCATCGGGAAGGTATGGCTGATGCTGTGGCCAGTGAAAAGCCCCACCCAGCGACGATCATTTCCCCTAATGGCAAACGGATCACTTACTTTGCCTGTTTACTCCTTTCCGTGACGCCCGAGGTCGTTCAAGCACGGGCAACGAGTTTTCCTCAATCATCTCAACGGCTTTTTGAGCTAGATTAAAAGCACGAAAAAAGGCAGCGCGTTCTTAAAAGGGTATCCTTCTCAGGGGCCCTCTTCAGAGGCTGATAGGCCGCATTAACGAAATTAAAATCATGCTCACCTGTGTGCGCTCGAAACTTATCAGGCCCAATTTCTTCATCTTTCGTTAAAGTGCGTTGATAAGGTTATTGTAGGAAAATTGTTGGGCCCATACTTCAACGAATTCCAAGAGATCTCCACAACAGCCCAACTACGGCCGCTCGTTAATGTTATTTCTATTCTTGGAGCGTCCTGTCCGGACCGTTGTTGTTATCATCTTACAACACACGCACACACTCACCAGCTCCGTCAGAAAGTCAGCAGGTCCTTCAAACGCTGCAAACCTTCATAATCGGTAAAATTCTACGACTCCCATCGAAGCGTCTAGAGCAACTTCACGACTCACGTTACGAAAATAATCGGTTTTAGGTTGTCCGGCACTACACGAGCGACGTTGGGATGCGATTTGACCAATGTCCAAGCTGAAATAGCACCTTTGGAAAGGTACACAAACACGCATGTCGGAGCTAGCGGTGAGCCCATTAGTATTACAGCAGACAATACGCTCATCCCCAGCTTCAAGGTACGATGTTGTTTTCCAATTCGTTTTTCCCTCCCAGTATCATCCTGCCCTTTATGACTGCGAGAGTCAAAGGCGGTTCAAAAATAATAAACCAACATCCTGACAACCCCTGGAGAGAAAGGGAGGCAACGACACCGAACGAGTCCCAAGCAAACGCCCCAAAAGCTTATTATAGATTTGTTGGAGCATTCTCGGGTTATTTCACCTCTTGCCCCTTCATTTCCTGTCTTTCCTCTCATCACCATCGATTTTCTAGAGGATTTTCCGGAAGCACCAAAACCCTCCAAATCGAACATTGAGGATTGAGACAACATCGACTTCCCTTCGTCGTAGGGGAAAACACGCGCTCAATGTCCTTTGGCACTCGCTTTCTCAGCCATTATTGCTCAGCCAATTTTCCACTTCACACAATCTCAAGCACAAAACACATCCTCGCAAACCTGTATCACTCCCTTTCTTTACCGATTGTCATTCACAAAGGAGGAGGAAAGGAAATTCGATACCCATACCCGTGCTTGGGAACCGTAAAAAAGGATAATTGAAAAATTGATTCTTTATTTTTATGTTTATCTGTAAGCAGCATAATAAGCATACATGACTGTTGACTGTTTGGGCTATTGTTGTTTATTGGCTTGCCGATTGTTGGTGACGTGAAGGTTTGGCTGCATAAGTGGCATGAGCTTAGGGCTGAGGCAAAGGATAAATGAAAACGAAACAATAAAAATGCTTGAAAGCTTCATTATGTGCTGCTTACGCAAAATGGTGACGATTGGGTTAAGGGACGGTTTTGTCAAGGCATTTTCATATTTCAAGTTGTTAGTAAGTGGTTCCGATCAATGAGGTCGTTAGGTATTCCAGAAAATTGTGCAATTGAAGGGATGGAATCTATTTTACCTTATGGAGATAAACAGGTTCTTCTAATTAACTTTATTTGTAGGGATCTTTTCATTCTTACCCAATAGTTTCTTACAATTTTTATTCTAACAATATGCTATATGATTTGATATGATAAAGTTTTAAGGCATCATCGCTTTAAATCGCTTCAAGTGCTATAATTCGGTTATGCTTGGAACAAATCGCTATCAGCTTAATTGCTGATGAATAAACAAACCCTGTACATAAAGAGACCTTCCAGCCTTTATCTAAATTGTATCGCTCGTGTTGAACACAGGACCAGAAGTGAGCAAACATGAGCCTACAGCAGCAAAACCTGCCTTCCGAACATCTTCAATCGACTTTACGCACTATCGCAAACCTGACGTGGTACGCAATTATCCATCCTGATTCTCCATCGCCAAGATGGCTGTTTGCTTCAGCACACAGTGCACCCTTCGTACGAAGAGTTGCATTCAAACATCGCAGGCTGTGCAGGGCAAAAAGATGCCAGCCCTCTTTGCTTGCTTGAATTCCTTCTCCCTCACCCTCCAGCAGACTGTTGCTCTTATCGGACTAATGCACCCTTGTGCTCAACTCGTCCGAATCCGATGCGTTTGTCTGCTGGGTAGCTCGCTCCACAGACCTGAAACAAATCACGGCCCTCTGATCGGAAAACAAACCGTTTACAATCTGTGCCACGCATTTTACTCCCGCTCTCTACCCATTACAGACCTCGAACGAACGAAGCGTAGAATAATAACGTGATCCTGATGAGGCCGTCTGTCCATCCGATGGTTGATCAAATCAGGCTTCTCTAATAAAGAACACTTACCACCGTGCGTGCACCGTGTGCATCCTGGCCCGTGTGAGTGGGCAAATCCACTCGCAATCAGTGCATTCGATGCAACCATGTTGCAGGCGGTCAGATTTGTGCCCACTGGACTGGACGCTGGACGAGGGAAGGAGATGAAGAAATTATTGAATCTATTACACCAAAGCTCCCGGTAGTCCCGGGTCAGACACACTTTACCCCGATTTGGTGGACCTTCATCAACTTCCGTACATCATTCCGGGTGCAATATGTGTGTAAACAATAATGCACTGATTGATTGATTATAACAGTTTTAGATGTTGGGAAGTTTTGGAATTGAATTTCAATTAAATTTTCTACCGAAAGCTGAGCTGAGGTTCTCCCCGTTCGGTCTGCGACTGTGTGAGGTTGAAGTGGATAGTAGCTTGCTCGCAAAGGAGCGGGATGCTGTCGACGAGCATTGACTACTTGACTGTAGCAAACCGGCCAGTGTATCCGGTCTGTCTGTACATGCTCGCTTTTCCGTAAAGCTCAAGCGGGCCGAGTCACTCCCCATGGCCCCCGATGTTGCCCTTCCCGTTGCAAACGAAATGTCGAAACAAGTTCAACAGGCACCGCTGCTTCTTCACCGTACACACAACAGACACCATCGGTACGGCCGAGGCAAAGCGAATCCTAAACCGACAATCGTCATCAACCACAACCGACGGAAAGATAAACCCGTTTTCCACCTGCTACTCCTGCACGGGAAAATGTAATTAAACAATGTTATAAGGAACACTTATTAATTAGTGTGTTTATTGGATTAGTTCCTGACAATCGCATCTTAGACCCGCAGCCCGTAAGGTGTAGCATGCGCAAGGCCGTGCAAGCAATCACAACCTTGCATCTTCTGGTGCACGAGGGCTCTGCAGTCTGCTGGCGGGCCTTTCTGCATCGAACCCGACCCCAAATCGTAACGTACATGGCGTACTGATATCAGCCACGGACGGAGGAATTGTGTGCATAATTTATGGAACAACTATCGAAAGCTAGGCTGCGGTACGGTCCGAGCTTCCCTCCCAGTGCGATGGATGGAGATTTCATCGGTGCGAGCTGCCGGTGCTGCCGTTCCGTGATTGATTGGCGGTTGACTGAAGGACATGGAAAAGCTTTTGCTCCCTCTTCCTCGCCCCAGTAGACCGGGCAAGCGTGTGAGAGTGTGTGAGGCACAACGAAGGCTTCAAATCAATCCTTTCTCATTGAGATGGTTTCGATTAGGAGCCCCGCTGCGGGAGTGCCGGGTGGGAAATGGGAAAGTTTTACGACGAGTGAAATTAGTTAGTGCCTCGGCCGGTGTGTTTAGAAGGCGGCGTGTGCCTGATTGACAGTTAACTATGATGGATTTGATGCCTGCTATTGGTACGGGGTTAGATTCTTTTCGTCTCTATTGCGGCATAATGTGTGAAGAGTGTGAAATTCGCATTAGAAAGTTTCTGTGTTTTGGCGTGCAAACAAGCTCAACGAAGAAATGCGTCACTTCGAAGGCCTTTAGGGTGTAATTTGTCAACTGTAATTTGAAAATATCCAGTTTTACTACAAGACGGTCGTTATAAATTCCATGTTTATGCACCCTTTTAACATTACGACCGCGAGAAGGCGGAAGGAGTACATGGAAAAGGCTTGATTACCACCGACACTATGTTTTCCCACCACTAAGGGTAATTAAAAAATGGCCAATATTTACCTTAGCCTCAGGTTCAAAGCTGTTAATCATAATAATTGTCACCATTCATCGTGGATAGATGATTGATGGTGATAAACATCAGCCATTATCAAAAAGTCGTTCATTATATTATAACTAAACACATTCCCACGACGCACTAAAAATGTCGACACTATAAAAATAATAAAACATTGACATCGAGCTGCGTGCCGTATTTGCATTTTGTTTCTCTCTTTCCATTCCTAGTTCCGCTCGACTAGGAGAGTGTGTGAAACGTGCCATATCAATCAGCGTGGCACATCAAACATTACGCATTCGGCTTCAAAATCACCATCAAATGAATAGTTAAATTACTGCAGGAAAGAGAAAGCGAAAACAATGATAACAAAAATATCGTTCAGCCATACCATCTGCACAAACAGCAAAACTTGTTCCCGGCCTGAAAAACAAGTCCCTGTTAAAGGGCTTGGAGCGTAAATGGTAACATCGGGATAAAAATCAGTAAATTTAATTACCGTTCCCATCAATCACGGTGCGTACAGCGGTGGGCTTTGATGTGTATTGCTGTTTGTTCGTGCATAAAAATCCCACGTGTTCCCGATCCTTATGTGCCCGTGCCTGTCCGAGTCTGGAGCCTAGGGTGATGATGCGTTATTGATGAAATTAATACCTGACACAACGCGCCCACAAACGGACGACCTTTACGGCAACATTAAGCAAACAGATATTCAAACCAATTCAGCGAGAGTAGGGTGTAGCACACGAGTGAACAAAAAATCTATGTGTATGTACATTAAATTTGCGTCACATCTCTTTTTGTGCATTTTTTCGCTGTTCCATAGGCCTACGCATCTAAAAAATGCTCCCATATGGGATTATGAATGTTGTCGTTAATTAAAGAATCATTTAAAGCCTTACTACACGAGATTGGGAGCAACAATCGTTAATAAATTCATTTGTGTTAGACAAATACCCTCGTTCCATTTGCCATTAATTTTTATTGTTCTATTATTAATTAAATCTATCAAAACGGTGTTTTTGTTCTCATCCTTTTTTTTCATTTTCAAAGCACTTTATACGCCTTTCGCCTAATGGGTAATTATTACTGATTTCAATTTAATCTGCAGCCTGGATAATTACTTTTTCCATCCACCTCTTCACCACTCGTCAAGAATGCTTTAATTTGTTCAAAGTGCACACAAAGTCACAGGTATGTGGGCGATTTCTTCAACCCCTTGCTACCGTTGCTGTTGAAAAACTTTTTCACCTTACACAGGTTGGCAGCTTTTAGCTTAGCGCACGATCAGCTGAGATTCTCATTAAAATGCTTATCGCTGTTAATTACAAAAGTTTCGGTCGACCGTCGGGTTTTGCTACAGTCGTCCCTGCTTCATGACTGGCTTATCAAACACCCGCCAACACGACCACCGGCACCGGATATGACGGGGTGGACCAGCAAGAAGGAGAAAACATAAGCAGCTTATTTTTCATAAAATGTTGCTTCGGGAATGACGGGACGAATCCAGCCGCGCGAACTACCAAGCAGCTGCCGCGGAATGTTTGTCTCGTAACGTCCACTCAACCCCTCCGGCAGTCACTGTCGCCAGGCCATGCTACCCAGCACTCCCGACGTCACAACAATGACGAATAACCCGTTTCGGAACGAAAGCAACGAAAAAGTGTACACCGAACAGAATAATCTACCAGCTCAAGTATAGCTCAAGCTCCCAAACATCACGGGCTCTCGTATTGCACGCACTACGACAATGTGGCACAAACACACCCGCCCTCAAATTCCATTCAACCCCCTCTCCCTCCCCCCACCCCCCTCCTTGCTCACAAACTTCCCACCCATCACGACAAACCGTCTAACTAATTTAATTTAATTTAATTATAATAGAACAATTAAAATCATAAATCACTGTCATCATCTTTGTTTTAAAACAGCCAACATGCAAAGCAGTCGTTCCATAACAACGCTCAGGCAGGGCGCAGAAACCGGTTCGCCGGTGGGGTGAAAAGGGGTTGAAAGCTTCCGGAAAGACTACGCCACGAACGTAGCGTGTCGTATAATTGGGAGTCGTCAGGATGCTCCGTCAGGAACGCGAAGCCCCGCATAGAAAACAATGGTCGATGACCGGTTCCGGTGACACGAACCAGGCTCCAGGATCCAGACCGTTCTGGGCAGGGCAGTGGAACGATATAAAAATGCCTCATCGTTGTACCAATCTCAACCACCGCCAGTGCGACGTTACCCACCGTCATGACGGTGTACCGAGTCTTTCCTCAACGTTTGGCCACCAACGTACGGCCTACCAGCGGAGGCTTGCGAAGGCAACGGCAACAGAAGTCAATGACGCGCGAGTGCGCTCTTCCAAACGAAAAAGTCCCCGTCCGGTTCATGTTCTGCGCGTGAATTTCGCTGATGGGAAGAAAGATGACTCCACTCTGCTCCAGTTTTCTGACTCAAGCCTTTTGTTCACTAGCAGCTCTAGCGAGAAGGATGGGAGAGGATGGAGTCATTTACTGGGCATCTTCTCGGTGGATGAAAAACCGCAAGTCCGCAGATGCTTTTACGGAGATGCCGTGTCTCCGCTTCCCGAACGAGGGCGACGACCGGTTTTGCGTTACCAGTCAGGATTCCAGTTTTTGGGAAAAGGAGTGAGCGTCACGTTGCCATAGGTCCGTCGGCTAATGAACGTCCCAACGTTCAGGCAAGCGATTGTGTCCTTAATTTGTGACCAACGTTCGAAATTGGGAATCGTGCTTTAGTTGTCTGCATCGCTGCGGTTAAAGTGGGTTTGTAGGTTCAATTGGGTGGGATATTCCGGTATACCGCTACAACTTTAAGCGTATCTAGAGAAGCAACTAGAGGCTCTGTTTCGGAGTTATTCCAACACTGACTGATGCTATCAACAGAATACATCGATCCAACCAGGCTGCTATTAATCAACGCATACACACGACTTTGACTGCTGATTAAATAAATTAATGAGAAACCGACGAAAGAACTGGTGCAATGTGTCGAGTGCAGGCCTGTTGCAGCAGCGTCGGGTGAAAAGGAACAGGTCCCATAAAAATTATTCAAGCCACCCCAGCGTTCTCTCCCAAAAACCGACCCACTGCGCACAAAAGGCCAGATCATTTATGCTGCTCACAGTACTTCCGACTGCCTGGTTTAACGGAATTCCTTTACCGTTTATCAACCCCCTTCCGCCAGGCCCCAGGCCTGTGGAGGTGCAAATCCGGAACCAACAAGGAACGATTGGCATAAAAATGGCACTGAATGACGGGCATATTATATTGCAAATAATTGCCCACTATTGGAAAATGTATTTATGCTCCAAAAGTGATCCCCCTTTTCTTTCCTCCACGTGCGGCCCTCCTCTCTGTGGCGTGGCGTTATATTTTATCCAACACATCCGTTTGCCTTTTCAAAAACGGTCACAGCTTCATCCATGCGCACCGACACGCACGCTCACTCTCGCTCGCATCACCTGTACATTCATTTTTAATTAATTTTAATTTCAATAATTTATCGTAATTAAATTAAATTTCACATGTTTATGAGAATTTAATATTTCCCCCTTGCCATCTTTACCCTACCGCGCGATGAAAACCGATGCTCGCCGGGCAGAGAAATGCTTGCCAGTCGCCATTTGGAGTTTCGTCCATTTCCTGGCATGCTTATCCGTACGTGAGATTGTATGTGTGGGGGTGTGTTTGCTGGTACTGCTGCAATTAAAACAAAATTACCTCCCTCAACCGGATCCGAGCGGACAGGGCAGATTATTTGCTACCGGAAGGGATTTCTTTTTGCATTCTCGCCATGAATTGGCCTTTCCCGTGCGATGGATAATGAGCGCGATTTATTTGACGGAAATGTGCGCCAAACGGTTCCGCCGTGCATCCGAAGTGGAATTGGAAATTCCTTTTTGCGTCGTAATTAAATCCTTTTTTATTGAGAGCACACATTTGCCTCTTTTTCTCAAAAAAGAATTGGAAAACAGCGATGAGCCTGTTGATTGTTGATACCTTAAGGCAAATGGCTCGATAATGAGATGTGGTGAGGAATTAATTGATTGATATTTGCAATGGAAAAATAATCAAAACCGTTCGAAGACATACCCCAATACACTGTGATTTGAGCGAACGAAAAAATCCTTGCAGCTGATCTATTGGTTGCGGAATACCGAAAAGGCATTTCACCTCAACACCACAGCGGATAATTCAGTGATTACCTGCCTTCTGCTATTTATTCTAGCGTCAAATTGTTTCGAGCTAGCCCACCTGCCAAACGCCGTGCCTCACTTGTTGGCAGATCAATTTTCCACTTGGCCTGCGCGGCTCAACTTCATCAAGAACTAGCGCCGTGGTAGTACAATTAAAGTTTTATTACCGAAAGACTGTGCGCAAAAACTCCTCAATATCGACGCGGTGACGGGTGATCAAGACCCGGTTGGTAATCGAACCGCGACCTGAAACCATACAAAGTTTTCCATTCTTCTGATGAAAACGCAGCGCAAAAGAATCGCTCTCGGATCGCAAGGTAATAATTTATTAACTCGCCAACTTTACTCAACCCACCAACCGATGTTTGAGGCATTTCCAGTTATGGTTTATTTTTTTTGTTTTTCGCAACTCAACTTTGAGCTCACTAGGCAAACTTCCGGGACGGTCTACAGAGCGTGCCGAGCTACAAGCAGTACACCTTAACCGTAAAACATTAAACACACGCTTGAACGATTGATGAAAAAGTGAATTTTTACCGCCAAACCGGGGACCTCCCCTGACAGCCTCGATTTCATCAATAATTAATTTTCGACTCATTAATAAACATTTAACCCTCTTGCTCGACACTGCCCCGTTCGAAGATTGAAGGGAGATGATGGCGGAAACTTTTGTGCGACTTTTTACCGATCGGCTGATTCAAAGCGTAGCGGAAAACTGGTTTCGAAATTAAGTTGCCGACCTCAAATTTTTTTCACAACGCTGCCGAGTGGTTCACGATGATTTCTGCAAACACAGGTACCTACATGTTGACCAGAAAGCCAGAAAGGATGGATGAAATTATAAATTTCCGTTTTCCACAGGTTTTCATGTGACTTCCAGCGTACCGGAACGTACCGGTTCTTTAAAGATCTTAAACACAAAGACACACTAGAAGACACCTAGAATCAGAGGTATGGCAAAGGCGGAGTAAAATCTAAATATGTATGTTCTAAACCAAAGAGAACGCTCGTCTAAAATCCATACATCTTCATTAGGCCATACTAGGGCGAGATCAAGATCAAGACCGAACCATGTCCGGTGTTGTTTACAGAGCGTGAAAACACTGTAATACTTCGCTTCACTTTTTCATCAACCGCAAGCAGATGAGTGATGCGAGGCTCCGTTATCTGTGGACTGGTTTTACGACTTTGCCTCAATCCCCCAGTAGCTTCCTCTTTCTCAGTCAGCTGAAAGAGCTGAATGCATCAACTTTCATAATACATTATAATTGATGTATCTTTCATGAATGTTTCAGGTCTCACAACTTCACACTAATTCACACTAAACAGCACTTTTCTTGTTAAGATTTCGGGTTTTTCTGGCTTTTCTTCTTTCTATTTTGTGCATATTTCAACACTTAGACAAGCAACTGCATCTAGACCGAATCCAACGAATCAGAACAATAATTTTCGTATCAAGATTCAATAATAGGAAATGCATCGTTGGACTAATTTCAATACGATCTATGTACTGTTTCTTGTAGAAATAAAAGGATCGTTCTGAACAACTACTCCCTCTGAAGCGATTATCTAGAAACATTCGCTAGAAATGCTTGTCAGCAATGTATCACGGCTCATGTATTTCACTAAACTCGTCAGGCTATCTATCATTATCAACATTAGAGCAGTGTTGCTAGATGGTTCAAAGGCACTTTCTCAGGAAGATTTGTTGAACACACACACAAACAACCAAAGAGCCCCTAATAGTACTGGACTCTAGAATTCAACCCGTACGAGAAGTAAAGGCGAAAAAATGAAGCATTATATCTTCAACAGTACTGTAGTCGATGAATTCTGCAGCTTATCATAGCCAGTCGAACACGTATCGCTTCGTACCTGTATCAGAAACACGTTGCTTGGGGCGACCATATCGGCCCCACTGTACAAGGAAAGCGGACCTTTCCATCGGACACCACTTTGAACAGGACAATGTCCACAGTTTGAACCTCGGCTCAGGAAGTGTCTTTGCTTCCCCGATCCGGCGTACGCCTCTGTGTTCCTGCTTCCAATGTGAGATATCTGGAGGCTATTAAAACGGACATATTTTTTCCAGTTCCCCACTCCCATTCCCTTCTCGTCCAATCTCCATTGACCGTCCATTTCAAATCTCGCCGGTCCGGCACGAACGAACGAACGAACGCTTCGGGGTGCGCTTCCAAGGATACGACGCTCGGGACCGTCCGATTCCGAATGTCCGTTTCTGTGGTGACAACCCTCCAAACACATGCCGGTGAGAAGAATACAGCCTTCACGCAAAACACAAACACATTGGAAACATCTCCCTGTTCGAACGGCTTATTATTATGTGTTTCCCGATGCCTCGACGATAAGGATGTGGGATGTCCATCCGTGGCCATGCTTCGACTTCGGTCCTTTTTTGGTGAGGTGTTGTGTGTGGGTTTTTTTTGTGTGCCATCTTTTTGCCCTAGATGCTTCTTCGCTTGAAGAAGGTTCTAAAGCGATCGGTCGGTCAATGGACAACGGTGGTGCGATTGTTTCGTCTAAATTAAAAGAAAACAACCAACCAGTCTTGTAGCCTTTTCGTGGAATTACGGTCTGAACGAGGATGTATCGAGATTGATTCAAATTTGTGCATAAGAGAGTTTCTTTATACTCTCATTTTGCTGCACAAAGCAGCTTCGTTTGGTGAAACTGATATGAAAAGCTGAACCATATCACGAATAGCGACACCAACTCAATGCATTCCACAGGATCTTCTAGGTTCTAGATAAACCTATAAAGAGCTCCAAACTACATTTTTTAAATGAATTCTCAAAATACCTCGACTTTCAAAAGGTCCGATTAATTAAACCCCTAGATGAGTTTTTCCACTATGCCTTTCTAATGCAATTAACTATTCTTAAACACTCACACCATATGGCAACCTTTTGCACTTTTTCTTCGTAATTTATTACCCATCCCTTCGCTCCTCCCTCAAGCGCTGCTCGCTATCCGATTTGAATAATTAATGGCTTTTAATAAAGTAATTAGAGCATGCATGGTCTCCACATTTTTCCACCCGGCGCCTCAGTTGCTGTTTATATTTGCAACAATTCATAACCAAAGTACCCTCGGACGGAAGGAAATAATTCAATTCCTACCTTGCGACGAGTGGACACACTTGTGCACGCTCCCAGAGAACGACGCAACATGATACACGCAACCGGTGTAGGAACCCTTCCATTTGCTCGACCCTATTTCACGTGGCCGGCCACTCTCACTCAGTTTTCCCGGCATGTGTTATTGTTATTTTTGGTTTTGCAAAATATTTTATAATATCACCCATCGTCCCTATTGTTCCGAGACCTAAAATATCTGACCACTTCCGTCCGGTCTGATGGATGCAAAGGGTTCCGGACGCAGATACGTTGGATAGGTGTAATTTTTCGGCAACAAGACACGACCAGTGAATCCTTTCGCATATCGGATGATCCATTCGCTGTATGAGTACGATGGCATGATGAAGCATTTTTCGCATTCTCTAGCAGCCGTAACATCTTTGATGTATACGAAGGAAAAGACCGGGCCGGGGCGGGGTTTTCCAAACGGCCGTCCTGTGTCCACGTACGCTCACACATTCCTCAATTTGACCCTTTCCAAGCAAGCCCGGTCCCTAACATCCTGATGTATTGTATTCGTTGAGTTGAGCCAGCAGGAGAAAATGGTAAACTGAACGAAAAACTGGCGTAAGGAAAAATACCTCTTTACCTCGGCCAAGCTCTGGTATCGAAGGATGTTGCCAATTTCCTGACGGACTACTTGCACCATTTTTATCTTCCGCATGTCCGAAACTGGCACACCGGCCTACTGTTTCATGTGCATGAGGCCTTCGACCCTAAGAAAATATTAGTTTTCGATTAGAAAATTTAAATGAGCCACCTTCTTGGTTCGGCCCATTGTCCAAACAGTCCCCAGAGGGTTTTTATAAGTGCGGCCATAGGATCCCAAAGACTCTCCACAGAAAGAAGAGCCGTTAAAAAAGCGAACCCCGTTTTCCAAGGACACAGAGCGGGTACGGGAAAAGCAAGCAGAGCATGCGAAGGCCTTCTCCAGTCGATCGGAATTGGAAAACTCGGCTCGCATCAAAAGGTAATTAGCACCTGAATGCAATCAAACTATCATTTTCTTGTGTCTGCCTGCCACCGGAAGACACGTAATACATTCCACATACATGGCAAGGACTGCAAATCGAACCAAAAAAACACACTCACACACACACACACACAATCACGTAGCTCCGGCGGGGTTAAGGTTGATCATAAATTATTCAAAAGTAGCCCAGCACTGTGCATAGTGCGGCAGCGTGCTTTCCTGTCGCTATATTTTGCAGCCCTTGCAGAACCTTTCCCACCGAAGAGAGCAACCTCTCTGACAACGACAGTGACGACGATGATGATGATTAGCTAAGTTTTCCCCCGAAACCATCCCTGAAACAGTTTTTGGGGGCAACAAGTTTGCTCACTGCACGGCATAAACTTGTCCATCGATGCCGCGTGTGCCGAGATCACTGCTAACCTTCTCCCGCACAGGTGTCACTAATGGTGGGTTGATTGATTCCGAAAGTGCCGATAGAGCGTGTGGCCGACGTGGTGCAAGAAATGGGCGCTCAACCTGAAGGATGCCAGAAGAGCTAGAAACTCTCTATTGTGTTTCAAACCTGCCCGGTGATTGATGGTGTAATGAATACTTTTGTGTTAACCGAAAACTTTCAATCACGAAGGTTCGGTGTTTTAATAAAACATTACATCTTATCGATTGGGCCACGTGTGCTGGTGTGGCACCTGTAACAGAAGGTTCTTAGTGTGTGCTGAATTAAATGAGGATTACTTTCGAGCTCTTGCAACAGCGTTGAGGAAGGTTTTCAGTGGTGAGAAAGGAAGGCATCGGTAGCCTACTGAGTTATTGGTATGGAACCTTTTTCATTATAAACTACAATGGACGGCCAGGTCGGCTGCTTCCGTCTGTTTCTACCAGATGGCGTTTCTTGCGTACGTCCTAAACACTAGCAATCCAAACCGGTTTCATAATAAAGCCCTCCCCCAAATCAATCTTTTCATCAAATCACGATTTCTTGTAGCAAGAATGATTCGACACAACTTCATGCTCATCTTCACTGCGCCCAGTTTCGTCATCGCTCTACCGAACGTTTAGCCGCCTCCTGCATGCTTAACGAACCATGAACAATGTTGACTGCTTCCGTTAAAGGGCTCCCATGGATTGGCTACCTCACTCCCTCTTTCTCTCTGTCTCCTTATCGCACACTGTCTTCCATCACCTCCTGGGCCGAAAAACTCCAGCAATTTACCAACCACTGCCCCACCTACTAGCAATTTGCTCCCCAACTCAGCCACCACACAACGACACGACACAATCCTTTGAAGAGCGTCCAACAGCATCGCTCCGGGGCTGACAGTCTGGAGTAAATTAAGCATAAAACGTCTAATGCTATTAAAGATTTTATCACCACTACCACCAGCACCATAGGCACCCTTGTCACGCTTGTACGAGGGTTTTCCGAATCCTGCCCAGGGTCAACAGAAAGGATTCGTGTTAAATGTTGCGTCAGATATGTGTCTTCTAGCTCCCAGGGAGAAAACAGGTTGAGAAGGAATGTACTACGCTCGTACTCGTCCTAGAGCCAACTGAGCCGGCTTATCCCGAGATCCTGGAAGCTGATGTAACGCACTCTACCGTCAGGGACACAAGAGATTTGGTTTTTGGTTAGCTTTCGTTCCCTGCTTGTCGTCAATTGTTTAGATTTTTGTGGCCAAATAAATGCTTCGGAGCTTGAGGCACCAGGTTGAGTTCATAAATTCGGAAAAGTCTTGTTTTGACACCAGGAAGAAATGTAATGCTAATAATTCTTTACGATACAAGAGCCGGTTCATGTCCGTATGCCACACGTAGGAAGTCTCACCCATCCAAATTGAGAACTCTTGTGCTTCAATTTTCTCACTGCGGACTGAGCAAAATGGAAATTTTATGCATACTTATTAGCCATAAATTCAGTTTGAGTCCCCGTTCCCTACTTGTCGGGGCCTTTGAAACGTTTCATTTATTAGCAGCCGATTGAGAATGGAGGGAAACAATTTTCTTCCCTCAAAAACGCCTACTAGAAGTGCGGAAGCACACAGCTTTGCTTTCCCACTGGAGCACCGAATGAGTGTGCCAATAAGCATTCCGCCTCTAAGCTCCAGAAAGCATAAATTTTCATCGAATTTTAGAGTGTAAAAAATCTCCAACCAGCTATCTCGGGTGCTTAAAATGCCAAGCAGAGGGAACATATTTTAAATGGGTTGCATTTTATTACTGTATTTATTCGCTAGACACTTACGGCTGCTTCAGCCAAATGCCGTCGGCACGATCAAACTCGTGCTGCAGCCTTCACGAGACTGGGTAAATGCTTCCTTTGTTTTTTGGAAGGTTTCTAAGCATGTGAATATGTGTGAGGAGGCTTTTCGTTTTCTTTTGGCACGGAGCGAGAGAGTGCGAGTAATATTTTATACACCGAAACAATATCGAAGTTTTGAAGCAGCTGCCAGAACAGTGAGCAAAGGCGTACATATTTTAAAATCGTGATTCAATTTCCCGACGCGCTAAAATATTCGGTTTAAAGCACCCATCCATTGCGCGAGCTGAAACTGAAATCAATAACATTTCGTTCGAGTCATATCCAATGATTGTAATACACTTATACCATCTAGCTAAAGCGTAAAAGTATCCAGTTTCTGCTCAGCACATCTTAATTAACGCCAATAGGACGCAACAGTCGCTCAACAATAGTCTCCCGTAACCATGTCAGCGTGCCTTTCCCGATAGGTCATCACCATTATCATGTGCCCGATGTGCGTCATGGTGTGGTGTAATTTAACAGAACTTTATCTACACCGCCGAGCACCCGAACATCGAAAGCAGCATCATCGAGAGGAGTTTGTTGAATTAATTTTGAGCCATTTTTGCCATCCTCTCATCGGAAAAAGGATGTTTCCAGCGAGCCTAATCGTCTCCGGTTCCGGTCGATTTCCCATCTGCTCCACGCATACACGCACACAAGACCTTCAAATGTGCTGACGCAATGCGATTCAATTTTCCACAACGACTAGAGGGTGAACAAAACTGTTAAAATGAAGGTTCTTCTTCACGTGGCGCGTCTGCGATGGACAGTCCGTGGGCGCTCCGCGGAGGACAAGACAAGCCAAACAATTAGCGGCGTGTGGCGTACTCGGTCAACATGTGGGAAAAACGACCCGCCCATCCCACCGGACGGTTATCGATAGCGGCGGAAAGTGAAGGAGCCGGTTTTTAAAAGAGCTCAACCAGGAAGAGCTGCAACCAAGGGGGAAGATTAATTATGCTCCTATCAATGCCAAACGATGATTGCTCGTTTTGAGCGAGGTTGTTTTTCCCCGTCCGCCGTTTTGCAGTGAGTTAGCATACGGATAGGTTACGTGTTGTTTCGTAAAACGTAATGGCAGCGAGCAATCATTAGCAGACATGCAGCTTGTTTAACCTTCCACTGCTTCGGGACGGAGCGGATCGCGGTAAGCTGCCAACATTTATCGACCACCGCGTTGGGATAATTATGTACATCATAATCATGACGATGGGTGAATGAATTTAATGAGATGTTTGTTTAGCCGACAAGCATACAATCAATCTTTTCAATCGAAACTTCCAGCAGGCTGAAGCCACTGTTGGTTAAAATTTAAAGAATATTGACGTGCAGCTTGATTGAAACAACCATTTTACTTACTTTCCAATAGTTTTACTGCAAGAGTACAATTTCGGATTGTATCTTAAACCATGATTAAATGCTGTAAGTGATTGACAGGCCTTACAGTACAACCTGATTTTTACTCATTTCACATTAATTATGGCCAACGTACAAAATATCTCCATACTCCATTAGGAATTCATGAATCCGGCCCAACCGACCCTGCCAATCCAAGTATTTTTCACATTGTTTTAAAGCGTATCCCATTTAAATTCAATTAAAACTCCGGCACAATCGAAAACTATGCAAACCCTCAGCATTGGTGCACGTGTCGCGAGACCATTACCCGCATGCAAACCCTCGGAGGCTGGAGACGGTGAAAAATTCGCCCATATTTGTCGACAGGTTAAATATTCATATTTCAATTACCGATCGATCCAGCCCTGCTTCAGCCTCCAATCCAATCGAATCGATCGTCGAGGCATCCATCCGTACACGCAGACATTGCTAAATCATGTTAACTTCAATATTACCGTTTATGGGAACACACTATTCATTCTGGGTGAAGGCATTTTTGTATTCTACCACCCACTCGCTTTCGCTTCACTTTCAAAAGCCCACACAAAAGAGGAAAAACTCAATAGACACACACACACATACATACCGAAGCAATAGAAATAGTGGCCAGTGAGTCACCGCCTGTGTCGGTTAAAATAATAGCATATAAAAGCCATACTTTCCAATTCAATTTGTGTAATATGCGTTGCCTGGTATGCTCTGGTTTCGGGTATCGTCCACTTCCAGCGCAAAGAGAGAAGCGAAAAATAAGTCGCACCAACAGGGAATCATTGTTTTATGCCCAATTTCCATGACCGTTGCGAACCAGCCAACAAAAGAGTTATTGTGTATGAATTTTTAAGGATATATTGTACACATTGGTTATAAAAATTATCCACCAGCACGCGTTCGTTACGGGACGTACGGTTTTTGCGTTGCGAATTTATATCCTTGCCCCATTTCCTGTTCTTTTGTCAAACCTTTGGCATTACTTTACCGCAACGTGTACGCCGGCCGGCTGGATTTTGTATTGTTTTTTTTTCGATTAAATTAGTTTTAGAAGCGTTATCAAATTTATTCCACAACAAGTCGATTTACGGCTTACTACAGCTTCGACAGTCATGCTGTGCGAGTATTTTAAAATATTGTTAACATTTTATGTCCCTGGAGGGATCCGGAAAAAAATAAACCATTCTATTGTTTTATTCGCGACACATTCCGCATCCCAAAAGCCAACAAATAAAGTATTGGAGAAATTCGCTCTCTCCCGAAAAAAATGTAGCATTCACAGAAATCGATAATTTACACCCCAAAATCGGAGGATCTGTTGTTTTATTTTTTATTTATTGCACGGGAAATAGGACATCCGGACATCGGACTGGGGATGGAACGAACAAACTGCATAGGCGGGGGGAGGGAGATATAAGGGCAAACGGGGTGGCAACGCTGGGTAAACCTCAGTTCCAATTAAGCAATTAAAATGACTCGATTCGTCACGCTCGAATCGTTTTCAAGCACTGCTACAAATGGTTTGAAATCGGGGGGGGGGGGCAAGCACTGCTACAAATGGTTTGGAATGGGGTGCGAAGGGAGTCTGCTTGCTTGCTTGTGTCCTGTTTTCATCCCCAAAACCGTCTGCCATCATCAGTATCAGCAGAGGGAGGCTGAAAAGGGAGAGGGATGAGTTAGATTGTCGAATTTAAATATCACGAAACCAGTCCATTTTTCTCGCTCATCTTCTCGCTGTCACTCTCTCTCTCTCTCTCTCTCTCTCTCTCTCTCTCCCTCTACCTTTCTCTTACAGCCTCTGACAAAGCGAACACAGTGTGCTTTCCCGCAACTTCCGGTGACCATAACAACTGCCTCGATGGTGCAGTGGGAAGAAAAAACCCGCTCATAATGTTCACCAAATGTACACACACACACACACTCACACGGGCGCGAGTGCAATCATTGGTGCCCGCCGAAAAACTTATTTATTATGCCCGCATGTATAAATTAATTTCACATTTATTAATTAGCGGAATGAAACTAAATTATTCATCGATGCACAATTTGCCCCGCGCGCTGGTGGAAGTACGCAGCCACCCTCGTAGCGACTAGTTTCTATTCAATATTGACTCACTACCCACCCCACCTGGCAAATGCACTATTCCTCGGCTCTTCCTGAAACGCATCAAAAAGTGCAGCTCGGGTTTTCCCGGGAAAATGCCGTGGGTGCACTCAAAAAGCGATTGTCAAATTCGCTGGGAATAATATGTTTCCTCGTTTCCATTTCCGCACAATTTGTGGAATACTAAAGCTCAAGCGTCCAATTCCAGCCAGTCCAGTAGAACCGTCATAAAAGTGGACATATATGTTCCAACTAATGATCGTATTAGAAAAATACGCATACGCACAAACGAGTGAGAAGCGATGATTTTGTTGTGTTCCATCGCTCCCGTTCCACCATATTAAAGCTGAGTTTTTCTATGAACTTCCAAACCCCTGAAGTTTCAGAATTTTATTAACTGATTCTTGTGATTGCGAAACAAACTTACTTTCAGGAACTCCAACTCGAGTTGTACTCGGATTGAATGGACTTTATTTACCGTTTTGGCTAATTTTAAATGATTATTTACACGAAAACACACATTTGTGTGTTATTAAGTTTAGATAGAAATTCACTCACAATCGCTTAGTAAATAACATTCAATATTTGAATTTTGCTGGCCTTTTTGTTGATTGGGATGCCCTGCAATGAAAAATGTTTTACCTTGTAATATTTTCACATAGCAATACGGCCTGGCCGTTACTTCTGAAATAAAACAAAATTATTTTCACAGGCAGGTGCCTGTTACTATGTTTAAAGCTACCCATAAAATACCATTTTGTCATTGAATAAAAGCCACCGAAAGTACAGCACGTACATTCCATAGCAACCCTGTACATTTTACAGCCTTGCAGAAAGTTTTTATTCAAAACGAGCGCTAAGGCACGTTGAACATATTAATATCAAATAACATATTCTGCAACAAATAAAACTATCGCAGTTTGGAGTATGGTTTTCCCAGATCATGCATCGCTTCCTTCCACCGTAGGCTGCCCCGGTTGCTCACCGCTTGTCATGGCAACTTTGGCTCATCGAGCTGCATCGGGAGGCCCGCGTGTCAGTTACATAGCCACCAAAATGTCAACCAGAATCAATCGCTCGTGCAAATAGCTTTTCACCTAACCTTCACCCCTGAAGGACGCGCGGGACAATTCAATACGCCACCCGAAAGGCCACCGCATGCGTGTCACGTCACGGGTAATGGAAACCGAGCCGATGGCTCTACAATTTCTACACTTACCAAAATCAACCATCATGATACGAACTTTTTCTTTTCCTCTTCATCCACCAAACGAGTACTGCTGCATTTTCGATTGTCCACGTTCCACGTGTGTCACGTTCGCGCTTCAAAGCGCCATTAGGAAGCTGTGGAATACATTTAGACTGACCGCACCCCTGTCGACTATTCTAACGAAAACACTTTTACGGGACGAGCTCGACACACATTGACGATTGCGTGGTGGCCACCCGGTTCAATTACCAACATACCGCAAATGCCATTACATCAGTGAACCTCAACCGCGACCGGCGAAATATACACCTCACCGCCGCCTGGTGACCGTGGTCGAATAATTGTTTTCAAATTGCACCAAAATTGCGCGACCTTTACCCTTGGGCGCTTTCGGGTGGGCCTGGAGGGCTGACCATTAAACATTGCCACATTGATTTGGCACCAATTTTACGCCCCATTCCGTGCCTCCCTTTTGTCACTGTATCCGAATCTCATTATGCGAACAACGCCGTGCAATGCCACCTTTTAACGAGTGTAAGGTTTTTTGTCACTGCTCTTGAAAAGGGTTGATAACAAAGTGAATTCCCTTCCTTCGATGATACACCAACCACTGTACCGTTCAGGACCGCAGGACATAATCATCGGTCTTGTACCGCTCGCCTCCGACACATGGACGATAAATTGAACGCTTGTGTGCCCTAACCGGAACCAAAACCAGAAACATGCCGCAAAATTGTGGTTTGGCTTATGTCATTTTTAACTAATTTCATTAGAATTTCCTCTTGTTTATAGATTTGCATGCATTATAGAGTATTTTTAAACAGTCATTACAGTATCCTGATAATTTATTTCGGAAATTCTATTAATTTATCAATTATTAGACAACCGAAAAACCGCTTTGCTGTTGCCCATCAAAGTGACTTTTTTCCTGCATCAGCACGCACCTCGTTTCAACACTAAACTCATTTAATAACTGGCACAGCAAAATTTCATTTAACCCTTTTTTATTATCCCTCGATTTATTTCCTTTCTTCACCGGAAAAGGAGGCGCCCGGTTGTCGATTACCCCAGAATCCGTCGGAAAATGAGGTTAAGCGAGAGAAGCTTCACCCGTACGCCAATCTTACGATACACAGCACCGGTGACGACGAAGCTGCTAGGCTTTTTGTTTCGCTCGATCGGCTAACAAATGGCGGGTACTTTTTTTCATTTACTTAGGCCACTGCATCGTCGGAAATTGGGGAATTACAATGGGGCGAGTCGCGCTAGGCGGGAGGTAAGCTATCGGTGACAAAAACAACAATGTCTTCAGCCAACGGTTTTGGAGCGAAACGCGGAGCATAATGTCTGAGTTGTGTCAGTTTGTCGTTCGTCAGATTTCGTAACCTTCTTCTTCCTCTGACGAAACGGCGCCCTGGTTCCGGTTCTGCAAAGGAGCAAGAGAAACTCATAATAAGGACATTCCCTTATCGACACGGGCGAGATGACGACACGAAGCAAGACAACAACAACGGCCCCTTTCTGTTCGATAATTTGTCCAACAATCGACAGTCAGGCCGGATCTTCTCGTTTCCGCACCGTGCCACAAACGGTTTCTCGTCCTCTACTCCCATTTTCTCCTTCCGCCATCCACTTGTTAATTGTATCGTTTGTTGTTTGTTCTTCGTCGTCGTTGGTGGCACTTTTTGAAAGGCAGATTGGCTGATAGCATGCTAGTGCGGAGGAATGGAGGAGTAAAGAAAAAACAAAATGAAAACACGCTTCCACCATTTGAAAGACAATTCAGCGGGAAACGGGACGGTAGGGTGGCAAGTGGAGCAAAAACAATGGACATGATTCACTTCTTTCTGGACGACCTTGATGCTGTCGAGGGTTTTGTCAACGGAATCAGGGGTTGATGGGCTAAACAGGAAAAAAAAGTGTTGCCGTGGAGAGGGATTGTAATTTTGAAATTAATAATATCATCACTGCTTTGGTGACTTTGGTATTTTTTACCGGCAAGGTTTGGGAAGGGTTATAAGCCTTTTGGTAAACAGTGTAGCTGTAAGTACCCTAGAAAGAAGCAGCTTGTCACTTTTCCTTTGTTCTGTATTGTTTTCTTAATTCTAATTTAGGAACGTTTCTAATATTTTTGAATATTATCATGAAAGTATTTTTCTTTCAACAGAAAATGTGCTACTTACATTTGTGACGACATCTGTGAACAAGTAGTTCGTTCAAATTTAATTACAAACATACAACTCAAGTTTTCCATGGCCATATATCTACTCATATCTCGATTCTTTATTTTTCATGCTTATGAAACGCTAGCTCAAGCTTTCATTTTTTTCCACATTACTCCATTTTGCTCGTTCGTTCGTCCACCTCTTGCGTTTCAAATTCTTGTTCTCTCCTCCAAAAATCCTTCAAGCACCGGCAACACGAACAGATCCTAATTAAGAACCATCTGTGAGTTTGTGTGGGCGCGCGTATGTGTGTGTGTACCTACCCGAGTCGGCAGCAAATTAAAAAATACTTCGCCAATGAACAACTTTTTCAACAACCCCTTACCCGCTGCCAATTTGGGTGGTGTGCGACCAGAACGAGCCAACAATGTTGAAGTGTAATCCTTCTGTGTCGCATCAGCCGTCGCATGTCTGTCTCTCCTCTTCGTGTCCTCCTCGGGGGCACAACACCGATTCCCACTGTATGTGTATGTGTGTGTGTGTATGTGTGTAATCGACGTGCTGCACACAACAACACAAGTCGTTCACCTCATCTAACAAGCCCCATGGAGGGAAAGCTTTTAACCGGCAGGCTTGGTAATGAGAGTAGGCCGCTTGACGAATTCGTTTTAATTAAATTTTTGCTCCTCTAAAACTTGTGTGCCCAGTGCGGAAGGGAGTGAAGAGAGGACTCTAAGTGGCAGCCAGAGCTTCAGCAAGGATGCGTCAGTGGAGCGAATGGTAGACTCGATGTAACCGAGCGAAGGAAAGAAAGAAGTTTTGTGAAAGAAACAGGAGGAAGAAAAAAACGCTTCTAGATTTAGAAACGTACACTTACGCGTGTTCCGCAAGATGGGGATGCAAGTGTACCAATAATGTCACTCATACCCTCGCCATAACCGCCTTCAGATGACAAAATTAGCACAAGCTGCGCTACCATCACAGCACCGAAAAAAAGAGAGAGAGAGAGAGAGAGAGATCAAGCCAGAACCAATTCTAAACTCGGTGCGGTAATCACTAGCGTAAACACGAACGTCACCATCCCTCGATGGCGTTTGACAGCGGCACATCAAAGCCTAGCCCGTTGACAGTTGATATTTATCTTGGTGCCGGTTAAAAGTGTTCCGGGTGAAAACTTTCCCATCCCAACCAGAAGCAGCGAGTCATTGCTTTTGCGTCAATATTTACACCGCGCGATGGTAGCGCGAAAGCCAAGTGAGTATTCCACGTTACACACATCCAGTAGAGACACCTCACGCACTACGGGCCAAAGGACTATCAACGGGAACGGGTCTCTCAGCCGCATAAATCCGACGGAACGCACGCCTTAATTAATCGCGTGCCTTCTTACGCAACGTGGTGAAGGAAAATCCCGCCCCAGGGAAATCTATATTTGCTGCAGTTTGATCAAATTCAATTAGACGGCACACATCCGACGCGCTCGGGACCACCATGGCAGCTCCGTAATTGCCTTCGTTTGCCGAGTTTGTCGTGCAGTGTCGGTAGGATTGATTTTATCAGCGGGAAAATGTATGCGTCCTTTACTCCACCGTTTAGGACGGAGGGAAGAAGGAGGTAGCTAGGGCCAAAGTGCTCGGGCAGGCAATAGGTCGACTGTTAATAATCAGCATAACTATTCGATTGCGACTCCCGGTGAGCGTGTTGGTGTGTTTAGGGCGAACTGGAGTTAGCTGTGACCTCCGCCTGCACGAAACAGCAAGTGGCCGCGTGCTGAATGCATGTACGGATGCAGTGCAAAGGCGACGAATGCGCTTCATACCGGTGGCGGACAATTGCGGTTGATTACCCTATTTGGATCATTACGGCCAATGGTGCCGATGGGTGACGACGATACCTGGAACTTGTCACCATTGCACTGTGCATTACTTCCACGCTTTCCAGTGGGTGCCTGCAACAGATGGAGATGAATGCAACAATTTAGCACACGATTTTGATTTAATTTTGTTGCTTACAAAGCATTATTTTTGATGATTTACTTGAATGTCTACAAGCAATTTTTGTTTTCTGAAAAGTATTATTTACGATGAAAGTTTCTCTTATAAATAAGTAAATTCTCATCACGAGACGCATAATTATTTTATTGTTCCTTTACAATACTCTTTTGCGGACAATTGATTCAAGTTCCCTGCCTCACTAATCAAGTGGCATTAAAATCATCATTTATATTGTGCATTTCTCTCTCTCTCTCTCTCTCTCTCTCTCTCTCTCTCTCTCTCTCTCTCTCTCTCTATCTTTTTCTGCTATTCTACGGCCCAATCCACACACTCAATGACATGCCGCCTTTCAGCACCTACAAAGCCGTAACGAATTTATGCTTAAAGACGTGAATTATAAAGAAACTGCCCCCAGCCCTTACAAGTCCAACCGGTCCCGAACTACTGACACATTTCCACTCATTAACCGGGTGAAAGTCTTGCAGTTCCCCATCCCGTGCATCCCCCAAAAGCAAACCGTTTTCGCAAATACGTCCCCCACAGCCACCGCACAGCTACGACGTCGTCGTCGTCGTCGTCGTCGTCGTCTTTGGCGCGGCGGTTAATCACCTGGACTCATAAATCGTGTCAGCGCGCGCCACCGGCTTTAGTAGCAGTGGGCTGGGACCGGTTTCACCCAGTCTCATTAGCACCGAAATGGTTCGCGTTTACCGAATGGTAGGGAACACACCGAAAGCCTATCGACCCCGGTCCGGTGCTAAAAAATAATGCATAAATACATTAAAGAAAGCATAACTGAGTCGCCGGTGCTGTGCGGCGTTCGTGGACTAAAGGGGCACAAGGGCCACTGTCTACGGTGGGCGATTTATGCCATAATTTCTGATCGCAGATGACGGGGGCTGGCGGGCTTTCTAGTCTTGTACAAAGGGTTTTTGTTATGATAATTTTCCGCATGCGCACCGCGCTAAACCAGCCGGCCAACGGCTTGTGATGGATTGACATGTGGCAGCTTTTGATGTTTTGTGTGACACCGAACGACGTGGCCTACATCTGATGGCACGAAAAATTTCTCAGCATATGAAAACTTCATTTCTTTTGAGTATGCGTTGATTGAAGCCTATAGATTGAAGATACTATGAATCATTTTTGCAGAGACTAATGAAGAATACATTGATAATTATATTCTTCACTAAAACATAGTCATTTCATCCTCATTATTGTCTTTTTTCTCAAGTCTAGCTAACGGTGTAACAAAGATACCTGGATTAAGAGCTAAGTCCAGGTTATGGAAGAAAAGAGTTGCAAATCATTAGATCGATTTCAGATCTTCATCGTTCGTTTTTTTATCATGAACTTAAATTAGCTTTGGTTACAACCTATTCATTAATTTATGAGAATAATGAATGAATTAGTTTGAATTTTCTGCAGTGTGCTTTAATAGTTTGCTTTCTTCCTTCAAGACTGAAAAGCCTACGCATCGGTTCCAAAAGCCTCTCAGCAACATGCAAGCACATCGTACATGCGCTCGCACGCACAAGCTTCCGGGACGACCTCCGGAATGCCACTACTGTACGCATCGGAATCAAAACAAACCCACCGTCCGAAGCACGAAGCTTCCGGACGACGAAGGCTCCTGCTCTGGGTGTACATAATGCTTCCCCTTCGACCGATGCCCAAGCGGTCTATGCTTTTATGTGCTTCACAGTGACGGTGGGGGACTTGCGCAAAGCTTTTGCGATACCTTTTTTTTCCTTTTCACCGTGAGTTGCGTTTGGTAAGCACGCGAGCACGGTGCCAGAGCGAGACGACCGGACGTTCTGTCTGCCCGGCAAGCTCCCCACTGTAGAGCGGAGGAGCGTTCGGAGTGCGCATGTGGGGAGCAAAATAAGGGTGAAAAATGTTACAGCAACAAGTTTCCACGTGCTTTCGCTAGAGACTCTTGTAGGGCTGAGAGCTTACTGTCAAGAACTTCAAATGTAGTTTTTGCTTTTATTCGTTTTTACTTACATTGAAATAAACAAGTATTCTTATGAGGCTCTCAATCAAGCATCGTTTCTTTCGTTAGGACTCCAGACGAAATGCATTTTTCATCTACCAAAAGCCCTCCCCTTTTCGCCCAGTGGGTGGAGCATTGTTTCCAGTGTTTTTTTTTTCTTTTTGTCTTTCTTCTCATTCTCTCATACATTCTCTCATCTTCCTCTCCCACAGCGAAGCTTCACAAGTGATCACACGTGGTATTAGGTGCTATATATTTTATCATCACACTAATTCTCATCATTTGCGTTGCAGTAACTGTGATGCTGTGATGTACACTTCATCAAGCCAGCTCCTTTCTTTCTCTCTTTTACCCCTTCATATATCCGTAACGCCAATGCAACAAGTGATGGGCGTTTCAAACCAAACGTTAAGCTCTCGGAGAAAGCTCGTAGCTCAGCTGATGCGGACACAATTTGCATACTGATATTTTTCCTTTTAATTTAACGCGAGCGAATCCTGCTGCACGTGTACGCATGCTGTCTCATCGGTGTTGTAGCATTGCATGGACGTTTCCAGTCGGAAGATGAGTGAGAAAACGATCGGTTTCAGAATTTTCAGGCAGGAATTTGGCTCCATTTTTTAAGGAGTGGTGGTGTACAATGCAAGCCTTAGACTGCTCATTTTAAATTTTGGTGGAGCAACGAAGTAAAATTGTAGCCTGTACATCCTTGTAAAAAAAAACGAGCAGAAAAATGTTACCGCCCTTTACTTTCATTCGTGTCTATGTTCTCAACGTATCAGTCCTTGGGCTTTTTTCGTGCAAAGTCCACGATCGGCCACTTGTGTTGAATGTCTTTGAGCAGTGATGCCAGAAAAATGCTCGTCCAAAAGACTTGAATTCCAGAGAGAGCGGTATGATGATTGGCGCATAAAAATGTATAAAAGATTCATTTTTTATGTAGGTCTTGAAAAATTATTGTGGTTGTTTAATAACCGTCTGTGACGTCTGAAAATTATGATAAAAGGGGTTCTCTTAATACTACAACAAAGCCCCTCCCCAAGCATAGCCACTTCAACTAATCCTAAAAACAAACCCTCTCACTTTGTTGATTTTGCAAATTACCCATTTTAATGGGACTAATTCCATGACCACTCAAGCTGACTTAATCCCCATTTGGCTCGACAAATAACAAAACTTCCGTTTTTTTTCCTATCCACACATTAAGTTTTATCTCTCTGCTTGGTCTGTAATGTGATACTCGCTCGCGAAAGTGCATCAAAGAAAAGCTTTTACACCCCAAATAACCACAAGACAATCCAATCAAAGTCGGTTACGCATTCTCTATCTGGCCCTGATGATCTAAATGCTTATTTCTACGAACTTCCGTTTAACCTCGCTATCGATCGAAATTATACATTCATCAGGACTATATCTAGCGCTCACCAAAGCGTATCTTTACGACACTACACTTCACCGACGCTGCCACCCAGAGCTAACCCGCTGCTGTTTGTTATTGCTCTTTTCACACATTAACTCGCAAACGTTCTGCCAGCGGGAGATGGTAACTTTTATCGCAGATTTTAACGACCAGCAGCGACCCATTAGCCGCGTACCTTGGCGTGCAGGTCTGTAGCTTTCCAGTGCGATTAAACGAAAATCAGATGGACATGTTCCGATGCACATGTGGGCAAACAGACGGTGGACTTCCCTTGGTGCTGTTGCTGATAAAAACTCTGGTGGTTTGTTGAAAGCCATCTTCCATCGCTACGTACATCCTCTCGGCTGCTCACGATGGGAATTTAAACCTGCATTTTTAAAATGACATCCCCAAGAGCGGAACAAAAAAAAACAAACCCAACTACACAGTAAACCAAGCGTACCGATTATGGAAGGATTTATGTTCATAATGCTTCGCACAATTGAGGCACTTAGGAGGTGGAAAAAGAATCATATCCTGCATCATTGCGATTTCGTTTTTTTTTTTTGCCGAGAGCTGTAGTATGGTGCCGTGTATGCTTTCGAGCGAAATGTAGTTTTAAAACCCTTCCCGTACGACCCCTTGCATGCATCCACGTATTTCACACAACCTGACGAACGTCCAGTGGAACCGTTTTTCGTATCCCGGGAGAGCCTTTTTCCTACTTCCCCGTAGGTGAGACCGTTTCCATGGCCGCACAAAAAAACGCACTGGATTCAGGAGCATTGCTGCCCCATTCGATTCCGCCCCCATTGTGTGTGCGGGGCGTAGGAAGGATTTGCTTCGCGTCCCTGCACAGCGAAACAATAATACGTGCACACCATAATGGGGTACAGATTTTACAATGACCAGCCAGCCAACCAACCAACCAGCCGACGAGAGTCCCCCGGAGTTCCGGACACTACTTGAGACGGATTATTTTCTGCTCGCTCTCCTCCCATATGCCATTGTCCAAGCGAAAAATGGTCCGAGCACGTCCATAGCGCAGTTTTGGGTTGGAATATTCTGCCGCTAAAACTTTATTTTATTTGCACATTTTGCATACAATTCCATGCAACGAGTGTGTGTGCGAGAGAGTGTAAGGGGATTTTGCAGATTCACTGTTGTTTCTACATGGTGGAAAAATATTTTCTCTAAACCCACGGAAAACACTACAATGTAGAGTGCCGGTCTAGGTATGTAGAACGGGCAGGAAACATAAATCTTCATCCTCCACAGGAAGCTGATGATGGTCATCAAGATATCAAGTGCAGGGATCCCCTTTGGCGTTTTTGTAGCGCACTAGCAGTGTCTTAAGAAAAAAAGATCTGCATTTTCTTAGCGAGATAATTCATTCTTTGTTGTGGGGTTCGTTTAAAATTACCTTTATTAAAATCTTGCTAAATTTAACGCGTTGTTAGTGTACAAATAATCCAGTTGAGCAAACATTTATTCATTACATGAATTCAACTATTTGGCCAGTTTTACTTATTATAGGTATATAACTCGTATAACCATAGAGCAATGTTACACCTTTTATACTTTTCCTTCCAATTTCGTTCTAAGGCACCTTGTACGCACTTGCTCTACAATTTTTGCTGCAAATTATTAATAACATTATAATTATGTTTTCTACCTCGCCGTACCCTTTCGCTCACCCATAACCATTACTCGCCGTCAAGGCGTGCCTACCCGGGGCTGGCAAAACCACGTGACGCAACATGCTTGTAATAAATGTGTTGCAAAATATTATTACTGCTCGCCGCTTCGCTCCCGCAAGCCCTTCGTACGGCGGAGGATTGGCCAACCACGAACAAATCGGATACATCGGGACCCCTGCTCGCAACGGCACGGCCGGCTGCGAACATCCGAAAAATGGCCCGCGGCTCGAAAGCCAACACCACCGTACCGACGATGGCATTTTTCGTTGGCGAGAAATGAAAGATGTACCCGAAAGATAACATAACCCTTTACTGGTAGTTGTGCACCATACCACTGCGAAGCTCGCCCACCCCTCCCCCCCCCCATTCAAATCCCCCTGCACTCACTGGTCGTTTGTAATGCACACCCTGACTGGAAAGGAAAATTAGCCCGACAGTGCGAGATGAGGGGAGACACATGAAAAACATTACCATCGGCCAGTGTAACGCGATACCTGAGCGTACAAAGGCAAGACCGGGGAAGAGAAGGTGGATCAAAGCATTATAAGAAAGCATAAAAAAGCGGACATTACAGCTGGCGCAACACACGTTCAGCGCATAATGTATGCAACTGTGGAGCTTATTAGCTTGTGGCTAAACTGATTAACATATAATAAAAGAGTCAAGCAAAACGTGCATACCTTCCTTCCTGGGAAGGGTGGCCATGGCTTTTATGGTTGTAAGGAAATCGCTCAAGACCGCAGTTGGGGTACGTATGTTGGATAGATGCACAAGAAAAACATTATCAACATCAGTGCGATATAAAGTGAATCGAAGCGAAATGATATCGAAACGGTTCGCTGCCTGTTTCGGCAAATTCTTTCTGCTAAAAGATGTTAAGAAATGTGTTTTTTGATTAAAAAAAAAAACACGATACAGATGTATTTATTGTTGTGTGAAACGAATATCAAAGCAAATTGCGAATGAACTGTGATGCAGGTAAGACTGTGCGTTAAAGGCGTGAAATCAAAACTCATCATTGCTAATTAAGGTATAAAAGAAATGCTAATTGGTCATTAGTGAACTGCAGTGCATTGTTCCGTTGCATTGATCTAAATAAAATAAACCTTTACTGCTGATTACCTCATGGATATTTGTTTCTTTTATCCACTATCCATACTATTATGCAGTTGCATTTTTTAACGATAAACTTCATAAGGTAGGGGCTTCGAAGTGACTGCCACTCGAGGAGAATGTCACATTCTACAAGCCCATTCATCTCTCTGGGCATGACTTCGAAATAGTGAAACCTCCACAGACACACAAAAAAGACCTAGCGGTACCCGAAAGCCCCATTGTGCACTGACGCAAGTGAAGGAATTTTGCACCACGATCCGCGGTTTTCCAGCCAACACGAGCCCGGCCAGACGCGAAGCGCGTTTGGAATTTGTGCACGTTTTTTTCTCTCAAATTTTCGACTCAAAATTTCAATCAACCCTAGCGGGTGGAGATCCCGGGAAAACCGGGATCCAACCCCGGAAAGGCTTTGTTCAGGGATTGCCGAGCGCTTCGTTGCGGTATTTAGTCCCAAAACCAGCGTTTCTGTTTATTAAATCAAGCTTTATTTTCTTACCGCCCTGCTTTATTCCCGCTTTCTCGTGCTGGATTACCGAAAAACAAAAACCCTATCCTTATGCTAAAACTGCACCACAAAACCGACCGTTTTATATAACAAACTGGCAGCAGCACAAGCTCCCAGCGTCCAAGCGCAACGCCGAAAAGTAAAAACATAAACCCCAAAGCGCTTCAAACCACATCAAAAGCCGGATTTTTCCCAGGCGCCTCCGCACAAACTTGATTATCGGGCCGGGCTTTTGGGGTTGATTTAAAAAACTTCGATCAAGCTTCCACCACTCGATGCGATAATATTTTCACTCCCGAGAGAACATGGGGAGGGCGAAATAATCGATGCCTTTAAGCCCGAACACTCACAGACCAGTTAATCGTCCTTTCCCCCGACGGAGAGTCGTACGGAACTGGGACGGCGATGGTGATGGTGGCAAAAGAGCTTAACAATTTATCCACCGGAAAATAGCATAAGCTCCAAGCAAAACATGCGCGAAAAACAATGGCACATTGTCGGTGGATTTCGATTTCCACCCAAAATAAATAAGCGCCGAGCTGGGAGCATGCGGATTGGAGATGGAATTATAATAAATACCTCAGGAAAAATATGTGCTCAATGTGGCTCGTTACCATTCGTTTTGTTCTTTTGTGGTCAAAACATTTCTTTCTTTCTATTTTCGCAATCGATTGCAATGGTTTCAGTAAAAAACAGTTTCGATTTACGACAGATTTTCATGCTTTAAATTTAACAAGAAAGGCATTCAACTTTCAAGCTAAAGTGATGCACATTAGATACATTATTTATAAATTAAGATATTACTAGTCGAACGATTTGCATCAACTGTTTTATACTTTACACCTCACAAATATGCACCAGCCTGATTTCGGACTCTTGCATGTAACCTATCAAATTATTCAAATTTCTTAGACATAAATTCAGATAGTAAAATACACGATAAAACCTTCCCTCCAAGACAGCACGCAGATGCCAAAGGCTTATCTCTTCTTCTCCCTATCACACCCAAATCATGTCCCATGCTCCTTGAGATCTACAAAAGAAACGTTCAACACCAAAAAAAACTCCCTTGCAATCCGTCAGAAACACTGTGGCGTAATTCCCAAGTGAGTGTCACTCCCATAACATCCTGCCCTGGGAGGGTCTGACCGTCACAAAATGTCATAAGCCAGTCACACCGCCTCACCGTGTCGGTTTTGTATTTTTAAATTTACCATTTAACATTTTATTTTTCCGTCAGGCAGCGAATGGGATGTATCTCCCATGACCACGCGTGTCTCTCCACCGCCGAACGAGCACTGAGAGCAGATAATGTTCATGTGAATAATAAATGATCCTCCTCAAACTCAGGATTCCCACCGAGAGTATGGGTGTGTGAGTTTTTTCTTCAGCTTCCCCGTGCTTTACGTGTTAATTTTTTGCTCATTCTGACTTATACAATGTGGAGCGAAAGAAAAACACTACAGCCGCATTCTTCCGATAGCTATCGCCCTCACAAAATAGCAACAAAGAGGTTGAATATGTGTGGTTTCGTGGTTTGTGAGTATGTTGGAGTCTTTCGTAAAGCAGGGATGCCATGGTAATAAGGAGCCACGGGCGTCTTACCGTCAGGGCGACGAAGAAACGCGCGCTCGTAAAATGTGAATGTCATGTGGGTTTGTTTCGTGTTTTGAACGACTTCGATCACGTCAACTCCGACACACTGGGCTCGCAAGTTGTAAGTCACGTTGTAACGCCTTGACATGCTTTTTGACAGGACGAGCGCTGCTGCATAATTTATCCGCACCAGAGCCAAGTCGCAAAATGGACAGTCGGTCCTGTGCTCTGGACAGCGTTGCTCGTTCCATTTTACAGTCCCCCTCTTTCTTCCTTCCTTCACCCATTCGTCATATTTCCTTTTCCACAGGCTGGCCAAAGAAAGTACTGTCTAGTTTGTTTCGCTTCTATTGCTTCAAAGGGGATTCACCCTCTGCTGACAATTTTCCAACAAGTAGCATTTCGCATGCTTCGCTAGCTTCCCTGCCGTTGCATCATTGATGCTGGGGAATGGCACAACTCGAGCAGCTCCATCTTTTCGCGCTTAGAAATAGGAAGCTTCTTAGCGCAAATGCAGCAGAAACGTCTTCACGGGGAGAGGTGAATTGACAGACGATTATGATGCCGATGGGGTGTGGGTTTTTCTATCAAACAAGGAAAGGAAAAACAGCATCTGTAACCATCCACCACTTCGTCCAAAGGGATGCAGCAGCTCAGACTGATGTGAAGGGAGCGAGAAAATCGTGCAGAGTACGTTACTGCTTGTTTACAACATAAGGGTGCAATTCAATTCAATTTCACCCCAAACGATCGAAAGCGGAATTGGTTATGAATTATCTCAGACGCTATTTGGTAGCAGCACATTGCAAAAATGATATAAAAATCCTCTTTGTTTTTTCTCCCTCTAACTACACTAGATTCTGGACAAGACGGATTGAAGAGCAGTACAAATGAGAATATGTTCTAAACTACGACTTACGCCTAAATGTAGGCAATTGCACAACCTACTCTTTGTACTAATAAATATGGATCGGTACTGCTCGTAGCAGCACTTTGTCCTCATTTTATTCAAAATGCTTATTCCTCACATTTTGTTTTCACAAAAACCAAAAATAAAAATTAAGTTTGTTTCATATATTGCATGCTACCATATCAATCTGATGCTTGCGGTTTAATTCCTCACCATAATTTATTCCAGTCAATACGCCATTACTGTAAAGTAATTAAGCGTCTCTTTCCCATTCAGCCAATTATGCACTCACATTCAATAAAAGAACCCTCCCATACTCCAATGCTTCACATTGCACAATGTCTGCTCAAGTACAGAAGTTCATAATAGAACCACGCTGCTTTTCATCTCTCGCAGGCAAATAGAATTTAAACTACAGCCTTCATAAGCTCATTGCAAAGTTTGGTCCTCTTTTTGGGGGGATACAGATTCACTCCGTTTGCGCCAGAATTTGTTTCCCAGCAGCATTGCATGCGCTTCCCGCTTCATTCAAACGAATGCTCTTGGCTTGGCTTGGCGTTCCCTACAAACGAACCGGAGAGTTAATGCGCTTAGCGCGTTAGAGGCATCGCAAAGGACCGTCATCGTGGTTCTGTTTACAACCATTTAAAACAATCATACCCATCATACTCGCACCAGCCATCGTTCGCGTACGGTACGAACGGAGGTGGACAGAAAAGTTTGCCAGCAGCACATACACATCTCGAATGCAAAAACTGACCACATAACGATATGAACTCGGCTGGTTAGAGCTGTCTCCTTGTGGCTCGTACATTCGTTGCTTTTTTTTTGTTTTATGTTACCGTCAACGTGGCACTTCCGACTACGCTCTGCACATGGTTGCTCTCCCGGATACCGGACGTTGGTCAGTCTTTTGCGGATGACAGCGCTTAAAAACATATTTACCACACTGCAACCGCGCTGCCGGTAATGCTGCTGCTGCTGATGCTATTGCTGGGTCGCGAATGAAACGCATCCTCATCATCATTCCGGTGCTGACCACCCGCATACGTAAGGAATGGAAGGATGTGGCGTTAAACTAGAGCAAAAAACTGCTCGCACGATAATCCTGCACAAAAACGGACGGGAAACTTGCTTGAAAAAGGGTAAACTGTAAATAAAATTAACACCACGACCACGAAGCAGAACTGTTTAACAGCCATGGTGGACATAGTTTTTGTTAAGGCAATTGTGAAAAAGGGATTCACATTTCTTTTTTGAGAAAAACGATCCACTTTATTTACTTTTTTGCTTTCATTAGATTTCAAAATCTCTCAAATGTATTTACAAAACCATAGCTCTCATTGGATTCCTAAGTATCGTACGTTTAAGGTTCAAATTACAATTTATGTGCGGAAATGGTCAAAACTGTGCATCGAATTTAAATCGTACATTGCATAACTTCAGGCGCACAGCAACGGATAACACAGGTGTTTTTATTATTCAATTAAATCTGAAATTCTTTCTTCTAAATGATTCCTCAAACCTGATATTAAGTTATACTCCAGGAAACATGTTTTCTGAACGCCTCGTAACATATTTACCCTTGAGTCTGCATATGAATCCAAATTCTTTCCGCTGCATGTCACAAACTGGATGCAGTTTTGTCCTCATACCACCATACCGGCGCCTTTGTCCAGCTTGTGAATGAAATTTGCCATTTCTCAGTGATTCTATTCATCTGCTTAAGCCATACTCTCATACAAATTGTCCTCTAGGAAAGCTTTCTTTCTCTAGTTACTTTGAAAAACATGCACAAATTGCTATGGTCACTTTTGTGCTTACACGTTTTTGTCACTGTGCACAACCAATCCCGCTACTAAACTGCTCACGTCAAACTCTAATTCTCGCTGAAGGACAGGTTTTTCCTACAATCAAGCAACACTAAGAAAAAAGAAGAACAGCACACGATATCGCAGCATACCGTCAGCCTGTTTGCTGGTCCGAACATAGCCAACTCGGGAAAAGAAATTGGACGACGCATTAAAACGACACCAGCCACCAGTCTCGGAAGCGAAAAATGCATTTTTCCTGCAACGGTGCAGCGTACTCAGTGTTAGAACTATTCAAATATTTAATGGCGAATTTCTGTCCCTTAACTAACATCGGTTTGCCAACGCAAACATATGCCCGGTACGGTGCAGTGTCCGGTCCATGTTCCACGGTCAGCAAAATGAATAGTGAGCACATTTTTCCAAAACTCTACGAGCTGTCTAACTACCGATCTCGTTTGCATTCACCAAAACGCATGTACACGCTAGTTTTTTTCTAAAGTAAATGTAGGGGAAATGCAAGCCCCGATCCCTCTTTGATGCAGCGGAAGAAAAACGATCCCATTCGAGCCCTGGTCCCGGCCAGTTGTGCACTGGACAAGGCTGCCCTGTTTTTGTGGATCCTTCGATCCGCTTTCCCCGTGTCAAAACGATTAGAAAGCAGCCTCCCAGACAGGAGCTTGCTCAATTTGGCCAGATTCGAAACGGTTGCAAATTGCCCTTGTGACTAGCGACCGGTATAAAGAGGTAGCAAAAAATCGGGACACCCTTTCTTATGCAAAGGTTCCTCGCGGCGAACAGGCGAGTGCATCGTGGGTTCGCGAACGCATTCAAATGCACACACAGTCAGCGTACGGCCGGCAAATGACGTGGAAAAAATGTCAACCAGGTTTAATAAAAGTGCAGCTGGGATATTGCACGGTGCAGCGGACGATCTACCTTTGGATGAAATTGTGCTTATTCTGCAGAGTACAGGGTTCTTTCACGTGTTTCACGAATGAGTTCGCTTTCAATATAAAGGGATAATATGAAGCAATATTTGAGTGCCTATTTTCTAAACTTGTCTTCAAGATAAAAATTACAGAAAAATGTAAAGAATGTAAATTTTGTTCTATGTCAACTCTCTTTCAATCAAAACCCCTACCACAAGCGATTTTTCTTTCTCCCGAGTGCAACAGACGAAGATTGATATTTTATTCAAACTGCACTTTTATCACCATCACTGTCAGACCGATTTTGTACACAACGTTCGATGGTAACCCACCGATTTTCTACCTTTTTCTGGTTCCTTTCCCTTACCTACTCCCGGCCAACCACAAGGGCACGTGAGCGTAATAGAAAATGGATCCACACGGAACACGCGCCAATCCGCGACCTGCCAGTCACTGCGGGGACGTTCTTTTGCTGGACACGATCGGAAAACCATCTCTCCACTTCGATCCTTTGCATCCAACTTTCCACAAAAACGTAGTCCGATACAGGCCCCAGCGTGTGTGATTGTGTGTGATTTGTGTTTGATCGCGTGCCCCCTCTATGCATACATGCAGCTCTAACTCGAAAATCCATTAATATGATTTATTCAATCGGCAACATCCCGTCACCTCTGTCCCGGAGTGAAGGAAAACTCCGCGACGTGTCGCTACAACATCTGATTTGCCTGCTAAATTCGCTTCAAATCACCGTTCAAAGTAGAGAGCTGCTGCCCTTTTTTTGCACGCTTGTGTGCTGCTGTGCATCGGTTCTTTGTTCGATTTGATTTTATAATTTCATTCCACTACAGCGCTGCATAACATTTGCTGAGCGAGTTCTGTGGTACCGATGATCACATGCGAACGAACAACATGTGGTTGAAATTAGCGCGTCCCGTGTTTTGTCCCAGACGGGGCCAATGAATTAAGCACACATTGCGTTGTTATGCTGCACAAAACCGGTGAAAAATAGTTGCAACACGATTTTACTGTTCAATCGCTTTTAAACATTTAAAGCGCATGGGAAATTATTTTGCTGGCAGCTTCCAACGCAAAGGACTCTAACACATCTGCACCTAAAACTATGCACATGGTATAACACAAACACTTTACTTTATACTTTAATTTGATTTTGTTTTTCACGCCAAATATCACCAGGGCAATACAGAATGAACAGCAGTTTTAAATAACACAAAAGATTTTGCATCAAAAATCATTTACTTGTGCCCTCTAATCTCCACGATTGAATCTAGTCTAGCAACAGAAGTTCTCCCCGTATCAATTAAAGTAGCACTTCAGTTGACACAAACAATATGTCCCTCGGTTCCTCAGGCCAACCAGCATATCAGTTCTTCTGACCACGCGAGAATATCTGAACGCAAAACTCAACCATACACACTCATAATTGACTCATTTGCCTTGGCTCAAAGCAACTAACCCGTCACTTCCGGCCGGCTTACGAACAGAGGTGTCCGTGTGCGATCATTGCGAGGTGTCAATAAACCAGCTATCCATCCGACGGCTAGAAGGAAACGGCAAAAAACATCGTCCAAAACCGGACGTCCGGCAACCGCGGATAATTATAAAACCGACAAAATCTGTCACACCGCCGCACGGACACGGGACCCGTTTTCTATTATTCAACGCGGCGCGGAACGCAAAACTACTAAGCCCACCGTTCGAAATTTGTGCTATTTTCGTAGCTTTCCATCGGGATGCTTAAATATTTTACCGACACAAATCTTCTCCTCCCATCTTGCCAATGATTTCGCGCGGTAAAACCATCACTCTATAATATGGAATTATTGGCAGGATGCTTTCGATGGCTGTGGCTTCGTGTGTGATTTTACCCGTCCCCATCGACAGGCGAGCAAAATTTCCAAGTGCTTTCCACTTTCTCCCGGAAGCAGACAACGGTCAGCAGCAGCAGCATCATGGAGGACCGCGAATCGAGCGTAAAGCGAACGTGCGGTGCGATAAGTAGCTTCCTATTTTGTTCACATTTATGCTCATTTGAATATAAAAGCGTTTGCTCGTTGAGTGTGTGCGAGGGTCCGAATGAACAAGTGCGATTTTCAAATGGATTAAAATGCCGGATTATCATCGGCTTTTGCTTCACAGTACGGCTCGTTCCTGTGTTTGTGCTCGGTGCCAGTAAAGCTTGTTGTTTTTCCACCGATTTGCGAACGTTCTGTTTCCCAGTTTATGCTGCCTGATAATCGTTTACGGCGAGTTGTGGAGGGTTTGTGTGCGTTTGTGTGTTTGCTAATGGCATCACTTTAGAACATCACTCATTACCGGTCAATTAAATGTCATTCGTTCGCCGTTTGCCCGCACGTTTTTCTCACCATCAAGCATCATAAATAATCCTCAGCCTAATGTAGTCCGTTCGTCCTACTGCCTGGAGCACACACACACACACACACACACACACACACTTCCCATCGTAACCACACACAGCAATTGTCGTCGGTTTCCTAGTGAAACCAAACGGTGTGAGAGGAGGGAGATGTTATCAATGACGATAAGATGATTATAGAACGTTTCGGTTGAAGCAAACAAACATCATCTCGCGACATTTAATATCGAAGCATTTTGGGAAGCGGGAAGCACTCGAGGTTTTTTTTACTCCCGTACCGACATCAATCGGTGTGTTTTAATGCGATATTGCGTCCCTGTGATGGGGGAACAAGGAGAGTTCAGCCATATTCAGTCTTGTTTTCCTGGCCTGGACAGAGCAAATCTACCGGACGTTTTGTTTTGCTGGCAGCGAACGATTCGCTTTCAATCGTATTTATTTTCAGGCTTCATCAAATAGATTCATTTCAATAGTATCATAACTGTACGAATTACAACACAAAGACAGGGAGCCATCGGCTAGCAATCAGAAGAAAAGCGCGTCGATGATAAACATTTAGAAAACAAATTTCTTTTGAAACATAAAAAGCGAAAACGAAAATAAAAGAAAAAATCTTTTTATTGACACCAAGCAGAAGGAAATCAATATGCCTTTGGCCACCATTTACCAATTAAGGTCAGTTTCTATGTCTCAAAGATCAAAAGCACCTTTGACAAGATATTTTTCTGTAACATTAGGCATTTTTACCTGTACTTTGACCAGAAACAATGAAATGCTATTATTTACTCTAGTTGTTCTGTATTTTTTTATTTTACTATTCTTGCTGAAAATCTTATTTAAAGCTTTTAGCTAAAACAACTAACGACCCTTTTTCAGAGTTTATTTCTAGTGATGCATAATTTAGAACATAAAGAATTTAAAATTACTTTCGCCCTAAACATCACACACTCGACAACGTATGCAAATTCCATCGCCAACCACAAATTCCCACACACAACAAACAAAACCCGACACAAAAACGCACCACCAGTGAATAAAAATAACAAGCTCAAATATTTGGCGGCGATGCTGAAAACCTCCCACAACGGGAGCAACATTTTTCGCGCGATTCCAAATTGAAGTTATTCAAAGAAACTACGAATGGAATTTTTGTTTTCACATTCAGAAAAAAAACAACAATACTCATTCCGGGGGCTCTCGAATGAGAACGGGCTGCTTATTTTAGCTTTATTCCTTCCTGCTTTTTTAAATAAACACCAACTCGCAGGGACCGGCCCTTCCGATGGTCCACCGTAAATAACATAATGGAGGAATTATTTAGCACACAGTTTTCGGCACTCGGCAGTGAGGGAAAATATACTGAAAAGACTGAATTCTCACCGTGCGACCACAATCCATCCAGGGCATGCGAATATGTGGCCCTCTCGCTGGGAGCAGTCTTTTGCTGCGGTTTCCTTGCTACATTTTATTTCGCGTGTGTGGTTTTTACCGCGTGGAATATATTTTCATTCCACTTATTGTTTCACTTTTCCCCCACTAAAAAAGGAAAAATCCTTTTGCGGCCTCTCTCCTCGGCTAGTTATTTATGTGATCGGTTTCACAAAAGCCACCAGAGATGCCACCAAGGTGGTAAATTTGTGTGGGAGAGAGGAGTAGATTTTTCACACGGAAAAGAGCGTTTCACATCACATTTCGGCTCGAGTCCAAAAACGCACGTATCTGGGAGATGCTTTCCATTCTAAAGAATTGGAAATTTATTTTTGGAAAAAATTCTTCACCATTTCATCTGCTTCCAGTCATGCGGGAAAGTCAGGTGAGTGGAAAACAAACGAGTTGGTAAAATATTTGTTTTGTCCGTTCTGGTTGGCAATGTGTTTTTGTAGAACAGATCGTTTTCAGTAGGAATTTTTGTATTTTCAAGTTGTTTACTTTAAATGAATGATCAAATTTATTAGACTATTATTTAGTTTGCTTTCATCAGACATCCTGTTAAGAAGGCAAAACTATTATTTACTTTGTCTTCATGGAAGATTTGCTTTCCACGACTTTCAATCTTTCAATTCAATTCTCAATTTACACTTGCAGTACATCTTCTTCTTCTTCTTCTTCTTCTTAGGTGGCACAACAACCCAGTAGGGTCAAGGCTAGAGCAATAATGTGCTTTGGCTCTTTCTGTGACTGAATGTACCCATCCATATCAAGAGTCCTTCGTTAGTCCTGTGTTAGTCCTGCGTATGGGGGGTTGTGATTTAGTGTACCCATAGCAGGATCGTCAATCCTGCGTATATTTGTCACCCTTTTGACAGGCCTACACCGTTACCACTAGACCACCAAGCTGGCACGCACATTCATCAGCATTCAAATATTGCAAAATGACTCATAAAATGCTAACTATATATTGTAAAGGTTTTAATTTGTTTTCCACCATTATTCCACAGATCTTGCAGCATAATCCTGTTGTCTTAAACGCCTAAATGTATGCAATCATCTGCATCATGAATCTCCATTTCGCTTCTCAAACGTATTTTCATCCATTTCAACTAACATTAAACCCTCTTTTTTGCCGTCTGCTACACTTGCCTTTTTGCTCCACATCAAACCACGAACTAAATCAACTTCACTCTAGGAAACCTTTGAAAATCTCAACTGCAATCAACAATATTTGCACGACGTTTTGCAAACCGGGCAAAGATATGCGTGGCCCAAAAAAGTGCACCAGCATCAGCTTCAGCATTTCGTAATGAATGTGATGTTAAATGTCCCAAACCCAAACACATGAAAAAGAAATTTTCCCCCTATCTCCACCTCTTTCTCTCGTCCCTCCACATCCACTAGATTTTTCATACAAAAACGTCCCGCTTTACAAACCCCCATCGGAGAGTTTGAAGCTCCGTTCAAAGACGATGGCAAACAGTGGCAAAAGTGGAACGATCTCTTCCATTCGAACCCGTCCAAGCATCGCCGAAGCACTTGTGCATATTTCAAACGACACTGTTTAGCGTTCCCTGAACTCCTTCGCTTGGTGCAATTCTAGTCAAGGTAGCTGCTCCCTGTTCTCTCCCTCTCGGTATGTTTTGTGAATAGTTAAGTGGATTTAAGCGAACGAGTCGTGCACTCCACATGCAGGTGGGACGTCAGCGAAAGTATTTGTTCTTCCTACTGACTCCGAAAAAGGTGGTTCGGTTAGTTTTTCCACCGTCGAAAGCCTTTTTCCGACTCGATAGTGCGTCCTCACGTATCATGGTGAAACCAAACTCTCCTGCCCGAACACAACAGCAGTATCCCTGTCTACCAACTCTTAACCGGATTTACGTCTAGCAGATAGGCAACAGCTCAGCCAACCGCAGAATACTTTTCCCTTGCGCTGCAACACATCCGGAGCATCTCGTTCCGCAAGCCGCATCAGGTGAAAATTTGATAGAGTGATTTTTACCCAAACTAAATAAACATTAATGATGTGTTTTTTCGAGCACCCACCGACGCGTACAGCCGGAATGAAGAACACTCATGCACACGTGCTGCTGATGATGCTCGAACTAAATCGCGCCTTTTCAGATCCATTTCCTCCGCTCTCCTTTGCCTACGTGTGCTTTTTCAAAGGCAAGCCCCAAAACTTATTTACATAGCCACATACACATACACTATTTCCCCCATACTGCCACGCATTTTGTTAGGACAAAAAGGGCTTTTGGTTGCGTTGCTAGTGGAACAGATAGTCTTAATGAGGATCAAATGCTGCTGCTGATGAATAAACACTGGGACCTTAAGACTGGGTTGGAACGGGGTGCTTCCGGGCGTATGCTGGCTGGTTTGTGGTTGGTGTGATTTTGATTTTTCTAGTTTTCAATTATTTATTCTCACACGCGCGGCACTGCTAGTGCTAGTTTCGTAACGTTTCGGTGGATTGAGAAGCTTCCTACCCTTATTAATGGTAGAAAAGTAAGATACTAGCATTATGGTGGCTTTCTCTAGCAAATTCCAGACACGTGAACAAATGTAGAAACGTACTTGAAATGGTAAATGCTGTACTAATTACCTTTGCGAAATAAATTCGGTGAAACGGTTTTCATTAGTGGAAACTATTCAAGCTCGATGCAAGATTTTCACCTTTAGAGAAGTGAAACGCCGATGAACAGGTTGATGAGAGATAGGAACAGTTGTGTCATGAAAAGTAAAAAAGTTAATCAAAACAACAGTGTATAATATCATTTTGTTCTAATTCGCGATAAAGAAACAAAGTTCTAGATAATTATAAACAATTAAAAGGCAAGCTAAATGAAAATACGATAAAATAACAAAACTGAACAAAAACAAACATTTCCCAACAAAATCCCATTTTCTTCTACCCGGGTCCCGGTCCTTTCATGTTTAATTTGTATTCTCAATTTCTCTTCCAAAATACCTTCCCATACACCCGGTACATTTAATTTACGCATATCCTGCCTGCGCGCCCAAACGGTTAATGGTTAGTGTAAATAATTTTGTGTATAAAATTTATTTTACCCTTCCATCCGGTCCATCCCTTGTAGGTGTTCCGTTCCCAACTCAAGTGTGCCGGAATACCGTCCTTGTTGCACGAAAGTGAACGTCAGGAGAAAGTCCCTCGGTTAAAAAAAAACATCATCAACCACTCCAGAAGCGGTCTTGGTATGTTTCACTCAAACTCCAACGGAAACCGGATTGAATCCTTTCATAGCCGAGACCCTCTGGCTGAAATCACACATCCCACTGGACGCGAACCCTTTGCTCTAAACACGAAAGGTCAAAGATAAATCGAGAAAAAGTCCCGTCCGTCCGAAACACGACGCACACATGTAGCCGTTTAATTAAATATTTAACCTCTTTTTTCGTTCAACCCGCCGTGGTGAGTGTTTTATTTTATTTAATTCCATTTTTTCACTCCTATACCTTTGGGTGTCGTCTTTCATTCTAATAAAGCGGCCGGCTGGACAGGGATCCTGAAGCCCCGAAAATGTTGCCACTGCTTCCCACATGTGGGTGTAATTTTCCGGATGAAAGGCGAGCGCTCGCACGATTTGCGCACAGGTGAGGTGAATGGGATTTTGAGCACATATTTGCATATCATTATGATGAAATAAATTGTACACATTTTATTTCTACTTTCACGCAGCGGGAAACCTTTGCCATCGCAATGCTGTAGCTTCAGTTTCAGTGAAAAGAATACGTGCTCCCGACGTAAGTTACAGTGATTCAGTACAGTATGGCGGATTTATAAAGGTTTAACCCCAAAAGCCATCGGTTCTTTCATTTCCAAGGCAGATCAAACGTTGAAATACTTGGTTGCAATAATTAGCCATGCGAAGGATGAGACCCTTTCATAGAAGCCAACAATTGTTTACCTCGTGAGTTACGTGTTTTTACTCCAAACTTTTCTTTTCAATGTCTTAAATTTGATATCAGCAAACGCAAAAGTTCCGAAAAACACATTTCATGTAAAACGATTACGCTACTTCCAACAGGAGCCCATAAATTAATAGCATTTTAGCGTTCGCACTACTCCGGCCCTATCCAATTACACCTCTAAACAAGCGGTCAAACAATCCAGCAACACCGTCCTCATCATTTTGCCCCAGGCGAAAGGGAACAATCAAACTACAAAGGAGGATGAATTATCGCCGGCACTGGAGAAACTACGAAACACTCACTAAACGGTACACTGTATTGTTTTCTCTCCATACCCATGAGAGGAACCCGTTTCCTCAAAGCACCATTGTGAGTCGAAAGGGGAAAGCATGTATACGCCAACACCTCGACAACCGGAAGCCATGCGACACGCCGACGTCAGCATCGTCCTTACCGAGCGGTGCCACGATGCGAAAGTTTTATTTCATTATAAGCGCCTTTACAACCTTTGCTGCTGCAAACAAAGTGCTGGGCTGAGAGTTTTCCGGGTGATAGTTTTTCCAGCGTTACACTGCTGCACCGGAACCAGCAACAGAAACCTTTGGCGGGAAACTGACGAAAAATTGCCATAACTGTGGAGCGTGGCATAACTCACATTTCCTTCTCAGCGCTTGTGCAGGGCGGTGAGACTTTACGGGCTTTATCCGGTTAAAAGTTGGAACCGACTTTATCGTATAATAGTTCATCAGACAGCATCTGTTTCCAGATATAAAATTATAATTTAAGAAGAAGTTGTCTCATAAATACGTCCGTTCTATGTGAAATTATATGTTTTTTTATTGTTCAACAGATATACGAAATATGTTACCTAAAGCCACGCACTAATTAAAGGTACTGTGTTTATTGTTTACTGTATAGCCTTCAAAACCGGTGTAACGTACTTCGTAAATGCTTATTTGTAACTCTCATGATCCTGTTCTCGTTTCCTGCAATATCACAGATATTGTACTGTAAAATGAAGGTAATGGTTGTTACTGTAATTTGCAATCAATCCTGTTGCAAAACGATAAAAAAGCTCTTATCCTGCCAAATGTTTGCCTAATTTATGCCTTTGCTTGATTTATTCTGTCCGTTTGCCGCTCCGTACGGAATGCTGCTCTCGACCGGAATATTCGTTTGTGTTTGCATCTCTTCGCTGTACGATGTGTGCCCTTTGTTGGCCGTCCCGAAATAGCTGAACGATTCCCTGGGTAAAAAGCGATGGATTACGGGTGAAATGAGCTCTGGATCGATGTGGCGAAGATCTCGCGGTCCTGTGAGGAATGAAACGATCGTGCCGACAATCAGCACTGTCGTGACGCCGATCGGTGTGATCCAGTGATAGGACAACCGGTACAGAGGAAACACTCCACTCTCATCCGGATAGATCGGGTTTGCATTCGTTGTATTCGTGATGAGCTCTGCGATACATCCATCCACGGAAACAGGGAGCTTGTGTGGCACAATCTCGCCAGCTGCACTCGCAAACTGACTACCCAGTGAGATCCAACCGGACAGAAGTGCTCCAGCGATTCCTCCAAACAATGCTCCCTTGGTGTTGCTCCATGGAACCAACATTCCTAGGGTGAAGATACCACCCGTCGTACCATTTCCGATTGCAGCCAGCGTTGCCGATACGATCAGAATCCCGTCCAGCTTGTCTACGATGAACAAACATCCCATGGCGGCGAGTCCTAGTACAACCACACTGCCTCGAACTACAATATTCGCAACCAAGGAGCTGGGAGTAACTCGAAACAATCCTTTCAGAATGTCTTCTAGGAGCACGCCCGAGGTGGTGTTGAGAATAACCGAGAGTGAGCTCAGAGCAGCACCAAACACACCCGCAATGAACAGACCCGGCATGCCTCGCAGATGGCCGACCGACTCCATCACATAGTGCGGGAACAACTGATCGCTTGTCGTCACCAGCCCGACAGAGGCAGGATCACAGTCGTAGTACTTGCCGTACAGCAGCAATCCAGTGTAGCAGCAAACCGACACAAAGATGCCCGTTCCGACCACAAACATGTAGATGGAGCTAAAGATGTATGACAGTAGAGAGTTAGAACCAATTTACTGCTACAACAGAATAACATACAATTTAGCTGTTTTGAGGTTCGGCAGTGACATGTAGCGCTGCACCATCGTCTGATTGACGGCATTGAAGGAGGTCCAGTAGAAGAAACCACCAATCAAAACGGCCCAAAACGTTTGGCGCTCGTACATCGACGGGTTGAAGCTAAAGAAAAGAGGGAGAGATATTAAAGGCAATGAAAACCATCTGTTCCAACGGATCCCCAAACAGATCCCACACAAAGATCATAGATCAACCGTACGCAATAACATTTGCTCTACGCTGACAAGCTCTAATCAAACAATTTGTCTGCTCCTTGGACGCGCATTGAGTCGCACATTGACCCTCCCCAAAACGTTTATCTCTTAAGCGAAGTTGACAACAGAATGGTAATTTCGGTCATCTTTGCATCTCACCAGATGTTTCCTTCCATCTGGCATCGCACATATTGTGCCAATATCTCACTATTATGTACGACTTTTGCGTAGCACGTGTGACATCGAACGATAAGATGGAATCATCTCCAAACATTGTTTCTTCTTTCTCGTTATCTCTTGAATTACTCAACAATTAAGTGCGACTTACTTGAAGAAATCTATCCGACCACCTTCTACCGCCCGATCCCAGATAACGCTCGGACCGCCAAGAGCAATCGTGCCAATGATGACCACCACAACAACGGAGATGAACATCACCACCACCTGCCAAGCGTCGGTGAAGACGACCGCCTTGATGCCACCCTAAAACAGCAGACGTATTCTGTATGATTCCAACAGCATCTAGAAAGAGTCGTTCGCACAGATTTCGGCCTTACCAGAAGCGTGTAGAAGATGCAGACCACGCACACGATTGCACCAATAACGTATATGTTAAAACCGGTTACTGCAACACAAAACGGTAGGGGAATTAGAATAGAAATAGGACGAGTCTGGGAATTTCCATAACCAACCTTGATTGAATGCCAGAGCAGGGACGTAGATAACCATCGGCAAGAATAGCATCTGCAAATGATTGATAGTTGGTTGTCATTCTTTTACAAATCCCCAATTTCAGCCCACACTTTCTCACCTGATTAATGACAAACATAACCGAAGCCATCGAACGCACGTAAGGGTTGAAGCGCAGCTCCAGATACTCGTACGAGGAGTTTAGCTTGAGAGAGCAAAACACTGGCAAGTAGATGGTACAAACCGCAACACCCATCAGCAGAATCGGCAACGCTATCAGCCAATACTGCGTGCCGAAGTTGTAGATCTCTGCCGGCGTGCCCAATATCGTCACTCCGGAGATGTATCCCGCCAGCAGACTCATCGCCACCGGGAATGCTTTTAACCTGCGTGATCCCAGCAAGTACTCGTCGATCGTGGCTGACCCGAACGTGTTTGTCGGCTTCTTGGCTGGAGCTCCTTCCTCGGGCAGATGGTCCTGCTCGTCCTCAGATTCTCTACTGCTGTCACTGGTGGTACGCTTGAAAAACCCGTAGTAGATTCCACAGGCGGCCGATAGGATCAGCATGCCACCGAACATGCAATAGTCGATGACGCTAAACTGATACATCTCGCGGATGCTATCAGACATTGTGCTTCTATGAGATGACATCTGAATTCAGCAAAACAATGAAAGAACATGGAAAATCTTGAATTTATGTCGCATAATCAGGCTGTTTTATTGTTGTCCCTTTCGTCGCGGTACCCGTTTGCCCTATGTCAACGGATGATCCAGAACAATCCAAACTGGTTTTCCCTATTCACCGTTAGCTCGTCCCAACGCTGAAAGGTCTAATTTTAATCTTTCCCAAACTTTTCGGTGTGCGTAAACCAGTTCACTTAAACCCTTCTTTTGTGTGTCGCCATGTTCTGACACGCATCAATGCTGGAAACATCTACCGCCGTCATGCTACTGGAGTAACGCCAAACCGTTGTGCCATCCGTAAAAGGACAAGACAACATATCGTGCGTGCGAACATTAGTGGCTTCGCTAAGAGGGGACACCACGCTGGACATGTGATTAGTTGTTCAATGAAAAAGCTCCAAAAACCTGTAGCCTTAAACGACCGCTTGTTCCCGGAACCCGTTCGAAAGGCATGGACGAAAGAACTGTATGAAAGTTGAGATACACCTCGTTGGGTGTCGTGCGGCTAGGCAAAAGTTTTTATTAACTCTAATACCTTTTTAAACGAGTGGATGGATATTCGCGTGATATTAAAAGTTCGACCTCTTTAAACGACAAGATTAATATGTGCTTCACTCAATAAACCAAACAAACCGAACGCGTCTCTTATAGCTTCATCGAACGATTATTTCATGTTGTGAAATTGTTTCAGTGCCAAAACCGTGCCCATGGTCATTATGGTCAGCGGTAACTTGGCCGCAAAAAATATCCAAAAGCGCACCTTGCGTCCTTCTCCTTGTCGCCCAGACGCTCATTAGCTCGTCGATGGCTCGAACCCTGACAATTGTCTTTTCCCCCGCGGCCTGTCGGTCAGTGGGTCACAACATTTTCTAAAACTAAAACAAGCTTCTAATTTTATCTTCGATTTTCACTATTTTCCCCCCGCTGTTGCAGCTTCCGGGAGCGCTCGTTGCACGTTGCTTGGCCGATGTACACACTTGTCCATCAAAACGAATCCATCACACACAAGGGCACCTCGTTTCCGTCTGCCACCGTTCACTTGCAGAGTTTTGTTTTATTTTTGGTCGTTCCGAACGACACGCTTAGGTGTTTCGGTTTGCATTTCTCTGCGCTTAGCCAACGCCACTCGAAACAGTCACAGTCAATTTACAAATTCTACCTTTTATTTCTACTTTTTTCTTATTCTGGACCGTTGCGCGCCAGCACGTGCAGCGAACGTTTAGAGCGTGAATTTTAATTGCACCATCACCAATTACCTTTCTGTGTTGGCTTGCTTTTGCAACCTCCGAAAAAGTTGCGACCACTTCCACTGTGCGATCCTGTCGGTCCGACAGTACAATTAGCACTGAAAACGGGAGCGCACATTAGCACGGCCGGGCAGTGATCACACACGCGTCAATCCATTCGCGATCCATGCCGACGCCAACGGCTCGACGCGCGATTTTCTCTTTCGTGCGTCGCCTATCTTTTGCCGGTACGGTGGTAATGGTAAGCCCAGCACCCTACAGCACAGGGTCCGACCGGTTGACGGTGGTGCGGGATGTGCCGGCACTACTTACTTTGGACAAACAAATCAGAACAAAAATAAAAAAAACCCGAAACCTACACACAATATCTGCTGAGCTGCAACAAGTTAGAGAGCAGAGTCGGTTTTCGTTTTTGGCGCATTGCCTTTCTTTTATTGTCGCGCGTGGAATGTTGCAGCTTGCAGTTGCAGCTGAACCGGCACTCGGTTCGGCACACTGTTACCTTATGCAATTGAATTTGTTTGGCTCGGATGTGTGTGTGTGTGTGTGTGTGTGTTTTCCTCATATTTGCGCTTTGAGACGGGGAAAACTGCACCCTATAAACTGTAATGCGTCATTTAAATGTGTTTAAGAGTCAAAAACTAAATGCAATTTTGCTTTGTTTGCAACATTGGGTATTGAAATTGCTTATCAAATGAAAAATTTACACTGGAAACGTATTTGTACGTACATTGTTTTATAAGAGAATGGAGCTTAATATTGAGAATCAGAGAGCCAGAGCAATGGATACAGAGAAGGAGAGAGAGAGAGAGAGCACAAACCTTTCGCAAAGATTTCACAATTCGAGACAAATCGTGTTCCGTAGGTTGCTAGCGGTAGCACCCACGTGGTTACACTTTGTTTATTTCTTTTCGTATTCTCCAACGCAAAAATCACTTCGAAATTATTCAATTATTTAAGGAAACTTTCAAAATGCTCAAGTAGCTCCCAATAATTGTTAAATCACACCAACTAACACTTATCTTACAGCTTCAACACGGGAGACCACCTTCACCGCTCCACGGTCACCTTCCAGGATGAACAAAGCATCATTATGGATCGGCACTGATAACAGGACTTCGGTAACAACAAACAAGTAAGGGATAGCCTTATACCAAGCTTTCTTAGGGCGTGAGTGAAACGGAACCGACTCATGAACACACCGACGCGTGTTCGGGCCTATTATCCTGTCAGTTTGGAAATCTTGTAAGACAGGCAGTATTTTTCTCATCGGGGCGTAGAAGAAAATTGGAATCACAGCGTCGTTCAGTGTTGTTTTAAGAGAATTAAATCATTTTCATTAGAGTTTTATTGCATTCTTGGTGATTAAAATCATTCACGCTAATAAACATTCTAACAGATTTAAACGGATATTTCTAAAGTATGTGTTTTTGCACTATGTTTCAATCACAGCTCGTTTTCAGTTTGTGAATAAAACGCGGACGCAGTGAAATTGTTGTGTTACATTTGGAACAATGTTTCAGTATACCTGGCAGACTACACACATTCTATCATTAAGGTCGCTGTTAAGTACGTTTATTTTCTATTGTGACTGTTTTTAAATGCTTGTGCTACAGATGTTCCTAAAGTAGAAATACTATCTATACAATACTTTCACTATATTCTCTTACCATTTTGTAGTAGTTACTTTATCTATCTGTTGACGCAAATTTTTAGCCATACAGCATGGATCACTGCCTTCAGCAGACACATTCGCTTGTGCTTGCATCTCTTCACTGAAAATGGTAGCATTTTTATTCGCCGTCCCAAAGTAGCTAAACGATTCCACCGGTAACAAACGATGTATAACTGGCGAGATAAGCTCCGGATCGATGTGTCGCAGATCCCGCGCTCCGGTGACGAACGATACGACCGACCCGACGATCATGACCGTCAGGAATCCTATCGGTGTGATCCAGTGATAAGACAACCGGTACAATGGAAACACACCGCTCTCGTCCGGATAGATAGGATCCACCATTGTAACGTTGTTTGCCAACAGCTCTTCGATGCATCCTTCCACCGAGACGGGAAGCTTACGAGCGACTATCTCTCCCGCTCCGCTGGCAATTTGATTGCCCAACGAGATCCAACCGGACAGAAGTGCTCCAGCGATTCCTCCAAACAATGCTCCCTTGGTGTTGCTCCATGGGACCAACATGCCCAGGGAAAAGATACCACCCGTCGTACCATTGGCAATGGCGGCCAGTGTTGCCGACACGATCAGAATACCGTCCAACTTATCGATGATAAACAGGCAACCTAATGCCGTCAGTCCTAAGATAACCACACAACAGCGAACGAAAATGTTGGCCGTCAAAGGACTCGGATTCATCCGAAACAATCCGCGCACAACGTCCTCCAGCAAAACTGCCGAGACAGAGTTTAAAATGACGGACATCGAGCTAAGGGCGGCTCCAAACACACCCGCAATGAACAGACCCGGCATGCCCCGCAGGTGGCCTACCGACTCCATCACATAGTGCGGGAACAGCTGATCGTTCGTCGTCACCAGCCCCACAGAGGCAGGATCACAGTCGTAGTACTTGGCGTACAACAGCAAACCGGCGTAGCAGCATACCGATACAAAGACTCCAATCGCTACAGTGAACAGCGCAATCGATCTGAAAAGGCAAGCAATATCAGAACCCGTGCGATGATAGCCGGCCAGCTTCCTCCAACTTACAGCCTCGCAGTCTTCAAATTCGGTAGGGACATGTAGCGCTGCACCATCGTTTGATTGACCGAGTTAAATGATGTCCAGTAGAAGAAACCTCCGATCAGTACGGCCCAGAACGTTTGTCGCCCGTACAGGGAGGGGTTCATGCTGGGGAAGAAGCCAATGAAACATATCTTTGAAATTGCGCAACCTTTTGAAATAGCCAAAGAGAAGACCCAAAGACACACACACACACACAAGTAAGTCAATGGGAAACGCTATTGTGTCTTTACTATCTTCTTTCTTGTTATGCTCTTTGGGCTATCACTTTAAGGAAGTGGCAATATGAAGCGATAATCACTGACTGATTGATTTTTCTGTCTTGGCATATTAACTTATCTGCTCCACGTTTCCCTAAATTGTTCCGAAGGCGATGTAGGATGCTGTCTGAATAGATTGTATCCAATCAAGAACACGGCAAAAGGTCAATAGTCGGAATCATCAAACTAGAATTTGTATTGCCTAAAACGCGTCCCTTCGGGTAATAAATTTCAATGTTGTAAACGCTTCAACATCAAAACATTTGATTGATAGAGAGGCAATTTGCCTGTCCACCTACAAAGCAATCATGCTTCCTTATAAGCTCAATCGCTAAAAAGGCGTACCCTTCCTGATAAAATGCATCATATCACGCAACTCTTACTTGAAGAAATCTATCCGGCCACCTTCCACCGATCGATCCCAGATGACGCTGATTCCACCGATCGCGATCGTACCAATTACGACGACCACAACCACCGAGATAAACATCACCACCACCTGCCAAGCGTCGGTGAAGACGACCGCCTTGATGCCTCCCTAAAAGAAAACGAATCGTTAGGCCTGATCACTGGACAGTTGCAAGGGCGATCATTACCAGGAGTGTGTAGAAGATGCAGACGACAGAAACGATTGCCCCGATCATGTACAAATTCAACCCAGTAACTACAACGAAACATTATCTTTTATTGCAGTACGGTGTTCATTTATGGAGAATTGTTATCTTTACCTTGATTAAAGGCCAGCGCTGGAACGTAGATGATCATTGGAAGAAACAGCATCTAGAAAGAGTGCATAATTACAGTGGGCAACTTTGGTAAAGTAGCTTTCCTTTCATATCCATACCTGATCGATCACAAACATCACCGAAGCGATCGAGCGGACGTGCCTGTTAAATCGTAGCTCCAGATATTCGTACGACGAATTCAGTTTCAACGAACAAAACACCGGTAAATAAACCGTACACACTGTAACTCCCGTCAGTATGATCGGTACCACGATCAACCAGTACTGTGTGCCGAAGTTGTAAATCTCTGCCGGTGTGCCCAGTATTGTTACGCCCGAGATATATCCAGCCACCAGACTCATCGCCACCGGGAATGCCTTCAGTTTCCGCGATCCTAGCAAGTACTCATCTATCGTAGACGACCCGAAAGGACTCTTGGTTGTGGTCTTGCTTTCCGCCGATTCCACTGTTGGTGCAGTCTCCTTGTCAAGGTCGCTGCTCTCCGTTGCCGGTGTGCCCTTTGCTTTGGAGCGTTTGAAAAAGCCAAAGTAGATTCCACAGGCGGCCGAAAGGATCAGCATTGCGGCAAACATGCAATAGTCCACCACGCCGAACTGATACCGTTCGCGGATGCTGTCGAGCAGTGTGCTTCTACTGGACTCCATCTTAAGAGGGAAAATAGAGATTTAAAGGGCTATGATTTAATGTACCGATGTTAATGTCCCCCATATCACAAATCTTATTTTTCATACGCTTTATCTTCAAATCGCAACTACGCAAACCCTGCATAACATGTTTTAAGACTTTCTTCTTTTGGGTTGATAGTATTCCGCCTTCTTTTTTTGTCACCCATAGCAATGACTGAAGATTCGTAAAACAAGCTATGAGATTCTCGAGACAAGATTATTGCTATGTAAATTGAAACCTTCGCACTCTATTCCGGTCCATTTCCGATGACACGACACGATGCTAACGCACATATTTTTCGGCTGTTTTTTGTCTCTCTCCTCTCTTTAATCTTTCTCTCTCTCTCCCTCCCTTCCATAGTTGAAGCAGGTGTCGCACAGTACGAAAACAACTTCTAAATTTAACTGAATATTCTTATGTTTTTACCACTCATTCGACCACCCTTTCTCGTCGACTACCAACTCAAAGATTTGCCCACGTGCCAAAGCAGTTGTTCAAAAGCCTCTTTGCTTACCTCGCACTATCTTCAAACACACCTCCACGAAACACTGGTTACTGGCCCCGACACAGTCAATTGCATCCCCGTACTGCCCTACTGCACGCCACAATTCACACTAAAGGAGACGCACTTTTCCACTTCTTGCGCGATTAACGTCCGGCCCACGACACGAACGACGCTCACCGAGAGACAGTTGAAAACCGGACCGTTGAGCTGCATTGGTAGTAGTGAAAGTGGTAGCTGCTAGCCGGCATTGTTGATACGAACGGACGCGATGATAGGACGCGGTTTGTTGCTTTTTGTTAGCGCCATGCCGGCACACGCGCTTGCACTCGTTGCCGCCACGTTGTCACGGCAATAACGCGCCATTCAAACGGAGACCGTTTTTGCGGCTATTATCTCAACAAATTCTCACCTCTGAGTGCAAAATGAAGCTGTGTTTTACACATTAGAGTGTGTTTTTCTTTCTTTCATTGTCTATCGATACACTTTATCCTCGTTTCGTTGCCAAAAGCCGTCGTCTCTTTTTCATTTATCTTCAAACACATCCTGCCCACACCTGGCGTGTAATGTTGTGAAATGTACGCGCAATCGCAGATTAATCGCTCCAATCAGTGTGTTTTCTTCTGAAAACCCCCGTTCAAGCGTGTATTATTGCTTCTCTAAGCATAATCAACGTAAAGACAACAGATTGTGTCTCGCTAATTGCACTGCATAGCTTTCTACACAGTCACACCCTTCCTACGTTGTGCCACACACGGAAGGAATCGTAAATTGTAGTCCTTATCAGGAGTGTCGACCTGTTTGAGTCTCTGTGGCCTGTGTTGGTTTTGTTTATCTTCCAAGCCCACGAAAACGAGCAAGCACCAGTGGTGTACAACGCATGCGGCAAGCGTACTGTGGTGCACGGTGTTTCGCTCATGAACTCATGAATCAGTTCATTCAGTCTTCCCGCGGTTTTAAAGCATGAGCAACAGTTGCAATAGTTTTCTCACCGGGATGTTCCCATTTGTTAGTTTTGGAGGTAATGTGATATAAATTTTTCAACGATAATTACAGAACAATACTACCAATATTTATTTCTTCTCAATATTTATTTCATCCATACGTGCACCACACCTTGGCGTATTTATAAATCAGTTTTATTTTACAACTTTCCTTACATACACCTATCAACCAGATTAAGCACACGCCTTTCCTCTCACTTTCCACTAAGCCAATCAATTTACACTAAATAACTGTGTCCTCTTCCGTGGCAATCAACCATTATTCAATCAATAATCACTACACACAAAAACAGGAAAGAAAATAACAAAACAACTCGCAGTCCGTTTGGCCGGACCTGGTTCTTTTAACGCTTTTTTTTGCACCATGGTCTATCACAGATCGTGTAACGCGATATGGTGGGGAGAAAGGGTGGTGGAAGAGGTGTTTATAAGTTTGGTGGCATTAAGGTATTACGCTTACAATCACGTAAATATTATGCAATCCTGCTTCAAAAAGCACAACACAGGTACCACCACAAAAAGTGTTCTAGCGTTCCACCAGCAAAATCCTCCGTCTCACTATATAAAGGAAGTAGACACTCGATTGTTTTGTATACAGTCTTGCAAAGAGCCAAAAGTGAACTACTACTCCTGGAATGGCTTCCTGGACATCGTGCCGCTTACTAACACTTAGTACTTATATAGATTGTTTGTCTTTGCGCTACTACAATACTCTTTCTCTCTCTCTCTCTCTCTCTCTCTCTCTCTCTCTCCTCTCTCTTTATAATCATTTCTGAGTCACCGATGGATCAAAGATCCTGTTTGATGACCGAATTTGGCACGGAGCTGCCGCGGATTTCCCGGTTCCCCGTCAAGGGAATTTCTTCGGGATATGTGTGACGCATTGTGTTAAGTATTTTGGATCATCAGTAGCTTCATCATCGAGATTTCGTTATCTGGTGGAAAGAAGAATAGAAATCAGATATCTATATTTGCTTCGGAGTGTTGCTCTTGTCTACAAACCTGCCCATTTCGTTCAACCGTTGAGCCGTACGGTGCACCGGCAGAAGACGCTATGTTTGTATGAGGCTGCATTTCTTCACAAAAAATCACCGGTGTCGCAGTGGAACTTTTGCTTGCCGTTCCAAAGTTACCGAACGATTCTTGTGGTAAAAATCGGTGGATTACGGGTGAGATCAGTTCCGGATCGATGTGGCGCAGATCTCGAGGTCCTGTGATGAACGAAACGATCGTGCCGACAATCAGCACTGTCGTGACGCCGATCGGTGTGATCCAGTGATAGGACAACCGGTACAGTGGAAACACTCCACTCTCGTCCGGATAGATGGGGTTCACCATGGTAACGTTTGTGACCAGATCTTCAATACACCCGTCGACTGAAACGGGTAGTTTGTGAGGGACAATCTCCCCAGCTGCGCCCGCAAATTGACTCCCGAGCGATACCCAACCGGACAGAAGCGCTCCCGACACTCCTCCAATCAGTGCTCCCTTAGTGTTGCTCCACGGAACCAACATGCCCAGCGTGAAGATACCACACGTTGTACCAGCAGCTATTGCAGATAACGATGTCGCTACGCTTAAGATGCCGCCCAACTTTTCTATGATGAACAAACATCCCATAGCTGCTAGCCCAAGCACAACAACACTTCCACGCACAAACACATTCGCAACAAACGGGCTTGGATTGACACGGAATAGCCCTTTCAGGATGTCCTCTAGCAGGACGGCTGAGGTAGAGTTGAGCACAACGGAAAGGGAACTCAGTGCAGCTCCAAACACACCGGCAATAAACAGCCCCGGAATGCCTTTCAGCTTGCCAACCGACTCCATCACGTAGTGAGGAAACAGCTGATCATCCGTCGTCACCAGTCCAACGGACGCTGGATCACATTCGAAGTACTTGCCATACAGCAGCAGTCCCGCATAGCAGCAAACCGACACAAACACGCCCATGCCGACCGTAAACATTGCGATGGAACTGCAAAATACAAACAGCAGCTTAACAATTGCACAAAATAACAAGAGATATGGCACACGACAAACATCACACTTACAGTTTCGCTTTCTTAAGGTTCGGTAGAGACATGTAGCGCTGCACCATCGTTTGGTTAACGGAGTTGAATGACGTCCAGTAGAAGAATCCACCAATCAGCACCGCCCAAAACGTTTGCCGTTCGTACATTGAGGGATTAAAGCTATTGAGCGAAAAATCAGGAATAAAATACATCAGATTGCGAAGTGATTGATTGTAGCACATAATCAAAGAGCGTTTCTAATCCTTCAAAGCAGCAATTGGCGTAACAACTCCCGTATTAAATCCTATTGCACTGTACAGTCAAATCTTGGTATCTGAATAAATGAAATCACAACTGTACTTTGGACTGAAACTTTTATACGTTTGGTGGGATTTGGGTAAAAACGTTTGCAACAAGCTAAAAACAAGCGTAAGCGAAACTGGACCCCTAGTACTATTCTCATGCTAACCTATCTTATCATCTCGCTTGTAGGGTAATATAACCCAAACAGCGGTTAATCAGCCCAAGCTGTTGTTCCGTGACTGAGCGACACATATCGTTTGCCGCAAGAAAATGCAAAGAGTACCCTCGTTGTGGCAGAATATTGTCTTACTTGAAGAAATCTATCCGACCACCTTCCACCGATCGATCCCAGATGACGTCGGGGCCTCCGATGGCGATCGTCCCGATAATTACGACGACTACAACCGAGATAAACATCACCACCACCTGCCACGCATCGGTAAATACCACCGCTTTGATACCTCCCTGGAATGGTTACGATAGAAGCCATTAAAATGCATTCCATAAGATTGATCGATCGAGTTCGAGATCACTTACCAACAGTGTGTAAAATATGCAAACAACGCACACGATTGCGCCAATCACGTACAGATTGAAGCCGGTTACTATACAGAAGAAAATAAAATAGATACAGGTTTGTTTTTACGAAATTGCTTTACGAGGCTAACTCACCTTGATTGAAAGCTAACGCTGGCACATAGATTATCATAGGAAGGAAGAGAAGCTGAAGAGTAGAAAGCAAAATTAAAAGTCTATTATCATGGGAATGTCAAGCACGGTCCTCGGTAGTACCTCGTCTATCACAAACATCACCGAAGCTATCGATCGGACGGACGAATTGAATCTCAGCTCCAGATATTCGTACGACGAATTCAGTTTCAACGAACAAAAAACTGGTAGATACACCGAGCAGACTGCAACTCCCATCAACAGAATTGGTATCACGATCAACCAATACTGTGTGCCGAAGTTGTAAATTTCCGCCGGAGTTCCCAGTATCGTTACGCCAGATATGTACCCAGCCACCAGACTCATCGCCACCGGGAACGCCTTCAGCTTCCGTGAACCCAGCAAGTACTCATCCATCGTGGATGATCCGAACGTGGTCTTTGTCCGCTTGCTTCCACCGCTTGTCCCAGTACGATGGGCACTTTCGTCATCACTACTGCTACTTTCCGGTGTTTCCGCATCACCGCCCTTGTTTCGTTTGAAAAATCCAAAGTAAATTCCACAGGCTGCGGAAAGGAGAAGCATCGCACCAAACATGCAGTAGTCAACGACACTAAATTGGTACAGCTCCCGGAGGCTTTCCGCCAGTGTACTTCTCCCGGACGCCATCTGAAGTAAGAAAAAACAGGTAAACCCGCGTCCATTAATTCCATTTCTGCCAATGCAACGATGACTAATGAATGCTATCGACGAAGGAGGACGACATCTTCATTCATTCTGAATGTCTTCCCTCAGCCCTTCGGTCGCTTATCGCCACAGTGTTGACAATCGAAGGCATCATATGGGTTTAATGCTTTAGCGCACTGAACGCGCACGACTTACGAAACCTACATTTTGAGAAACCTTTACGACGCGGACTTTGTACCCGCGCCGTAGACACGCGATAACGGACCGAATCGGTGTTCATAAAAAATAAAACCCCACCATGAGAGGTGTGATAAAGAATCATCATTACCCTGCTGCTTATTGATGCTGGCCCAGTGCAAGCAGGTTTGGCATGACTAGACAAATCACAAGCACTTCCGGGGAGGGAACAATCAAATACAGACAAGATCAATGAAACAGATGAGATTCTTGGCTGCTATAGTACACCACATCATAGCTTGCCCACGGATGTTGGTACAATTGAATGTACTGAGCTGACGCAACCCCCCATTGTACAGAGGCCTCATAGACTCAAACGTGCGAGACACCAATTAGCGAGACGATCATTAGAAACCGTGGTATGCCTCTAATTGCGAACCACACTTCAAACACTTTTGGCTCTTGTTCACTGGGTCGGTAACCATTGCCGCATTTGATTTATGGACATGAAAAGCTTTCCAGAAACGTCTCGATGTCCGCCACAACGTTAATTTCGCTGATTAATGGAATATCCAGAGTGTAAACTAATATGAAATTTGCAAATAACATCAATCTATTTTTAACATCAAATCTACATAAACCGCTTCAACCGGTTCTCGCAAACAAATACTCAATAAAGTGTTCAATAAAGATCGGACACTCGCTGGAACCGGGTCTCGAGGGCGCGATTGGACTTTGACCAAACAGAAACCTCCAAAGGCGCGTGTACGCGTTACTGCTAGCGTGTATTATTACTTCTCGGTGACGATTCACGTTTCGCGTGACGGTCAGACATTGATTGTTTGTTTTTCTCCGCTGCCATGAAGTAGTGTAGCTGCAGTAACTTGTTTACTCTCCGGCCGGAGCCCATTATCACACATGTGAACCCATTCAAAGGTCTCACCCCAAGGGGAAGACGGCTCATCGCTGTTTAGACGGTCACCACTAAAGTAAGCTTGCCGAAGCGGTAAACAAATGGTCCTTCCTCTTCGACTACAACGCCCCAAAGGTCGTCGCCTTCGTCGTGGTGATGGCCTGCATTCAAAAGTACAAAGCGAGCACACTTCTTCGATGGTTACACGCATGCATTGATACCGTCACGGGGTCATCCCTAACTCAAGTGAAGGTTGTCGCGGTTTCATTGCACGTTCCTCTTTCGATTTGTGTGTTCGATTTGCGTATTTGTGCTGTCGAGTCCAATTGTTACGGCGAGCCACCAGCTCTGTTTACAGAGCTACACTAAAAAGGTTATATTTTTAGAGTGAATCGTCGAGAGCAAATCGGAACGCTGACGGTCCAAAGAATGCCACAACGATGACGGAATGTAAAAAACGATCACTTCGAAACGGCACTAATGATACACTTTGGCCACAAAGTAAGAGAACAGTCCATTCCTACCATCAAGTCCGTGTTCAAGGGCGCAATGATCGTTTATGGTGCCATTCATTTGCACGAAAGACTGTCGAAAGTTATCGAAATGAACTGTTTATCGATGATTTAACGACGAAATTCCCTCCACATTGACATTAAATCTGATTATGTCTGTCTTCCTTAGTGACGCATTCGAATGGATAAAATCCTCATCCACACCCCCGCATTCCCCTCATTGCATGTGCTTTGCCAGACTGATTACAAGATAATCGCAATGAAGTGAAATAAATCAACACGCCCAAATGTATCACAGCTCATCGCTCGATAACACGGCACGATCAAAGAGAGCGACACACGTCCGTCTGTTGATCTTTTTGTTGCAATAAATATTTCTATATCAAAAACCGAGCCAGCTTCGATATCCAGAGCCAGCTTGCGATGACGCCCGTGGATGTAACACCCTCTTCTCTCCACGATAACTTTCACTGCAATCCACAACAACGATAAGAATGCCCGAAGAAGTGCATTTACTCCACGTCACTAATTGAATTGATGCGCCCACCAGCCCACCGAAAACTACAGTCGAGAGTGCGTGCATAATGCGTGTCTTACATTTTTGCTCACTTAAATTAGATGCACCGTGGATTCCGTACTCCTCAAGGACACGACCGCGCTTTTCCGGGTGAGATAACGTTACGGTTTCGATTCTACTACGCTGCCGCTAGCACACTGACCGCCGCTTGCTCGAAAGTACCCTACCTTGAGCACGATAAGCGCAAAAACGCGAGCGACCTTTCGTACGATGGTTTACGATTCGTAGCACACGAGCCGGCACACGTTTGCAACTACCCCACTGCCTAGAGCCGTGTACTGGCTGGCTCTGTAGCACAATCAGCACTATACGCGGGCATCGATCGCGGTTCCGTACGAGGGTGTGCGCTGCTTTTGCTGGGCAATCTCCTCCTCTCCTACTATTTGCCACGTGTGCTGGTGGTAGTGGTGTAGGTTCGGTTCCTTCGCGCCGTGTAGCACGTTGCGCCACCACATGGAGCGCCTGACGCAAAATCTAATGCTTACATCAATGAATGAATGGAACCGTGGTACGTGTGCTCTGAATGAGGATGATGGAGGTGAATGTTTCAGCTGTTTGATGCCGTTCCTAGAATGAAAGTTGGTGAAACACTCGTTTAACATGTGATTGTTTTTGCTTTAGTTCTTCATCGTTTACAGTTTAGCAAAGGTAACACAAAACCCTTCAAGCTAACGATTCCCTGAGCGTGATTGAATGTTTACTTCCTTTCCCTATAAGCCAAATTCGTGGCATTATGCAATTCATTCGTTTTGTTATTGTCACCATCCTAAGCCTCATTTCTTCTGAGGTATTCAACTACAACCACTTATCTTACATTCAATGGGCTTTTCGACTATGGTTTCGTATTTAAATAACAAAATATAAAACACTTGTTAAAACAGTGGTACACATCAGCTGTTGCACACCTACGCCTAAAATAAATGGCCTTTTTCTCATCGAACTTACTGCTGCTGTGGTGTAGCACCATTGGCTGAGACACCGCAAAGCGTGGCCCCGTGCAGACGCCTTTCAAGGGAAGATGTAGGGCAGTACCTTCCACCGTACTATGGTTTGTTGTTCTGCGTTTTCTAATTCCTAATACTGTACAATTTTCATGACTGCAAACCAAAGAAAGGCGAACTGTTGGACGTGCGCGCTAATCACAACAAACATACCTCTGTTTTGACATTTCTCGATGACGTCATAGCACTATGGGTCAGGTGAGGGTTTAAAATCGGAACCGAATGCGACAGTATTTTGTTCAGACACGTTTTACTACCAAAGTTTAAAAAATCGACCTTTATCATAATTTTTCTTTTGCTTTAACACGCTGTCGTACTTTTCACTAATTATTTTCTTCCAGCTTTCTTTCATCTTCATAACACACTATTCCTCATCTCTTGCTCATGTAAATTCATTAACTAAAATATACTTTATTTGTTGTAGTCGTCTCATGCACAAAACACTCATCGGAACGCAATGCGCTCTAATTAATAAGCGAGATCTTAAGGCTTGTATCACCTTTATTAGCACTTATCAGTTCAGTGGCAAAACTTCTTGCTTTACTTTTCACTAAGGATTTATCATCATTGAACGTCACACAAGCGACAACGTGTTATGTACATACTACATTATGTACAGCGAAGCAAACACTTTTTGCCGTACCGCGTGTTGCAGCACAGAATCTAAAGCAGCGAAACGACCCGGCATGGAACGAACATCAAGCTGCGTACTGAACTCCAAAGGAACGCGATAAATACATAAATACTAGTTTGAACATACATTTCACTCTTCCTTATCGTAGACATCAGCAGGAAAGCACTAATAATGTCACAACATAAATAATTCACATATGCTATGTACCGACGGGCTTTCTGGCTGGTCGCTGCAGCTGATTTGGAATATAATTGCTAAACTTTGAACCAAATATAAACCGTACACTTTGTCGTGAATAGACAGTCTCTAGTCTATCGTTTACTCTCCTCCTGCATGTACTCGTCGGCCGTCTTTACTGTCAAAAGCTGATCGCTCAAAAAGATCAAGTCCCGTCCACCGTTCCAATGGCTAGCATTTAGAATACGTTCTCTTGGACGGTACAAATCATTGCCACCATCGTTACTGCGCAGACGACTGTAAATATGCAGGGAGCCTTTTTCTGCACGCTGCAAGTCCTTCTCGAGCCTCTGATGGTTTGTCCAGCACACGGTTGGATCGTTTAAACTGATGATCAACATTTCGCCACTATCGAACGTGATACAGTGCCGATGGCTGGCACTGGCTGGCTGGCTTTCGCTAGTAATACTGTTGGAAAAAAAGAAAGCCAGAGTTACCCTTCTGCGGTTCTGTGCTACTATATTATCAATATGTCCATTACCTCACCGATGCCAGCGCTATCTCGTAGCTATGTGCTACGTACCATGTCGCTTTGTACAGGTTTAGTGCGATCACTTTCACCAGCTTGCGGTTACAGCTAGAGGCAGGATCTTCTGACTGGTACATTTGCCACATCATGAGCGTGTTGTCGTTGTCCTGTAAGCACCGAAACATGTACATTTAACTCACCACCAGTCAAACTAAACCAACAAACTTACCTCTTCAATGTGTAGGAAACAACATACGATTAAACCTAGCTCAAGCTTTAAGTCAACCGTGTGCAGAATGAAGCCACTCTCGTAGCACCAAATGTGCACGGACGTGTCGCCTATCCCAACAAGCTTCTTATCGTTGATACACTTTAGCGCATTCAGCTTCTGCTTCACGGTCATAAACTCGCGAATGCAAGCCAACGTTTGCAGATCCGGCGTTAGGCTGTACTTGCACAGTCCAGTTCGTGATTCTAGCACAGATACGTGCTCATGCCAACAGACAAGAAAATCACGTGAGTTCGGCAATGGCATGAAACGGATATCTTCCAAAGAACTGCAAACAAAACGGTACACCACTTATGAATAAGAAAAGCAGATTGTTTACTCTTCGAGTAAAACCTTACCTTTTAACAGTATCCAACTGGAACGATTTCAGTCGCAGCTGCTCCTCAAACTCATCGTCCTCATTTTCCTCACGATACTCTTCTTCAGCAGTGATTGGTACATTGGCATCACTAACCTTTGCTGCCTTCGCGACGGCCACTGCGTCAAGAAAGTAAGCATTCACGTATATCGACACCAACGGACAGGCGCGTGCCTTATCTTCACTCAAGTTTCTCGCCCTTGGTTCCAGATAGATAGGATCTTGTTTGTTGAACACGATGCGGGAAGCATTCTGAATGTCCACCTCGGTATCTGTGTACGTTGGAAAGAGAAAGGATAAAAACCAGCATCATTAATCTAGTTCATTGTGGTCATTGGTGGTCTTTTTGCTACATACCCCGATTCCATCGACGTATTTGAGCGATACGTATCCACTCCTGCCTCACGCCGAGGAACACACTCAATCTCGAGTATCGCCAGAAGCTGACCAACTCTTTCTGAACCACGACTAGCTGTTCGCCCAGCAGGAAAAGGTGTAGCACCTCTCCATCAGCCCGGTTTAGCGGATTCCGCATTCGCTTTCCCTCGTTGACAATGGCTGTCGGTGCCGGTGGATGGCCGGGTGGAATCGATTCGATCGTTTGACATTCCTTTGATCGTTTACTTACTTGTTCGTGCATTTCGGCGCTTGTCGAGCTGCTGACAGCACTGTCCACCGAGCAGCGACGCCGTTTCGTTGAGCTTTTGGCCTTCTTTGTCATCACATTGGAGGATGACGCTGCAGGAACCGAACTCGTGGGTAGAGATTGCTTCACTTCCTCAGTTGGATGCTGTTTATCCGATTTTTCTGCTACTTTTGGCGATGGAGGTGATTGTTTCTTATCGACCGATACAGTACCGTGCACCTTCTTGCGTTCTGGCCTCGTAGTTTTTGTAAGCGAGCGAAGGTTTGTGTAGCCGTTTCTGTAGCGTATTACCTTGCCACTACGCAGCGAACTACTGAGAATGAGCCGCCGTACACCTCGCAAACCACTGCTGGCAATAATTGTCGGATGAGACCTGTGCTTGGACGTCGGTTTTTGTTTGTTTTGTTTCGCTTTCGATCGAGACTTTGTCTTTGCTTTCGTCGAGTTTGCCGCATTGTTGGAGCTGCTAGCAGGTCCAATGGGAATTAACATGTCATTACGCTTTCCCATCTGTACACCGTTCCGATGTCCAGCGAGCGCCTGCTCATCGGTCCGAAATACTGGACTGATGCGTAGATACTGCAAGAATTTCTCCCGCTCTTCCTCGTCACGACTCAGTAGATAAGCGTACGGGTTGGGCTTACAGCGCCCATCGGAAGAGGTCATACACGTACCGGTACTACCAGATTCTTCGTTATGATCACCCCCTTCTCGTCCTTGCCCGTCCTTCTCCGGTCTGTAGCGTGTCGGTAGTTTGTGATAATTTTTTCGTGTCAAAATTCGAATGCTACTGCTCACATTATTGCTTGGTTTATCGATTTCCGGATTAACTTGACTTTTCCGAAAATCCAAACCTTTCGTAACGTCGTCTTCATCGTCAGCTAGTAGCTTCAAGGTCGTCGTCATCGGATTTGCTATGGCCGAGTTTGGAGAGTCTAGCGGTGGCACATCGTTGATCGTCCGTCGCTTTTTAACGCTTTTTGGCAATCCCGTGCTAGTGCTGGGACCGTCCACTGCTGCTCCTGCCGCATCGTCCGCTACCGTGTCGGAATCTTCATCACTTGATCCATCCTCTTCATCGCAATAACGCGGACGCTTAGCACACGACGAAGAGCTGGTCTCAATCTGTGCCTTTGTTGGGATCGAGTGCAGCAAATCTTCCGCCGTTACACGCCACTGATCGATTCGGTCCAGGTGTGACATGGGCGGAACGCTTTGGTTGATCTTTTGCAACATTAAATCAAACTCACTCAGTGCCGTCGGCTGTTGTCCATCGGCGGACTGTTTCCTCCGGTGCGACAAACTATGCTGAGTGGAAAAATGTTTCGACCAGCCCGAACTATCTTCGTCCCCGTACGAGTTGGCCATCGAGCTGGCCTCCACCGCATCTTCGGCATTGTTTGCCGCAGATTCCATTCCTTGTTCTATAGCTTGCTCGCACACATCCATTTGTTCGACTGAAGGCTTTGCGTTGGCTGTATCATCACTTTCCGACGCCATAGGAACAGCACGAGTGGCCATAAAATCTTTTTTCTCGTAGACATAGCTAATGCGACGGTTGCTTGCCTCTTTACCACCCTCGGAATGAGACGATCCCTGCTCCAGACTAATCTTTGCTATCCCTGGAGCTACCGCACTGTCCTTGTGAAATGAACGTCGGATAATGCAAGATCGCCCATTGGCTCGGCTTACTGAAATAAAAAAAAAAAAACAAAAATTAGTTCCTCCTACGCAGTGTTGTTCCTAACGGTCCAACATCTCGCTTCCAACTCACAGCTTCCTGACCGGCCAACCTCGTTGCCATGCTGATTCGGCAAACCGATTCGCACTCGAATGTCCTCCAGACAAATCACAGGATGCATTGCCGGTGACATGCTCCGGAGGCTATCGGTATCAGCGTTTTCCCCGCAGGACACAGCCGTTTGCGTGGGCTTTTTATTGTACGTGCGATGGAAAATTATATTGCTGCTTGGCGAGCCTGTTGAGTTGGCAGATTCTAGCACCATCTTTTGTTTCAGTAGCGAAAATGCACTAGACTCGAGTCCGGCTTCTCTTCGCTCCAGATGACGGCCCGTGCCATCGAACAAACGCTCCAAAGTTGTCGGTCTCATCGTTGGGATGATTTTTTGACTTCGGCTGCTGTTATCATTTTCATCTGTTTCTTCCTGGTCCTCCTCCTGGGTGGACAACTCGACCGCCTCGTCGATGCAGCCCACCGGCGAAGGATTGTTTCGCGTCGATTTCGTGAGTTCGCCTTCGCCTTCGTACTTCTCCAAGTTGATTGAATGCATGGACGCGATGATAAAGTCGTTTTCGGCTTATTTTACTAATAAATGGAGCCTTTCCACCTAATTTCCTCTATCGTCAAGTTAGGCGATTAATTTAAACAACACCGTTTCCAACCCACTTGCCCACCTTTTGTCACATCAAACGAAACCACCAGACGGCTCACACTTGCACAACGAGCACACACGCATGCACCGACACTCGACTGCTAGGGTTCTCTTCTATCCGGTGCAACCAACTTCCGAGCCTGCCGGAACTTGCTTCAAAAGATTGTTCGCACTCGTTCTAGCTTATGGTTACACACCATTAACCTGGAGTTTCGGAGTCCTTGTTTAATGTGTTGATGTTAAGGTGCCGCAAGGACTTCCGTAGTGATAAAACTGGGCTGTGTATGCAGTAGTCGTACACTTCTAAATGGCGCACCAAATGTAGCAATACACATAATCAGGCAACCAGTTCTTATCAAAAGTATGGGTTTCAGCGCTTGCCGTAGACCGTCGAGTGCAATATAAGTTAATTACACCATTTTCCAACAACACGTAATTAGCAAAAATAAACGAACTCACAAAGGGAAAAACAACACAAGCCACCTTGCGTTGGCCACCATTCTTTTTCTCAAACTGTTCCTTGCCACACACAAACACATACACATACACACACACGTACACACACTAGCCCACTGCGTGTTTCAATAGCACGGCAGATAAATGCTCATGCAAGTGATCTAAAATTTCGCTTTACGACTATTGATTAATTACTGTTTTGTTTAAATACAGGCGACAAATTCGTCCGCTGTTGTTGAGAAAAGTCACTTTTTCTAATCTCTCTTGGTGTTCTTCTTGTTTTTCTAGCTCCTCAGCTTTTTCACTGTTTCAGACAGTGCAGCAGGGTTCTCTCTTCGCGTGCAAAAGAGTACAAATCTTGGTTCATACCGTTGTCTCGCTCTTGGCGTTTGTCAACGCGCTACGAGTCAAGGTTTGTATACGATCTGGACTAGTCCAGAGTAGCGCTACTCACCTCCATGCACCTTGATCGCGTTGGCCGAGCGAAAAACGACATGTCAAACGGATAATTTTTGAAAGCTCCATACAAACAAAACTTTGTGGAAATTTAGCGCATTTTTTCTTGTTTTCGTCACCGTTCCTCTCCAGCCACCGACGCAACTCAGGGAAAAACGAATCATTTCCTGCTTGTTGGCTTGACTCGCGAGCTGTCGCACTGTAGAAACGAAACGCAAAGATGCCAAGAGGTATCATCACGCTCCAGCTGGGCCAATGCGGCAACCAGAGTAAGTACCGGTAAAGCCGTAGTATCTTGATGTTGTGTTGTAGTAGCTAATCCGCGATTACCGTACCGTTGCGTTTGCTAGTTGGATTCGAGTTTTGGAAACGGCTTTGCCTCGAGCATGGAATCTCGCCGTCGGGAACGCTACGCGAGTTTGCAAGCGATAGTATTGACCGGAAGGATGTGTTTTTCTACCAAGCCGATGATGACCACTACATTCCCCGGGCGGTTCTGCTGGATTTGGAACCACGCGTGATTCATTCAATCATGTCCTCACCGTACGCCAAGGTAGGTTGCAAATTGCTCGGACCTCGGGACCTTTTAACACCATTTTCTTCTGGTTGGCTCTAGCTGTACAATCCGGAAAATGTTTACCTCTCCAAAGACGGTGGCGGTGCGGGTAATAACTGGGCGTCGGGATTCAGTCAGGGCGAAAAACTGCATGAGGAAGTGTTCGACATCATCGACCGAGAAGCGGAAGGAAGCGACAGTTTGGAGGGATTCGTGTTGTGCCACTCGATTGCCGGTGGTACCGGATCCGGTATGGGATCTTTTATCATGGAACGACTGTCCGACCACTTTCCCAAGAAACTCATCCAGACGTACAGCGTGTTTCCGAATCAGGACGAAATCAGCGACGTGGTGGTGCAACCGTACAACAGTCTCCTAACACTGCGCCGTCTAACCAGTTGTGCGGATTGTGTGGTTGTGCTGGATAATACAGCCCTGAACCGAATTGCAACCGATTGGCTGCATCTAGAGAATCCCAGCTTTGCCCAAATCAACACGCTCGTCTCGACCATCATGTCCGTCAGTACCACCACCCTGCGCTATCCTTCCTACATGAACAACAATCTGATCGAGCTGATCGCGCCACTTATTCCGACGTCGCAACTGCACTTTCTCATGACTGGCTACACACCACTCACGACCGAATCGGATACACAGTCAGTGCAGAAAACGACCGTGCTGGATGTTATGAGACGTTTGCTGCAACCGAAGAACATGATGGTATCGACTGGACCGGACAAGACCAACCATCATCGGTACATCTCCATTCTCAACATCATCCAGGGCGAGGTGAATCCGTCACAGGTACATCAGTCGATTCAGCGAATCCGGGAGCGAAAGTTGGCCCAGTTCATACCGTGGGGTCCAGCCAGTATTCAGGTGGCATTGTCGCGCAGCAGTCCGTACGTGCAAAGCAATCACCGCGTGACCGGGCTAATGTTGGCCAATCACACCAGCATCTGTTCGCTGTTCGAGCGGGCCCTCGGTCAGTACGATAAGCTACGCAAGCGAGGCGCATTCTTGGACCAGTTCAAGAAGGAGGACAAATTCAAAGACGACCTAAGCGAAATGGATGAAGCGCGCGACGTGGTGGATGCGCTCGTGCAGGAGTACGAGGCGGCTACTAAGGAGAATTATCTCAGCTGGCATGCAAACCGTGCGAATGGCGGTGCCGGTCCAAATCCGTAGAATTACACTGCACAGCATTACAAGAAAATTTATTAAAGATATTGTTACACGAAAAGGATGGCATTTCGCGTGAGGGTATTAATAGAATCGCATAGCTAGGGTTTAGATAGGCGAGGATTTGGAAGTAAAGCTCTCTAGGGAGGAAAAGAAGAATCTACATATTTGAACGGAAGACGAGAAGCAGCGAGCGATAGTTTGTTGAGTAACATGTTGAAAGTATTTGTGCCAATAAAACACACCATTGGTATCACACACTTCGCAAAGCGGTTTTTTTTCGCGAGAAAAACGAAACATCTGTTGTATATATGGATAATTGATTTATTCTACTTATTCGGTTTCACTTTCAATGCTCACGCTTGCGCTTCGATGACTTTAAACAATAAAATTTGGTTAACAATTGCTTCGTCTCCTGTCCTGCCACACTTCAAATGTTCTTAATCGATCAAGTTGAATGTGAGTGGTCGAAATCACTACAGACACGAAGACAGAGATTTTGAAGGAACAGGAAATTATACGCAAATGGAACAACAAAACCATATAAATCTAAATAACGTTCAACTCAATACTTGTTCGCATACAGCTCAATTTTTGCTAATAAATTCCTATTATATCGCCCACACCGCACTAAGGGGGCCAATCATCAACGATGCTGCGATAGGATATGTATTCTGATGCAGATAACATGCTATAAAGTAATGCAAAGGAAACTCGTAATGGAATGTAGATTAACATACTTAAAAGCAAATGACAAAACGGAAGAAAAACAGAACATGATGTTGAAAAAACAGAAATACTATGCTCCTACCACCCAAATTTCCTTTAAATGACTAGATAACAGCAGCAGCGGCAACAGTTCAACAATAATCAACATGCTCCGGGGTGAACATGGCTTTTAGAACTTTTCCTTCTGCTCATTCGTTTCTCTTCGTGTAATATGTGTTCTATCAATTACATACTCCAGCCAGCTGAAACTAAGGATTCATAATCCTCTACCTCCTGCCTGGCGTATACCTTCCATCCTTCAGGAATCGGCCAGCAAATCGGCCAAGGGATCGTCGACTGGTTGAGTCGTGGTAGTTTTCGGTTTGGTCACCGTTGAAAGCGGTCTGCTGCTTGGTTTCGTTGCTTCACTTTGCTGATGATGGCTGTTAGCTTTCGAGATAGTTTCTATTGGAATAGAATATCGGAAAAGATCAGTAAAATCGGTTGACTGTAACATTAGCTGCAACACTTACTGTTTTTACTACCAAAAAGATCGTCGTCATCGTCTTCGTCTTCATCATCATCATCGAACAGACTTATCTTCTCCTTTTTAGTCCCTGTCTGCGATGCAGACACGTCTTTCGACTTTAGTTGAACAGCAATGGATGATTTCTTTGTGCCAAATAGATCGTCTTTTCTACTGTCATCATTATCTTCGTCATCCGAGCCGAAAATACTACGCCTGGTACTAACAGCCGCTTTTTTTGGTGTTTCTTGAACCGGCGCTTGAGCTGCCTTCTTTACCACGGTTGTTCCTTTTGCGGGAAGCTTACTGAAAAAATCATCATCTCCCTCACCATTGCTGTCGCTATCACTAAAAAGCGACTTGTTCGATGGCTTTACGGTTGATTTCAAGACAGCAGTGACTGTAGGTGGTTGTTTAATGCTTTCATTCCCATCAGGGAGCACCACTCGTTTTGTTGGATGCCGAACACTCGCACTCAAACGATCGACAAATGAATCTTCGTTCCGTCTTAGCACACTTTCAACCGATTTGGAACTCTCGGGAAAATTCACTTCCGGTAGTCCAGCTTCAATGTGCTCTATTTTGCCCTCTGATCCCACTACTATACGATCATCAGCTGCAGATGTCTTGGAAGACTCTTTTTCAACGCGTTCTTCTTCGCTGAGGGAACTCTGCAGAGAATAGCTTAAAGAACTTGCACGAAGACTCCCTCTTGAGGGAGGTTTCCGTTTGGTAGGAATTCTTGCTCTACCTTTGTTCAGGCCTGCCAGTTTCTCGCTATTAGAAGACTCATTCGATTGTATCGATTTACTATTATCGTCCGAAATGGGCGGGTCTTTCGAAATAGACGTTATGACGGGAGGCTGCTCAGGTGAAGTGCTTATTGGAGTTGGCCGTCTTGCACCAGGCAACAATGCAGCTACATTTATGGCCAATTTTGTATTTAACTTGTTAATTTTCGGACGGGTAGGTTTGCTGAAATCTGTACGACTATCCTCAACCACAGCAGGCAATGAAGTGGGCGCTGCGTTATCAAAAAGTCCTTTAACGACCGAGCTTCCCATCTTAAACGGAGACTGCTCACCAAAATCTGGAATTGCATTACTGTTATCAGCTTCATCCGGTGGCGGTTCATCGTCGAAAAGATACCGCGAACGATTGCCACCGGCCGATCCGCTTGGTATGAAGTTGAGCGATCGTGATTCCGTTGAGTAGGAAGATGCATCGTCCATGATCGGTGGCATTGCAGACTCGACAGAAACGGATTTTTTTAGGTGCACTGCAGCATCCCTGTCGTCGTCATCGTCAGGCGGAGGAACATCATCGAACAAACCAATGGGGCTAAAAGTTAAGGCACTTTTTGGTTCAGACTTCAATGTAGGAGGCGTAACTGGTGGAGATGGTGTTTCTGCTCTAGCAAGCTTGTCGATACCATCTTTCGACGGTTCGTTGGTATGCAAATAATATTCGATATCGTTAGCTATCATCATGCCTGACGGAGTTTCAGTGGAGAGAGATTTGTCATCTAGCTTGGCAGGTTCTTCGTTCGTCATTTTAACGGAACTTTCTTCTATGGCAGATGCAAGCAATAAGACGTCTTCGGCAACATCATTATTGCTATCCGATGATGCTAAAGTTGCTCCAGAAACAGTAATCTCATCAAATGTTTTGGAATTCGGGCATTGATCACTTTCATCGCGAATTGTAGTGCTAATTTCAATGATTTTCTCACGTATTGAATCTTGTACAGTAACTTCTTCCAATGAAGATGTAATATACACTGGTTCATGTGCTGGATTTGAAGGTGGTTCGTTTTCTTCAATAAGATTCACAGTTCCTAAAGTGTTTTGAGCGATATTATTATCCTGCAATGTTGAACGGACTTTCTTAATTTCTTTGTCATCCAGTTTAAGTTCCTCTTCGACAATGGGGTTCTGTTCGTTCGATTCTGCGTCTTTCATTTCTTGAGGTTCCATTCTTGCTTGATTCATTTCTGTTTTGACTAATGCCGAACTAACTTCTGATTTTGTTGATGAATCATTTGAGTTTTCCGTAGATTTAATCACCGTGCCAAAGATTGTGTCGTCTTCTTCACTTTCAGAATCTGAATTGAAGATGGATTTCTTCAATATCATACTTCGAATGCTATTTGAAGCAACGGGATCTTCCTCAACCGTAGGCTGAGAACTTTTGGATACTGTTTCATTATGTCTCGAGCTAATATCACTAGGTTCAACATTTGAGAAAACATCTACCCCAACACTTATAGCTGTGGTTCCAACCAATACTGGCTCATGCGAAGGCTTTGCTTTTCTTTGTATTTTCTCTGCATGATTCGTTTCTGCACCGGGTTTGTTGCTACTTTTCCCAAACAATGTGTCATCGTCATCCGATGGAGGATCATCATCGAATAAGGACGCATGTGGAGCAGTCTTTGCCGTCTTATCCAAGGCTAATGGCACTTTCGAAGGTTTCGAAAGACCACCAAACAAATCCTCGTCTTTTTCAACGACTTTAAGATCCTCTTCGGAATCCTCGTCAAAGAGCGATTTACTTTTACCAGGTGGCTTACTCTCCAGTTTGTTCGAAGATGCGTTATGCTGCTCCACCGACGTTTTACTACCGTTCTTTTTCAATGCATCCAATTTGCCCTTCAAGACACTGGACGATTTTCCAAACAGCGCTTCATCGTCGTCGTCTTCCGTCTCAGAACTATCGCTGAAAATTGATTTACTCACTTTTGATGGAGCTTTTATTACTGTAGGCACAACTGAGGGCGCCTTTTTGGTGGAGCCTCCAAATAGAACAGAATCAGCGTTCTTTTTGTCCCCTTCTGAATCAGAATCGTCAAAGATCGATTTTTTCTTCAACGAAGGCAAACGTTCGGCGGCTTTGGGAGACAGTGTCCTTCCGGGGCTGATGTAACTCCCCTGGCTAAGAGGCTTTTCTACTCGCATCTCGTTACTACCCACCACAATTGCACCATAATCATCTTCATCATCTTCTGCGAAGAGGTTTACCGGTTTTTTCTCCTTCTCAACTCTTGGGGCCGACTGCGCCACAACGGTTTGCCGAACGGTCGGTTTAACGTTAGCGTTGGCTGCATTGAACAACTGATCGAATACGTCTACCGGTGGTTCATCGTCGAAAATGTTCGGTGTCGGACGTTGATTGCTTCCCAACGAAGCACGAGGCATATTGGTTTCTTCTGGTGCCGTCTTTGTCTTCACTGGCACAGGCTGCTCCTGCTGCTTACGGAAGTTGTTGTTCAGTTCATCAACCAACTTTGTCATTGCCCTTGGATTCGTTAGGACAGGTACAGACGGTTTTAGGGTCTGTTTCGTAACCTCTTCCTCGACATGTCGCTTCTCGACTAAAAGATTTGCGTTGTTATTACGCACATTTGCCATCACCTGTTCCTTCTCTTCCTCGCTATCGATAAAGAGATTAATGCTTTTCTTTTGCTCTGGCATTGCCCTACTATCCGACAATGGTTCCGGAGGTTCGTCATCGAACAGATTTACAATCCTTCGTGCAGGTTGTTGCGTGTTACCTTTGAAGAACGACTTCGTTGCATCATTAAATGTCGTTGCCTGGCGTGGCTGTGGCGTAGGTATGGGTGTTTGTTCGTCCTCCTCCGGCGAGTCATCAAACAGACCCCGGTCTCCTCTTCGCCCTCCATCCTCTCCAGGAGGCTCATCTGGAAACAGACTTGGTGGTTTCAATCTCGCATTCTCCGATGTAATTCCGCGTGCAACCACAGTCGGCATGACGGGCAAAGTGCGAGGTACCTTCGAAGAACTCGCATACGAATACACAGACGAACCGTCGTCTCCAGTAATGCTGGGATCCATCGACGGTGCTCGTTTGCGACCTTCTGCGCCCCAGATTGAACTTTCCGATTCCGACGGTGTATGGTTTTTGCTGTTCGGCTGCGATGGGAACATTCCTCCATCATCCGTTTCGCTCGACGATTCGGAATACTCCTCCTTTCTGTCTGAGCTCGACTCCTCGTCCGAATCAATCAACCCAACGTGCCACTTATTCTGCCACTCCTTCGAACCTATCACGTGCGGCAACGGTCGCTCTATGAAGGGATATTTTGGAACGGCTCGCATTATGGTTGCCTTCCCGGCGGTTAATTCCGCTGAGTCGGTTAGGCGTGCGTTGGTCGTTGGTAGGTCGTCTTCATCGCTCGACTCACTGTCCGTCAATTGGAGGGTAACCTTTTCGTACGAATTATACATGCCTTCGATCGATCGTTCCACTGCCAGCTGAATCAAATCGTCCATCGTACGCTCGTCACCGTCTTCTGGCTTTACCTCCTTTCGGGGCTCATCTATCTGTTGACGTCGACGTCGCAATCCGTAGAAACTTTCATCATCCTCCTCTACACGATTTTCCACAAATTTCACTTGCTCCACGGCAGAAAATTGATTCGTTGCGTGTGATAGCTTCACCTCAGTTTGGTTCACTTGCAGCATCAAGCTGTTCAGATTGTCCCGAGTTTTGCTGCATTTATCTTCAATGTTCTAGAATGAAATGCCGATGAAATGTGACGATAAGCAACTAGATAAGCGACACACTGATCACAGTACGATCGAATTTACCTTTGCGATCGATATCATGTACTGCAACAGTTGGCCGTCCGATTCAAGCGACCAGTTCGGAATACGCTGCCGCAGCTCCTCCGGCGTGAGTGCCTGCAATGAAACGAAACGCGTTATCGAAGGCGAATCTGTGCGAACGCGATCACCGGAGTTCAATTAAAGATGCAGTTTCAGCCCACCACTAAAAGACCACAACTTTCGACCGGGACTGCCTGCCTGACTGCCTCTCTGCCTCCAGCCCCCGTGAGGCAAATTTCGCCGAAATCAAATCGTAAATCACCGTCTAATGGGGGGAAACTAAGGGAGTGCAGCTGCAAAGAAAACATTTCATAAAATTTCCTCCACGGTCCACGAAACAAATGGCCCAACTTGAATGCAGTAAATAGTATCAAGCCAAAATCACTTGCTCGGCATTTGCTGGATCGAGTGGTGGAGGGATGATGGCGCGCAGCCGTTTCTAAATGATAATGATTGAATGAATTAACAAATGTGCGGCACCTAACTTCCGTTGCACGAACATAGGAAAGGCAGAGCGCCACACATATCATTGGGCAATCGGTTTATGAATGTCGGGCCGAGATTTTGGAGGGCGCTGTCGCAATCATGAATCTCTGCACCACCGAGGCTGCGTACGAAGATCGAGTACACAACCACCCGGACATTGTTTCTTATCACAAGAACGAAATAGGCGCCTCAACGATAGGCGAAAAAAGAAAGACCCTTCTGTTCCCATTCCCAGAAGCAAAACAAAATTCTCCTACCATTTTCTTGTGTCGTACTCGGTCGGGACAGTTCACGACACTTCAAACACTTTCTTCCGGACTGGATTTAAACCGCTAATTTGTTGCTATATTTCACACGATCACAATGCTTTTTCACTCTGCCCTTCGTCAACGCTATCAGGGAACCATTTCGGCTGCAGTTGGAAGGTTGCCTGCCCTACGATTACGAGCTATCTACGAACTGGTCGATGCATCTAGAGTTTGTTCCACCGACGGTGAATATCACTTCAACAAAACTAACGCACATTCAACAGTACAAATCGGCGAAAAATATTACTAGCGTCTTGTAGTATTCAACATTTTAATGTTTGCTCTAAAAATACAATGTTATTTTACTGCACTATTTTGTATTATCGTTTCGTCTTGCCACTTTGTTGTGCTGTCAAGCTAGCAAGGCTGTGTGTGTGAGCTCGTTCATACGGGCGAGTTCAAAGATTCTTGTTTTTCAAATACAGCATGTTGCAGCCGTTACAGAATATGGGAATGTTGAGTTAAAATATCCAGAAATTTCAATTAATTAAGATATTTTAATCAGTGCTGCTCTCTAATTATCTTTTACTACTGCTTTTTCAAATGTTTATATACCATATAACACGTGCTTGGTTGATTCATTTCAACCGTCATACAATTTCAAATGCTCTGCGCATGCCTCATACCCTTCTTATGCATTTTACCATCAAAAGAAATCGATTCCAACAAGTTTTTATCTGTTAGTTGCTGTAGCTATCCCTTCACTACAAAAATCTTGCGGTATCCAGTGGTAAACGCAAAATAAATTCATCATGTTGCAGGACTGTGACTATGACTACTTCTACGAAGAGGATAAAATGTAAGCTAATCTATCGGAAGGCGAACAAAATTATCCGTATCCTATCAACGGACGATAGAAAAGGAATTAATTTCAAGGCAGTTTTTGTTTGTGTTATTGTTACGGCCAAATTTGTTTTTTTTTTGTCTAATTATTGTTGTCTCCATTCGATCGTGATCGATATTCTAATAAAAAAACGCACGCGAGTTGGTCCAAGAGTCATGTCGTAAGGCCGACTCCAAAATCATCGCCGTGCATCAAAAAACATATGTTTCCCTTGTTTGCATACGAAGCAGGTGGAAAGTCCTACTCTTGCCGCTTTTTACGCATGCTCTCCCCTGTTATCTGTCCCATGTTCGTGCCGTTTGTATTGTTGTGTGTATTCCATTTGCGTGTTTTTTCTTCTTCTTCATTGGTGTAAGTGTGTTTCAATTGATTTCCCAAACCCACCCTCCAACGTGCGCCCTTTTTGCTCCTTAAAGTTGAAGTGCGCTTCTTGAAGGTGGTGTAGATGTGTTATCGACCGCCGATATTTTCGTAAACCATTGGAATAGAAGTTTCAGTCAGTTATGAATTCGAGAAAGGAAAGTGAGCCATGGTGCGAAGAAACGACTTCACTTTTAATGTTTGATCAGGATGAAGACAAGTGAGTAACGATGGAATGTTTTTCCAAGGATGGGAAACCCTAGAACGACTCCTCCATAGCTGGGCGTTGAATGTTAATTCAAGTACTTCCCTCCTTTCTGCTCTACGCTGGGACGACTGGGAAATCACAGTACCGCAGACAATAAGCAAATCCGTCCAGCAAAATCCATCGTCATGGTTGATGAGGGAACGGTTCATGATAATCACGAAGACACAACTCTCATTGCCATCGGCTCGTCCGGTAGTGTGCCCAGACTACCTCAAACAGAAAGGCGCAAGGAGTCGAATAAGCATTCGAGCGAAAAGGATGAGTCAAAGCCTCACAAGGACTCTACCAGTAAGCGAATGGATGATATTGCGTTCGTGTCGAACGATGATCTTCCGGATCCGGTGCTGTATGCGGATGGGTGCGTTGATGATAACAAGATCATCATGCTCTGCCAGCGCCAAGAGATGGAGCGCCTGTAAGTGTGTGTGTGTGTGTCGTAATGGCTTATGGCTGTACTTGTGGTGTGTACGTGTGATAGTGTGTATGTGTGCTTAGAGGAATTGGGATAAACGAGTAGTGTGTAGCTTTTGCAAGTGCTTTAAGTTTCATACTTTACTGCTCACGAAGGGGATGCGAGATGGACAATAGAATGTATCTATAACGGTAGCATGATTATCCAAAAAAAATGCTAAATATATTTAATTGGTGTAAATTCTATGTATATAGAGTTTCACGAATGCTTCATTAATTGCTAGATTCGTTGATTTTAAGTTAGCTTCACTTTTCAGTTTGCCTTTTTTCTGACAAGGGTAGACCTTGCACTACTACCTGCAGAGTACGTTAACCCATATATCCTTAACTTCACCCTAAACAGGGGCATGACCGTCAGCTCTGGTACGGTTGTCATCAAAAAGGACACAAGCAACCTGATTGGCATCAGTATTGGAGGAGGTGCACCACTCTGCCCATGCTTGTATATTGTACAGGTTTGTAAACAAACAATCCAATAAGTAGCACATCCATTTACTCATAAGCCGCCTCATACCCAATACAGGTTTTCGATGGAACACCAGCTGCCCGTGAAGGAACACTGCAGAGTGGCGATGAGTTGCTGGGCGTGAATGGTGTCTCTGTAAAAGGCAAAACGAAGGTGGAGGTTGCCAAAATGATACAGTCAGCCACGGACGAGGTCATGATACACTACAACAAGCTGCACGCCGATCCTACGCAAGGAGAAACTCTGGATATTGTACTCAAAAAGATGAAGCATCGTTTGGTGGAAAGGATGTCTAGCAGCACCGCCGACACGCTTGGCCTCTCCAGGGCAATATTGTGCAACGACTCTCTGGTGAAACGTTTACAGGAGCTAGAGAGAACCGAAACCATGTACAAGGGGTTGGTGGATCACGCTCGAAGGTACACTTTGCTGAATATGTGTACTAGATCGTCCGTACAATAATAGTATCTTGTCTTGTTCTAGGATGCTTAAGGCCCATTTTGATGTCCTTCAGACTTATCAAGCTTTTGGCAATATTTTCGCTTCTATCAGTGTCCGAGAGCCGCAGCCAAGAGCTTCAGAAGCGTTCCGCATATTCGGTGAGCTACATCGCAACATGGAGAAGGACGGCATCAAAATGATCAAATCACTGAAACCGATCCTGGCCGATATGGGTACGTATCTGCATAAGGCCATCCCAGACACTAAACTCACCGTCAAACGATACGCCGACGCCAAGTTCAGCTATCTTTCCTACTGTCTCAAGATCAAGGAGATGGATGATGAAGAGCACGGGTATGCCGCAATTCAAGAACCGTTGTACCGCGTCGAGACGGGCAACTACGAGTACCGGCTGATACTGCGCTGTCGACAGGATGCGCGACTAAAATTCGCCAAACTTCGCAGTGACGTTCTGGAGAAGATAGAGCTCCTTGAATGCAAGCATGCGCGTGATCTCGCTAGTCAGCTTCGCAAGTTTATCGAGGGACTAGCTACACTCGCCTCGGAAACAGTGGAGCGGCTGGAAAGCATTCCGAACCTCTTCCCGATCGAGGTAGACCTGAAGGCAAGTGCGTTCCAGTATAAATCGGCGATCAAATTTCAAGCGGAAGAGTACACGGATGACGAGGTGCCACAAGCGGAGGAAGCTGTCGAACAGGTGGAATCGCCAAAGGCTGGGCAAACGAGTTCCATTGGGGATTTGGATCAATCAAACGGCTCTGACGGTGGTGGTCAACTATTGGGAGGTTTTGAGGAGATTGATCTGAATAAGGGAAGTTCGGGAGGCACTTCGGAGAATGATTTGCTGAACGAGCTTGGACTTGCTGGCATTGATCTTTCGATCGGTAGCAAACCCATCAGTCACAACTTGATGGATGACATGCTGGTGCCCGAGCTCTTTAAGTAATTACGATAGAAGATCTATTGAGATGGTAATTTCATACCAAATCTAATTTCAATAAAATACCATAAATGACATCAATTCCATTTTCGGGGTTTAAACTTTACTTACTCTATCGTATAATAAATAACATTCTGTAAACAACAGAGCTTAGGTACAGCTCGCTCAGCCTGGTCTGCAAGTGAACTATCCATACTTGAGGTAACTCAGTCGAAGTGTTCGTGTTTTCGTGTCGTTATTGCCCTACGCCCTATCCTACCTACTACTGCATCTGAGTATTTGCATTACGACTATTCTCTTGCTACTACTATTGCGTGCGATTCCTCTGGTTGACTGCCAACAGTTACTATCGCATACCCGCTTTAGATCGGAACCTTCCGTCCCTGCTAAAGGGCCACATCACGGTACTTTCGAAAGTCGTCCGACTCATTGCCGAGCGACTGCCGACTGTCGGTGGCACCGTTCAGATAGACATTGTTCCCATACCCGTAGCTGGTTAGTTGAGAGTGACTCTTGCCATAGCTGGCGGGTCCACCGTGCAGTCCACCGTGTCCCGGAGGTCCGGCAAAATACCCGCCAGGGGGTATCGGACTGCCCGCACCGCCATAGTTTCCATGATGCTGCAGCTGATACAGGTGGTATGGGTTCATCAGGTGATAGTGATAGTATGCCGGCGGATAGGCACTGTACGCTGGATTGTAGGCGAGCACATTCCACGGGTTCATGGCGTAGTTTTTGAGTAAATTATGCCCATACCGGTAGTACGGTAGATCGTGCTTCTTTACCGGCAACGGTGATTCCGAGAATGTTATGTTGCCCAGATTCTCGAGCGATACACAGTTGCGCCCCAAGATTTTGTTGTTCTTGGTTGACTCGATCGTGTAGTAGATCGGATCATTTGCAGACGATACCGGACCATCAATCGTGGCCACCGTCCCCGTCTGATCAATCGAGGCGTTTGTATCCTTCTCCCTAGCTCGCCTCAGTGTCCCATTTTCCGGCACATCGTGTAGCTTGTTGTGGATCTGATTCTTTAGATTATTATGCAGTACACTGTCCGGCTCATCGGCGGCCGGCTGTGCTGAAGAGTCTTTGGATTTCTTCTCATTGATCGTGGCGTGCGACGAGAGAAACTTTGGTGGAAAGATGAAGCGTAGATCAAGCAGTGACTGAGTCTTCTTGCACTCGTTTACGAGTGGCGGTGGCCCGGTAGGCATCGCTGGCGGTAAACCAAAGATGCTTGCGTTGAACTCACTCTGCGAACCGTACAGATTATTGTACGCCGTGTACTGCTGCACGATGTCGAGGGAGTTGTTTTCGTGCGGTACGTAGCCAGGATTGTCGAAGCCGGTGGATGGCCGTCGGCTTGGACCATTTTGCTGGGCTCCCTGAGTGCTTCGTTTGCTCGCTCGTAAGGAGTTCATGCCGGTGGTTGCGTTGAAAGGAGTCGTCGGTGTCGGAGTGGTCAGCTGCAGTCGTGAGGCAAGCGATTCGAGCTGAGATAGCACTTTCTTCTCCTGTCGCCATCTGTAATGAAATAACGTAGAGAAAGGAATGGGTTAGAAAGAGTATCTACATTTTCTGGTGGTTGGTTGGTCCTCTTAATGGAGCGACAATGGAACGAGTTGACTGGCGTTTTAATTGATTGACGGTGATCAAGATAGTAGATCATCAAGTGTCCGCATTAACAGCTCCTTGGAAAGAGACAGCTAGGCTAGTCATTCAAGCAAGATGCTTCATGAAAAATTGAAACTGCTACATCAATATACAATAATCAGCGAACCGTTAAAACGACAAAAAAGAGTTATTGAATATTCAAATGAATTTCAGTGCTTTTTGGCACCTCTTTCTTGTAATAATTAAGTCATTTAAACCCCATTAAGGTTCCCGGGATTTACTGAAAAAGTAGCAAAAGGGCTCAATATGTTAAACGCATCGGCAACGATAGCGCTTTATTTATATATCCTTTGCTCACGAAGTTTTCTGTTGGTTTTAATTCGTTCCAATCTGCGGCACGCACGTCAATGCAATGTATGAAAGCTTCCATCAACTCAAACCATTCTCGTAACGGCCAACATACTTGGCTTACCTCAGTGCTGTCGGAATAACGCACAGCAGTGCTAAGCAGTTGACTATTAAACGTATTAAATATCCAATTAATTCCGTTAGCCCGTGCGCCGATTGTAGACCCTGCGGGGGATTGGGAAGAAAGGAAAGAACTGAGCGTTAGTAAGGAATGGCCGGATGCACCGCGGGAGTCAACACTTACCCAATATTGTATGGTCATGTACATGACTAGTGCCAGTTCCGGTACCGACAGCACACCGATAATAATGGACCAGCTGAGCAGACCCCACGATATACCCTGGAGGGGATGGAAGCGCAAAAAAGAGAAGGGAAAGTGTGTAAGAAAATGGCAAGCTTCGGGCTACGTTTCCGGTGAGGTCGTATAGGTTCTGTTGAGTGGGGTGAGTCGAACCACAATGCTTTATTTTCACCTTATTTGTCCACAACTCACATACTTACCGTCGATAGGCCATGAATCAAGATCGCGGACGAGATGAAGAGAATGAAAAACTGGGCGCACAGCAGATAGGCCGGTATGGGCAGGTCACCGCGGGCCTCCAGTATCCAGGAGATTTCGCAAGAGAACGCCACTAGATAGGTGAGCTGTGAGGGAATTGACAAAGGGTGAAATATAATAAAATATGTCAAAAGGTTGCTCGAAAGTCCGTCTGTCTGCTAGTCTGTCGGAGCAGGGAAATGATCATTTCCGATCGCACAGAGAAATTTCAAAATAAAGTATCCAAAGCCAAAACCCCTCTGGACAAACTGTAACACAACCGGAAAGCGAAAGGAACGCACCAGAGTCTTGGGTCTCTATTCTGCACGCTGAGACACTTTGAGATCGTTTGAATCGGGTTGTAGGCTTTGTGTCGAGTGTTGGCGGTTATGGATAGGGTTGTTTGGGTTTCGCACCGGGCGATGCCGTTCTCCGGGGGAAACATTCGATCGCAATGTGCTGAAAGGGTGTGGTGTAACATGCGTAATGTGAGCAATGCCGCAACCGCCTTTCCGTTCGATTTTACTTTCGGCTCGATGTGTTTGCTCGCGACTCATGGTCGTGGCTGACCTCAACCGATGGTGGCGGCCGTTCGCTCGCTAAATTGCTCGCCGAATGAGTTTGAACTTGAGGGAGCGCGCTAATGGCAAGTGCGTTTCGTGCACGTTTTTCCCCTGAAAAATGCCCCGATGGACTCCATTTGTGTGGCCGGAGTTTATCGAAAAAGGGAAACTCATTGCGCTGGAAATGGGGTGAAGGTGTTTTCCTTTAGTCGGTACTGTGGTTAAGGGGTTTGTTTTTCTCTCCAGCTTTGTCGGCTGTCCCTAAACGGGGGGTCAAGTGAACTACACACAATTCGTGCAATGCTTTGAGAAATTTGACTTTCATACTCTAAAACCACGCATCATAAACCTTACGAATGTTATTAAACTAAAGTTTATACTCTTTTGCATGGTAGAGTTTCCCTTGGAGTCGGTCGGCCGGTTGCGAATTACCAATGATAAGGGAAATCGGTCGACTTGGCGGTCCCTATAATTTGAACCGACTCTAATGATGGTCGTTACCGGACCGACGAAGAAGTAAGAAGTCGCTTAATTTTTAACAAGAAAATTACCTTTCATTAAACCGAAATGTACAGGGCGCTTAAGTGAGTTTTCCCTTAGTCTACGATCATATCGGAGGTAAACGATCTCGGTAGGAAAATATGCAAAAAAAAAACATGAACGTGAGATGTGATTACTTTACCGAGTTTGAATTAATAAGCAACACCCGTAGAAAGAACCATTTCACAACAGGAGCTCAATCGATTGACCCGCTCCAGGAAAATGCCACCCATCGTTCCGACGTCGGAACCGGTGACCGGAATAGCACCCAACTGGAACATCCATGCCGACCACCAAACGGTCCGCTGGAAGCAATTTGTCCCCCTTATCTGCTCGTCGGAAACGAAGGAAGCAAAACATACTCACTTTTTGGAGCCACAGTCAGGGATGATCCCGCAGCGCCACACTTCAACACACAAGCATAGCCACGAACCTTGGCCGCCTATTAAGGTCACCCGACCAACAATTAAGCGGAACTTCTCGAAGAAGCCGCACCGTAAATGTGGTCATGTTGCGTATATTTACGCGAAGGAAAAAGGGGGCCACATTCGCACATGCGGCAACGGCAGCGGCGTGCGTATGGGTACGTCATCATCCGCCAAGGGTTACCGACAGATGCGGGCTGCGAGCATGCGTTTTTTTCTCGTTTTTCTCATTGGGTACTGTAGAGGCGAACATTTCGGTCAGAAGTGAAATTTTTGAAGGCTTTGCGCCGGTTCGATGAATCATCCCTTTCCGGGGTGTTGGCAAGATTGATGCGCTTGATGCTTGTGGTTTAGTATTTTAAATTAAATTAAGCATAGCTAGAAGAGAGAGCGAGAGAGTGCAATTATAGCAAAAGCTTTAAAAATATTCAAACTTGCTCAGTGGAAAATATAAGCAAAAATGTGCTTTCCAGTAGCTTTACTCTTAACTCTCTTCCGATTCTACCTCAAGATCGCCATTACATGCAAATTATGCGTGGGAAACCTTTCACTTCCGTGAACAATGGAGTTGTTAACAAACACGCATAGAAGCTATGAGCGTCTAAGAATAATGACTAGAACAAGCTTACCTTTCTTACTTATATATTCCCTACCCCAAACCGCCTGGCCGGATCAACCCATTCGCGCAGTTGTGTCAAGCTTTTAAATTCCAAACATTTGACTCGCTCCCGCGAAGCACAAAAGGGAAGCTCGAGTGGGAGGAAATGGTTTGCCGCCGCGGTCAGTGAACTGCTTGTGACCGATGGCCGGGCAAGTTGAGGGACGATGACGACTTAATTGGGCGTAAGTTTGGAGGTCCGGTTATGCCACTCGTAAAATAAAGCTCCATTCGTGAGCATCGTCACGGCACTTTGCACAACAATTCACGGATTGGCAGGGAGGACGATAAAGAGCGAGCTTTATGGGTAGTGATGATTAGTGATGGAGGGTTTTATTGATGCAAAGTGATGTGATAAGATAAAAGTAAACTAGTCTACTATCCAGCAAACCAAATGAGAATCGTTTAGGATGGGTAACCCTCTTCCGATTAATTTTTCTATTGATTTTGTACATTTTGTTACATCTGTTATTTGTCTTAACAGACTATCAAAATGGATTTAAATCGTTTATAGCTACTTACCAATGACAGACATGCCGATATGCAGCAGTAGATGAAAATGTTTCGTTTGGAAAAGTATCCCATGGTTGCAGTCCCCGTGCGTTACGGTTTCGGGATTCGTTCAACTTTCGGTCCTATCAAACGATCGCTTTGACATTTAAATATCACTCGTACTCTCCTGACCCCGTCAATCAATGCGCTCCGGTGTGATTTTCGCTCGCTGGATGCAATTGTTTCTCCACAATAAGCCCTGTCGATCGAAAGGGTACTACACCCTTTCCGACTTGATCACTTCGGGCAGCAACACCGCTCGGTCGAGTGTCTGTCGATCGGGAACCATTTTGACGTAAGAATTGCGTCCCAAAGCGTCGAAAATAAAGGCTGGCTGCGACGAAACACGACCGTTGAAATGAAGCCAGCCGCGTTCGCGTATCCAATTTACGACCTGCGAAAAGAAAGACAGTGGAAATTAAAAGAATGTGGTGCTAAATGGGAGAATGACTGCGAACAAAAAGCGGCACGATCGTGCTTGATGCGTAGAATAACAGGAAATCACAAATTAATGAAAAAACACACAATATAAAACAGAGAAAATAAATTAAGGATTACGAAAAGTTAGCCACATCCAGTGAAGGGAGGGTTTTTATGGACTCTGCTTTGTTTTCATTTCAATCCTTCCGCGTTGGCCGAGAAGCGTGTCTAGCAAGAAGGTAGCTTTTGGTTGAAATCAACGACGAGCCGTGTGATCATAAAACTGGGAAAACTTGTTTGCTGAAACCGAGCGTTGTCCGGCTTGCGTACACTCTCGGCGTTGATAACACAAGGCAATATCCGGTTTTTTTCGGGCCTACCGGTCTAGCCGTGCACGGATGTGGCTCGCGAAATCGAAAGTCACCCATCGAGCGTTGTGTAATCGTGGTGGTTATGCTTTGGGCGGATTCTCACTGCTGTGTCACCTGTGTCAGAAGATTTGTTAGACGCATCTTACCGGGAAATGGAGATGAGTAGGCAAATATTTTTATGAACCTTCTCTTCCACTTAAATGAGTTTATGGCAATATGATTTCGACAAAGGGAAAACCTGTTGAATCGCTCTACAGTACAATGGAAACTGGTGTCTATGCAAATTTACAAATTATTTACTATTTTACAAGCTTTCCGCTTTTTCCACGCGGAAGACACAGTTATTATTTTCGTTATTCAACGCTTCGCACCCGATTGTTAGACCAAGCGAAAGTCAATGCCGATTTCGCTTTTAATGAGCGTTATTCTATTGGCCATTCCCCAGGCATTGTTATGCAAACTGCCATCATTCGTGTTCGTGATGATGACTATTGAGGCACGTGATAAAGAGGGAGGAATGCGTTAAGCCACCCAAAACGAAAGGGAACGTGCGCATTCAGCTTTAATCAAAGCAGATTGCAAGTCTCATCCATGGTTTCGCTCCGAAAAAAAAAAAAACAATCATTTCTCTCCAATTTTTGATCTCCACAACATAGTGCATAAATTTTGTCCCATTCATCGGTCGACAGAGTTGAACGCACTTTCCCAGCATTCGATGACTTAATTTCTTAAGCACAGCTCCTTCACCCCTTTGTTTTATGCTTTCGATTTTGCGCGTCATCGCTTTCCTCTTATCAATGGTGAGCTATCTCCATCGGCGAGATCCATCTACTAATGGTTTTCCACGCGCTATCGGAAGAAAAGCAACGCTGCCATCATAATGTCTGTATTTATGTCTTATGTCTGTAGGAACAAAGAAATAACATATCGAGAGAGGGTTGCATAAAAATAACCCAACGACAGTTTCGGATTTTTTTTTGCACAATCGAAAAGGCCACGCCCGGTGTGAAACAATTAAATTGTTACTCTTTCACATGATATTGTGTGCGTGTGTGTGTGATCCTAATGCCAACGTTTGAAATGAAATCACTTTCGACAAAGGTACAAATAGAGCTGCCACTACCCCAGCCCTATTTTTCCCTTGGGGAAGCATTGACCGATCGCGAACGGGGCTAAATTATCAACAGCAATAATATTATTTATTGCTGGGAACGAACTAGTGAACCACCGTGTCCCCGAGGGGAAAGTGCATGTGTTGCATCAACAGCTCAGTGCTCACCAAACTATGGCAAAACGATGCAAACCGTTCCCATCTAGCGATGAGTCAGTTGCAACATAGGTTCGTCGCTTGTTGCCATTTTTGCACAATAGTTCTTGGCTACAAACGTCTCATGCAAGCTTAATGGCGGGAACTGAAGTAGTTTGCGCTCGAAAAGCGTGCACACGTTCAGTTCATTGGACCTTTTTTCAGACTCATCTTTGTCGAATGCAAAATTGTGCGTTTCATTGCCACGCGCGTCAACCACAAACAATGGGAGTTTGCAGTCCAGATGCAACCTGAAGCTCCCACTACACTTTCCAGCGCATCTTTTCCAACGCCGGTAGCACGGGCATCACATTCTGCATGGTGCATACATGTCGTGGCGGGAGTGTGTATTGTTAGCTTGCGGCGTTATTGATGTGTATGATCGGTTGCATTTCTCATGGTCGCTTCGCCGAGGTGGTTGATGCAACCGAACGTTTTCTAGCTTGAACTACATCGTCTGTGCATGTTTAGCAAGCTCTTTGCTATTTTATTGTGAGTTTGGCTCACAAGTCAGTCCGTTTTGTTTTGTATTTAAATTGAATTGCTTTAACATCCTCGTTATGACACCACAATACACCACAACTTGGTCCTCTATAACTATCCTTTCCATAAGCATGATATCAATCAAAGCAAGACATTCTTTATTGAGCACACCTTAAACCAGCGTACATAGCATATGAATGAGCGCGTTGTTTATTGAAAGCTCTACCGAAACCTTCAAATGCTTTTCCAGTGCGGCACATTAGTCACCTGATGACTCGCTCGAAGCTTGCAGCTTTAATTAAAGATTCTATTTTCTTTCCACCACACACACACACACACACACACACACACACTATGGCTTTGTTTTCAGGCTCAATGCACGTTAATTGCAAACTCTAATTAAATATGAATCAACCTCGAGCGAAGATTGAACCGTTTCTCATGGGCTTAAAATAACCTTTCGTCGCAAATTTCCCGGGCTCGTACCGAGCCGATCCCTTGTCGTTTCTGTATGTTGGCTCGATCTCCAATCGATAGCCTCCCCGCGGACCACGCGTCACCGAATCTCAACCAAACAGCATTTCATTTTCCAGCCAATTGCGCAGCTCTCGCCACTGTTATGACTTTATTTAATTTAGATTGGTGAAAACTTTACATTAGCGCCGGCTAATGGGCTTTTCCATGCTACAGCCACTGTCACCGTTCATTAAGCTGCAGCCTGAAGTAAGCACAAACATGCAGCGATAATTTTGCTTCCGTCCGTGGTGGTTTGTTTTGTTGCAGCTGGGTTTAACTGTGCTTTGACAGAGCGACTGAGAGCGGGTTAACGAGCGACATGCCGCAAAAACACGTATTATTTTAAAACATACAGCAACACAACAGAACCTACATGACACATCGTGGCAGATAATAAAACAACGGGCGCTTTCGACACACTGCCATTTTGTGTTTTGGGAAGAATGAATTTCGAAAATTATCACAACGAAAACGCAAAACAAAACGCGCATTTCCACACGAGGTCAATCGCATTAAGATCGCATCGTGCGACACTCTCGTTAGTGTTGTGTTTCGTTTTCTCAACAACAACAACAAGCGCAAAACTGGTACAATATGCGAAGGGAAAACAGTTTGATTGTCGCCGGAGACGGAGTGTTCGCTTTCGGGGCCTTTTTTTTACATTCACTCACACGGCGTGATTCAGTACATTTATTTCAATTTTACACAGGTCGACACACTGTGGGAAACAATTGTCCGGCTCCAACACTCAACTTGCCTCATCGGATTGGCACGTTTTGTGGGTCCGATTGCTTTCGGAGGTCGATTCTTTCAAAGCAGGACCGATTAAAGACTGTTGGTTTGTCTCAAATTGCCACCCGAGAACAGCCCATTTTGCTTGGTTTCGCACAAAGGTGGGATGATTCGGATGGGTGGATCTTCCTGCTCAAAAGAAGCCGATTGCGGTAAGAATGGTGTGGTTGAAATAGACACCCTGAGGAGTAAGGCAGAGCATAAGAGGAATGACACACACCGCCAAGTTGCGAAGGTTAAGCGTGGGTAAAGATGCTGGATGGTGCAACCGCTTTGGAGGCATTCGTTACATTGGAGCATCTTCTGCCTCGGTTGCAACAGCGTGCATGATGAATGAAGAGGGAGTGCTCATCCGGCTGGGTGGGTTTAAACGGTCAGTTAGCACACAGTGTGCGGTACTGCCTACTACCTCTGCTTCTGCTGAATAAATATGAGCTCTTTTATGTTGTTCGAGAATGGACAGTGTGACGAATAGAGGCACTGGAACTCTTCAGAACAGACAACGGAAGGTTCAAGAACGATTCAACGAAACAGAGATTTTCGGAAGCTTCAAGAAGTGTTACGGTCCAAGAGATTGATATGTAACAAAACAATAAAGATTAGTTTGATGTCATTTTATCTTAATCTCTCTGCCATTTTGCATGACTATACAAGGTTTTCTCCCATTTGAATCGCATACCCTTTAACACGATCTTTCCGGTGCGATTTGTACACTTTCCCTCATTGCTCGTGACTTCCCTATGATCGAGCGATTAGCGCGATATGCATGACAAAAGCAGACTGCATGCACGCCTTACCGAACTTCCTAATGAGCATCGCGGCGCATCGCTTCGTCAATACAACCGACCTCAACTGCACGGCCTGCATTCGGAAAAGAAATCAGCTACGATCGTGTTGAATGGAGCACGAATGCAAAACAACAAAAACCACCAAACGTCGATCGATACGGCCAACAGAAATGCGTGAAACAAAACACAACAAACAACCTCTAATGATACCGCCCCATGCGTACTAATGATATGCCGGCTTAATTATGATCAGCTACGAGCAGCGAGCTTTGCATGCTTGCCAGCGTTTGCGGTTTCACCAAAACATTGAGCGATCTCTTCTTGCCGCTGTCTTGTTGTGCAGTGTTTTTGTCACCCTGCGCCCATTTCATCCCATCGCTGAGCGCCGGCAGGGAAATTATTTAAGCCTCCATGAAAACATGCTGCATTTTAAAGGAAATTTTCCACCCATACGTACGATCAAGGAAGGAAAGTTCAAGAAACTTTCGATCGCGCTCGATCGCACTCCGTACGGGAAGATGCGTACTAATGGCGAATGGGTGGAAGGGCTGTGGAGAAACCAAGCATAATGGGACATTGACTGAGCCGAGCATGTGTATGAGAAACCGAGCATAATAATCCCGAACACAACCTTAAGCGCACCCAACAAAAGCGAAATCGTTGGACGCGCATTACGAGCTAATCAGATTTCCCGCAACACGCGTGAAATCATAATTAACGTTCGTTCTAGACCGAGCGAAGTTGGGAGCGAAGTCTGGGTGCGGACGCGCGCCAAACAAAAGCAAAAATCACGTACGCGGTTAATCATACGCTATAAACGCTCGGATCGGAAATCAGATAGCCTTAGGGCGAGAGGCACACCGGAAACGAAGCGTCGATGCACCGATGACACAACAAATTGCTTTTCACTTCTATTTCGAGGAGCTTAGAACTCACGCCGAGCCGTAAACATTAATCAGCTATCGTGACCTAGCTCTCTCGGTATGACCAAGAAGATTCGAAATGGAAGCAAAACCACGCGAAGGAACATAGGTTCAAAATTATGGGCAATTTTTGATCTTGTTTCCTGAACACCGAATAATGGGTCAATGGAACGAGCGGTTCCTTGGTTGGGCGTAGTAAAAAGGGTTAGGGAAGACGTCTCACTGTGATTTGGCAAACGAGTTGATTTAAATCCGTGTTCCTTGTACCGAAAAGTTTTTTATTCCCGGGTTCGTCGCTTACAGTCTTTTGTTCTTGTTGCTATGACGCGATTGGAGATGGACTTCAACCTTCCCTGCTTAATATGATGTTCTCACGATGTTGTAAGGATGATGTCAGTTGCTTTTTTAATTGCTGCTGAAGTTCCTATTTCGAGTTTAATTGATCAACAGTTTCAATTAAAATGAATAATTACTTTTTACTGCGCTTCAAGATACTTCAACTGACCGAAGCGTTAGTTAGTTACTCATAAAACACACATCTCATTGTAACTGTTGTTTGGTACCCTAAAACCAATACTCGGGCAGGCCAAACCGTTCAATCAGTATGCAGCACTCGTTAACAGACACCTCCGGCCGCTGAAACCCATCCAAATCTTGTAAAAGCGCCAACAAAACGGAAGCACACGAAACCGTCCCCAGACACAGACACACTTCGGAACGGAAAGCCCCAACAAACGGCACAGTACCGGTACGGAGAGTCAATCCATGCCCATCCAGCCCATGGTCCGATCGGATGGGATTGCGTATTGACGTGGGGCTTTACAAATTGATAGGGCTAGGCAACAAACGCACACAGGGAAGGGGTGTCGTACATCCAAAAATGGCCCACCCGTCAGTCTCGTGCCGTCCGTTTCGTTCGATTTCTTCTCGGCGTACGTGATCGACCCACTGGCGTGAACGTAACTGTAACCGATCCGTTCAAGCGATCGAATGATTATGCTGCTTGACACCGAATTTCGCACATTATCAGCTGACCGCGCACACGTGCAAGTGTTTGGGGGTAAGGAGGCGTCCTTCAACATGGTGGAGTTATTTTTCGTTAGCCATGGAGCGTCTTTTCACGCTTTTGGCGCTGGTTTGCGATAGGTAACGGAACTGTTGATATTTTGTTGAGTTTGCAAAGACTGTGAAACGTTTTGGAAGTTTAAGTATTGGACAAACAAAACCACTTTTATGAAAAAAGAAAATAAACATTAATCAATTGCTATTAGTTTTGCTATTTCGGGGAGCCCGAAAGATGCGATAGTAAAGATAAAATTACACCTAACATTTTTAAAAACTTTCATCATCTAGTGTGCTATTTGGTACTATTTTAGCACCCGATTAAACTAAATAAGTGTTCATACGATACTTTGACACAATAGCACATTGAATGAGTCGCCTAACTCGTTCCATCACAAACGCGATCACCAGATTTATTTAACCGATAAATTTGTCACATCCGCTTTTCCGGCCGTACGTCCGTTTCGATAATTTCTCTAGCTTTTGGGCCAATTATTTTCGGTGCCGTACCGAAACTGTAACGAATTGTGAAGTTGAGTGGAGTTAAATTCCGTGGGTGTGCGGCAACGGACCCCCGCTCGTTACTTTCCCTTTCTCTCGCGGTCCTCAATCGGCCACACTGACTGGTGCCTTGCTAGCTGAGTTCGGGACCACGTCGATCCGGTTCCGAATGCGATCTACCACGAAACGGGATTTCATAAAAGGAGAAACAAAAACGCACACACGTGCCGTGCCCAAACGAGGTGGTCCAGAGCGTGCCAAACTGCAATCGGTTTGCACTGTTGTGTTACAATGGAAATAACACAAACGAGCACGCGAACGGCCACTCGTTTGCACCGATTTTGTTGTTTTGTTTGGCTCGAACCGTGGAAATACTCGGGAAAGTGTTACTGCTTTTCCTCACCGGAATCAACCGATTGGCCGTGCTGTGGAATCGAGCTTCAACTCGATCTGAATATGTTCGGAAGGTAGCAAATCTGTACCGATGTGCGGGAGTGGGAGATGACGGGGTCTCGAATGCATTCGGTGGCACTGTGAGTTGATCTAGTTTTTTTTTTCATTTGTGAAACACTTCAAACTGGCTGGTCCAGTTTTGTTTGAGCGTGAAACGAGGCTGTTCACATGGCTGTCCACGAATTGCCTTACAAAAATGGTCCCAGTTCGGAACCGAACCGGGCGCTGGTGCTATAAACGACAGTCGAGCTGAATGAATTTTAATCGATCGGCTCGATCGCTTCATCGATCGATCAGCTGTGATTGCATTCCGTTGCAATCGTAATGGCGCGAACGGCCGAGGTTTTGTGTGTGCGGGCAATGAGTCGTTCCATGTTGGAAAATAAAATGAAAATAGTCAGCAGTTAAATGTATCGCGTTAGCTACATCACAAACAATTACGTATTAGCTGTTGTACAATTTATTACAGTTATCGTTACTATTTCCTTGTGAAAGCTATTGACTTTATTTTAAAAGCATCAAAGGAAAAAAAATGCACAAAGATAATTACAAATCAATAAACTCTTTGTCATTGTCATCAAAAATCTTTGGGGGTTTGTAATGCCCCCAAATGCTACCTCACTTTAAACTCCCCTTTGCACCGACTTCCAACACCCTTGAGCGACAAAGATCGACGCGCCTGATAGTTTCCTTCTTCATCTTCTCGCGGTTTTCTCAAGCAACTTTAGTCCCCACCAACCAGCTGGCTGAAACATAACGCAATGTCGTTAGCCCGGTTGCGATGAGTCATGCGCGATGAGTTCCGCAAATAAACCGCACGATCCTCGTTGCCAGGCCTGCCTCCTATGCTGCGTACGCTATTTGCTCAGTTGCCTTCACTTAGTCCGTCAGCCAGACGGCGGGTGGAAGCTGTATCGTGCCCTGCTCGTTACGGCCTTACGACCGAGGGTGATATCGTGGTGCGCGTTCAATGTTTGCGAACCGTCGTTCGGGTGTTTGTTTGCTCAAACAGTAGCCATGCCGTTGTTACGCTACACGTCCACGTGTGAGTGTGTTCTATGCAATCTGTTTCGATTTCGTGCGCTTCGTGTACAATGTTACCTCATAAAAACGCCAGTGGCAATCAATGGACAGTCTGGAAGCCTGGGTTTTGGGCCTTAAAGACACGTGCGTACCGAAATCATGCCAACCACCGCCGACAGCTCCTCCAACTGCTCTTCACGGTGTGGACCGTGTCGAATGACCGTTTTGCCAACGCCGTTCCACGCCCGATTGCTTATGCTAATCTGGTTGACATTGAACAGCTACAGCGACACCGAAATACCGCCACAGGGTGGTGTTTCAAGTCGTTCGCATTCTCCGTTGCTGGCTGACATTTTACGGCCATTGTGTAAGTCGTTTGTAGAATTCCACAAATTCCACACGATCGGGAGAGTTGCTAGTATGATAGAGAGTCTAGTATTGAAGTGAAGTGCTCTGACATCATCTTAGCAAAGTCCGGGGCGATATCAAGAAGCTATAAATGCGTCCGAGACTTGGTGTGAAAAGCACATCGGATGACATTGAACGCGTGGTCGTCCATCAGCCGCCCGACAGCTTTAACTGCACCGGAACCGAAAACGACAACCGTTGAAATTCCGGTCCACACCGTACCGTTTCGGTTCATTGTGTGCTAAGGTGTAAATAGCACTCGTGCCGGACAAATGTCAAGGATGCAGATGGCACGGAAACGGTAAATGTGATACGTTTCCGCAACAAGACGGCTAGAGTACTCCGTTCGCTAGTAGCTATGGGAAAAGACGCCAACGTCTGGGGGCGTTTCAATTTTGACAAATTCTGCTGACATTCGTCAAGCGTCATCCAAAAGTTCTAGCCTCCGATTGTCTGTCTCGTCCAAGGTTCGCCCAAAATGGGAAGCGCGAACAATCGTAACATCCCGTCCAATGACTTCTAATGAGTGGTGCAAAACGGCTAGACCGTGGTTGAGATCTCAGCCAAAAATTCAATCGGATTGGAGTTGGCGTTACGAGGCCAGAAGGGTAAGAACAATCTTTCCGCTGTGCGATTTATTCTCTTCCCAGTGGCCACTAACGGGGCCGTTGCGCGTTTGATGTTGAAATGACGCCACGGAAGCCACGCAGATGAAGAGGGAAACGGAATGGAATGCTGTAGTGGACTGAAATTGTGTTCTCATGCAGAACGGACACGATTACACAGTCAGCACAGTGGCTGGTACGGTGAGCGGGAGAGTAAGCTTGGGCCATGATTAAAGGTGGTAAACATTCTTCAGCAGCGAAACTGATCCATGCATGAAAGCACGAACCGAAGCAAAAAAGCCTTTTGTGCATACTTGGGCTTGGATCAGGGCGTCTCGTCTTATCCGCTGCTGAAATACGGCGGGAACATGAACACCGTTGCATATTCGTGAAAGATGTTGTATCCGTCTCCCCGTGCACTGCACGTCTTCATTTCTCAACGGCTCAAATGTTGGTCGGTGTGTTTGAGTGCGTTTATGAATATTTGATGAGCCCTATGTGTAGCTAAGTCAGTACTACTCGCTTACACAAATGCGTTTCATATCGTTCAAGTGATGCGATCGAACGTGCCAAGACGATTGACTAGATCGTTTTGAAAGCGCGATTTGATGCTCACTGATGATGTCATTCGGATTAGCACACCTCTCTGAACACGACGCGACCATTCGGTACGATCAAACTACGTCAAAGTACGATACTTCCCATTCTACCCAGCGAAGAAAACAGCAAAAAGAGCACACAAAAAACTCGAGAACACTGAAATACCGAAGCGGTATGGTAAGGCAATCACACCACACCCTGGCACTACACGAGTAGAGGTGAGAAGGCAAAAATCCATCGCCGACAACACTCCGGATGGCAATGGTAAAGGTGCTGCCAGCTAGCATGACACCTTTACGCTTCATTTCATATTCATACCGCGTGTATCGGCGGTGTTACGGACAGCCCAATCAAACAACCTCTGGACCGGTAGGACGGGGAGACTCTACTGAATCGAATCGTACTGCACTGTCTTAGCGAGAGAAACTTTCATTTCGTCCCCTTTGCTTCTTGATTTTGGAGACAGATCTGTCTGGGGGAAGACGGTAAGCTTCTGGAGCAGCATGCCGAAGATCGATGACATCGAGATGTTAACCTTCTGATAAACACCTTTTCGTGGATTCACTCACCTTGGGGTGATGGAGGGGTGGAATTTAAATTTCTTATCTTCCACTCACGGCGATACTTTTTCGATCATCGGGGTGTTTCTTTCTACGCCACACTGTTTACAACGCAATTTCCACAAAGAGCATTAGCAGCGTTGCTTTTCGTTGCAACACAACCACCACAAGCATGGAGATTGCTGCGATCGATCTGCAGTGGAATTTGATGCAATTTGCACTGAGATGCATACGATGAATCAGGGCCGCGGCAGGAAAGCAAAACTCTCTCAATGCTACACTTCACCCGCACACATACTCGCGGAATTGCAAGCACGATCCACACATAATGCACGTTTCGCCCAGCGGTGGGATTCAAAATTCACCGATCATCACGCACCCGGCGTCGGTAGGCACGTTTGCACCATCAAGTGCATTCGCTACTTCGTTTCGTTAAAACTCGAACTTCGTTTCGGGTGTTTTGTGTGTGTATGTGTTTTTATGTTTCGATTGTTGTGAGTTTTGTTTTTTCATTCCACTTCGCTACACAAACCCGCTGATGATGACGGACGCGCACCACGTACGACCAAACGGAACGACGGAAAGACTGCAACTGGTAGTTGGTTCGACAGACGACGAACCACTGCCGGATCGGGTGGAGCAAGATCGGGTGTCTTGTAGCGAGTCGTGCCCACGAGTCGGTGGATGCTTGTTGCTTCAGCTTCGGCTTCGCGGTACAGCCTCACACGATAGGTTGATCTTATGCGATCATATACTAGTGTTACATGCAATTCTTACTTACTGAACATTACTACCGAAATTTGGAATTTTAAATAAAATAAACTATCCACTATATTGCATTTAAATTAGAAAAGTAAACACACAGTAAGCAACGACACAGTGTGTAGGTCAGCAACATTTCAATGCACCCACTCACCTTCTCACTGTTCTTCCCATACTCACTGAGGCGCCTAAAGGTATGCAATCGTATGCTCATCTAAGTGATTCTATCTGCAACTAACCAACAGACCAATACAACATACTATTGCACATCTTTATTCGAAACTCTGCTCCATGATCATACACATCCTAGTAATGTAACGTATGCAGTACATTACCTTCGCTTAGCCCGAAATTTGACCGGCGACAGTGCCGAGAGTGTTTGCCAACTGTACCAGAGTGGTCTGGAGCGTAGTCAACCCGGTCTGATTGAGCGCGGCCAGATTGTTGGCAAGCGTCAGCAGAACCGTCTGCACATTTCCGAGGGCCGGCACCAGAGTCGTGAGTGTCGTGCCGGCACCGGCAACGATGCTCGAGATTTGTGCCAGGGCATTGTTCAGCAGACCGCTCGCCACTTGCAGTGCGCTCGAAGGAACGGCGATGAGTGTGAAGACGGTGTTACCCAAAGCAAACACTAGGGACAATACGTTTGCAACAATCGTCTGGGTGGCAGCTCCACCCGCGGCAATAACATTATTCACCAGTGTGGTAAGCTGTGACACTAGACCAGTGATGATCTGTCCTACGTTGTTGAGGAGGTTGGCTATGCCTCCGAACTGAGGAGCCGCCTGGGTGGCCTACATTTTTGTACGGTTCAAGTAATTAGTATACCGTTCGCTAGATTTCACACTGTGTTTGTAATACTTACCACGGCAAGGCACACGCATAGAGCCACAACGTATACAGCTTTCATTTTAACTACAGGATGGAGAACAAAACGACCCTCGATGCAGCACTGTACGACTTACAGATGAAGTATGATAAGGTTTGTGATCAGCAGCAAGCCTTTTTATACATCCAAAAAAGTGCAAGAAACACAATTAATAAACTCCAACAACAGATCAGATTGTTCCATTCCCTGCATCAGAACATTCGCGGTTGCCAAAACGTTCTCATCTCTGTAAAAAATGCTTTCGATACTGGAACAAGCATTGAATGATTGTCTTTCTCTGATAACGAATGTCTGGATCGACACGAAGGTTTTCCTCTTTTTACATAATATTAGAAAGTATTTGATACAGATGTATTGTGTTGTTTTTATTTTTAAGAATTTGTTTGTCCAGCTGCTTGCAATTTCACCATACTTGAACTTTTACCGGATCCGAAGTAGTTAATGTAAATGTAATAAATGATTCTTATTGTAACGATGCTAGTTGTATCTTGCAAATAGAGTATATAATCTAGATCATTTGGCATCCATAGCACAACATCAGAGGTTTGAACGACTATTTTTAGTTTCGTTGAATCTATGAGCTCATTAGTTTTGCTTTACACGAACCCTGGTGATGACATTCTGAAGTGATGGACGGTCGCAATTCACGCGATCATTACACTATGTTTGCTAATGGTAGCCTAATCGTCTAGTCTACAATGTGCGTAAACGAAATATGGTTATAATACAATCGGTTACATTGTTTTGGAGTTCGGTTTTGCGTAAAACATGATCTCCGTGTTGTCAGTGTACCTAATTCCCTCGATCAAACATAAGCCCGCTTCAATGAAGTTTGCTTCACTGTACTACGTGAGGTATAGGTGTGCGCAGGATTACCGTAAAATCTTTTTTCTGTCCTTGTCATAAAACCCACTTTCCGTGGTTTTCACATTTCTTTTGTAGCGTATCGCTCGCTGTCACAGCATTTCAGTTCATCTGCTTCGACGGGAACCGACAAGAGTGTAGCTTGAACAATCTGTCTCCCAACAACGAGGGAACCTTTGTGCTGCAGCATATACCGCACGATACGCACATTTTAACCTTCGCACAGCTGCAAACGACAACCATCGATCACGTTTTGCTTGGTGCAATGCCTCCGTTCGTGACGAGTGTGCTGGTGAGCGACTCGTATTGCGTTACAAATCTAGTAGTGCCAGCGAATACTACCTTCACGACACTGCGCATAGTCCAAACCAACCTGCGAAATGTGTGGATCCAGAAAAATAGTAACCTTCCTCAACTAATCATTGAAAGGGCTCAGCTCCAACACATCCCAGCCTTTTTGGTGATGCTGCGAAGTTTGGTTTACGTTAAAATAAGCTTCACTCCATTGAATCATTTGGACGTGCAATTGTTCTGCAACTTTGCCCAACTTCAAATTGTTGACCTTAGAGACAATAGAATAGAGTCCGTTGCTGGTTCAGAGCACATCGAATGCAGTTCACCGTTGGTGGAGCTGCTCCATAGAAATAATCGACTCAGCCAGATTAACCCAACCGTGTTTGCACCGTTTCGTAACCTCATTCTAATTGATCTTTCGTATAACATCATTGAATCAATTAAGGGACGTTTCATAAACACGGAAATTGAACAACTCATAATGAAAAATAACTTACTAACGCAGATCGACCTTTGCGAGTGGAACACGATGCCCAACATGTCTTACCTCTACTTGGAAAAGAATAAGCTCACTAGCGTGCCGAAATGCTTGGACACGTTGCCCAATCTATATTCCATAAGTCTAGAACATAATTTGTTATCTAACGTCACGCTGGATGTCTTTACTCCGCTCAAAAGCTTGCAGTACCTACGGCTCTCCTGGAACCCGATAATGTCGTTGACTTTGTGCGAAGCATCGTTTCCACCCAGCTTGATGGATATAGATGTAAGGTTTAGCAATCTGGAGCACTTGAACGTTTCGCAAGAATTGTTACAAAAAGTGAATATACATGTATGAAAAAATATTTTATATTAGATTGAGATTAGAAGAGTAGGAGTAGAGCAAAATTCCTAGACGTGTAAGCGCCAGCGCTCTACACCGCATTAAGCTTCTGAACACGTGCTCAGTAAAGCACTTGATCCTTTGTACTGCCGTTAATGATCTATTGTTCAATTTTAAAAGGTTTTTTTGGGGTTTTGTTTTGTCACATTGAAACATTGCTTGCAGGTTCGGAAGTTCGTTGTTAACGATCAATTTTGATGAAGAGCATACATAAAAGGATCTATACACACAACGACAGTTTCAGTCATGATGCGTGTGGTAACGCTTAACGCCCGCAGAAAGTTTCGTTTGCTGCTCACGTCCTCTTATAGCCTGCTCGTTGTCACTGTCCTTGCAATGCGTATCACAGCGTTTAAGTTTCGTTGTCAGGAGCGAGACGTCAACTACATGTGCACCATATCGAACTATAATCCAAAACTGGAGGGCACGTTTGTATTCAACCATGTCCCGAATACCACAAAAAGCATCGTTTTTAAAAATCTCATCAACCTTCCCATCGTGGCCAGATCGTTGTTCGCCAACATACCACCCTCTACCAAAACGATAAAGTTGAGTGAGTCTAGCGAAGTGAAAACTATCGTAGTGCCGAACGTTACGTCCATTCAAGAGCTAACTATTGCGGAGCCTACGGTCAGTCGGATTCTTTTCCAACCGAATGGTACCCTTTCGAGGTTGATCATCACGGCCAGCAGCTTAACGACAGTTCCACCAACGCTACACAACCTAGTCAATCTATCCTTCTTAAAGCTCAGCCAATCACCGCTCGAACACATCAGCCTCGATCGGTTCTGTAACTTTTCGAAGCTGGATGATCTGAATTTAAGAAATAATCTCATCGCTACGCTAAGCTTCCGGTCGTCTGCTCCAACACAGTGCTGTCCATCGTTGGTTAAGCTCACGATTGGTAGCAACAAGCTCAAAAGCATTAATATGACTCTGTTTGCAAGCATGCGCGCACTGGCAATACTCGATCTGGAGTACAACGCAATAGAGACCGTTGTGGGTCGTTTTACCAATCCCAGCATTAAAACGGTCGTACTGTCCAACAACAACCTGCTATCTATCAATCTGTGCGACTGGAACACGATGCCATTGATCGTTTCATTTTCCTTCGTGGGAAATAGCTTGTTGCGCATTCCACGGTGCTTGGGCCGCATGCCAAGGGTGAAGTTTATCAACTTTAATCACAACAAGCTGACCAGAATTTCGCTCGAGCCGTTTGCAATGCTGAACGAGCTACGGTCACTATTTTTCAGCAGCAATGCAATCCGCGAAGTTGTCCCCACTAAGGACGGTGGAGTACCGGTTAGCTTGCAGGAAATCTATCTCAATCGTAATCCTTTGAGGCTAGAGAAGTATGTAAACATGTTTCCACCGACGGTGAAAATATACAGCTAACAGGATTGGTAGGGATGTTTTCATGAGATGAAATGGGTGGCGCGTAATGCCATTTTAAATGCACTTTATTGCGTGTAAAGAATGCAATGGAAATAAATGTACTTTTATTCGTCTTTCGTGTTTGAAATTGAAATAAATGATTACATTGTAGCAACACTGAATGTGTAATCATTTCAAACACATGTTGGGTAATAAGATCGTTGCGAGCATGATAGTCGAGGGCCCGGATGCAACATTCCACTCAACGGTCCTTTTAACAATACGATCAGCATTTGACTGATCATCTCGATCTCATAAAGCTCAGCTAAGGATAGGTACAATCACATTAACCTACACGGCTACAATTGATGCATTTTTGCTACTACAACATTAGATCATCCGATCTTTAATCATGTTTTTTTTTTTCATGCATCAACTTCTAGTAAACAGAACTGATTCGGATTTCACACTTTTCAATTGTGTTTTGCATTGGAAAATTTGCCTAGTCACATATACATATGATGGGTGACATTAGCAGGTTGTTAATTCCTTTCGAAATTAATTGAATTTCCCTTCACACGATCATCACGGTTTGCCGTGATCCCATTATCGCTGGCTATCAGCAGCGTTACAATAATTTCACCTGTTTTTGCTCCATTTTCCACCTAATGTCATTTAAAGCGCTGTACCTAGAAAAATAGATACATTAGTTTTGTTTTACAACGCGTCCCAGTGATTTCAGTGTGTTCTATAGGTGCTTTGCAGCCATGTCGGCTGATTTCTTCGCGGTCCGTTGTTGGTTCCTGTTTGGTGCATTATTGTCCTTGGTGATTGGAGTTGAGTGGTCTTGTGAGGGTTCCACCGACACACAATGCACCGTCTACAATCTGAATCCCTTGGACAGTAACTTCTCGTCACTGCGAACCAAACTTCCAAATGAGATCACGTCGATACACTTTAAACATTTAGACAGTTTAACGTTCGATCACTCAATCATTAACCACATCCCAGCAATGACCGAAACGCTGAAAATCAGTGACTCAAGACCTCTGTTACATTTTTTCCTGCCCAGACAATGCACCATCCATCGTCTGATCATTGCAAAAACCAATCTCAATTGGATACACTTCCAGACAAACGATGCCGTCTCTATGGTGACGATCGTTTCCAGCAATCTACAGATGGTGCCACCTTCACTGCGCAACCTGCAGAATGTAAGGCATATCAAGCTACAGAAATCCTACATCCGATACCTGAATCTGGACCTGCTGCAATGGTTAAGTAAGCTGGATACGTTGGATTTGATGTACAACAAAATTCATACCATTGCCTGCACCTTAAAATGGCTTGAACAGCGAAGCCTCCTCGCGTTAAACCTACGCAGCAATCAGCTAAAGATGCTAAACCTCGAGATTCTTCCGGTGATTGGATTGTTTGAGCATGTGGACTTATCGCACAATAAAATAGAGTTACTGGTAGGACGGTTCTCGAGCGACTATCTGGCCAGTCTTATGGTTACTCACAATCGTCTTAAGGCGGTCGACTTTTGCCAGTGGGAACCGATCCCATCCCTCGAAAGGCTATCGTTCGAGGCCAACGAGCTTAGCACCATTCCGAACTGTATGCATCATCTGTCGAACCTCACGTACATTAGCTTCGCCAAAAACAAGCTATCCCAGGTCAACATGGACGATTTTGGAGCGATGGAGAACTTAACGACGTTGGACTTTTCGGCAAACCGCATATCCTTAATAACGTTCCGAGAGGAAAGCTATCCCGTACAATTGTCGACGCTTGTTTTGCGAGATAACAAGCCAGATTGTCGGTTTTCACCTGATAAGACGTTCTGTCCGGTGGATGTGGAATTCAAATCAAAGGCACCGTTCCAAAATAACTGGACCAGACAGAACAGCACATTCCACAGGCAGCTGGTCATTGTAAAGTAAAGTAAAAAGCTAATAAAACGTTGATTACCACTTGGTTGTAGTACATGCTGTTCAAAATCACATTATCATTACGTTATAAGTCCACTTACTTCCTATATTACTTATCAGATCGCGCCTGATCGTTCGTGGACTAATTCTACACTTAGTGTCACCTCTTAGTGCTACAACCAAAGTATGATCCATCCGTTATTCTTCCTCTGGCTGCTATCACTATCCAGCTGGGCAGTTGGCTTCAAGTGGCAATGTGACGAATCTCACGCCAAGATGTGCACCATTTCGTATCTTGGTAAGGTAAAGACTGATCTCACCATGCTTAAAAACATAACAAAAGGGGCAAAGACCGTTCGTTTCGCGCGACTTACAATGCTGACACTAGATCAAGCGACGATCAAACTTGTATCGGCCAAGCTGAAGAATCTGGAAATCATTGATTCGAACCCGCTGCAGACACTCATAGTTCCAACCTACCTAGCCATTACTGACCTCTTCATACAGAAAACTCAGCTCAGTTGGATCCACTTTCAGCCAAACGATGCGATCGTCATGGTGTCCATCATGTTTAGCAAACTGCAACAGATACCACCGTCGATGAAGTATTTGAAAAACTTGCAATACATTGCCCTACAACATTCCCACATCCAGCATCTCAGTCTGGACCTGTTAAAGTGGTGCAGCTTGTTAGATACGGTGGATTTAATGTTTAATAATATCCACACCATTACCAGCACACTGCAAAGTGGGCATCAACGACGTCTCAAGGCACTTGTTTTGCATCACAATCAACTGACGGTCATCAATCTCGAGGTACTTACTCCGATTGGATGGTTCACGTATATTGATCTATCGTTCAATAAAATAGAGCTGCTGGTAGGTCGATTCACGGGCGACCACGTGACAAGCGTATCGTTTGCCTACAATCGTCTCAAAACGGTTGACTTTTGCCAATGGGAGCGGGTGAGCAATCTAGCTCTACTTTCGTTCCTGTCGAACGAGCTTTCTCGTGTACCGAACTGCATGAACCATCTTTCGAACCTCGAAAGCTTAAGCTTTGCTAGCAATAAGCTGACAAGCGTTAGTATGGATGCTTTTGCCGATATGGACAATCTGACGAAGTTGTACTTGTCGAACAATACGATACGTGAAATTACCTTCCACGAGGACAGACATCCGAAGCGACTTAAACAATTGGATATTAGTCACAATAAAATAAAGTGTGACCAGAGTGCTTCGGATAAACCGTTCTGCTCGTTAGACATCGACTTCCAACCAAGTTCCAAGCAGAGTGCTTGGGGACGGAATAAAAGCGACTTCAAAAGACAGTTAATTATTACTGTTTGATATTGTTACTACTTTTTCGGCTTTTGTTAATAAATCAATAAGGAAAGGAGCGGGTCTACCAAGTTATAGAAAACATGGCTTCACTTCCTTAATTTATTGACAAATTGTTTCGCAAATTGCACAAGTACAGGCCGCCGCAATTGTCCCATCCACCTACTTTTCAATCTGTCAGCGCTACTTCGGCAAACGTTCGTATCGTGGCCGACAGTTGCAGTGTTCGCGCAGAAATTTGTAAAAAATATACAGCACACCCAGCGCAAGAGGTACGATGAACATGATCACGTACGAGATCAGTTGATAGAAGCGTCGCGTCGTCCAGAGCACGGTATACTTCAGTGTGGTGCCATCTGTGAAGGGGTAAGAGGGACAAGGATTAGCTAATCATTTCTTGTCCGACGATTAAACTACCTACCGATCGCCGCATAACCGTATCCAATGTCCGGAACACTCATCCTATACGAGCACGTGGGGACGATGATTTCCAACAGCTCCTGCGTGTCCTGGTGGTAGCTTAGATCGAACGAATGTACCTTGTACGCCGTACGCTTGTCCTGACTCAGCGGCTTATACTGAACCGATTTCAACCGATTACGGTGTATGCGCGCGAACTGGGATACGTGCAGATGGGCCGAAAAGATCACGTTCGGCTTCAGATTGTGTATCGCTGTGTAGGTAAAGCTGGACGGTACGTCTAACACTGGCATGTGGCTGACAAAGATCCGCAGGTAGCGATCGGAAATGTCCGACCCAGTGCTGTCCACCATACGCGGATCGTTCAGCGTCATTTCTAGCGTGATCCGGTTGATGTTGTAGATCGTAAGGTTATCGTTAATCACCCATGCCGGACGTTCGGAGAAATACTGTCGGAAACGTCGCTTTGCAATCGGGTTCAAGGGCTGCCGGCCTTCACCGCCGATATCGTTATCGCCCGGGATATAGATCGCTTTCGCCGTCGGATGAGTTGGGAAGATCGCTCCGAAACGAGTGTAATACTCCTCGAAGTGATTCTCTGTCGAATCAGTACCCTCGTCCATCAAATCGCCCAGGAAGATGATCACATCCGGCTGCACATGCTCGACCGCTTGCTCATAGTACCACGCAAGATAGCGATCCGAGTCATAGTTGGCCAAACCAGCGTAGAAATGCGTGTCGAACGTTTTACCCAGAATTTGTGGATCCGCTACGAGCAGAATCCGTACACAGCCAGCTGTCGGAATGGAATCGTTATTAGCGCTACTCGCAACAATCAAAATTGTCATACACAGTTGCCTACCTTCTTTACAATAAATATTAGACCACTTTAACTTTTGTAACACATAAATAAGCACCTCATTGTACAGCACCAACAGTCCGAGCAGGATCACGTACACGCGCCACGCTGGATGAAGCCGGAGAAACTTTTTCTTCGTTCTGGCGAGCCAATTCTTTGCCATCGTGAAGGGAGGACGGTTCCGTGGCGATTAAGTTTCGAGATCACGATCGTTTCTCAAGCACCCACAATAGCTGCTGCATCCACGGTGTGTGTGGTTTCGTAACCTCGCTAGAAGGTGCTGCCCGCCGGCAACATTGTTCACGCGCGTGGCCTTAACGTGCTAGATAAACCGGTAGTGAGAAAGTGCAATATGGAACATCATTGTTTGTCTGGCGAGAAAAAAGGTGCAATAAAAACCATTTCACTTACTTTGTAAAGCCACCGAAGTATTGTTTGGGTTTGTGTACAAACAGTGATTTTGTTTTCGGTTCTTTTTTTACCTGTCAGCATACCAGCTGTTGGCTGCGTACTTTTCACGCAGGATACAAACACGAGAGTCGCGTGGATGACAAAACCGTATGTTTGTAATAGTTGCAATTTTGCCGGCCTTTTTCATTCTTATATACTCTACTAACAACACTGTCTATATGTTTACTATCTTTTTTCGGATATAATGTAGCACATTAAACGAGCTTCCTTTGTGTATTCCTACCATGGTTTCCGTGTATTATCGAATGATCATGTACTTTCAGTAATGCATTGACAAACGAACTTGTCACACTTTCATTTAACAATTATAACATTCAATAAGTTTAAGCCTTACAATTTATGCTTCTTGCGTATTAGAGCTTCATGACGATAAATACCGAGGTTCAAGTTGGTGGGGTAAGTTGTGGGCGCTCGGGCACTAGTGGGTCTTGCTCAAGTTGCCTTGCGTCAACTGCGAAGAGAGGATGGAGCCCTCTGTTGGTCCAAGAGCGACTAAATGAGAACATCTGCAACTCAGACTAGATTCCAATGTCTTCTTCAACGTTCGACACACCAGGGCGGCCAGCAACGTGTGGAACCACCAACTCTAGAAGAGAACGTGCTGTTCTTACTGCGGATGACGGAAGCTCTTGCCGGCATACTTTGCGCCGGCACCAAGCTCCTCCTCGATGCGCAGAATTTGGTTGTACTTGGCCAAACGCTCCGATCGGCACGGGGCGCCGGTCTTGATCTGGCCCGTGCTCAGACCCACCACCAGATCGGCGATGAACGTGTCCTCGGTTTCACCGGAACGATGCGAAACCATGGTGCCCCAGCCGTTCTTCTTTGCCAGCAGATGAGCATTGATCGACTCCGTGACCGAACCGATCTGGTTGACCTTCAGCAACAGACAGTTGCAAGCCTTCTTCTCGACGGCCGTGGCAATGCGCTTCGGGTTAGTTACGGTCAGATCGTCGCCGACGATCTGGATCGTGGTGTTAGCAGTGATCTTGCTCCACGCGTCCCAGTGGTCCTGGTCGAAGGGATCCTCAATACTGACGATCGGGAAGTCCTTAATGAAGCCCTGATACAGCTGCTCTAGCGCGTCGGGCGCCAACCAGGCGCTCGGGTCCGACTTCGGGTTCTTGAAGTCCAGATCGTACTTGCCCTCCTTGTGGAACTCGGAGGCGGCCACATCCATACCGATTTCGACCTTGCCGGTGTAGCCGGCCTTGGCGATGGCGTCCTGGATCAGGTTCAGCGCTTCCTTGTTCTCCAAAATGTTGGGGGCGAAACCACCCTCATCGCCGACGGCCGTTGCGTCCAGACCGAACTTGGCCTTGATCACGTTCTTCAGATGGTGATACACCTCGCTGCCAATCTTCATCGCCTCGGTAAAGGAGGACGCGCCGGTCGGCAGGATCATGAACTCCTGCATGGCCAGTTTGTTGCCGGCGTGGCTGCCACCGTTGATGACATTGAAGGCCGGCACCGGCAGGATGATGTTGGCATTGCCAGCGAGATCAGCAATGTGTTTGTACAGCGGGACTCCCTTCTTGGCTGCGCCGGCCTTGCAGATGGCCAACGAAACGCCCAGAATAGCGTTGGCACCGAGCTTCGACTTGTTCTCGGTTCCGTCAAGCTTCAGCATCAGCTCATCGAGCTAAACAGAGAAAGAAAGAGTAAACCCAAGTCATTAATACACCTCGTGCATACCTCGTTGCATAATATATCGTGTCTTGTCTCTTGTCCCGCATGATTAAAAATAGATCTCGATTCTTCCGCGCGGTGAGAGATCGACAACCTACCTCCTTCTGCTGGGTAACGCAAAGGTTGGAGCTCAGCACAGCCGGGGCAATGATCTTGTTGATGTTCTCAACCGCCTTCAGGACACCCTTGCCGTGCCAGTTGGCCTTCTCGTTGTCGCGCAGCTCCAGCGCCTCATGGACACCAGTAGACGCTCCAGACGGGACAGCGGCACGGAACAGTCCCAGATCGGTGACGAGGTCAACCTCAACGGTGGGGTTGCCACGGGAGTCGAAGATCTGACGGGCCTTAATACTCTTGAACGGCATCTTGGAACTGAAACAAGTAAGGAGAAGATAAAAAGCCGTTTTAGTACGTCACGTGTATCGTCAACCGAAAACCTCTCCTTCCAAAGAAACGTTCAAATCGTTTAAAATCTACGCCATGTACAAACACGGAGGCCTGCCTTACATAATTCCTCGGATCATGCTCGTTCGATGCAGTGAGAGTGATACAGGCCGTTGATTGTACGGTGCTATGTGTATTGACGCGGATGAATTTATGTTTTTATTTACGTGCTGACGTTACAAGCACGGAGGTTATCAGTGCAAGCCGGAATAGAACACACGATGGATGGGTCAAAAACACGACCGAAAAGGCAGAATAATGCTTGTTTGATATTATTTTGCGTTTCCTAGCGACAGTCCGATTTGCCCACACCTGGCACTGAGCGATTAACGTATCTCTTATCTAAGTAACTGAAGTGCTCATGAGTGTTGGGTAAAACAGTATTTGAACATTCTTAACTTTAAACTGGTGCTTGTACAACTTTCTAAATACGCTCTTGTATGATGAAATTTTTTGTTAAAAAATAGAATAGTAAACTTTTGAAAAATAAAGTCAAATTAACTAACATCTATCAAGTCAAACCAGATGTGATTGAATTAAGCAATATAATGCATCATTCAAGCGAAGGAAAAGGAAAACGTTTAACTTTGCATCACATTTTATCCACAACCATTAACGTTGACGTGGATGAAGGTGTGAGGTGACAACAGGGTAGTGTATGTTTCGCTATAAAGGAAGGGGATTTTGTTAGGCGCGTCTTCATTGACCTCTAGCTGTATCTAGAGGTCATTCGATACATATGCCGGATTAATACCCCAAACAACGCAAGTTTTCGTGTAAAATATCACCAATTCCATGTAGCAGGTAGTTAGCTAACATAATAGAATGATGTTTCGTCTTGTAAAATCATTAATACATACAGAGAAACCCTCGAAAAAGAAAGTCGCCTTATGTTGCGACCACTTTCGCCCACGGAAATGCTTTCCTTCACAGCCTCCTTATGCTCTTTCTCACCAACAAGCGATTGCCCGTTGTTGAAGCAAAGGATAGTGAAAAACGAAAGGTGACCTTTGGCTGATAAGCTCAAGGTTAAACGGTTCTATGGTACTCGGAAACGATCCGTAATCTACCCTGCCGGATGCACCAATTGAACCGCCTCACACACACACAACTTCTGAACAAACACAAAAGCGATTCTGAATGCAATTATTGTGTAATATACTGTAGTCTTTCTCACTTTCACACCACCACACGAGTTATTGCCGGTTGGAGGAAAAAAGGTTACACGGAAAGACGGGGCAATGCGGGATGGGGCGAGTAAGCAAAAGTTCTGGAAAAATTCGACGAAACGATATGTGCAAAATCGAACCGGAGAGGACTGGGTGCTTGGTATCAAACTGCCTTACGCCTTCGGAGCACCGAAACCAACCTAAATTGCAAAGATACTGGCTGAACACACTTACTTTATTCTTTTACTTTAGGGAAAGAAGATAGAGCACCGAGAGACCGAGCACCGTTTTCACTTCACTGTTTGCTGATAAATGAAGCCTCTAGTTCGCTGCAACGAAGATGATGTAAATTTACGGTGGATGGGATTTTGTACGCCGGCGCGCGAAGAACCACGGGCAGGTTGGGCAATTGTGACTAACTTGACAGAGAGGAGCCCATTGAAACCGCCGTTTTAGAGGAAAACATTAGATTAACCATTAGATTTCGCACGAAAAATATGCTTTAGATATTATTCTAAATTTTGCCTTATTTTCACATTAATTTGAAGAACACTAAGGTAACGTAAACGTGTACAAAAATTGACAAGTGTCTCTGTTGACAACAAGTTATGGTAGTGCCCGTTTTTCTAGTGTTTTAGTTTGACCTTGAGATGTTCTCTCTCTCGCGTGAATGAAGCACACACGACGAGACGCCGAATGTTGAGAGAACCGTTTGTCTCGCCCAGAATGCCGATCTTGATCGATTTCATCGTTTTTTATGTTGCTGTAATTGCAAAAAAGTGCATTGGAAATCAATTATGTACCGAGCATACAAATGGCTACAATTTCTTAAACTAGGCATCGCGAAGTTTGTGCAATTTCGTTATCCTGGTGCTATAGCCTTCCCCCAAAATTTCGCAATTATTGTGAAATTAAACAAGAAACTTTCTTCTCTGCCGCCGTTTGTCCGCTAATCAGGATCTTGACCTAGCTGGTCCTTAATCTTCACCTATTAAGTAACTAGCGCACACGTTCGTGTGGCTGAATTGGCTAGGATGCGAAACGAGCGTAACAGAAATGCCAACGGCTGCGGCTGCCAAACAACAGATCAATTCTTCACTTTCGCTTTGCCACCGAGATTCGATCGCAGAAAAGGTCACGTAAAGACTAGAAAAACTAACGCATTTGCGGAAACCGCGCTTAAAATAGTCACGTTGCGCGCACCATCGTAAGTGCATTGATCTTTGTTGTCACTGGCTGGTCGGTAGGAAGCGAAATTAATCCTTACACAACTCATTTAAAAAATCGCAACCCGTTTATTATGTACATATTTTGTTAGGGAATGAAATACGCATCTCTTAAAATTAGCTTTCTTTAGCAACTACTTCCTCTTGCTCTTCCACTTCCATCGGTTGTGCTTCGTTCTGATCCCCAGCATTATCCATCGCAACTTCGGCTGTCGTTTTATTACTTTCCTCTGTTTCGCTCGTTTCCATCGCCTTTTCCTTTGCTCCATTTTCCTCCCCTACGGTATCCTTGTTAATCGTCGGCGAGTCGATCGTTTCATTCCCTTTCTCCTCCGATGTATCCAGCGCTACTCTGTATTGTTCCTCGTCCCGCAGATTTTCCGTATTGCCGAAGCCGAATTGCTGCGTTTGCGGTTGCTGTGTGGCCCCGGGTTGACTGTCGAAGCGTTGAGGATCGTTCTCAATCGTGACGGAGTTGGTACAATCGCTCACCTTGTAGATACCGACCAGATAGTCCGACAGCTCGAACATGTTGGAGCGCAACGATATGATGATAAACTGTGCATTCTTGGTGCGTTCCTGTAAAAAAAAAACAAAAGGTGTGTTTAACAAATTTCCTTAAGTTTAATTCCCTCCCCATAGCAAGTTCACCTACCTTGATGTAGTGTGCAACGATCGAAACGTTCTTAAAGTCCAGCGCCGCGTCAATCTCATCCATCACGTACAGCGGTGACGGTTTGTAGTAGTGCAGGGCAAACACCAGCGCAAGCGATGAGAGCGTTTTCTCTCCACCGGAAAGGTTGGAAATCATCTTCCAGGACTTTTTCGGCGGTCGAACGCTGAACACAATACCCTCGTTGAACGGGTCCATCGAGTCAACCAGTTCCAGCTCGGCATCACCGCCGAGCGTTATCATCTGGTACATTTCCTTCAGTTTCTTCGTGATGATGTGAAATCCGCGCATAAACTCGGTAAAACGCTTCTTGCGCACGTCATCGTACAGTTGGCGCATTTCGTTTCGCTTGGCGGTGATTTCTTCCAATACGGCTACACGCTGAAGGTAGACTTGCTGCTTCTTCAAGAACTCCTCGATAACGGACAGGTTGGGTTTGTTCGTGTTGAGCTTTTCCTCCAGAATTGAAATCTGGTACTGCAGGTCGGGTAGTTTGTAACTATCGAGCTCTTCCTCCGTGTACTCTTTAAGCGGTTCTTGTGAAGGTTCACCGGGGATTTCGTGCAGCTTTAAGGGTTTCAGCTAAAAATGCGGGAAAGGAATATGGACATTTATTCTAAAAAAATATTGTACTTTTGAAACGTCCGTTGGCCTTTGACCAGAGGCAAACTAGATGCTTAAATCGCATGCGCTAAAAATGAGGCCAATGTTTTCATCGGTTGACAGTTTCGGGGGTGCTATATCCTCCCTTAATCTATCCACCACCAACGAGAACAGGCAAAGAACAGAACGAGAACAACTCCGACTGTTTACCTAACAAAGCGTAATCGAACGTAAAGCCACGTGCCTCCTGACCTATCCAGAAAATACACGCACCACTGTAAATCGATCGCATCTCGCCATCAAAACACCAAAATGGGAAGCTTCTTTTCACACCCGACCGGCATGGAAGTGGTCAAAAAGAATCAGGAATATATTTCCGAGATGAACAAAATAAAGGTAAGGAAGTGGACACACTGTTGGCGTGCAGGTTTTCATCCCATCTTTCCATGCGGCACAGATGGAACGCTGGATTCAGATGCACTTCCAGATAAAGGAGCGTGAAACGGCAATGCAAATCTCACGTGCACGGGAACTCTTCTACTGGCTCGCCTCGTTTTATGCCGTATCGACCGTCGGGCTGATTGGACGGTTCCGCACAACCAAGCGGCCGGGAACGCTTGCTCCAATCGTACCCCTGTCGTTCGTTGTCGCGTACTACGCCGATCTGGCTTACGGCACCAAGATACATCGAATACAAGGTGAGTCCGAAGAATCGATTTTGCTTGCTTAATATCCTTTACAAAATCCCGTTCCACAGCGGAAGCAGAAATGATAATGCACAATGAACCGGAGCTACTGGAATGGCCCAGCGGATTGCCAACGGTGTCCGAGATCGACTCGGCCCGACTCGATGTTGACGATAAAATTCGACTTCATCCTCATCAGCTGTAAAACGGGACAGTTTGTGTCCTAAGGATCGTCCACCGGATTCAGTATTACGAGGAGGACAGTGTGGGCTTTAGTGAGAGGAGTCCAAATTGTACACCAGTTAACACACCACCAACCAACACTGCACAACACAATGTTTGGAGTGAGATTGCACCAAAGTGGAACGTGTTAACAGCAACTTAGTTGTAAGACCATCTTCAGGATGGAGTTTTGCCTTTCCTACTATGCAATACTACAGTGAATTTAGTCGTCTACAAGCCATATCAGCATAATTTCCCATAATAGTCGCATTGTCTTTAGCACAAGACCAATTTCTACTGCACAGTCCTTCTCTGGATGTTCTTCTAGCGCATAAATTGTCCTTTTTTCTCGTCATTTTAACCGGTAGCCCGATTCTAACAACTATCCAAACAACAAAACGGTAACAATAACTGATAAGTGCATTTAATTCTTCTCGCTCTTGAACGAAATTACCTTTGAAAGGTACCGGAAAATGATAGGTAGATGGTTTTAAAAGAGAAACCGAAAAATCGGTTTCACCAGCATCCTAAATACGGCATGCAATAATAGCATTTACATTCTTGTACTGTTATTCCAACAACGATGAGCCTTGTTCTGGTGCGTGTGTATATGAGTGTGTTACTTTTTAAAATCGAATTCCTCAAATCCTGTTTAAATGCGTCAAAGCGTAACATTGCTGCATTCGATACGAGCATTTAATAAACGTACGTTAAACCTTACCTTGTCTCTCCAGTGCGGCAGTGTGTCCTTCGTTTCCTGTAGCTTCGTTTCGATCGTTTGCAGAATCTGTTCAAACTCGAGGCGCTTCATCTTACCCTCTGCTTCACGCTTCTGCAGTGCCACTATCTCCTTCTTGATGCTGGACGATCCTTCGTGGGCCTTTTCGATGGCCGCCTTCATATCTTCAAGCTCCTCGCTTAGCTTGCTTGCTTCCTCTTCCAGCAACGTACGCTCTTTGTTGCCTTGTAGAATAGCCTGCTCTGCGGCCTGTATTTCGCTCTCCATGCTCTTGATTTTGTCCTCTGATTTCTTCACATTTCGTTCTGACGTTTTGATGTCAACCGTCAGCTTCGAGATGTTTGCGGACAACTTGTCGATCTGCTTACTGAATCCACTGATTTTCGTCTGCAGTACCTTCACCTTGCTATTGGTGATTTCATTAATCTGGTCTGTGTAACGATCCACCTTTTTCTGCAGGCCGTCCGCCTTGCTAGACGAACTCTCGTACTCTTTCTTACATTCCGCCACCTTCGCTTCTAGCGCGCGTACCTTTTCCGGGTCGGAATGGGTGCGTGCCACACGCTCTTCTTGGGAATCGAGCTGATTCTTCAACCGGGGCATCTGTTGCGTGAGATTTGCAACATCCATGCGAATGCGCTTCAGTTCCATTTCCTGATGCTTCAGCTTCCCCGTTAGTTTCTGGATGGTTGCCTCCAGCTCACCTTGCTGCTCCTGCAGATAGTTGATCTGCGACTGGATTTCCTGTGCCCGGATCTGCATCTGTTCGATCTCGCGGCCGGAGACTCCTGCCGGTTCACTGGCGGACGTTTTCGTCTGCACTGAAGTGCCCATTCGACCACGCTGCTGAGACCGACCACCACCGGACATGGTACCGGACGTCTCGATAACGTCGCCGCCAAGCGTAACCACGCGGAAACGCTGCCGACCGTACGCAATCCGCTGACCTTGGTCGAGATTCTCCGCAACCAATGTATCACGGAGCGCGAAATAGAAAGCCGGCAGGACACGTTCATCTTCGACGCGAATCAAATCAAAAAGTCGTGGCACGTTTTCAGGTCTGAAAGGTGTAAAAAACTGACCGTTAATTTTCTATACAGAACAGTCCAGACATTACCGTTTCCACTTACGTATCGATTCTGGTATGACAGTTTCGCTCGTACTGTTGTATTTTCTCGAGCGCAATGAAAGATGCCCGACCAATGTCGTGCTGCTTCAAGAATTCGATGCAAGCCTTCGCTGTGTCGACCGTCTCCACTACAATGTGATCAAGCGAACCGCAGCACGTCGATATGGCAACGTCATACCGCGCATCGATACCACCGAGATTACCTAACCGACCAAGGATACCCGGAATGCGCCCTTCGTTCTTCTGGCGCATCAGCGCATCCAGCACCTTACCCTGCGACCGTGTGGACTGCATTGCTGCCATCGATTCCTGCAACTTGCCCTGCACATCCCGCAGCTTCTGGCGCAATTCTCTCTCTTCGTTTCCATTTTCCTGCAGCTTTTGTTTGGCCGTTTCCAGCTCATTGCGAGTGGCAGGCAGCGCTTCTTCGAGTGTCTGCAGACGTGCACGCTTCTCTTCGAGATCCTTTTCAGTCTCTTCGTACGAGTAGCGCAGCGACTCGAGCTTACGGCGTTCCGTCACTTCGTCATGCTGACAGATCTTCAGTTCGGATTCAGCGATCGATAAAGCTGACTTGCTTTCGTCTACCGCACGCTTCAGATCGATCAGCTCCGTCTGCAGCTTCTCCTTCTCTTCCAGCAATACTTTCGTTTCATCCTTCAGAGTGACCAAATTCTCCGTCAACTTGGCTTCGACTTCGGCTTTTTGACGAGTGAGTGACTCAATCTTGGCCTGTGACTCTTCTATTTCCTTCTGGTTCTTCTCAGGTACTGCCAGCAGTTCCTGAAGCCGCTTCCTTTCGGCAACGGCCTGCTCCATTGTCTTTTTGCGCCGCTCGTTGGTGGCCCTCATGTTTGCTTGCACTTTGGCAAACTGATCCAGTGAATTTTTCAACGTCGTTTCTTTGGCCTCCTTGGCGCTGACCAGAGCATCGTACTGCTTGATTTCCTCCTTCACAAGCTTCTCTTTCTCCATTCGTTCCGCCTTCAGTGCTTCGTACTTTTCGTCGTGACTCGCAAGAATTCCGGCCGCCTGCTCCCGTTCTACCTCGAACTCACCAATCTTGCGCTTCTGTTCGCAGAGGTACTTTTGTATCTGCTGATTTCGTGTGCGTGTCAGCGTGTTCTCGAGCTTCAGGTATTCTACCGCTTCCGTCATGGGCTTCTCCAGATCCTTCATTTCCCGTTCGGCCAGCTTGCAACGGTTGTGCTTTTCCGTGCGTTCTTCGTTCAGCGAATCCACCCGCTCGTTTATTTTCAGTAACGGCACCTTGTACCGCGTCGTACCAACGATGTCCTCAAGATACTCCAACAGTCCGCAATCGTTTTCCGTCTGCGCCTTCGATTTCATCATGGCAATCGACTCCACCTCACCCTGCAGGATGAGGAACCGATTGTGGTCCAGATCAATGCCGTGCTGTTTGAGAAGCTTCGACACTTCCTTAAAATGCACTCGTTTGTTGTCGATCGTATAGTACGAGCTGTTGTCCCGGAACGCTGTACGAGCGACGACAAATGCACTGTTTGGGACTTCATCGAACGATCCGTCCTCACGATCGATAATCTGCTTAAAATGAACGCCCACCGTGCAACTATTGGTGTTTGGATGCTTCGATGAGTTGTGCAACAACACCGACAGCTTCTTGGAGCGGATCTTCTGGGCCCGGTAACCGAACACGAACAACATTGAATCGATCACGTTACTTTTCCCACTGCCGTTTGGTCCAATGATGGCAGAGAACCTTTGATGAAACGGTCCTAGCATAACGTGACCGGCATAGCTCTTGAAGTTGTAGTTTGATATGCATTCAATAATTAAACGAGGACCTTTACACTCGGTCGAACAGTAGGGGGGTACTGGCGGCGGAATGTAGATGCCACCGATGCGCGTCCCTCCCTCCTCGTCTTCCGACATCAGCGCATCTTCATCAACGTCGGCTTCCATCGGTTCCGGAGTTTGCTGTTGCTGCGCTGCAGCTTTGTTCACTTTATCACCGCCGGAGCGACGTTTCGTTGCACTACTCATTCTAATGCAACTGAAATTAGATAATTTTATATTCGACACCACTTTTTACGCACGAAATCTTACTCCAACACGGAAGCTGTACGCTTGCTGGACCCGCTTACAAATGCCGCGCGATAGACGCTTTTTGTTTGTGTTTGTTGACGTTAAATGACGTTTGACCAAATTCAAAAAGTTTCAACTGTCATTTTCGCCAGCTGACAGCACGTGCGCAAAGGCAGAAAGAGAAAATACCGTTGAGAACCGGTTCGCATGTTACCGCAAATATGCATACGTACTTTCATTTAATGTAGGTATTTATTTTATTATTATTTCAGAAAAGCTTAACGTCTTGGACAACAACCAAAACTACTGCGACGATTGTCGCTATACTCCAATAGTCCAATGAATGATTCCTACTGATCAAGAATGATTTATTACTTTCAAGTACACACACAACATATCTATTATACCCATCGCTCTAGGCAAATATTTTCTCTTCTCTTCGCTTTTTCGTAACTACTGTACCAGGTTTGTGCTGTGCATCGGGATGGTTCATCAGTTCCGGAGGGCACACCGACACCGGACTAGACATGAGCATCTGCTTCAGATCGTAGAACAGGTGACTGTCTTCCTTGGTACAGAACGAGATCGCACAACCAGTCTTTCCAGCACGACCCGTACGTCCAATACGATGCGTGTAGTCTTCGATCGATTTCGCCATATCGTAGTTGATGACCAGCGACACGTCCTTGATGTCAATACCACGACCAGCCACATCCGTCGCGACCAGAATGTCCTTCGACCCGTTCTTGAGCGATGCCAGCGCATACTCACGCTGCTCCTGACCCTTGCCACCGTGCAGCGTGCAAGCATTGTAGCCCAACTTCTCGAGGCCCTTGGCCAGCACGTCCGCTCCCTTCTTCTGATTGACGAAAATGATGCACGGAGGCTCGACGCCACGTGACAAAATCTCCATCAGCTTCTTGCGTTTGTCGTTTTCACCCATAATGTGTATGATTTGTTCCGTGCGCTCCGTCGGCTTACCGATCGACCCGATGTACACCGTGGCCGGTCGACGAAGGTACGTCCTGGCGAGTCGTTCCACAGCCGGTGGCATAGTTGCGGTAAACATCACCGTTTGTCGGTACTTTTTCTTCGTGTTGAAGTTCTCCATTAGCTTGGATGCATCTTCCGCTTCCTCCGTGTCCGGCTTCAGGTTCGATACGGGCATGTACTCCAGAATCTTCTGTACGTCCGGTTCGAAGCCCATGTCAATCATACGATCTGCTTCGTCCATAACGATGTACGTACACTGGTTCAGTACAAGATACCGATTTTCCAGTACATCAATCAGACGACCCGGAGTGGCAATTACGATCTCACAGCCCAACCGCAGCCGGAAACCTTGCTCTTCACGGGACAAACCACCGACAACGACAACGGTACGAATTCCAAGCGGTGTGCCGAACTTTTGCGTTTCCTCCTCGATTTGCTGGGCGAGCTCACGTGTAGGCGCCAAAATAATCGCATACGGACCCTGGTCAGCCGTCTCGAGACGATCGATTTTCGGCAGTGATTGGATCCATGTCAGCAGTGGAATAAGGAAAGCCAGTGTTTTACCCGAACCAGTCTCAGCAATACCGATAATGTCACGGTTCTGCAGCCCGATCGGGATGGCCTGCCTCTGAATCGGTGTCGGATCTTTGTATCCAACCTTGTCGATGATCTCCAAAATCTCTTTCGGAAAACCAGACTCTTTCCACGAGCGGATCGGGTTCGGAATCTTGCCGCCCTTGATCGTGATGTTGTAATCCTCCCGGAAGATACGCCAATCGCGCTCCGTCATCTCATCCACATCCTTCTCCGACCAGTGCCGATCGTCCCACTTCTGTTTATCCTCCTTCTTCTTTACCTTCTTCAACCGTACCTTTTCTTGCTCCTTCTCCGCCTCGGTACGACGTTTCTCGAGCAGATCGCCATAAAATTTGCTCTGTTTGCGCTTCTGCTCCTTGATGTCGATGCCGGCCACGTGTCCACGGCCGTAAAACTGCACGTGATGACGCTCCTTGTACAGATTGTTGTAGTCGATCGAAGTGTCCTCACCTGCATCCCAATCGAACACAAACTTACGATCGTTCAAGCGTCGCACACGCCGTTTCTTCTTTACAATGCCCAGATACCGCTCCCGAATGGCTTCTTGCTCCTTTTCCTTGTCTTTTACCACCGGCTCGGCTTCCGTGCCTGGCGCTCCGGAACGCCGTTTGTCCGCATCTTTATCCTTATCTCGCTCATCGCTTATAACCTTTCGCTCTCGCTCTCGCCGATCGTACTTGTCCAGAGGGTCACGCTTTTCTCGATTCAACAGGGTCGTGACGGGCACATCACCAAACTTTGGTACGTTCGCGGCGGCTGCCGCTTTCATAGCTGCCACCTCTTCCTGCCTGCGCTTCAATGCTTCTGCGGCACGCTGCTCCTTACTGATAAAAACCGGCTTACTACGAGCGGCCTCTTCCGCCTTCTTTTTTGCCAGCAGTTCCTCCAGTGAAAGTGGTTCCTTTTTCACAAGTTCTCCCTTAGCCAATGCTTTCGCGTCCCCCTTTTTCTGCTCTTCCTCCTGCTCCTCGTCCAGCTTGTCTTTCCGTGACTTATCCTTTTCTTCGACTCGGTCTCGATCTCGGTCTCGGTCGCGGTCCCGTTCACGTTCACGTTCACGGTCCCGATCGGCTCGTTCGGCTCGGTCCCGGTCTGCCGGGCGGTCTCTTTGCTGCGCATCCCGGTGGCGTTCACGTTCCCGATCACGTCGACGTTCCCACTCGCGATCTCGTTCCCGGTCTCGTTCCCGCTCCCGGTCTCGCTCACGTTCAACTCGGTCCCGGTCTCGATCACGCTCTCGTTCACGTTCTCTTTCACGGTCCCGATCCGGCCGGGTATCGCGCTCCCGGGAACGGGATCTGCGTTTCTCGTTCACCATCTTAAGCGGCGGTTTAAATTGATGAGTAACAGTATTCTGGAATATGAAAAGGGATAGTTATCGTGAGAGTAGCTTATCACAGGGTCTTTTTATCGAATTTATGCTTTAAAATGGTAAATAATAACTTTTTTTGTGTTGTGTGGTTTGCGTCTGGTAGGGTTTGTAAACAATTCGCTTTCAGCTAGATTTGACAGCTTTTTTGCCCCTTCAGGAACGCCATTACTACAGTGGTTGCCACAAATGGTTTCCCTACATCGCGTGTTGCTGGATTTTTACTATTTCAAATTGACAGTTGGAAGATTTTCCACAATTTATGAATAATTTATTCTGTTTTGTATATATGACTGTATCTTTTAATAAATGATGTTTTTTTTTTTTGCATTATAAATGCAACTCAAGTTGAAAATGTTCCTCGAATATGAGAAAAATGAATATTTTAATGGAGCCTACACGAGCTAGTTGGAAACTATTTTTGACTACTTTATGTCACGTGCATTTAAACATCAAAAGGGTTACATGCAGTAAACGGCTTTCGAAAGTCATCCAATCATTAGTAAAGTTGCATAGATCATAACCAGGCCATAAAATAAACCACTAAACAATGCACTTCTTGGCACCCTTTATGCTACACCTAACTGTTTATGATTTGATCTCGAGCCTAATTACGTGCACGAATTGGTCATTGAACGCACAATTTAATTATACCTGTTCGCGCGAACTCGTCTTGTGTGAGTGTGTGTATGCTCGCAACGATAATGTATCAGCTAATGGTTTCCAAAACAAGCGGCCCCATCAACTCCACCCCGGACACTCCTGCTCTTTTCCACCGGGTCCTGGACGCTGGACAGGCGGGGAAGGTTCAAATTTCCGGTTAATGACATAATTGCACACCGTTAGAATAAATCGAGAAAAGCTCAGCGCCTCTAATATACATGAGCACCGCAACGGACATGCACTACGGGTAACCTTAGCGCAACCCCGGCTAAACCCTGAGGGCACGATGGGTTTGCTTCCGTTTTCACCTCATCTCTTTCTTTTGTTTTCCACAAGTCATCCGCCCTCTCCGTTGAACCACTAGACGAAATTAATCCATCATCCATTAATCGATATTGACCGCTGGTAGCCATCGGTCGGAGGGCTCTGATTGCAATCCAAAGCTCTGCCCAGTCTCCATTGTCTTCTTCCGAATTCCAATCGTAGATCGATACAAACGATCGATGCTGCACGGTGCACGCAAAGTACACTCACCTTCAGCGAAGAATCGCCAAAAGAACAAATATTACCTCCGTGTAAAGTTTTGGGGAAAAATCCAGCAGAAAATAAATGCCAAGAACGGCGGAAAATGGTCAAATGCTAGAAAATGCTCAATGCTAGAAAACAACGAAAGCGCGCGCACACGCACGCCCGGGGGCCCCAATGCCTCGTGGTAAGCCGGAAATAAAGTGAACCAAACACCTTTTTGGCGTTATCTATCTCTTTTACGCTCCTTTCCGACTCGGGGGCATCATTTCCAAAAAATCACCCCAACCCTCCTCGGAGGCTGCTCCTCAATTAGAGCATGTGGAAGAGCAAAACACATTGGAAGTGTAAAAGAGCACACCCGGCCCAACCCCTTCGTGGGTCAGCGTGCCTTTGGAAGAAAGTGGTGCGGCTTCGCGGTTCGAGCAAAACCTCTGTCTCGGGGAGAACACCCCAATCGAGAACGAGGTGGAAAAGATCGCGAAGATTACACGATCGGACGCCGATTCATTGGCGTTAACCCTTCAAATTGGGGAGAGTGGAAAGTAGAGAGGGAGAGAGAGACAAAAGAATGTGAATGGATTAATTCTTGTTTTAGAGGTTGTCATAGCGACGTCAGAAGGATGTCATCTAGACGCACTTGTAATTAAGTGCGCTCTGGTGGACGAATCTCATCCAAGCATTCCACCGGAAGGTTGGTGAATTGATCCACAACGATATACGGAACCAATTACGCTAGTTCCTAGGGTTGACAGATGAACGGACTACCAACGGAGCTTCCATGAGCACGCAACAGTTGACTTAAGTAAGTATGCTCTCACCTCGGTAATTTTTCGGAAGACTATAATCATCTTCACACCATCATCTTTCAGTGATTTGTGTGAGCAAAAGAGAAGATCTTCCGGATTCTTGTTCGCTCTTAATACGGCGAGCAATTTGTAGATGTGTACCACGTTTGGAAGACTGTCTAGTTTTTTGCCTACTCGCGGAAGGAAAAGGGTGAAAAGGCCAACGGTGTGTTAAGCGGTTATTCATTTCCGCAACCGTTTTCCAATAGTTTTCTTCACGGTGGAATTATGTTGGAGTAAGTATTTTGAGGTGTATTTTGAGGTGAGAAATACGTTCGACACTTATGTTGCCAATCTTGGACAAGATTTATGTGGGAAAAAATGAAGGAGAAGACGCGCAGCCCGTACCACATGCCATTCAGTCTGGCTGCTATTGTGCGGTAGAGTCATTAGGTCCTAGACATGTTGGCTATTGTTTTACCAGGCGCCATCCCATCTACGTCGGTTCTAAAGCGGCACCGGCATCTGGCCAGCCATACCGGCCGGTCAATCTAACACACACCCTCGGGCTCTCTTTCTCTGGGAACTGTCAATACCATTCGTCAATTGGCAAATTTGGTGGTCAGCCGGGCAGCCTGCGAAACACAGACACAGACGGAAAGGCAACCCCGGCAAAATCATTAGCAGACGAAGCAACCGAAAGCTGACGCGAAATAATAATGATAGCCTTTCAAGCCGCCGTTCGAAGCCGAACCCGGAAAAGTAAAATAGTTACAAATTGGCAGCATTTTTCTTAACCCAACGAGAAACACCCAAGCCAAAACAAAGCAATGAATAATTGAATCGGATCCGGATCGGATCCACCGGAGACACAGAGCAGAGGATCAAAGCGAACCGAGGTGCTAATAGTGGGCCGTCCCGGGTCAGTTACTGAGGCTCGGTGCCGCTTTGGAAATCAAACACGAACGTGAGTGATGAGCGTAGTGCGCTCGGGAACGGGAGCAATCTGGACGAAAGATGCCCGAAGGTTATGTCATCCCTTTTGTTGGCCGGCGTTTGACAGACCGGAGGCGGCATCGTTTCAGCCTGTTTCCCCTCGTCAGCCGAAGGTGTATCAGGGGGTTTTCGCCTTCCTATTTGAAGGTAAATGAGAAATCCCTCAGATCCTCGGAGCATTCCACCAGCGACTCACAAACTGTCACTGTCCTCGTTGACTTCGGCCACAGAGCGAGGCACACTGGAACGAGCTAATCGGTCTGAGCCGTGGTGTGGGTTTGGCATGTGGTATACGCCCACCACTCGGGAGGCTCGGAAAAGGATCACCTTACTGCTCGTCCTTTCCCAACAGAGAGGCCTGTAATTTGGGCAGGGCTTAGCGCCACCTTTGTTGTAGCGACCACTTTCGCCCTTTCGGTACGATATCGATACTTTGCTTTCCCCGGGGCAGACAGTACGCCGTCTATTGTTCTCGAGTAGAGCAGGGGCAAAGGGAAGACCTTCCGAGAGATCGTCGAAATTAAATTCCCTACATTGGATGAGAATTTCGGGATGGTCTTTTTTATACATTAACAGCAACAAACTATGCTGAAATTGACGGTGATGGACGGTTGGTAGAAGTTTTGCGAAGGGTTTGGGATTGGTCAGCACTAACGCAAATTTCAGCTGAACTGCGGACAAAATTGGATACGAGTAAACTTCATTGCAATCTTATCGATTTTATTCTCTCATAAGAGTCTCTCCAATTCGGGGCAACTGATGATGATAAATTTGCAATAATATCTCGCACAATAAACATTCTGTTGGATCACAATCTGTGCTGTTGCTAAACGTTGGTACTTTGTATCACTTCCCCCGTTCAATGTCGTCGTCCAACTATTAACTGTTAACTGCGACACCATTACAGCTACGTATGATATCGATCTCAACCGCATATCCTGGTGGTTTGCTACTGAAACCACCTCCTGAACGTTCGCATTAAAAAGCCCGCGGCGGTAGTTCCACCATTCCTTCCAATAATGATAATAATTTGATCGATGCATCTCCACGAACTGCACCGCGTCAAACGCAGTCGCTCCCCTGTCTTCGGGGTCGTGTAGCTTCCGTAGCACCGTAGCAGTTACCACTCACCGTCGATTGCCACTTGATGGTGGTGCTTTACCTGCCTTCGGGATCACTTTAAACGCCCTCCGATTATCAGATTTTATCTCGTCCTGCTGGCGACGGAGGCAGCTGGGAGCTGTGATGGGAGGATAGAGAAAAACAATTTCGGAACAAAATAAGCTCCCGTTCTCCGTCGGTGGGGTCGATGCAAAGTGGTACTCAGAAAATGCAGTCCACTTTTTATCGGTCTGGCGGTTGACGAACGGAACGAGCCCAACGAAGAAGGAAGCATAACAACAAAAACCTTGTCTACTGTTTTTTCTTATAACCGGTACCCCTTTCCAGTGAAGCCCTTTTTTCGTTTCGATATCGGAGGGTTTTTATTATCATCAAAAACAACCGTAAGAAGCTCGTGTAAGCAAGTGGTTTCTTTTCGGTTGATGTATTTATAGATACCCATTCTCTAAATTTGATAAACACGACGGAAAATCTTATAAAAGCGTTTAGGTGCAAGCGTGTTTACACGTTTCTTTTTTCTGTTTGTGTTTTAACCACAAAAGAGGGTCATTTAACTGTCAGAAGTAAAAGGATCAAAAGCAGCGACACGTTAAACAACGTCTCCAAAGTTTATTTTAGAGCCATAAAATGTAAGCAGAGCAGTGGAAATTGCAAGGTCTCTTGCTTTTATTTTTTTCTACTGTAAACGACTCCCGGGATTCGGAATCACACGGAATCTTACGTTGTCCTCCAGGTAGGTGCACAATCAACAAATCACAAACATTCGTGTGGTTTTGGCTATTTGTTTCCGAATCCAGCAGGTAAATATCTGACTACTTTTTATGACCTATCCATTCCACACTTTATGGTGCATGCGGTTGCGGTCATCCTTTTGATTCATCAGTGCCATGTCGTAGGTGTCTCATTAAGACACGGATGTCATTCTTCGCTGTAAACTGTATGGGCTATCCTTTTCCCGGTATGGTACGGTATAGGGTCCATCCTTTTCCCGTTTCACAGCATTTTATCACAATAAAACTTAATTAAAGTAACAATTCCAAGCGAAACTTGTTGAACACGGGATCCCATAACCGTCGGAATTAAGAGATAAAATAAGGAACCTTAGACCAACGCTTTCGCTGACTCACGCAGACCGTGCCGCAAGACATTGTGGCGCTTGTGTGAGTGCACTCCGATGCTCCGAGTATCCTTTCTGGATGCGGATGGCCGGAAAGGATTCCGTACCAGCAGTGGCCCCCTGCGGTGGAACCCTTGCTAGAGCGTGGTAATTTTGCAACAAAGCATGCTTCATTTCATGCCGCGTTAGCTAAAGAGCACCGAAAGGAGGCCTCACCGAAGGAGCGCCGGACGGAAGCGCGCAAAACTGCTAGATTAAATCATCCGGGATGCTGGCCACCTACTGTGCCGGCCTGTGTCTCTCTTTCGTTCACTCTTCCAGAGTGGTGTGGACCTTTCCGGCACAGCGACAAGCGTTTGTGCATTTTCACGCTTGGCGGGTGGTGGTTGCATTTTTTGTATCCTTTCCGTTTGTTTGGGCGCTGTGTGTTGGCAGGGATTTGTGGGCGTGAAATTAGTATAATTGTTCGCAAACAAATATCATCGAGTCTGGAGTCTGCATTCAGCGGAATGTCTGAGCAATGTGAGAGAATTAATTAAGTCGTGCCGTTGTATATTGTGGCTACCGTTTCACGGTCTTCACGAGGCCGCGATGCCTTGCGACGAGTTCGATTGTGCTGGAAGGGAGATGTTTTCATGCTTGAACAAAAGAAAACCATTACACTGGTCGAGATCTAGCCAGAAAGCAATTGCTAAACAAATGTACAAACCTGCGGTACATCTGGTCGGCGTCAGACGAGCATCGTCGAAGTAATCTTTTATTAATTGTGAAGCAATCAAAATTAATCAAATCAGTGTCTCGGCCCGCTCAGCATCGGCTGCACCCGTTCGGTAGACACATTTAAATCAATTTCCCTCCCAGTGCCTTCCTCCAGCCAAGACCCCACGAATCGTGAGGTGAGAAGAAATCAGCTACGATTTCAATTGTTTTTCCACGCGAGATAATCATTTGAATGTCGATAAATGGACTCGTATGCTTTCCGTGGGCAAGCGGTGCCACCGGTGCCATTAAGGGCATCAAACTGGACCAACGGCAATGGCCTTGGAGATGAGCGCGTTCCCTCCTCCTGCCCTGGCAACTAGGCGCCACTGTACTTCGCGGGAGAGTCCTTAAATATTGCTTCATACTGGAACACTTACTGCGGCACCGATTTAGAGCAATTTGGAGAATAGACAGTAACAGTTTCCATGGTTTTGGGGAATCTTATGTGCCATCTGTTGGTGAAAATCGTTTGATAATGGTGCACAGCAGGGGATGGACCGTGTGAAACGTTGTTTGCAATTTTAATTCCAAATCTGCATTGTTGTTGAGCGAATTCAACTTGCAAAGGGTGTAAGACCGGATCCGGTTTAGTGGATTTTTACGCAAATAAGAAGTTGCATTGAATGATCTTTTTATATACTTTTAGTTTTATTTGTCTAGATAGAATAAATTGTTTGCGATGAAATTAATAATAATACTGAAGATCATTACGTAAAAAACATAGCTAATATCTCCAAAGATTTCAACGTTTTATATATATATATATATATATATATATCAAAGGCATGAACATTAAACCAACTCTTTTGTTTGGCAGCGACGGATTAACATCCTTCAAAAAAAGGTCTCAAACTAGAAGGATTTATTGCTACCGTAAATCTTGAAGAGATCAGCTTTCCTGTATGGAACGGCCCATATCCCTGATCGGAACTTTTTGATCCTTTCCAGAAATCCCTTTCTGCATTGATCCGCATCAGTATTGTCAATGTTGTGGTTGGGTAACTGTTTTTTTTTCATATTAATTTTTCATGAATTTCCTACGCATGTCCTGTAGCCATTCCCGAACAACTCCCTCCATCCACGAGAAGCAAGTGTGGAGTGATCGTTCCCGGTTCCAAATTATTCGACTGATCTGCACAATACTGCCGTCTTACCTTTCTGTTCGATCGTGCCGGAATGTGAAGGAAAAAGGAACTTCCGATAAACGAGCAGAGAAACCCGATCGTGCGCATGGACGCGAATGGACGAACGGGATGGAAGACGCTTCCAGCAACAATCGCTGGCTCTTTCCCGGTCGGAGCGATCGACCAATCATCACACGTCCATCCAAGCGTATCCCGCTGCGTTTTGCTTTGTTTTGATCTTTCGGCCAGGCACCGCAGGCACGCGAGATCCACCTGACGCGCTAAGATGTTGAGATTCCAAGTCAGCGTAAGCGCCTGGGAAGAGAAGAAGCCTTCGTGTACGCACGAAAGGTAGCGGCGATCTTCCCGAATCACCGGCCAGGGCTGGGATCTGATGCTGCTGGGTTCGATCATTCGATTACGAAACCTTGTCGAAATCGGACGAACCGAACATTGATGCTGCGGCTCACTTTAAAGACAAGGTAGCGATCGGTCAGAATTGTGTAGTGTGCGGCGTTAATGGTACTTAATTTGCCGGTTGAAATATTCGTTATTCGCTCAGCAGTGAACTGATAATTGTGTGGAAACAGCGAGAGTGTTTCGTGAATTGACATCTGCCGAAAGTCAGTGGTTATAGTAGAATACACTCGTAAAAAGACGTGAGAATTTTTCAATCGACCTTAAGCTCTGAAGAACGTTCATGAGTGCATTGTGTTTGTGAAATCGGTCATAAGTAGTGACGCAAAATGAGTTCGGCATACGTGCAGCAGCAGTACAACCATGCCGCGATGTACGGTGGTGGTGGCATGATGAGCTCTGGAGCAGGAGGAATGATGGACACTTCGTCCTACAACCATTACAATGGAATGTCGGCAATGAGCATGGGAGGTACAGGGCTCTGTTATGGCTACGGAACGGACAGTGGATCCTCGGAGGGTTATCACAGTCCCGGTCCGGTGTCGAGTCCTGAATCGTATTACAACAACGCGGAATACAGTCCATCAAGCCCCTACACCAACTACGGATACTGTAGTGGAGGATCAGGATCGGGAGTCCAAGGCACGCATCACACCAACAATTCCACCAACACCGGTAATCAGAATGGATCTTGCGAGTCGTACTACAACTATACCGGCAATAACTTCAAGACTGCCAGTCCGACTGTTCCTCGGTATGGTATGACGGAAGCGACGAACTCTTCTACCGATCGCTCCGTACTATCGAACAACTACCTAAAGCGGGAAGATGCTGCACAGTCTCTGGAAGTCCAAAACGCACTCCGTCCGTCTACTTCTTGTGTTGCCACGAAACGACCTGCCATCGTCGCCCAACATCTTCCGCTCAGTGGTAGCTACTACAATCCCTACACCGTACCGATGGCAAGAAACCGATCCAGTCCTGCACACAGTTCCAGCAGCTCCGCGTCACCGACTCCTTCGCAGTCCAGTGGACAGTCGATCGTCGTTGTGCAACCGGAAATTGTGAAGAAACGTCGATTGGCAGCCAACGCACGCGAGCGTCGAAGAATGAACAGTTTGAACGATGCATTCGACCGTCTAAGGGATGTGGTGCCTTCGCTAGGGAACGATCGGAAGCTGTCCAAGTTTGAGACGCTTCAGATGGCTCAGACATACATAGCGGCCTTGAATGAACTGCTATCGCGGGATTAGAGACATATTATATAGTGTACAGTAGTCGGTAGTGGCTTGGAAGCGTGATACAGAAGGTGCTGTAAATAAGATTCCTGTTAAAGTATGATCAGTAGATACTTGTAAATAGTTTCCGCAGTTGAACAAATCAAACAGATGAAAGCTAACATACCAAGAGCAGAGTTTAGGATAAGCAAATGTACTTACTACTCAAGAAGCAGGGAATGCATTCAAATAATCTTACAAAAACTCACATTTAACATGTCATTTGAGGTGCCTTATTTGTCAGGCTAGCAGAGATTACGAAGGAGCACAAAACTAGAGAAAACGAGGCAGCGATACACAGATAAACATAGAGAGCGAAAGACTAAATGTGTATATTTAAGAATTTAATTTGTGACCTGTGCTGTGTTTGCAGTAGGTCACTCTCGATTGTGGTCTCTCCTGTGGCCTGGCGTCGGCTGGCGGAATCTGCCCCCGAAACGAGCAGCAAAAACTGTACCGTCATGGTAAGGCTGGAATACTTCGATAATGGTACACAATTGCTCGAAATTAAGGTGTGAAATCGAAAACGGAACGAGCGATAACAGACAGACGCAATGGGGAAAAGGGGGCAGAACGAAGAGAGGGCATTTAAGAAATATACCCACAAAATAAACGATAAACGCTAAACGATTGTTCGGAATCGAGTGATAACTAATTTGTGCGCGTTCGAATTGTGTCTCTCGTTGTAGTTGAAGGAAAGAAAACATTCCACAGCCCCGGCGAACCTGTTCCAGCCTCAGCTATTCCGCCGAAGGACATTCACCGGTAAGGTGACGGTCATCGTTGTGTCTTCTCTTGGTTTTTTGTTTGTCTCACCCCACATAAGTCCTCCTGAAAAATTGGGTCTGATCAATTACCCGGACCATCGCGGCTCCACACTTTACCGGGACCCGAATTACGTGCCGATGGTCGATGGTTTTTGGTAATTAAATTATACGCCCAAAACTTCTCCGGCACGTCTACACGATCGTCGTAACGATCGTATCGAGCTGGGAAGAGGAGACTGATTAGCGAATGGAAAGCCAACCTTTCCGGGGCACCAGCAGCAACGGTGGTGGCGGCAGTGGTGGCCTAAGAATTACGGGCAATTTACCGAGGGTGAACTATTAGGACGGTTTTGTAGATCACGCTCGAAGGTGGTGTAAGGTGATCGTTGATCGACGATCGAGCTGTGGGGCTTTGGTTGAGGATCTGGTGGCCTGTCGTCGCCGTCGTTCGTCTGGAGCCGTTGGCTTAGCGAGATGACTTGTGAAAAATGTGCTTAGCTTCGGTTCGTTTTTGTGGTAGGTGTTGTGTAGGGGGAAGCGAACTCCCGTCGTACAGCTTACCACAACTTCGATGTCGATTTTCGAAGGGGTGGGCTACAGGGACAAGCGAATAGTTGGGTTGATTTTATATGTTCTTAAATTTTCAAATAACGAATGGGCCCGGTAACCTATTTTCTGTACAAAGCACATGATTTAAACTAGAAGAAATGTTATATTTAACCTCCATCGGAAGAAATAATTTTGCTAGTGCACTTACTGTTCCAACCATCACTGTGCCTTTTCAGGCTTTATTGTTGCAGATCGTCCCACCGATTGGCATCATCTTCTAGCGATGGTGGTAGTAGTTGCAGTATATTATTACCGTCTTCACACTTCAGCCCTAGCTGACTGCCACGTTTTGTCTGATTACAATGATTTTCGAATTTAAGGTGCCAATACGCATGCCGCATTGCTCTGCTATCCGCCAACCGTTCGAAGGGGGTTCGTAAAGTCTTGTCATAAAGACGGAAGGCTACAGGAAGCGTTTCTAGATCGATTGATTAGATTCTGGGTGGATCGTTATTACTCTACGCGGTGGTGTCAAGTCTTGCGGAAGCAAAAGGCGCAGAGTCAAACTAATTGGATTGGGAAAAGAGGGCTTTCACGTGCCTTACGTCATTTAAGCTCCATCTCCCGGGTGTACAAGACCGTTTTAAAAGAGATTTAAAAGAAGTTAAAGGTAGCGAAAGAGTACAAATAACTTATATCCAATAGAATTTGAAGCAATTTATGAGGTGTTGGGTAGTCTCAACAAAAACCCAACCCACACTTCATAAATTACACCTCATGGCGCCAGGAAAGTGATACAATTTCCCCTGGTAACAAAACAAGCTACACGCCAAACAAACAAATAAAAAGTGCAAAAACTTATCAACCCATCAAATGGCACTCAGAACGCCTCGACAAAGGACGAACGATGGAAACTGTTCCTTACGGCTTCCGTCGACCTTTTGTGTGTGAGAATTTCTGGTGAACTATTTGCCGAGCGGTTGCAGCCGAAGAATCTCGCACGGATCTGATTTCCGATAACGGGCGTCCTTCCGATTGCCCTGCCTGGAAGACGTAAAACTACCTGACAGGTCGGAAAAACCAACTAGAGGTTTGACCGACCGTAATTTACCACCCTCTGGGGCGATAACCGGAACGATAACTAAGCTATTGTCGGATGTGAATTGAACTTCGGTACCGTCACTGACCAACGGGTCACGCGGGCTTCCAAACAACCTTTTCGTTTCACTCACAACTCGATGAATGACGGATAGCTGGACCCAGAGGACGTCAGCACCCTGTCTGAAGGTCGTACGTTCTCCACGGCGAAGGTAAACGGGAGGAGGATCTCGATCGGTTTATGACAGTCGTAAATTTTAGCCTAATTTGACCGGCTTCCACCGCCACGTTGCTTGGGATGCTGCTGCCTCTTGCATTGTTGTGGTGCCCTGTTGATGGTCTGGACCGTCGATTATGAAACCCACGGGAAGTGTGTTGTTTTCCTGGAAAACAAAGCATAAACACATGTACTCGTTTCGGGTGTTTGGGACGTATGGGTTCGGATTGTGGCGCCAGCAATTACAAGTTTGTGTGAAATGTGGCAAATTTATTAATTCTTGGTAACGGATGATTTGAAATGTCACTAGCTTATCGCGTGGATTTTAAATGTTGAAGTACATGCATGTTTTCTCCAAAACAAAAGCCTATCAACTCTCCAAAAATCTGTCTCAAGGCAACATGGAAAGGTGCGCTTTGCTTTCGGTGATTAGCGCGGCCCGATTAAAACATAACAAACATCCTACAGTTATAGTTCATTGAATTGCTAGACAGGTATCGGATCTTACCGGCTTTTCCGGGCCAACAGTGCGGAAGCGCCCGTTGCACCCGCGCGTCAATTATCCGCGGCTCAGTTCAACGACTTTTGCGTCGCTGTAACTCGGCTCCTTTTTTGTGTTTTGGGGGTGAAAAGTCCGAAAATCGTTCTGCCGCTCCCTCGCCCCACAAAATCCATCCACCGGGAGTTCCGATGAGTCGGAAGGTGAACAAACCTGGGCGACCATTATGACTCTCTACGCTCGCTCTCGGCACAATGGAAAATTATTTAAATTACACTGATAGTTCTTAGAACTTCGGCACATTCCGTCTACCAGTCCGGGAGCACAGCCAGCATCCGTGTGTGCGTGTGTGGCATCCCTCTTTCCCTCTTACTCTACCTTCTCTCTCTCTCTCTCTCTCTCTCTCTCTCTTTCTCACTCTCTCTCTCACTCTCTCTCTTTCCCTCCTTGTCTTCCGTTCTGGACGATAATGTTCCGGTTTTCGGCGTTTGCACCAAAGGTGAACGAGCCTCCCCATCAAATCGTACCGCGTCCGGATGGAAGCGGGCAGTACGTCCAAAATAGACAAGGGAAAGAAAACGGGAGGCAGCGAAGCCGAGGGTTAGAGTGGATCAGTTCGAAAAAATTGCATAATTTCCTACCGCAACCTATGCACCCGCGCTGGCATGGAGAAATACAAGCTACTGGCTTTGCAGCAATCGACAAAGAATCTTCCGAAGGATGAAGATTCAAAGCGAGAAGAGGGAATTGATTTGCAAAAGAGGAAGTAGGTAGATATGTTGAGGGAAGCGAAGATGGTTGTGCAACAACAGGGGTGAGGAAAACGAGGCGCCAAGGAAAAATTTTGTTCATGATCCAACACATTTGCAGTGCTTCTTGACTTACACTCTCGCTTTTAACTTCCACCGTCGAAAGGAAACTGCTGCAGATTATTGTTCATAAATAATATGCTTAAGTATGTAAGCTGCATTTAAAAATCATCTTTGATCAAACTTGGACACATCAGGTGCTTTATTCATTTTTTCTACCACGAACACTGATTTCAACAAGTTCCTTCCGGAACTCATCTACGGCAGATAAAGAAAAAAACACGCCAACCAATACCATCCGTCAATTGCTCAGTCGTGCGTAGATCCTTCCTGCGCAAAGTGCAGATCAACCTTGCTTATCTGCTTGCGTGCTTACTTGCGCATGCAACGATGCGCAACGAGAGATGCTGCGCGAAGAACGCAACGCAACCCAGGAGCGCAAACATTCGCACATCCGTACTTACGCCGAGAGTATCGTTAATATTGAATGATGAGCGGAATGGCATGTATTTTCCTACAATTCTTTTGTCCAGGTTTCCACCGTGTTTTTTTTTTCACCACTTTGGCCTTCATCATTATTTGGCTTCTCGCTTTCGTTTACACTTTCGTTGGCTGGTGGACTAACGCGTTTTGCTTAATCTGTACTCGCTATTTATTTCACATACTGGTACATATTGCCATAGTGGGGGCATACATTGCCATAGTGGGGGCATGCATGTTTTGGCTCCCTTTAGTTTTGTCTAAGTAGCCGGCATTGCAGGCGGCCACGAAGCCAACGTCACCCACTGATTGGGCCGCTTGCCGGGAAGCCCGATCATTATTCAAACAATCAGCCCTAATCACCGGTAAGGCACGACCGGTGAGGCTCACTTTGGGTTAGAGCGTGGAATTCGTGCCACTGTTTGCTACAAAGAAGCCAAAGTATAATGTTGTCTTCAATGTTTCAAACAAGCGATAACGTTTTTTTTCGTACAGTTTAGGAAGTGGAAAACGGAGAGAACGGAGTACGAAAACTTCTTTGGTCCATTTTCGTTGAGCTCCAGTTTACGATCGAACGGTGTTGATTAACATTCTAGTGATGGAATAATGTCGTAATATGTATGTAAGATGATCATAAATTATGCATTAAGGCAAAGGCATTTGTAATTATGCATTAAGGCTTATTAATTATTTAACCAGGCTTTTAAGGATATATTTAATACTGAAATGATGCATTATCACTAAGTAATGGTTTTTCAACCTCGCATCAGAGCTTTCCATGGGAAAATTTAAGCAAATGAGCATCTATTCACTATGTACAAAAACTTCTCAAATTTCATTAGCATCGTGCATTCTTGTAACACGACCAGAAAACCCATGAAAACAATAAATGAAAATACAAAAACTGTAAGCCGTGCTTTAGGCATTATGTCGAAACGTTTTGAGAGAGAAAAAACGAGCAAAACAGCAAATAAGCAAAAACACTTGTCCGTCACGGGAACTTCAATAATGCAGTCGGTCTGCATCGGTTCATTGCTGCGGTTTGACCTGAAGTGTGTACCTCCGCTACGTCCCCTTCGCTTCCGAACTCACACTCAACCATCATGAGTTTTGGTCAGACAAAAAAAAACGGTGAAAAACACTTGCAAATCCCACGCATTTGGGTTTGTGATACGCAATGATACGGATTTACAGATCCAGATTAGCGTAAATCGCAGCCCAAGCGCACAAGCATTCCCTCCCCGTTGCTATAGTTACAATTTAATAAAATTACACCTCTAACCGCGTGGGCATGCGGTCTTGACCCACAAGGAGGCGAACCCACTGGCCTATGAAGGATCGAACTGTTGTGAAGGTAACGGATGAGGAATCGCCCCTGCAACAGGTAGCCGTGTGCGTAGTTTAACGGCCGCCACCGTGTCCGTGGCATGGGTAATCAAAGCTGAGCACCACACCACATCGGCCCACGGTTCCCACGGCTCGGGAATGTTACAATTTATCATAAACGCCTCCACCCTCTCTACTTCGGGGTCATCGACGATGGATTTTGGAAAAAGTTCCCACTGGAGAAACTGCGAAAGACATCAATTAGCGATCGATAAGACGGATGATCGTTCGGCGCTGGTGAGCGGCGGGTTTTTTGGCAGGAGGCCGGAAATTCCAGACCCAGAAAAAAGCACATCGTCCGAAGGAAACGCAGAGAGTGCAATACTCCTAAATATCGCACCTTAGACGGACGTGTAATTAGAGCTGGCTGAGAACAAGAAGCCCGAGTACGCATACGATCACCGTCGCATTAGGATCACCGCTAATCGTTCTTGTGCCGTGGCGGCTAGATTAAGGCACAAACGGTAGCAAAATTGTGTCGAGAAAGTCGACAAAGGCGAATACCGCCTGGCCGTTAGTGGAGACTGATGATGACTCGAGAAGGCCAGCTAGCGAGCAAGTGCGGTGCTGTTGTCCCACGGCGCTTCACGATCACCGTGACGACGGTGGTGACCTCTGTGTTTGCTTCGCCGCCAGCATACAGTAATGGACGGGACTAAGCTCCAAAACGCTTGCCTTTGACTCATCTACATACTCTTGCCCCTCATACTGACCACCGACTTGGAGGAAGGGATTGTTTACGCTTATTAATTAAATTCAAATTATGATCTTCAATGTTTTTTCTCCTTCTTTCCGCTGTCTCTAACTTTGTTGTTGCACAATTACCCATCCCTCGGTGTTCAGACCGATGTAAATGATTCTGGCGTGAAGAATAGGTTCTGCTTTGACTGCGTGCTTTGCCGGTCGATGACGAAGAATGGATACTTACGGGACTTTGGGAAGGTACGGTGCGCCACGGTTTATACATTCGCTCCGGTTACCTATGGGAGAGCTACCTCCCAGAGATGGAAGGATTTGGGATGTGGAAGCTTTCTTTTTTTTCTCATACATTTTCTTCATCTTGGATGGACGAACGGAGACCGTAACGGAATGCGCGGTGGTCATTTTACGGAAGGCATAACGATCTAACAAGATTTGCGTATGCCGGAAGAACTTACTTCTTGTGTCGGTTAGCTCGTTCGAATGTTCAAACAGAATACAGAATTTTAATAACAAGCATCTTAACAAGCCACCTCAACCATAAAACAGCTCTAAATCCTGGAACGTACAGGATGTCCACCTTGACACTCCACTTCGTAGCACACGTACCAAACAGCTACAGGCGGATCGTGTCGCGTGCTAAAATGAGCCTCCCAACCGGACCGTTGCATTTCATCACGTTCGCAAGAAAACCGTTCGCCTGCAGGATGGACGGTTCGCCGCCAAGTCGACGGATCCGTTTATACTCACCGCCACAAACTGCCTCGGAGGTGTTAAGCTGCAAATGATTCCTAACAAGCGGCATCCTTGCACCGGCACGGGAACGTGCCCCACGGCGAGACAAAACACTCTGTCGTGAAAACAATTGCGTGCAATCTAATTAAGGTAAGGAGAGCTTAAGACTTTCATTATTCAAAAGCGGCACAAGTTCGTAGCCTTTAGGGACGAAGGGGCGCGTGATCTTATTGCCCAGAGATGACCCATGTCGTTTGAAATCATTAAGGGTTAGGTTGTCCCGAGGCTGCAGTGTGATGAGATTATTATCCTTCAAAGTGTAAGGGTTGGTCCTAAAATGTTGTAAAATCTTTTCAACGCAGCGACGGATCACTACTTCTTGAAAAACTGCTCCGAAAGCTAATCAGTACAAGGTAGGTACCCAACTACCGCACTCAACAATCTCAGCCATCTTGTCATTGGAACCCGTTTAAATAATCCTTCTCAGCGAGAATCGAACCTTCCGATCGAATTCTCGAAAAATCAAAATAACTCTTCGATTCCGATTTCCCTCCGCGCTCTCGATCGTAATTATCGGCGATTATCAGCAGGTCCACCGTTTAATCACACTTGCGCTTGAGTTTCGCTTTCACAACGTCGACGACGACGTCCACGAAGGTAATTCTTCCTGTCCCGGGTCGTATCAATCGGAAACGAGTTACATTGCTTGGATTTTCTAGCCATGGACAAGAACCTTTCGTGGCGCTTTCGGTTCTGCCTGGTCCCGCCACCCGGCCCGACTGCCGAGATCTCTATCTCGATCGATCGCCAATTAGATCAACTACGGTCTCCAAGGTGAGTTGTTGGTGAATTCGATTAACCTCCACTCGATGTCCATCACGCGTCGTTGCTCGAACGGGAGGAACAGGGTTCTCTATGCTGCCCCTAAGGTTCCTTACCCTTTGCGTTCTAGCATGAGTTAACACGCATGGTGAACAATTTAATAAGCAATAATGACATTTCTGTGTCCCATCGATTGCTTCCAGTAATGCGGCGCTTGGACGGTTCGAGCTGATTCGTTTCTTTCTACTGTTTGTTAATGCTGTGCCACTCCAGAACTTCCGCCGGGATTCACATTTTTCCGATACCGATCGCGTTACTTATGTAACGATCGCAAGCCCACAGTAATAGCCCATAATTGAGACTGAAAAATTGTAAAACTCTTCGTTTCGAACCGTTTCTGCGCCGCTGCAGAGAGTATGGGAGGGAGCGAAAAAATCACCGATCGAGCATATTTATTAATTATCTCGCATCGCTTCGCGGTACGGTTTTAACGCAGCACGACCGGAAGGCATTTCGGACGCTTTGTGCCAACGGGTTTTTATGCCGATGGCGCAATTCCTCTAAGACGCGCGGTGTCTTTTAGATGCCACCGTTGCCACCGGCGATGCTACCACGGTGTCGACTTTGTGTTGAGTTATTGCCCTAGCATGATCTTCGACGTGACGACTACACACCTTTTACCCTCAAAACACCACAACTATTGCACCGATAGGCGAAATATGATAAATTGTTCATCAAAATATTTCCCTGGCGAGCTCATCCCTACAGCTAAGCTAGCCTTCGTTTATCCGCGTCTTCCGGTCGTCGTAACTGCGCGAACAACTTCTCAGATCAGCATTGCCTTCACCGATCGCGTTCCCATCGACCCCGATGAGAACGAGATCACTTCCGGAATTCGGCTCGATAATCGTTTTTTCCTCCCTTCCTTGGGGATGATCATCGTGGGACAAACGGGACACACCCGTACACCGTACCTGGCCGTACGCGGTCATGAAGCATCATCATTCTCCTTGTTTCCCACCGATCGTCATCCTATAAGCGCGCGCAAACTAAATTGACCGAAAAATTTCTCCTCAGCAAGGGCGCGCGTTCCGTTCTGCGGTCGGCAGCGAGCGCCACCAGCGGCGGCAATGCTGACGGATAATTAATTTCTCAAGCTCAGCGGCTCATCATCGTATCGTTGGCCGGGAATGGAACGGCGGCTTCCAGCAAAGCATCGTCTGGGCGGTGAAGGGTTTGGTGCTTCTAGGTGGAGAAGCGATTTAATTCTAATATCTTTTAGTGGAAGCCGCTCGTGCAACAAAGTGTAATACTGAAAGAGCGTGCTATTCTCATGAGACCGGACTGAACTAATTGATGCCTTGATAGTTTGCATGTTCGATGTTCCTTCCCAGGAGACTGATTTTGTGACATCGTGTTTAACATTTAATTTCTTCCATGAGTTGTTCCTTTTTAATTGCTGCACTTCGCGTGGCACTTTGCGCCAGCTTGTTCACACAGTTGCATTTCAGCTACCAAACTTCTAACATGTCGCCCAAGCCGCTGTTTGGAATGCTCCTGTTTCTCGTCTGTAGTGCCGGTGCTTCCTTGAACATAAAGCCCCAGCCGGAAGACTTCAAGCTGCAAAGCACGGTTGCATTGGTGGAACGAATTTTGGTGGAAGCAAGTGCTATACCGATTGAAACGTACAGCTTTGCGTTCACAAATGAGTCATTTATTCAAGCCGTTATTGATCATGTTGCGTGGAGATTTGACACATTAATGTTGCCAATGTTCAATAATGCCTTATCATGGTTCGTTCAAACCAGACAGCTGATCTTAATAGGAGTAGATGATTTCGACACTCTCATGGTATGCTTGGATGATCTCTTGCAATTTAATATCCAGTTAAAGTGCGACGCTCGTACACTTTCAGATTACCCTTGTGGAAGTGTTTCGATATCAACAGCGATACTACTTTTCGGCTAACAACAGGGACATCTATATTGTGCTTCTCTTGTCCGACATTCGCTTCCTCAATGCCCGCATAATCCTCTTACTGTTTGATCATTTCTCATCGATCAACTTCATTGTAGTGTCACCGCCTAGCTTTCCATTCCATCCACCGCTACTGATTAGCATGGACTACGCACGGAAGATTCTGGTCCTTCCTCACAACGGTTCTATGCGACAACTGTTTTCCGATCAGTTTCAGGTAAACCGCCATCCGGTGGTAAAGATCGGAGGCTACGGCTTTCCAACAAGTATATACATACAAGAGGATGGAACGGCGAGCGGCTATGACTGGAAAGTGTTCCACACCGTTTTGAGCCACATGAAGCTTGTATGGGATTTGAAGGTGTACGAAGTGACATCTAGCTTAGAGCTGATGCGATGGTTCAACAAGGAGCTAGACCATGGTAATATGGACATCTTGATCGATCGCAGCTTCCGTTCGGACGTGGCCTCGGTGCGATACGTCTTGCCGGAGATGAATGGAGTGTGTCTTATTGTGCCCAAAACCAAAAAGTACAACGTTCTGCAACATCTTTTACGACCGTTTGCTTCGACGGCGTGGTCTCTGCTCTTGGCTGCACTGATTGTTGGTTCCTGCATAGCGCAGCGTTACTTTCGCAACAGTCTGCTGGCCACGCTTATCTTCGGCGTAGACCTCGACGCTGCCAGTGTGTCGCGAAGGGAGCGGATCATTCTGTTCGGCAGTTTGGTTATGTTTTTCATTCTATCCGAAGCGTACCAAGCGAAGCTGCTGGCCTTGATGAGCTCGAGTCGCTATCCGCTGGATCCGAAGACGGTGGCCGAGTTCCTGCAAACCGACACCATGCTGCACGTGGGAGAAGCGACAGCGACCGTTCTTTCATTTCGTCCATCGCTCAAAGGACGTGTTCGAATAATCGATAATTATGACATTTCGTTCGACGGCGAAAAGGACTTCGGTATACTGATGCAGTGCCCCATTGCTTGGGACTGGTTCATGCGGTCGATACACCTACAACACAATCTGTACGGGTATAACGTTCGATCTCAGGTACACATCGTCGGAGAGCACATCCTTTCCCTGCCGGCTTCGTTCACGTTTTCGCGTAATTTTCTGCTGTACGCACAGTTTAAGGGTTATCTGGACCGTATCTTCGAGAGTGGATTGATGCGGTACTGGCAAACGGAGCACGATCGCGAGCGGTTGTTTGAGCAAAAGTTTGAGTTCGTCGAAAATTCTATCATTTCGTTCAACGACTTGTTAATGGTGTGGATCGTGCTTGGCATCGGCAATGGCATTGCGTTGGGAGTGTTTCTGATAGAGGTGATGTTTCACTTCCTAAAGCGATATGTCGGAAACCGTTGGCCGTCTCGCAGACAGCAGCGGTTGTTTGTCAAATCGAAGCAATGCCGTGAAATCCTCCGTTTGAAAGCCTAAAATATCGACACATTCACTCTAATTCAGTTACAATTAAGCAAATCACAATACACTGCAGCTTGCCCACCCACAGCAGTCACGCGCCATCGCTTTCGCTGTTTTTATTCCGTAATTCAATTTCATGATGCCATTATTGCCGCTTTTACTCACGTGTCACTCGGCATTGCTTTAAAGCTAATTGAGTCGTAAAGGTAAGGAATAAGTTGGTGCTGCTTCTGTAAACGGCCACCGAAAAAAAGGCACCAGCAGAAGCAGGCGGTCGCAAGCTGTTGCGCCCATCAGCAAACATTGTGTCTCACCAAAGACCATGGTGCGTAATTTCGTGGCGTAAAATTGGTTCGACAGTGTGTCAGCCATTGTCCGGGTTGTGTACTCCTTGTTTGGGAGAGTTGCGACATCAGGCTGGCATCTTGCCAGTATCTAAATTGCTTTCCAAACACCGTTCCTTCGCCTGGACGACCATAAGTTCCCGTTCCCGTAAACCGTATGGATGGAACGAGCTACGGCTTATCCTCACACCTGATCGCTATCTCAATTGCTTACCTTGTAACCGGGGGCTAATTTACGAGCTTAGTGTATGTTACATTCAGCTTCAGCTATTGACACCATCAGGCTGTTTGGTGTCTCCTTTTCGTCACACTTCAATCTTCCGATAGGCGCAGTGGATCAAGACATATGATGAGACAGGCGCTGCAGAGCAGGCTAACGAAGGAGAGGAGAAGGCTCGAAAAGAAATTGCCGAAGATGAGACCGAAGCAATAGAGCTGGAAAGGATCAACAGCAACAGCAAACGACGAGAGCATCAGTGTCAATTTGTGCCTCTGAAGACATGCCGGGCGTTTGTTGTGCATTCCCTAGTCATACGACAAGAAGCGCACAAGATGTTAGACGCCCGATAAAAGCGTCCTGCGGGGTTGAGGTTTTTGGTACGGCACATCACACCGCTCATTACGCAATTACGGCGAGGTGTCTTCAATTCGGGGAATGGCTTATGGCTTCTCTGCCGCGTGTCATTTTGGGCGTAAATGCCGAGACGGGTAAGGTTCCAGCCTTACTGTAAAGCTTCTCGAAATGGGCTGTGCTGATACGCTGGCAGTAATCCCGCCGAATGATGAACTTTGGCCGGGAAGGACCACGTGCTTTGGAAGCTCACGTGGCGGAGGTTAATTAAAGGAACAGCTTTACATAACTGGTTCATTTAAAACGGGCTTAATTCAATTTGCCTAAGTGAAATGATTTGCAGATCCTTTCGGATTGAGTGCGCGATATCACACGCAATATGTGACTCTTGTTTGATGTGGATTGATTACAACTTCGATTGGAATCTCCCTTTCTGTCATATATCAACCTCAAAAATGTGATAAATCGTCTGCCAATATCGGAACGCTCTCAAACTACGAAAAATAAATCATAAAATATTCACAAATCGACACCAATCGTCTAACCCAAGGCGATGGAAAATCGAAGGGTAATAGAATTTTCCAATAAAAATCACTAATTCCCCACAGTCGTTGGGACAGTTATGCAAATGAAACGGAACGAGGCTCATATTTTTCGACTCGGACTATTTGTGGCTTTGCGTTCCGGTGGCGTGTCGTTTGCAGCACTAGTGGGTGGGTAAAAGGGACTAAAAGCTACTCCACACTGACTATGTCCCGAGCAAAAAATAAAACCGAGAGAGAAACTATTTCTGCAGCAACGAGGAGTCAACCATGACCATGACGAGTGGTAGGGACGTTGGGACGGATATGCATCTAATAAATCACATAAACTCATCAATCCGCAAATGAACGACCGAATCGAGAGGACTGAGGGGAGGGGAGAAGAAAAAGGGTTTAAAAAGGGCCACCGATCGAGCATCGAGCATCCCGAAGTGACGAACGGTACGAAAGGTGGATCGATTTCGACTGTTATTGGATTCCCGGTCCGATGGTCGGATGACGGATCGGTGGTACGGAGTCGGAACGGACGGAGGAAGCATAAATGGATTGTGCCCAGCGTTAGCCGAGCAGCCTTTCGAGCATCGAAAGGGGCCAAGGGATGGTCTTTAGCCCGTCTTTAGTGGTGTCCGAACATTGGACTGTGAGATAAATCATCGCTCGTCCCTCAGTGAACGTATTTTTCTGAGTGTGTGTGTAGGAAGAGAAATTCCTAGAACTGCCTCAGGTGCCGATGTAAAACATGCAAAAATCAACCCATACTGCACGATGCGGCAGCATAAGTTCGAGCAGGGTTTTGTCTTTCCCATATTGTGTGTGTGTGTGTGTGTGTATGTGTGTGAATGGAATGATTTTTGAAAACCTTACTAACTTCCTACATTTTCCTACATGTCCAATTTCTTAGTTCGTCTTATCATTTTTTCTATCAGCAAAAACATATCCAACGGGACGTTGGAAGAGCGAGAGAGAGAGAGAGAGATGCTTTTACCGTCGCTTCAACACTTGCATGTGGTTGCATATTGATTAGGGCAGAGCTGCAGGATCTAAACCGTAATGTGTGTTTGCCCATTCTGTGCCCATTAGTTCGTCAAATATCAATACACCAGAGATTGATCGCTTGTGTGTGGGTCTGTGGGGCATTAATTCGCTTGGGGGATTAAAGAGTTTTTAGTTCCTATCACTCTTTTTTGCTTGAATGTGTGCCTTTACTTGGGCTTAATCACATTCAAAGATTTCCATTTCTATGTCTGATGCAGTGGCTGGCAGAATATTTATGTTTCCATTTTCATCCATAATCGATAACGTTCTCACACCACTTGCACTGTGAAATGTTCGTGAATATGCAAACGTGCACGTCGGCTTAGACATGCTCCGGTGTCGTTTCCATTTTCGATAGGGAGGCGCTTTGCATCCAATTCAATGTTATCCTTTACATAAATGTGCTTTTTAAATGCGAGAATTGAATAACACAAAACGGCTCTGATCGAAACTAGCACCCAAAACATGCAACTGCAAATCCATAATGCACCGTTCATCGTCTTTTCACGTGCCAATTATGTCTGCTGGGCTCTGCCGGGCACCGCTTTCTTGTGACGGCCGTTGGGCATAAAATCGCAGCGCGGTCAGTTAATAAATTCATAACGGCAACCCCACCGGCAACGGCCACTTTTCGCGACTGGAATGTGCTTCCAGCTCCCTCGCTCATACGTGTGCATTGCCAGACGAACGGAGTAAAATGTGCAAGAATGCTTGCAGGGTGCACTTTCAGCAGGGACAAAAACTGGCCCACAGTAAGCGCGACTGCGGCCGGCGGTAGGAAATAACTTGATCCGATCGTGACCATAACGTCGTCTGCTGCATCGGGATCTCGATCAACGCGCGCCGATTACCTGACGAAAGGGAAAAGGAAAAGAATGACGACTTAACGGAGGTCCCTCGCCGCCATCCCAAACACGGAAAAGGAATGAAATTAATAACTCATAAGAACGCAATTTAAATAATTTTGATTTTTAATTAACCTTCGGCTCGATGATGATGATGATGATGCTGCTGCTGCTGACAATGGTGCACCCATTCGTCGGCCGTCTACGCGCCTTTTGTGTGTTTCCTTGTATGGCAAATGAAGGGAATGGGTTCCCTCTTGCTATCGTCACGTCTTCGATTTTGATTTTGACTGACGCCCTGCGAAGAGTAGCGAATGTAGCGGGAAGGAGGAATCGTACAGCTTGACTTGGAAATGACGGATCGATCGATAGGGCGACACAGGACACACATTCGGATGGAGACCGTCCCTTGGGATGGACCGCGGGCGCACGTTTGCACGATTGAGAAGTTAAACCATAGATGTGATCGTTCGGGAGGCGAAATATTATGAAAAGGAGACAAAAGACGAAATGAAGGTTGACAAAACGGTACGGAACTCTGTCGACGACCGTCGGCGAAGGTGTAACTGATAATTTATGATGTGCATCGGGAGTTGCAAAAGCAAACAAGTATAATTAGAAACGACAGTTAACGGTTCGGCAATAAGGACGGTAAAGGACCGTGCTCGCCTTTAATGGAGTGGTCATTCAAACAAGCGACAACTCATTGTGTTTTTGCTTAGAACTTTGAAGATGTTGTTAATATTTTCAAGTCAATAACAATAATATATGGAGATACATTTTGCAAAGAGTTATGATGATGGCCAGCGGGATCTTAGTGGGACAAAAAACTAGTCCAACCTGGCAGTCAAAAGCTTACAGAAACAGAAAATTTATTAAGCACGTTAACAGTGGGACTTAATACTAGGTTAGGTTTGAATGCTTCACGCGAACGTTGGTTGCTTAATGTGTATTTGTAAGGACAACTGATTGTTCATAAACATGGCGCTCGGGAAGCGATACATTAAATCTACAAATAATCTTTCATGCATGCAATCAGTACTATTCACGACTAAACGCAATTACTATGATATGACCTTTCTTCTAAAACTCATTTACGACGCTTTTGATTACAATCTAGAATGCTCAGCATAAAAGCTCACCTTTAAAATCTTTCTACAATGCCTTGCAATAAGTTTAAAATCAACAACATGCAGAAACGCGCGAACCGCTCGCAAACAGATGACAATCACATCTTTTTCTATGGCAGAATGAATAAATTATTAATTATGAAGGTTAAAATTGTTAGACGTAAAGCTATTCCTAATAAATACCACGACGGCTTCAGAATCGACACGGGAGCTTGACTTGCCATTCTTTTCTTGCCATGGTTTTTATAAGATTACGCTTCATTTATATTGTTAGTGGCTTATGCATCGCCTACCACCCTCTGCCCTTGCCGATGGGTGCATTGCGTTGACTTACTCACTTGGCTAATCATGGCCCTCCGGTACCACCGTTCGCTTTTGACCAGAAAAGCGACCTGGAAACAAGATGGCCCCTAGTGTGTTTTAGGTACAATGTCGCATCCATTCGGACTTTTTTTCGTAATCCCTCTCCAGTTTATCCTTCCTAATAGTCACATATCTAGAAATTGTACGAGTTTTGGGTGTGCATTTTCTTTGGTGCACGCACCAGTCCGATCTGAGCATCAGATTGAATGGATTCGCTTAATTGACAGTGTCTTGTTTTCTCTCCCTAGACGATGAATAAATTTAACGTAACGATCAATAATTTTAACTTAAATACTAACGCATCCTTCAAACGGGAATGAAAGGTACTGTATGATACTTAAATACTAGAGGATTGAGGCTGCACCACAGGAATTACCTCGGGATGCTAGACTCCGGATCGTTTCCACGAACAATTCAACTGTCCGCTCGATGAATCTTTTTTGGAAAGTGATCCCAGCTTCGGGATCCTTGCCGGCTTTAGGTGAAGCGTGATACGCTAACCGAAAGGGAAAGCAGCAGTCGATCAATCTCAGAGAAAGGATATCACGCACCCGAAGGGTTCTCAGCTTGTGCGCGACCCTTACCGAAAGCTTGTGGTCGGTTTCAGTTGACAGGCTGTTAGGATTGATATCTACTTATCTTGATCGAAGGAAAATGTTGCTAGCTTCTCGGAGAGCATTGCGAGCGGCGTATCGAGCGGCGATAAGTTGTTGATTGTTTTCAGCTCCGGAATAGGAATGTTAAGCTGCAATGAAGAAGGGACAAGATATTATTGAAATCATTTACAGAAGAAAAATGATCCTTGTAAACGTGTTAGTTGACACTAATAGAGGACATCTCCACCTACCGTTTTATACGAATCCGAGTGTAGGGAAATGTGGTCCAGGGTTTGTAAAGAATCGCTCCAAACTGGGTCCAGCCAGAAGGGAAGATTCTTTGAAAAGACGAAGAAACGGAGGAAATTAGAAAAGTGGGAGATAGTGCGGTGAATCAAATATCGTTACCATTTCTGTCGGAGTATCAGGCTTCGGTGGTTCCCAGTATGCGGAAATCACATCCATAATGGATTTACGGGACAGCGAGAAACTGGCCAAATCGTCGCCCTTCTTCCTCCATCTATCCTGACATTGGGCGCGTATATTGTGCATCGTGAATAGATCCGACGGTTCCTTTGAGCCAGGTTGTTTGAGTGACTGGAGAGCATTCGAAGCCAGATCGTGTGGGAAAGCCGATGAGAACTTATTGCTGTTTGTACCCATTGAATTCTGAACACCGTAACAACTCGGGGCAGGGTAAACGTTCTCTTTATCCATTTGAGAACCAAAGTCATTTGCATGAATCACTGATCCGTACCCCGTTGGTGGAGGAGCTGACGGATTGTTGGCATTATTGTAGTAGTTGGGCATAAGTGTGTTCTGGTTCATGCGATTGTTGGGATAGTAAGGAATTGGTGCTGGTGCTTGTTGTTGGTTGTATTGCACAGTATGTTGTTGTAATGTGTGCAACGGTTGTGAAGTTTGCTGTTGTTGCAAGGCCTTAAAAATCGGTGGAGCACAATCACTGCCGAGCGAATAGCGTTGCTGCGAGTATAGAGTATTTCCCATGTTACGAAAAGGCATCGGTTCTTTTGGATAACATCCTCCAGATGGGGCAGGAGCAGATTGATAGCGGTTATCGTTTGCTACGCCTTTGTTATTAACAGCCAGTTTACTCTGCGATGCATACATTATGGACGAACTGTCTTCAGAAGTATACAATGTTTTAGATACTACAAGAAAGGACTTATAGTTAGTTATTGCTATTTAGCTTCATTGTAGGCATACTTACAAATACAGTCACGATTTAGCTCGATATCACTTTTTTCGCCAATGTAACTAGAATTGTTTGCTACAAACACGTCCGAAAAAGCGTTCAGAACAGACACCAGATTGGGAAATCCTTGAGGAGACAGAACAAGTTGAAATTCAATACCATACTTATACGGAAGACCACCTTAACTCACCGAATTCAAAACACGTTCCCAACGACACATTCATGGCCAGTTTGAGATCATAAACCCTGATAGGCGTTCGTTGTTTGACCACTTGCACCATGCGCATGACAAACTTCATCAGCGCCGTCAATGTAACCGTTTGCAATCCCTTATCCATTTCGATCTTTCGAGCAATCCAAAACAAATGAAAGAATTAAATGACATTAATCGTTGCATTGACGCGTCGCATGCGAAATGCAAAATGTGCCTTCACCCATGCCACTTACCGTTAGCGCATGTTTCATGCTGCATATATTCTTTTCGTTTAGGAACTCTTTGAATCGCCCATGATAGCTTCGTATAAGCTCCGACAAGGATATGCGTTCTTTGCGCGATTCTGCCAGCAGCATACAGACGGCATACGTGCGCATACGGAAGGCAGGATCCTCCAGATGTGAAACCACCATGTACTCGCCTCCAGATTCGAAGACTTCGGTGTACGGTAAGGCCTTCATGGCATCGTACATGTTGCTGAAACCGAGACAACTCGGTTGTAGCTGGTAACCATATTGGCTCTTGTGGATATTGAGAATAGCATTCAGTCGCATGACCGTACACGGTTTGCCCATGGAAGTCTTGATGATCTCCTGCACCTGCTCGGCGAAGATCCGTAGTGCCACTTGGTAATTAAGATAGATCTTACGATCCTCATCGTTGGTTTGTTCCATCTAAGAACGAGACATCAAGAAGACGTAAGGCTGTTCCATATCGATTCATCTATCGAGCAGAACTTACCTCAACAACCCCAGTTATTGCCTCAAGTAGATCCGCTAGCTTCATCAGCCCATAGTCGCTCAGACGACACTGGTACCCAAAGTGATAGTGGTATGACCGGACAAACTTCCTGAACAATATCGAAAACTGAGGAGCCTTCCGGAACAACTCCACCACTTCCCCAGCAAAGGTGCTCGTCTTGTCTAGCTCGGATATCGTTTGCTTGCGTTTGACGATTGAAATCATCACATCGTTGTCATTGTGTACCTTTGTTGTGATGGAATTGCTGTACACCAAACCATCCACAATGTCGAACAGATTGCACACGCCGTAGTCAGTGACGTCGAACGACCGGTTTTGAGCATGCGTAAACACCATCGGCAGCTGGGACAGGAGGATCGATTTATTGGTTCGGTTGCGGAGAATCTTCAGCAAATCGTTCGTAAATCGGCGTATCTGTGTACGATGCGTTAGGGTAATGTGGCGATTTTCCCCATCACCCATCACTTGCACCACCGGATACAGTGCCTCAAACAGTTCGATGAGCCGCGTGTATCCATAGTCCGCTACTCGACACTGTTTGCCAAAGTGGTTGTGATAGGCGGGAATGAATCTGGTAAACTTCATTGTGGATTTTGGAGACATTTTGATCAGCTCCACAACCTCGCGCGAGATCTGTTGGAGGAACTCGTTCGACGGGCTTTTGGGCATGTAACGTAGATTAACGGACCACGCATCTAAGGAACAAAGGAAGAAGGAGTTAAAAACAAACTAGCATCATCTTCCTCACACGACTTACCATCATTATCCTTGGTCGAGTTCTGCTCATGATCCATCCAGGACAGCACCTTAATGCCAAAACTATTGTTCGCAATTTGTACCCCACGGATGCAGCACAGCAGATGCTCCAGCGGCACTCCATTATCGTTGGGAACAATCTTGACCTGCAGCTCGTGTTCGATGCAGTACAGAATACTTGCTACCGGAATGTCGTACTTATGCGACTTTAGCAGTGGATACACAAGCGACTGAAGCTGGTTAATGGTCATCATAACGTTTGGCAGCGGTTCGATCTCCTGCTCAGCCCAGCCCTTCTCTTTCTCCTGCTTGAAGTGGTACATACAGTACGGAACGCTATGCTGCGAAGTTTCCACGAGCGAACAATTTTTCAGCGTATCGATCAGTGCCGGTTGAAGTGAGATATGTTTCTCCTCATTTTTGTCGAGCGTTATCACGCACACATCCTGCATACGGTACAGATCGAGCACACTGATCGAAGACTTGAAGCGTGATTGAAACAGCTCACGGAATCGATTGATGGGAAGGCTACAGAACGGCACATCCTTCAGCAACCCTGCCACCTGGCAGCGCAGTGCTGATGATTCAGCTGAGGTAGGATCCTTGATGTACGACACGACCATACGTTTGTGGCCAATCTTTTTGCGGTGTAGATTGGCCACCACTTGCTTGGCACACTGTATGGCAAAAAAAAACATTCGTAAATTAATGTTCGCTATCTTGTAGACTTTGCGCGGAACTCCGTAAGCTTACCTGTGCCGTGGGTACCTTCACCTTCGCTAGCGAAGGACTTTCTATGTTCAGCGAAATAACCGGAGTGATTGGTTTCAGCTGACACATCAAGAATTGGTGCATCTTGTTCTCTTCGATGGACGAGTCCAGATTGCTGATCTGCAGCACCACCATCTCCTTCTGATCCGGTGGCTCCACGCTCGTACCCAGAACGGCCGCCGACAGTGGCTGCGATGGAGGCGGTTGTACTTGCGGTACCGGCGAAACAGAGGAACTGGAAGCGCTGGAGCATGTCCCCAGTCCACCGGTGCTACTGCTGCTACTGCTATTCACCATACTGCCACTATCGGTGGAGTAGTTGCTCTGGTGTGGGCTACTACACCCGCTCTGGTTGCTGCTGTAGAACGTGGAATTCTTACCCGAATCAGAATAGCTGCTACTGTTAAGCGACGAGTTCAGCGACCTATTAACAGGCATCTGCTGACTCGAGCAGCTGCTTGTGGACTGAAACGTTGACGACGAATGAGAAAGTGGCTGAGTGTATTGTGTTGAAGGCAGCAGTGATTGTTGCAGGTTGCTTTGATTTAAACCAGCATTGTAGTTGCTAGGACCAACGTTCGCACTTCCACCGTAGCTGCAGCTTACGTATGGCGCATAACGCTGCTTCTGAAGATTGTTGCTATACATCTGCGGCACATAGGGCGCAGATTGCTTCAAGGGATTAGGCAAAAAATTAAAATGTTTGTAAATCACTATCACGATGGATTGGTGGACAAAAAACACCCACGCACATACCTGGTAATAATTAGAATGCTTCATATTGTAAACGCCCTGCCCGTTGTAAGACTGGCGCGTGTTTTGCACCTTGGTGTTTTCCGCCGCCAAGTTTGCCACCAGATCAGGAAAGGAGCGCATGTCGTAGTACGCGTTGGCAATGCTGTTATTCATGCTCACGGTTTGGGGTTCAGAAACTCGCAAAGATGGCACTTCTGCAATGGAGGAGCTAATGAATGAGACACCATTTTGGATGCCTTTCTTGAGGAAGGAATTGCACATCATCCTATATCCTTACCGTAAATGGGATGATTCAAAACCGTTGTAACGGTATATTTCTTCTCTTAGGAACGCTTAAATAAGACTATTTAAATAAATAACTTTACTAGACGCCTGTTCCGCCTGTACCAAATTTACACGCAACACAGCTTTTTTTCACTGTACGCTCAAGTCACGGGTAGACTTGCGAAGTACGAAAAATTTTCAATATCTTTGGTTCTTGTTACAGACGACCAAACCAAAACGGACACGGCACACTTTAACGGTAAATAGTTAAAATCAATCCTTAAAGGCTAATTAGAGCTAGCACGAATTTACAATGGTCGCACTGGAAGGATTAAAAGCAACAACCCGTACGAAGCTCTGCATCTAGTACGAGGACGATCTCTAACACTGCACAACAATTAATTGGCAACAATTCTCGAACAAAGATATCACACGTGACACGGAGTTTGCGAGGAAAAACGGGCGGATACGAATCGGAATGGATTACGGCAGCTTAAGTTAGAGGGATACAAAATTAAAAAAATAAAGACAAGGCCTTAAAATAATGCCACTATCAAAGCAAACTGGGTTGCTCCCGTGAGTGCCGACGAAGCAATGTCCTGGTTGTTCGGTCGGGATGATTAACATTGTCTCGCCTACTGCTACTTTATCTAGTGATCGTACCACTACAGCAGATAGTGCGTAACACAGGCAGTAGTAGGCAGTGTGTTGGTGTTGAGCTTTAGTGAACGCAAGAGCTCTCGTACAGGTGGTGCTGTTTTAGTATGCCCATGAGACTTTTAATAGCATAGTTTTTTTTACTCCAAAACATCAACAACCACTCTTTCTGACCTAAATACGTGAGCTGAAAGTAGCTGACACGAGCTAAACTGATTGACAATCATTCTTTTTTCACCGAATGATGCTGTACAACGTGAGGCTTTGCTGAAAGTGGGCTCAAGGTCACTCCTAACGTGTAATAAAGTTGTCAAAACGATCACTTAGATCAGTGTTTACACCCCTTGTCAGTGTACCATTGTTCATCGATTCTATTGGCGCGAATACAACACTCCACGAGAACGTAATGAAGCCCCCTTTACACCTCTGGAATTATTTTGCCCACCGCTCCCTTCGTTAGCGGCACTATTGGCTAGCGTGTTTCCAATTGTTCATCGGTTCATTAGGGACGCGATAATCTTGTCGGAACTATCCAAAATTTAACGCCACATAATACGCGCCTTCGCGCCTTTGATCTTGCACCCAACGGTTTCTTATCGTCCGGTCGATCGATGCCCGAGCTTCATCTTCGCCTCTGGAACCTACCGGCCTACTGGAGGTCAGAGGAAGACGCTGGTACTGTTTTCCGGGTCATTACATAGCTCCAAGGTGGTCAGCAGACAGCGAAAGCGCACAGCAAGAGGGAGCGAGAGAGAAAGAGAGATCGAGCGAGAGAGAGAGAGAGAGAGAGCTGCTCAATGTCGGCAATGGAGCGCTTAAGGTGACTTACGGTTTTTGGGGGCTTTCGGGCGCTTATCGGTTCGTTTATCTGTTACCTCTGGGTTTGTGCTTCCCGGTGCGGTTTCTCAGATCACGGTGCGTCGCGGTGAATTAATCGAAATCTATTGGTGCTCACTGAGATCTTAATCGATTCGGCGGTGGTGAAAACAGCGCCCTGATGAAGCTGTACCGAAGGAAGATGTGAGATGAGCGTGTCCGCTGGAGACGCTTGCCATTACTAATATTTGTTTCCCATGCAACCGCGTACCGCGGGTGGTTTGGGATCGAGTTCAAATGGAAAAGGCCGCCAACCGAATGTTGAGTGTATTGATCGATTGATAAGCTGAACATCTAATTGAGGCAAATGAGTCGTGAGTTGAGGAAATGAAGTCGTCTTTTCCAAGCGCATGAACGGTGCAGCCAATTCAAGCTACTACAGTGCTTTCCGCCAAGTGTTCAAGCTCGGCGATGATCCAGTCATCAAAGATTTCGTTGTTATGATGATTGAACTGGAAGCGCTTTACTCTTTTCGGTTTTGTCCCTTCCAGGAGAACGCATCCTTGCGACGGGCTTACATTTTACGCTTCGCTTAACAGCCCTTCAACCCCTCAGCAAAAGTAATTCTTCTCAACGAACTGACCCTTAAAACGATGGCACGCGTACGACCTGTAAGAGGGAGTTCCGGTCTGTTGATTCGCAAACTCGTGGAAGGAAGGGTGGCTGCATGAATGGCTTCTAGGCTAGCTGCCCCCTCTTCCATGTGTGTCGGTAAGTATGCAAAGAGATCAATTTGGATCGTGTTTATCGTGCAATTCGATCTGGTTAATTTCGGTTCAGTACGGCGTCCGACAGCATTTACCGTATGATTTCGTTTGTGGCCATCGGTAAATGTTTTGGATATTGTTCTGAAAAACTTTACACAGAATCTTGCAATTGAAGCTGGAAAACTTCCCTGCAACCCATTTTCATTCACCATTAGTTTTGCAAACGTTTTCTGGAGACATTCTTTCCTTTTTCCACACTCGTTGCGACTAATCCGACAGCAAAATTATTGGATTTTCGATGGATGTCGAGCTAAAAATAGATAATCCTTTTGCAGTGCTTCCCTTGTCCCCTCGAAGGACAATTTTCCACCCACTTTTCATTCTTGGCTTCTTGTTGCGGTTCGCAAAAAACTCGTTCAATTATTCATGAATTTCGATTTGGGACGATTCGCAGTTGCTGATCGTCAAACCGTCTCGAACGGTTGTTGTTGTTGCTTCAAAGCGGTGTAGGTGGATACATTCCAGTGTTGCTGCCAAACACGGTGAACTGAACGAAGTGCAAACCGACCGGACGGTGGAGGAAATCACACTTGACAGCGATTTGCCTTTGCGCTTGGCCGTTTACTCTGCTTCGTCTGGTGGAGAAGGTGAAGTCATTCGGTTGTAATCGGATTGGAATTCAATTTGAATTGGTCGGTCACAGCTCGACACTTCAACGACAGTGTTGCATTTCTAGCTACTTTAAGCATTTGGCATCGAATCCCTTGGACGTCCTGTGTATTTTAAGTCAATTTAAAATTATTTCAATATTTCAAAGGCCAAATGAAAATCAACAGGCTTGTAGGTTTGCATCTTAAGAAAATGGTGTATATTCTTCGAAGATAACATATCGTACAAATATTCATAATGCTCGAGAAGGAGCCACATCGCTGTACGTTAGCTATACGTTAGGTGCATCGAACCATAACGATGCTGACTGACGTGCGCGTCGAGTCATGAATATTCAATTGTCCAAATATCGCACCAAGCAACGCACAATACGCCACCCGAGCAGCTGCCGGCTTTACCACACCGAAGGAGTCCTTCTTCTCCGACGCGAACGATTCCTTGCTCCTAAAATCTTGAGATCCGTTTTTAAATACACCACTCCGCATTGAAGCAGTCCTTAATGGCAGACCAAATAAAAAAACAACAACACACCCGTGCCCACCGATGCGCAAACGGCGTCCCTAATAAGGATGGCTTCCGATGTGCATCATCCCTGTCTACGATCACGATCGTTATGGTTGATGGTGCACTATGCGGTTCACTTACTGGAGCGATACTGGACGAGGGTGCTCTAATTACGACCCCTAACGCGCCAAAGGACAACAGTTGGTCAGCACGACCCGAGCGACCGAGAGCGAAGAGATCGATCGCTCGCGCACCGATCGTGATCCCTTGGAAATTAACAACCGCCAGGGGTAGAAACAAAACGGTAACAAAGCCACCCCAAATGAAGCGTGCCCTCGGTTCTACCAACTGTCTCTCGGTCCAACGGCACGCGTGCATCCTTCTCCTCCGAGAGCCGGTGCCAGGGTGAATCCCGTCTTGCGTACCGTCTGTTTGATATGGTTCATTACCTGTCATCAATCCCCGACAACCCATGCAGGACATCTCCTGGCTGCCTGTGTTCACCCTCTCCGAACGAAAGGAGCGGGTTGATTGTATTGATTGATTGTAAAACTGTCGTCGATAATTGAATTTGCTGTCATAAAAATTGAAAATTTATGATCCCGCACGAGCCCGGCAGCGCTGCAGGGCAGTTGGTGATGACGTGTTCGTTTCTGTGCACATTCCGGCACAGTTCGATTGCCCCAAGACCCCTCACGATCAACGAATTACCGTATCGAATGTAAACAAGCTAATAACACTCGTAATAATATGGCTAATCCGTGAGCCGCGGGGATAAAATCAATTGGACATGGTCGTCGTCGTCGTCGCCGTCGTCGTCGTCGTCGCCGTCGTCGTCGTCGTTGTGGTGCTCATGTCCTTACTGGAGTACAGGACCGTAAAGCGATTTATGGGGTTTTCATAGGGAGTGGGAAGTGGGTTTTTATGCGACGTATCCCGGTGTCAGCAGGTCACCGATAAGTTGTGGGTGTGTTAAGTGTAGGTGAAAATCTGTCCAGTCACCGTGAGTTAATCAACGGGAATGAAACAGGAACCACCACCAACCGAAAAGCGACTCATGCTATTGCATCGAATTTAATGTCCTTTCGTTGGTAAATTAATCCATTACACGGGGAAAGTTTATACTGCGAGCAGCTATATAAGAGGTTTTGATAAGAGAAAATGCATCAAAGAAACAATAAAGTAATAAAAGGAGACTGTCAATAGCGACAAACTTTCCATTTTGCATCCTTAAACTGATTCTTCCCTTCCCATCGCAAAGATACATTAAAGTTAAAACAAAGTGACAAGCTGCTTGAAAGTAAAGGAATTTATTCCACTGCACGGTTAGTTGTTTTGTCGTTCATTGCACCATTCCAAGAATTGTATTTTTTGTTCACCTTTTGGTCCTGTTCCGTCCTCTCTTTTTCCAGAAGCAGCAGTTAGCACCTACTGTCTAACGGCACGTTCTCACAACTAGTTAAACTCGTCCTGCGCTCGCTTCCCCAGCACGCGCTCAGCACGCCGTGTCCACGCGTAAGGGAATTGTAGAGTAATTTAAGTTTATTCGTTCTTTTGTTGTTTTTCTTCACAATCCCCTTTCTTTCAGCTACGATCGCTGGGTCCCCGCTTGGTGTAGAAACGAGAGCTAGAGAGCGAGAGAACGAACTCAAGACGCAGATGTTCCACGGTTTCGAATCCTTACAAGCGGCTGTGAAGTTTTACCTTTCGGGCCCCCACGCTTGCTGGAGAAAGATAAACACGGAAGGTGTGCGAACTGACCAGAACGGGCACAGGGGGTAGCACGCGATTCGTTTTTTACTGCTTGTGTGTTCTCTTTGTTATAACTTCCACCAAGGATCAACAAGGACCGCTTGTGACGAGCGAGAGGAAATCATTTTATCTACCCATTTTCAATTTTTATTAGAAACCATAATTTACATTTTAACAGATTCAATTTTTGACTTCATCTCCGGTTAGCACAAATAGACCACACAAGGTGAAACACGCACAAAGCCTCCACAGTCAAGGAGAAGGGCAATGTCAACGATAAGCGATTGTTTTCCTATTTCCCTCCCATTTCCCATATTTTTGCATCCATCGCTTGTTGTCAATATCCGAACGAACAGAAATCAGGGCACACGCGAATGGCATCGTTCAATCCGCGTCCAACTTGTCAACGGTTGGTGTCTCAATCTCCTCATCCTTTTTCCACCGATAAGGAAGTTTCGCATCATTTCGCATTTCGCCACAACGCCTCCGCCAGGATCGATTCATCAATAAGCCGGGCTAAAGCCGGAAAACGGAAAAGGACAAACCGTCTTGAGCGACACCCCCGGACGGATAACGTGATTATCTGTTGAATGTGTCTCAAAGACGGCAAAGTTTCTTTCTTTCGGATGTTGGTCCCGGTAAAGCAAATGTCCGAGATATTAAAATTCGGATGAAATCCGTGCCGCTCCGTGCGGCGCGGAATTGTTGTGCACGGTTACGGTTCATTAATGAGCGAACGAGCTAAACCAATTAGGAAAGCGCTCGGCTGGAAAGTGTGCCAATGCACGATAATAATCCGTTTAAGAAAACCGTCCGCTCCGGTCGGGACGAAGGCACGCTGCTGGAATGCCTAATGTTTGAGGCAAAGTTGGTAGATATTGTAGATTAAGCGCTTTTAGGGCAAACAATATTGAACAGAAGCCATGGTTTATCCCACGATTAGGACTTCTTCGCAGCTTCTTTTAAACTTACTGCGCTTAAAATGTTGATACTGCTTCCGGTATTTTTAATTCGATTTACTTTACCTTTTACATAAGGTCCTCCTCCTTAAAAGAGAACCGCTCATAATGATCTAGTTTTTATGACCCTAGTTCCCTTCTCTCTCTCTCTCTCTGTATTCCCTGCACGCTGGGGCACGTGCTGAAGTCATAGGGAATCATCCCTTTGCTTCCACTCATTGCCTTTCCGCAAGGAAATCGGCTCGTTCTCTCTTCCTCTCGCTGTATGCGTCAATCGCTCTGCGGTTACATTGAACATGTGTGTCCGTGAAACTCCCCCATGTAAGTTCCCTCGCTCCAGGGGCGCATCAATTTTATACCGTTCAATGAGCGATCCCCCTTTTCAATGTTTCGAACCCTCGCCCAGGATCAGGGAAGCGTGGCACGATCCTGCCGGGTTTCGTCCCTGCACGGACGATCGGGTCAACAACATACCGACGCAGTTCGCTTGCGTCCACCGTTCTGTGCAGATCAAGAGCTTCAGGAAGGTGGAAGTTCTCGCGAGTGTTGTGTGTTGGTTGTTTGGGAAGAACATGGAACACTACACGATGATGGGTATCGACAGGTTGACCACGTACGGTCACACGGCAGACACCAGTGCGGTCGGTGGAGCCACCTACTTATCACACTACCCAACACCCGATACCTCCCTCTGTCGGAGCAGCTACAGCGCCTCGTCTCCCGGGACAAGCCCTACCGTGTCCGGGCCGGATCTTAGTCACACCAACTTCGGACTTTCCTTTGCGGATGTCATGTTCGATGGTGAAACGTTCGTGCAGATTGACTCCAACGATCTACACAACTACGGGACAGGAGCAACTCAACTAACAGCGGGAACGATAACTCCCTCGCCGCTACCGCCTTCCTACACACCCGAAGTGCCAAACTGTGGCTTGGAGGTGAAATCCTGCTCATCTACCCCGGTCAGCTGCAACACCACCAACCACCGTCGACTGTACAAGTCGCGCAAAGCTATCTCCGCTGGCAAGAAGGATTGTACTCCACCGAGTCCGACCGTGCTGAAGAAGCGACGGCTAGCAGCCAATGCACGGGAGCGGAAACGGATGAACAGTCTCAACGTGGCGTTTGATCGATTGCGCGAGATCGTCCCTTCATTAGGACCCGATCATAAGCTGTCCAAGTTTGAGACGCTTCAAATGGCTCAAACGTACATTAATGCGCTCAGTGATTTACTGGAGCGAGGCGCCGATGCCACCACGTACAGTCTGTTCGACACCATGGAATCGCGCGTCTCGAACGACTCGAACAACAACAGTAGCAGTGGCAATGGCCAGCTGAACGATAGCTCCAGACAGTTGCTGCTGAGAGATGATGACCGGTCTTTGGACGATCGGTTCTTGGACATTGGGTATGCGTGAGAGATTGAGATGAAAAGGGAGGTAAAGCCAGCATCAGTGATATTAAGGAACTTCAAGCAGTTGTGGTACACGAGTAAGCAGTGTCCTCTAGTCCTAAGCGATATTGTATTATTTTTTTAAAACACATGCAGGTGTGAATGTTTATCAAACGTATACAAATAAAGAAGAGTCTACAGCCCGTATGATGTGATCTATTTCAACCCCAATTTTGCACCCGAAACATGAAACAAATTGCCAATTTAATTATTCCTCCTCATCCCTATGACGCCATTTACCGATATGAGCCTCCCCATTTCGTTGAGTTCCAGTAAACTTAATTGAAAAAAAGGGCCGATATGGTTCCCATTGAAGCGGCAACATTCAATCAGCACCATATCCGGAAGATAAGTAACAAAACTCGCACCTCACGATCGATACCAGGGCACATTCCAGCGAATTCCAGCAGATTTAGCTAACCGCTGGAATTGGGAACTCCGTTCGGCACCCAGTTCCAGGTTCCGGATATTGATTCTGACGCGTTTGTTTGGGCCTAGTGCTGGGAGTATTGAGTTTTAAACCGCTGATGACGATATGAGAACGGGTACTCGATTGCTGTTGACCCTGGCACAATATCGTGTCCGATACAGTCTCGCGTCCGAGTTCCCATGCTCAGACTCGGAAGTATGGCAAAGGGGGATGGCCCGAAACCGGAAGTTAGCGATGCTTGAGCGTCCTCACTTTCCGCGTCGTCATCATTCCGCTTGTGGCGGAATGATGGTTTTGAGGGAAATGCGTGGAATTTCAATAACACTTCTATGGGGCAGTAGAGCTGTTACGTTTGAACTGAACCGCCATTGGCCGCCCGAGTGTCTTTGGGATGTAGAATTGAGCTCCGACCATTTGTTGGGAATTTGGGGTATTTGCAGGAGGATATCAGTGGAGGATAGTGTGTGAAGATTGGTTGGGAGAGAAATCGCTGTTTAAAGCATCTTTCGAATGTGTGTTCTATTGGAGAACTGCTGGTGTGTCTTTGTTAAAGCCACAACACACAAAAAGCCCTCCCCAACGGAGGCAACCGTTGATTCCGTACCAACCAATCGCATCGCTGTTGTTATGCCAGATTACAAGCGCTATTTCAACATGGTCGCGGCTCCCGCTTGACTGTGCAGATTGCTAGAATTAATATTTCCCTATCGGCTTTTGCCGAGCAAACACGGTGGGTTCCTTCGCGGCACACAAAAAGAAGCAAGATCCATCTTCTTGCTTGTCCGGAACGGGCTCCTCTCGGATCTGGCGCTGGGGAACCACGTGGGCAACTTATTTGCGAGTTGTTTGTGATGCTCTTTACGACCGTTGGAGTCTGTGCCATGTTTGGTAGTGCTAGTATAGTTCGATTGGAACCAGCTTGCCTCAAAAGTCAGTGTCATTCCTCGTCCTGCATTGAGCGCTATCCGGCTCTTGGCTGAAAAAAAACACGCTTTTGTACGCACACTCTTCCACGAGGAGACGTTCTGCAAACATATCAAAACACGCTGTATGACAAGCTATCGTCAAAAAAGCAACGCCTACCATGTGTCTAAGGTGTCTAAGGATTGTGTACAGTGTTCCGAAAGGATATTCCAACCGGTAGAGCAGCAGTTTCACAATCGAACGGTAGAAAAGCAAACCATGTGTGCAGTCAATGACACTAGATTACATATCAATTTCCTTGCCGGGTATTGTTTGACAGCAGAGCCACCGTGTTATCGTATCTGTTGATGGTAATGTTGACGTCACACGTTCGGCACGCCGTTTCAACCAGCAGTGTGATATTCTAATGCAGCACTCCCATCCGTTGCGGTTGTTTATTTTTAGTAGTGGCATCTGACGCGCATATTACAAGAAATAGTCCACACTCACTAAGAACTGATCAAATCCTCTTTTCCCAGTATAGCATTTTCCCGTGCGTGTCTTACACGTTCGTTGAGTGATGCGTTGTTTGAGCGTGATGTGGTTTAAAGTGTATTTTTAGTTCGTGCACACAGAAAAAAAACGCCACCGCTGAGGAATTTGTATTATTCTACGTCCACAAATATTTTCAACACAATTTCCATTTTCAACACAATTTCCATTTTCAACAAAGCAAAGGCATATTTTAGAATGAAAAAAAAAAACAGGATACCCGACAATAGTTAATTGCACTTAATTTTTGCCCACGTTGCTGTACCAATTTCCGCACACAAAATATAACTGAGAAAGAGGAGAGAAAGAGAGAGAGAGAGAAAACAAAACCGATTCAGGGCGAGGGCAAAGAACTGCATCGTTATCCATCATCTATTGTGTTAGAGCTAGCGTTTTCGGAAGCGAAATTATGCTTTGCCAAACCGCATCGTGCACAGTTTTTCTTTGCCTCGTTGTTCATTTTGTCCTTTTAACAAAAGAGCATAAATTAAACGTATGTAGCCACAACAATAGCGGACAAATTTTCGAAAGGGTTCATCCCGACAAAGCAACGGTGAACCGGGGTGGGGCCAATGTACTCCCGGTGTTATGCAACTTTAATTCTTTTCTTGAGCTTGTGCAGGAGGAGAAAGGTGGGATCGATCTGACTTCGCTTGACGGCAATTAAATCTTCCGTCAATTTGAAATACACCATTTTCGTCATCAAACAGGATCATTCTTCCTGTTGGCAGAAAAATTGCATGCGGAAGGAAAGCATAATTTTGCAGTGTGTGTAATACGCAAATGTTTGTGGTGCGGTTGCCAACCTCAAGCATCTGTTCCGCAGCATGTTGGGTGAAAGCACTGTTTGATTTGCTTCCTGGAATTGTGCACGGAATTAAAATGATGATACTCTCTCACAACATACTGCAAACACCTTAATTGGTTCAAGTACACACTAAATGAAATGTTACATTATTGAGAAATATTATGACAATATTGATACAATATCACTTCCCTGCCTGTTAACACGTGACAGTCTAAAGCACGTGTGAAGTAATAATCACATTAATGATAACGCTTCTACGAAATTTACCATCGGTATTTCTCAAAAAATGTAATCGATATTTTTCCACCTCACCCTGCACAAAAGTTGCCAGACGCGCGACAGAAACCTTGTTTTCTTTCGCTTTATTCCGAACGAGCGCGCGAATCATGAAATCTGATTCCATCAATCAATCGGCTCTAGCGTGAACATGAATTTCGACGCGCCTTGCAGCGTTGCGCTTGGTAAACAACACCGTGCGCGGGCGACATCGATAACCGACCGCGTAGTATTTCCTATCCAGCGATACCCGTCATACTTCGTTGATTGGCCGGTTTGACGGATGTAGGAAAAACAGAAGAATCATAACGCATTACATTCGCTGGTTCGGGAAAGTCACTTTTCACCAGGGAGCTTGTTTTTCAATAAAATCCAATGATTGATAAATTTAATTCGCGAATATCATCACATCAAGTGTCTATTGGTGGTACGATGAGCGGCGAGCTTGACGAAATTAGGTAACTTAATTTACATGCTAAAATGGTTTGATGTTTTCAATGGAAATGCTGGGAAAACAGCATGAACTGGTAGAAACGTCAACGCAACGAACGCACTCCGTTTCAAGGTTTCTATGCGCCTAAATGTATGCAATAAAGACGCGTGGATTACTTCTGGCTGCGTACGTTCGGATGCACGTGGTGCGGAGGAACTTACTTCGATTCTCGTAATGTATCTTCATGCTTTGTTAGTTCCTTACTGCTTGCTTTATCAGTCATCTATTTTGCTTGTCACCAAGTAGCGCATTCTTTTTGACATTTTATCATTTTTTTTACCCACTTTTCGGGAACCATTTAACAGCAGTCCGTCTGAAACTATCATGGCCGGATATGATGCTTCAACCAACACCCTTTTAAATACTGCGAAAAGCTTCTTATTGCAAGAGATCATGCTGCTTAAGTGCACAAACTTTTGTCTTTATACTGCTTATCCTAGGAAACTCTTACACAGTCGCAATCCATTTCCCACTCCGGCAAGTGGTGTTTTATGCTGTTAAAACAAAAGTTTTCTTTGGTACAAACTTTCTCTAGCCGGGCTGGCGGTGTAACGAGGATGGCATGGAACGGTTGCAAGCACTTAGCGGTAATAGAAATTCACGCTTTATTAGCATTCACGTTGATTGAGTGAGATAATTGCGAATCGTGCGTCTTGTCTGCATAAAATTCGCAGCTGCCACAGAAAATAAGGCCATAAAGCTGCTACGTGTATGTGAACTTACCATTGCGCGTAAAACACGATTCCACCATAATCCTTTTCTTTCATTGTAAACATAGCGATAAAATCAACAAAAAAGTTGAGGAAATTTCAATCGAAAGCATCCGCAACGAACTGAAAGTGTAGAGCAGTGATTTATGATTTTTGCAACAGTGTATCTAACAGGGTGATTAACTTTGCATTGGTTTGTTTGTATATTGTTTTATTTGTTCATTCTTCACTATCCACATCATAATTTCTCTCCCCTTCTCTTCGCCCCACTCTTCCCTTCATCCCTCTTTACAGTTTACTCCTTTTTTATTCTTTTTATCAACCACTCCTGATCTCTTCCTAACGACTTTTGCTTTCGGTGCACGACGCACCGCTGCACTCGCGGGGAATGGGCATCGAAAACACTAAAGAAACATGAACGTAAGACTTAAAACAAAACAGTGGCACACGCGTCTTCATCAGCAGTACACATTCGATAAAGAGCGGTGTGTTCTTGAGAGTCTCATGAAGCTTGTTAGGTTTTCTCTATATAGGTCGTGTCACACCGACAGTTTCCTCTGCTTAAGCAAGGGCAAGGACTTGTATGACACTAGTTGAATCATTCCGATCGTTACATCGAGATGGAAAGGATGTCTGGGGAGGAAGGAATAATTACATGTTCGTCCAGCATAATACATCCGATAATAGCTAGTTTTGCCGATTGGATAAAAATGGTTTGCTACCAACGGAAAAAGGCTCACGAAATAGGACAACGATCAAGCGGCATGTCGTAGCAGGTGGGCTTTGCCGCCCCCTGGTGGTGGGGACTCGAAACCTACGCCCAACCCGTTAAGCCTTTGCCACACCGTCCAAACGGTGTGCGAGAGATGAATTTTTACAATCGTTTGTTGAAAAGGCTGGGAAACGGTCCACCTCTCGCCATCGTGTGTGCACCGGGCTGATTGGTGGTGCAGTTGGAGGTGATGCAGCAAAGGAGCACGACGTATCGTCGAGCGGACGTCACCCAACACAACCGAGGCACCGGACTATTGCATCCAGTGTCCTTTCAGGAGCGCAAAAGCCTATTTACCACAGCGAGCGAGTTCGGTACCTATTATAGTGAGCCTTTTTGGTTCAAGCGCTGTTCGAGCAGATCAGCTGTCAAAGTGGGCTTTCGAGCAGTTTGTGTTGTCGCAATGTGTTACTAAACTAAAGCACCCTCCAAGAAGCGTTTCGATGGAGTTGACGCTTGCTAGGGATGGAATAGGTGCGGCCCACTCTTCCTCGCAGAACTGCTCAGAGTTTTATTGTATCTGTCGCCTAACCTGTGTTGGTTATGTGTGTATGTGGCTGGGCATCTGGACGCTCACAGGAGGCCGCGTGGAGTTGCTTCAATGTGTTGGTATCATACTGTGGAGGTACAATTACAATGCAATAGACAATGGCGTTAAACATGAATGCGTATTTGTTATATGCAATAAAAGGAAGCTCTCCGTTCGGCTGGCGCCTGTAAGGAGATCTGTAATTGTTTTACATATTACTACTAGTTTTTTTTTCTTATGCGTTCAATCTTCCATACAAGGTGGCAAGTAGTATCTGTGTCCATGCGCTGCTCGACAGTGCGTATTTGCTAGTGCAACCTTTCTCGCGTCTTCTCCTCTCCCCCTGGACAGAGTAATTTGCAATTGATCTTGTCTTTTGTGCATTTGTGCCTAGCTGTAGTCTTGTTTAGCTTTACCTATTGGCAGAAGGATTTAAAGCAATTGAACCGTTTTTTAGAACTTATGCTTGACTTTTGTTTTTATGAAATGTTTGAACTTATCGAGTTTTAATTGCAGAGGAAAAAAAACAATATAGGTTGGCACTATCGCTTGGCGATCTTTTACAATGCAATATATTCCTAAAGAAATACATATTGAAAGAAGTTTGTAAACCAGGTGAAGAACGGGAATCACTCTTTTATAATCTCATTTAATTTTACTACCATCAGACACACATATTCACATCTAGAAGCTTAGGGCTTGTAATGTTTTCTCTTATTGTTTATTAAAAACGTTTATCTTTTTATCATGATTAAATAGCAGAAAACTGTAGTTACACTGCGGTGGTTTCACCATTCACCAACCTAATCCTAAACAGTAACCTTTTAGTACGTGTGCTAGTAGTATTCGTCATCCCCGATCTCGCCAGTCACCAGTCTCACACCACCAGCGTCATCAGTCCGATCTGTCTCTGAAATGTGTGTGTGTGAGCGTTGTTGGAAGTGTTTTTGTGGTGGACAGACAATCGAAGAAGCAAAGGGTTGTTCTTGAACCAGTTGAACCAGTGGACACTTCTTCTCAGATGGGATCTTTCCGCCACCCGGGAGCCACTTCGGAGTGTGTCTGTGTCGTAAGCCCCTGCTCCCGTGTACACTAGTGCTAGTGTGTAATCGTAAAACGTATGCTACGTAAGGTATGCTTTATGCACGTGTATATATAATATAATATGTATGTATAGGGGTTTTGTATGTATATATAAATGTATTTTGTGGTTGCTTCTTTCTTTATATAAAATCCTTAATTTCACCATCCAGAGCAGCTAGGAAGTAATTTGTGTGTTTTTTTGCAATGCAACATTGCGCCGTTTTACATACAATGCGTCGGTAGAAGGTTAGTTTTTCCGTGTTCCGTGATCAGATGTTCCTGTTCGTGTGTTTTGTTCCGTGCCGTTAGATAGAAATGCGCTTTTCCGGTTGGATCGATCGCAGTGGTTCGGTTTGTCGTGTTCATTTTTCGGAGGTTATTCCTCCAAAAGGGGAAAGGAAAGAATAAAAAGAGGAATTGGTTTTTAACTCAAAATAAAATAACATTTGTTTGGAATAAACATTATCATGATACGTAATGGACAGCAACAGAGTTTTCAGAAGGATTCAATCATAACGACTCAAACAAAATATCAAACGTAAAAGTGAACAGTAAGGAGTTTAGGGGCGCTTAATGGTCAAGCTCGTTGAGCGCTCATCCCCATTTCTGGAACAGGCCCATGCGTTGACAACGACAGTTGGAGCCCCACAGATTACACCGACAGGAGCTGTTGTGGCAGCAGTCGTTGGACCGATGATCGCAGTTGCCACCGCGTGGGATGCATCCCCTTCGGTAGACCTGGATCAGGGATGATCGTCTGCAAAGTGAAAGGAAAATAGCAAACAAAACATTTTACTGCAAGGATTCACACTATTTTATAAATTTAGGGTAATTTAGGGCCGTAAGTGACACAACAAATCGTCTAATTATCCTTGTCATTAACATTATCAACTTTAACACCGATTTGTTGAATATACACATTCACATGATCCTTTGTAAATGAGCATTGGAACTCAATATAAAAAAAAAAACGTTAATTATCTCCACAAAATCCGCGTCATCTCCCACAAGACCTCAGTAAATGGCTATTAATCACCCAATCACTGACAGCCCAGTATCGGTGAACGCATCAGTAACGACATCGGCAAAAAAGCACGTGTCGCTTGCGCAAAAATGACTTACTACTCTCATTTAGCATAATCGAAACAAAAAAGCCATACACCATACAAGGCTACCGAACGATGACAAACATCTTATATTTCTTTCACCCACCTACCTCCCGGTCACGGTCACAGTTGGGGAGAAGAAGGGAGGGGGGGGGAGGAATCCATGCCGTAAGGCCGACAGCAAAATATTAAACGATAAAGAGCATACTCATAGAAAAATCGTTAATCTCGCACCACCCGTACAAGGTCAAACGTGGTATGCCCGTTGATAAATAAAGCTCTCGAGCTGGATCCAGAGAGAAGCAAAAACGATAAAAATATGAAAGTGTCCGATAAGCACAGAGTGCCGAAATGTGTGTCACTTTTTTCCTCCTCCTTTTCCTCCCACAGCGCTGCCATGTGTGGCAACTCAGCACTTTTCCCGTCTTTCGCGCTTTATCCTTCATCGGCGCGAACACAGATTAAGTAAACCGCAAAGCTCAAAAGCTCAACCAATAATGCGGCAGCAACAACGACAACAACGTTCAGCAACAAACAATCACGTACAAGTGAAGGAAAAGTTTGGCCTGTATCGTACCATACGGTGGTCCGTTTTTTTGGAGGGTTTTATTTACTCCCTACCACCCTGCTGCACAACATACTGATGCCACAAGCTGGTGTCACTAGGGCAGCAGAATGGAATTTTGGCATTTATCGCACCGATAAGGCGTTGCGAAATCAGAGCAAAAAAATCTCATTCCGTCTGATAAAATGCCTGCGGGATGAAGGTTACTTGGGCGAAGGAAAAACAATCTTCTGACAGTTGGAGCTTTCACTGTCACGGCGAGGACGACAACGACGCCAAAATAATAATAATAACATGCTCTTGATCAGAGCACTTTTTAGCCAGTGAAGTGGTGGAGTGAGCGTTGAGCAGGAAAAGTCAACCGAACTGGCCTTGGTCCTTGAAGATGCCGTCGTCGTTGTTCCACTTCTCATGGTCAACCGCTCTGGTGGAATTGTGTTGTGGATGGATTTTTCCTCCTGCCTTGTACACACATTAAAACCCAGGCCTTCTCTCTGCTTGTGCTTATCGTTATCAGCTTTGTTATGTTTTTTTTTTGTTTATTTTTGTTGTATGTTTTCGTTTGGTCTTTTACTTGCTTTAGAAAGGCTGTTTGCACATTTACTGCAAGAGATGTGCTGCCAGAACTCAGTGTTCTATTTTTCATTCATCTTTTGTGCACTTCCCCCCTTGACACCCTGTTGCTCGCGGATGTGAAGATGGCACGTTGTTGATGAAATGGAATTTTCATCACGTACCGGATTGGTTGCAGCATTACTACGCCCGGGACACGGCTATCAATCCCCAACATCCCAAGTGACGGATACATTCTTGTGTGAAAATTCCTATGACGAATAGCTGTATTACCTTTCCTCTTCCATATGGTGCTTCTCCAGCACAGTAAAAACACCAAAACATTGAAACAACCGATATGGATTTCGCTGGTAAAGTGCACTTCACGATTAAAGGAGCCGGGGAGAGCGGACAGTCCCTTTGCATTGCGAACAGCAACATGGAGATGGGGTGAGAAGAAGCCTTAGAATCCACTTGAAAGTTATTTGATTTCCATATCCCATCTAATCGATCATTCATGACAAAAACAAAAGCAGTTACGCACCAGCTACAGTGGTGGTAGATTGAAAAACTTTTCCAACACAGCCTTTGGAGAATTAAAGGATCAAGCAGCCGGTTCATCGATCGTGCTGGGAAATTAGGTTACTGTTTTTGTTTTGTATGGAAAGAGCGGTTCTTTTAAGAAAAAAACACGAACCAGTGATTGAATGTTTCTAAAAATGGAAATTAGATTGCAGCTCTGTGTGGGCAGCTTTAACTTACTTTGAGGCACCTCCTTGCAGATAGTTTTCTAGCAGTCCGTCCTCGGTTAGACTCGCCCGATCGCCTTCCTCGACATCGTCTGCAAAAAAAAAAGAAAAGACAAATGATGAATATTAAAATTAATGTTTAACGCTTTTTCCACATGCTAACAAAGCGATCCTCTCGTCATCCACCGTTCACCCATGGGAATGGAAAACATTACAACAGCCTTGACGTTCCATCCGTACGCCCTGCTGCTGGGCTTCAATTATCACCCGTCAATTATTCGTCCCTCAAATCACATCATTTCCTGCGAACAGCGCAACGTAATACAGTATCGTTGTTGATGGGAACTTTGTCATAAAATGTCCCCCCAGAGGGACTTCCAAACACACAAAAAAGTACACAAAAAGTCCATACACCGACAACTACACTCTGTTGGGCTGCTTAGGGAGCGTAAAGAAAAAGAGAGAGAGAGAGTGAGAGAGAGAGAGAGAGAGAGAGAGAGAGGATGGCTGTTTTTTACGGTCAAAACTCCATCCGATAGCAGCATAAATTTGTAGCGAACATCAAGTTATCATCCCTCTTAGGCGACACATGAGATCATAACCCGTACGGAACAGCAGCACATTATTGATCCACGCCGTTCGACATCACACGTTGTTGGTGGATGATGGCGGTGGCCCACCACACGATGCTTCCCGTGGCCAGATCTGTTCCTATGGGTCTAGCAGCTCCCTTGCCCCTCTCTCCGACGCTCTTTGACTCTTTAATCGATCTCGTAGGCGTCGGCACAGGCTGGCCAAACCAAACCAAGCGAACCATTTCGTTAGTGGTTAGTCACATGGATTGATTGTATTTATTGGCAGTATGTTTTACGTCACCACACACACGCACATACACAAGCATGCGAACACTTTTCCTTTCCCTTGTCGATAAGAGAACAAGTCAACCTCGCTGCACAGCTGTGCGGTACATTCGGGGTACGAAAAGTGCGATGTAATTGAGCATTAACTCGGTACGCCAACCGTTGAGGGACAAGGGGAAGCCGAGCCACATCCGCTGATTCGCTGTCGTGCCTTGGGGAGGACACAAAAAATGACGAGCTGTTGGAGATAAATCGCCAGCCTGTGTTACAGCGTGGTACACCCGGATGACGTCGGGCGTGTTCTATATATATTGGTTCCTTGTTTGTTTTATGGTAAGTTTATCGAAATCGAACGGAATCAATTGGTTGGTAGGGTTGCTGGTTTGGGAAGTGTTTTATGGGTGCAAGCACTACGTGGGCGAACCCTTCGGGGCAAGCTGCCAACGAAACAGCTGCTTAAGCAAAAGGTTGACTGACAAGCTCGGAAGCAACAGATGCGTTTTGCTCCTACATAAGTTATAGAAACAAGTAGTTGTATTTCACATGTAACATACTTAGTACAATAAATTGCTACCCTTTATAAAACCACTTTCCACCAACAGCAATATTAATTTCCCATCATTCCAGACTGCCGCAAGCCGAGAACAGCCGCCCAAAAGTCCCAACCAACAGGTTACCAATTCTGGCAATCGCCCTCGCCAGAGAAGTAAATCGAGCCCTTTTCCCAGCCTGTGTTGCAACATAATGGGAGATTTATATCAATTGCGGGAAACTGTCTGAGAGTGGGTCTGCTTTGCCGACACTGTTCGGTCGAAGGGAAGCTCACTTTCCATCAACCGTAAGAGCCGAATGAATAAAAATTCTCGTAGGCGGAAGGAAGTAAAGCATGCATGAAATAAATCACCAAACGAACGATGGAATGGAGATTGAAAGGGAAGAAGGCAGCAGGTAAGACAGGCGACCGGCGATTTTAAAAAGACATTCCATCTATTGTAATTATGAATGAATCAAAATGGTGCTTATAAAACCGGTTCCATTGTTGCGGTAATAGGATCTGTAGAAAGGACGATAGCATGTAATGTGTTGCAAAAATATAGCAACATAATTAATGTACTTCGTGCCTGTTATGTCGTTAGTTTTCATGAACATACAACGACTTTAATGGCGCACTTTCGATGCTAAGTACTGCAACGCCCACTAGCTAGTCGAATCTGACCACATCCATTAGCTTATACCTGTTTCTCAAAGAGATTGAGAGGACGTAAAAGTAAGCCTCATTCCATGCTCTCAAATGTGTCATCTTTTCGGTCGTCCCACACGAAACTAAGCCTTTTGGTAGTTTTTGGCCTTTTCTTTTCCCCGTCTTTACACCCCCAAGTCACATTATCAGCTCTAACGATGTGACTGTATGATAAATCGTTTGATAACACAAAAAACCTTTAACTTACATAAATTAAGCTATACGCGTGATGGCCCTGGATACTCATGCATATGGCCTGTGGGGCACTTCAAAGGAAACGTTCGCCCTGACTTTCTGCCATGTCCACTTATTCAGCCATCTTTTCCTCACGCCAGCATAATAATAATGCTTGTTGATTTAACGATGTTGAACTTTCTCTTCAACACGCCCAGATGGTGACAGCCAAAGGGACACGACCGGAGTGGAGCGTCTTCTCGAATAGGCACTTTTCGACACTGGACACTGAGCCGACATGGGTTTTCTCGATTAACCGTACATTCTCCACGCCCATACTGGGCACCGAACGGAGAAAAAAGTTCATCTCGTGGAAACTGTTTTCTTTGCGTGTAAAGGGGACATCTACACTACATTTAGAGATGGCGATGATGATGATGATGATCCGTTTTTATATTTTTATATCATCAATTTAAGGGGTGCTTTGGTAAGCGTGAAGTAATATTTGAAGATTTTCTTTTCCAGACAAGGTTGGGGCTTCGGAGAAGCAGAGAAAGACCCACACAGTCTTATGATATCGGGGTGATGTTTACTAGGAAAACGAAAAAATTGCTTCATTTTAGTTATTCTTGCGGATTTTGGGGAATTTTCAGCCTACAATCTCCTTGGGGAGGGTGGAAGGTTTGTGGCATAATCACGTTTTTAATGTAACTTCGTTTGACGTCTGTCTAGGGTGACGCGTGCCGTAATGTGCGGAGGAATTTTATTTTTAAGGTTTTTGGGAAATAGGAGAAATGGAATTAAGTCGGTTAAATTGAAAACGATAACTATGAGTATGGGTTATGATTTAAAGGGAAAGACACGTCTCATGGTTTCCAGGTGAAGGCGTATGTTCCACAAAGTCGTAAGCAAATAATTCCAGCTAATATCCAATATGAGTTTTTTTCGTTTCATGAAATATAAAACATAATCAATCTTAATTGTTCAACAACACGTGCCTCAAATTGAGAAGCTGTGTATTGCACAAGATGTCTTAAAATTCCCACAGATCATCCATAGAACTAGCTCAGGATCTTCATGGTTCTCTGCCTCGGCGAACCTCTAATCTCTACGACCAGTGAAATTCACAGGTGGCTACAATCATTGCATTACCCACTGGCTTCCGGTGCTTTTATTCCTTTAAGAATCCCACTCCCTACCATCGACGAGGCACAACCACACCGAGTGCCTTCAACACAGGACCGTCGTCTCCTCTGTGTGTTGATTCAGAGTGCAATTTCAATTTCCTCAAACTTCCTGGACCTGAACCATCGAGCCGAGCGTTAGTAGCACAAGGCTCTCCGGAAACGCCATCTGGGTTTCGTCGACCAGTGCCCCACAACCGGAGGTTATGGGTTTCTTTCAGCTCAAGACTTCATTTATTGTGCAGCGTATAGCAGCACCGAACCCAAGGGACGGCTGTCGGACCGGCGGACGGTCGGACCCGGTCGGTTATATGCTGGATGGTCTTGTGATACAATGGATCGAAAATGGCAACCATTAATTAATTGAGACCTATCCCACTCCTTTCCTGCCTTTGGCACTGGAACGATACTATGTGTCTCACCATGATCCAATCCTGGTTTAAAATCTGATGTAAAAATTGTCACATGCCCTGTAACGGCACTATGCTCGGGAACGCCGTTACGTTGATTGGATCATAGCAAATGCAGACATAATGGTTAAACCGAGACGCCAGCTGGGCGGTTTTGGTGGTTTTGTGTTGATGAAAATTCCATTAAGAATTGTTTATTCGAAGTGGATGCAGTGCAGAGTCTGAGACCAACGGCCAGCGAGTGTTAAATTAATTATGTCTGCAATTTGTATCACACAACAGCTTCTGGTGTTAAACGGTGTAGATAGCTGTGATTTAAAGCCAAGCCTCGCTTCAAAAAGGGTTAAATCTCAGCCCGACATTTCCTGCCTCCCTTAGTCCAATCTCAAACCTATGAGGTTTTTGATTTGTATCTACCTTTTCCCCGAACGCACGGTAAATCTCCACGGCCGGAACCCCGTGGCCATACACACCAAGACCGTGTCATCTATTGTTGCTAGTCACTGATCCGTAAATGAGTGCGTCCTTGGTTGCTTCTTTTTTGCTCGCCCAACAGCATTGTGAATCCTTTCACTTTGCACCAGTGAGTCAAGCGTGACGGTGCATTACGTGAGGTTCGGTGCGTGAATAGAAGTGAGTTTTACGCCCTCCCTGTCCCTTTGTGTAGCTCGATGACGCTTGAAAGCTGATTTTTGGAGAAGAGAAGATAACCTTTGCAAATCCACGTAGACATCGAAATGGATGCAGATGTAGACACAAGCAACATAAGGCACTTAACAAAACTGTACTAACACGCTCACCTTCCTACGGACAGCCATCGTTATCACATTACAGCGGAAGCGCCTTGCGTCCATCGACGTCAATATCAAACACTTTCAGACGCTTCTCCTACATTCAATAACCTATTTCCTCCCTTCGGTCCATCAGTTTGGAGCGTGTTGTCAAAAATACCTTCGTCCAAAGTCGACCAACAACGGTTGCTACTTGAATGGAGCACAGAAACGACAATGTGTCAAACACCGTGTGGACGGGAAGCAATTCAATTCAACTGCGGGATGAGGAAACAAACGACTGATCGATTTTCCAGTCACGCCACCGCCACATAGTTTTCCTCAAGCATCCCATTCCACCTGGTTGAGGTAACTTGATCAATCTGCTTCATAGAAAGTGCGCTAACTCTATTGTGTCCTCACTCCGTCGTGAATGGTGTAGGTTTGGAGCGCGTACGTAAAATGTAAACTCCATAATAACTTCCCAACCGTTCCTATCGATGACATCTTTTGAAACGATCCTCTTTTGATTCTCCCCCCGTTTCAGGAACATCGGATCCCGAGAAATCGGATAAGAAACTGTTGCCTTTGCAACGTGTTTCTGATTGCAGCATCGTGAGGCTAATCGAATTACCCATCGTCATCAACACCGACCGTCTTGATGCATACGTAATTAAAGCTACGCTCGGCGGCCCAAGGAAACAGCCAGGACAAAAACGCAAACCCCGTGCCGGTGGGTAGTGTGTAGCCGTTTCCATTTCCGTTATTAGGTTTCCACAGACGCACGGTTTCCCATCCCACGCAACACACCTCGGTTCCACTCCCGTCCGGTGGACCATGGAGCCAGGCGTGCACTATTTTCTTTTGTAACTATTTATTTACGTATCATAAGATACACGATGTTGCCGCCGACGGGTGTAGCGTTTCATTATAATTTATGCACCCATTTCTTACGCTGCGGGTGAGCGAACGTGAAGCGATGAATATATTACAACGCCACGCTTGGCAGGCGCTTTCGAGTCCCTTTTTGCCGCACGTATGATGCGAGGAACAGTAATGGAAGGCCGTTACTTTTTTTTTTTGCTGGAAAACCTCTCCCAAAGGTACCATAAATATTTTCGCACTAACCTGGTGTAGTGAGTGCAGCGGGAAGGGGACTAGGAAGGGCTTAAGATAGAGTGGGCAAAGTTGTTGGTTCGTTGTTGAGATAAAGCGGTGGGATAGAAGCGTAATGGAATTATTGCAGCTCTTTGGCTGATGGGAATAGGTCACCATATGGTTTCATTTCCATTTTACAGCATTACACTTTATTGCACTTTCTTTGAGCAAAAGTTCAAAGAGGTAATTTGTATATTTACCTATTATAATTGCACTACTTTTTTCTCACTATTCCATCTATAACCTCACTATTCCAAGACGGAAGGTGGAATCGATTTTCCCTGACTCTTTCTATTTATACACAAACCCACAATCCTTTAACGTCCGTCCTTAAGTGGACCACAGCAGGCTCCCTCAAAATGTTGGTGGGGCCCAGTCTCTCCACCATTTCCGTAATGCACCGCAACGGGACAAATTTAGGTTGCATTCACGAGCTGCTAAAATTAGACTCCATTAACCAAAACCCACGAGTTACCGGCTTAACTCAGTGGAAAAGTCAAGAATAATCCCTGGTCAAGCCATCACAACCAGCTTCAGCGGGGTTGGTCAGAAAGCGACCATGCGGACGGTCAATTTAACGTTTACAACAACACTGAACTCACAGATTTTGTTTGCATCAAGGTTTATGAATTATTCATAGCTGTTCCTCCCAAATTCCATCTTCCTTCTGCAGGATCATACATTTTCCCTTCTACCTTCCAAATTCCATTGAATTTTACACATTCTCACTGCTAAACAATTTGGTATAAGCCAACCACTGGAAGCGGAGGTGAACTGGAACAACAGCCAATGAAATGTTCACTTTGCTGCTGTAATGCTTCCCACTACTGTCACAATAATGCACCAACCGAACCACCATACATACATATCCAGGAAATGCGATGGCAATCAGAAGCCACGCAAAGTTTAAATTATGTTTTGCTCACACCGGTAAGCCACCAACGAAAAAGTTCAACTGTTCAATATGCGTCTTTGCAAGCATTGCATTGCGGAAGCTCACTGACCAGAAATAGCTCCTTACAACAATTTTCACCATGCTTTCCACAGTTCGAGGGAGGAGGAAGGCTCCAAGAAGTCCGGCCGCACCGTTTCATTCCATTTTTATTTGTGTTTGCGAAACAACGCTACTACGTCCTGTTACTATTTGCCCACGCGTTCTCGGACTGGGCACTGGGTTGACATAGTTCAACGCCATACGGATAATGTGGCGAGAAGTTGTGCCAATATACCGGAAGCGTACACAGCTCGAGAGGAAATTGTTGCCACTTTCCCAGCATCGAATCATCCACCTAGCGTCCCTTTGTCCCGTGTGCTGTTTCCCCTTTTTTCTACGCTTGCTCCCGATTATCAGGAAGCTCATTCCACTTGGTAAACAGTTTACCGAACGACAAATGATGGCCAATATTTCGCTCAACCCCATACCCGGTATCCTGTGGCTCCTGTTTTCCTTTCCCTTTTTTTACTGAAGCCTCAATAAGCACCACGATCACGTCATACACATTGCATCGGACGGTTGTTTGCAGGAAACATTGCAACAGCTTCAATTACGCCCGGCCGAGTACAGGGTGCGAGAGCTACTTTAACCTAAAGCTCCGGATGAAATTAGCCTCGCTTAACTTTATCCATGCTATGGGCTTGCCTCACCGGTCGGCGGTGGCGTGCGAGAAGTTACAAAAGCATCCTGGCAAGTGTTATTTATCTTTTTGCTTATCCCCACTGCGGTGAGCAGCAGTGGCGATAGAGCGTGCAACCGAGCGAGGCGATGCCGAACCTTGCCGCCTGACATCTTGCATGCGTGTTTGCCTTCGGTGTGTACTTTAATTTATGGTTAAGGGGCTTAAACGAGATGCATGTACTTTAAGGTGAGCTATAACTTACTTGAAACGTTTTTTTTATTCCCCCAAAAGACACTAGAAAGTCTATAATTGACGATTTGACACTTTATAGCAAGAGCCTGTCCTGCAGTGGGCATACTTTCAGGCGTTTTGAAAATTGCTTCTTTATTCTGATTCTACTAAACTAAACACCTTCACTACCGTACATCCTATAAAAGAGCCAAACCATATCTGGGTCACCAGAACGTAATCTGCTTCCCCTTACCACTATGTTTTCCACGTTCTTTCTCCGACTATTTCCTAAAACAATAGCAAATGTAAGGACATGCATCATAATTCTCGGCCATTTCTACAATACTACGCTACACACAACAATAGTAAGAGTTGAAAATGGCCCTTTTTGCGTCCGGTCCCTCTCTTACTCTCTTTCCTAGTTGCACAGTTCCTCATCGGATGCACACGCAGACAAATAATAAATTTAATCACAAAAGTCGTGCACTCTACCGTTTTTCCTTTGCACGCGGTAGCACGGCTTTAGCACCACGCCGAACAATGCCGGACCGGATGCTGGGAAAATGGTTTATCTGCTTTTCATTCCCCGGAGTGCATATGAAAACGGAATGCCAAAGGAAACTTCCTTCTCGGCACGGCAAGGTAGTTATCGGTGTCCCAGATAAGTGGCTTCTTCACAACCTAGTGCTAGTTTGTCGGCTATGCTAGGTGTCATCCCGTCCGGAAGGGGTTTTTTTCATCGCCACCTTCACCATCATCATCATCATCATCATCAGCGGCAGCAGCAGCAACATCATTATGAACATGGTCGAGTCGAAGGGCCAAGGAAAAGGATGCCAACCTATTCATACACTCTCTGCAGCGCTGCTTCCCAGAGACCAGCTGTAGCAATATGCAATTTTGTGCAATTTACATGACAACCTGACCGTGCGAGCCCTTGCATAGCGCATCCTCCATGGTACGCATCGTGTTCTACCCTCTCCTCATTCCAAAAAGCGGGGCTGGTTTGCTGATAAACGATTCCAGGTGTCAATGATGCTAAAGTCATTAGTCTATCGTTAGCGCGTGCCTTTGAAGTGCAACACGGAGTGCGCATAATAATGTACACAGCTTTATCACCTCCAGATTCGTTCGCTTCCAATTTGTCATCGTAGCTGGAAGTGGATACAATTTCCTTTACAGCTGAACAGGTGGCAAAATAATATAGCTTTCTCACGCCTCTGGCATCAAAGCTTACACTGCCTATATTGGAAGATGAACAGCAGACGCAGCATTGCGCGTTTTTCGTCGTGAACATTTTGCATTTCGCAGTATTACGCAAATAAATAAATTGGGAAAGATTCTGACGGACGGCGGTGGTGATGAACCGGAAGGAAGACACACAAAAAAGCAATACTCATATTTTTAGATTTCATATGGAGATGAAAAACAACAAACTCCAAACAAGCTTTTGAGTTTAAAATATCTCTGACGGTTCAATCACTAATGAGATGACTCAAGATTATAAATCCTCTTTAATACAGTTGCTATAAGGAAATCCGAATCAAAACCATCCTTCAAGTCGTTATCCTCTTTGCCGCTTGGACTTTGGTCCACACAAGGACGGGGCCCACGCTTTTTCTCGATAAATTCAAATGACCTTCTTATCTCCAGTGCTAAGACGGGTCTTCCAAGAAGTTCAATTTATCGCCCATAATGATCAGCAGCAGAAAACACGCAATCAAGGAGCAACAGTTATAAGCGATCCTTCCCACGGCTCGAAAGCTTCAAAGTTAATCTGTTTCTTCGATTTTACGTCTCAGTTTGATCTCTCGTTATCGAAAGCAGCAAGAGCAACCGAGCGAGCCCGTGAGCTGTATTTGTTTGACTTTTTTTCGCTGGATATTCCAGAGGCCAGTTGACCAATAAATTCATCATTATGCCAAACTGATCGAAAGCGAATCGTTCAAGATGGTCATTTTTCATCACCTCATCACAGGACGAATGTTGGTGCTGTTTTCCAGCCCGGGACAACATTAACATTCGAGAAGAGCAAACATTAATCTGCACATTATTTCCTCGCTATTTGTTTTCTTCAAGTCTTCCTCGAAATGAAAATGTAATTCCCCGCTCTTTGTTAGATCGAACAAACAAAGCAACGCGATAGGAGAGTGTTCGCATCCGGCGCGCAAATGAAAATTGATTTATTGGAAGAAAACCTTCATCGCCCAGTGGAATACTAATGAGCGATTGTTTGTGTGCTTTCGGTGTCCCTTTTCAGTGCCATTTTAAAAGAAAATTGATTCCACGTTGGGGAGCATTTTCCTCGTACGCACCATTCCCAGAGCTCAGGGTGATGATGATCACGTTGTGCTCGCTTTATCTTTGTTTACTTTCAAAATAATTTAAACGCAGAAAAACGCCCTTAAATGCGAGTTAATTGTAGCCAACGGACATAAACGCAGCAGCGGTCCTAAGTAAACGACCAACTGAACCGTGTCTACCACACGATCGAAAGGGAGAGAGTAAGAAAGAGAGGAGACAGGCGAAACCCCACAAAAGGCCAACAATAACCACCCGACAAGAGGACGTATTAGTGCAGCATGAAAAGGAAACCCACTTAGGCTGGTGTTTTATGGTAAACGAGGCCAATTATTTCGTGTACGCGTCTACAATGTGGCCCGTTTGACACGTGCTGCTCAATGCATTTCGAGTTTGATAAATAGAAATTGCAACCATTTGCATTATGACACTGCAAAAAGTGAAACGTAGCTAAACCCTCGTTAGGAGCGGATTTTCGGACCAGGCTTGCGGTTTGTGCACTTAGGAGGCCTTTAGAAAACATTTCATATTCAAAGCGCGTTTTAAAGCGGAGTTCAGATATGAACGGATTTGTTCTGCTTTATCTCTCCTCCCTTTGATGAGTGGTGGTTATTTTCTCCTACGTAAACCACAATTGCTCTTCATTCACGTCCACTAACATCAGCAACACATTGTGTACCCCATAATTGAAAGAAAGTTTTCCGTAAAATCATTATATTTTAATCGCTTTCCGTAGCACCCACAACCACACAATTTGCTACCTTTTCCGCGAACGGTTAGCGCAAGCCGCCTTCGCCCTTTAAATGAGCCGTCAATCAACCTGAGCACGGTTTGGCACCGGGTACGGCACATCATGCCAAAAATCGGTTCATCAAAGCACCGGAAGTTCAATCGATCACTTCCGAGCTGCCCGTCAGTTGCTTTAGGCAGATTTACGTCAACTTAGTGTCATCCGGAGCAATCGTGACGTGTTTTAGGAAGCAGGATTTCGGAAGAAGCTGTTGTCCTTGGAGTGAAACCTGTGAGAAGCGCTGCTTTTGCTGTAAGTTTTCTTTGAAACTGTGCGGAATATAATGGGTTCATGGTGTTACCTGAAAGAAAAAGAGGAATTAAATTATTTTCCACCACAAAAGCCGAGCTGACGAAGATAGTAGTAAAATGTGACAAAACAAATTTGTCACTCGATGATGGTAAATACAGCCCAATTTTAACACAAAGGTTTTTTCTAACCTTGGTTCTTCACCATGGCCTAATCTTCAATACGCAAGAGAAAAACCCGGGCAAACATCTGTTTTTCGTTCATAATCACATCTCAGATGAACTGCCAAAAAAATGTGTGAAAAGAAAGCTACAAAAACCATTCGGCATCATCCGTCCAGCTATCTTCCTTGACTGTGACGACGTTTGCGTGACTCTCTCCGGTTTGACACACGCCGGATCGCACCAGCTTTCTCCACTACGCTGGAAATGAAAAGATGACGAAGCGTTTGGGCCGGCCTCAAAAGTTGTGCCCAATTCCGCCCCCGCACAGTCGTAGGTGGATCACGTGGCGACAAACAACGAGAGGAAGAAAAAAAAGTCTATCGAAAGTGTCTTTCTTCGGTGAAATGTTCTCACTTCCGGCACTTGCCTGCCTTCGCGTCGCGATCGGTTTTAATTTCACCGACCGTTGTTTTTTTTTGGCGCATTGTGACGAATCACTGGTGCGTGGTAAGCGCCCCGTACCTGAGACCTGAGTGGGCTCCTTTCCTGTTCTGGAGTGAGACACGAGAAGAGCGCTCTAGCTGGCGAATGGCGGACTGCAGCGAGCACGATAATTCATAATCGTTCAATTGCTGTCCGAAGCATTTTCGACTCTTTTCCCCGTTCTTTTCCCAGCCCGGGTTTGCCGAGCAAGCAATAAATGTGACTCCGTAGTTTGTTCCAGTCTGTGCGAAATGGCGAAATTGTTCTTAAAAGTCAAACCGATGGTCCTGGCAGGGCAAAACAAATGCGGGTCAGCGAGCAGTTTCCCGTTTTCCCCGTTGGGTAATCTTGCCCGAGTGGAAAACAGATATGAAAAACGAGGTAATCATTCAATGTCGTTTGAAATTTCCACACACTCGTTACTACGGCAAACGGGCATGAGCTTACTGTCTGTCTTTTCTGTGTTCTGTAAGGCAGCAGCAGCAGCAGCAGCAACCTTCGGAGAGCAGAAAATGATGGGTTTGAGCAAAACATGCAAACACAAACAACGAAACACACCCAGAGCGAAAAACACTTTTTTTTTGTGGGAAAGATGATGAACGTTCCATTCATAAAGTTCTTTTCATATGCCAATCGTAAGTGTCCTCCAATCCTCCGGAGATTTTGTGTGTGGGTTGCGCGATATATCTACTGCGAGAAGTGTTTTTGGCAAACGAAGAAACTTAGTGGAGAAAGTGGGGGAGAGTGAGGCAATATTTAAATTGCTTTCTACTTTGAATCATATAAGCTAATCAGCCTTCACAGAAGAATTAAAATTTGAAATTGAGACTCAACGCACACGGGGAAGTTAAGGTTCTGATCCAACGCCCTGCTACCACTGAAGCAACGTTTGAGCATTCCATACCAAAAAAGTGCACAAACTTTGTACTGATTTGCTTGTCAATCCAACACGTGAAACTGCTGGAAAGCACCCATTTTTCCATAGCAAAAAAAACTGGTTATAAAATGTATCCTCCGTCTCGGTGCCACCGACATGCCAACCGGAATCCATCCCAATCCATCCCGTTCAGTAACCCCGGCTAGAAGAAAACACGAGAAACCCCTGAATTGCAATGGTTTTACCCGTTGTTCTTTTTTCTTTCTCGAGTTTTACCACACAGACCGACATTTTTCGGCAAATGCCTTTTCCAATGCGAGATGCCATTGACGTGCCACAATTTTCTACGGATTCTGTCCTGCCCTTTACGAGCGTGGTTTTCCACTCATTGTAAAACTCATTTTTAAGATGATGAAAGGGTTTCCGTTTTGAATAAACAAGACGTGTCGTACGATTAACACTGGCACCACAGTGTTCAGCCACAGTCACAGAGCAGCCTTCACTGTTGACACTCCTGACTAACGTACCTTTTCTAGCATCTATCTCCCCATTTGCTGGCTGTCAGGTGGGTGTCAGGTTTTGTTTTGTGTAAGTTTTTTGTTTTATACGTTTGCTAAAGTTTTTTGACGAAGGTAAGCGCCTGCACAATTGCAGAATATGGGAAGAATCCTTCTCTGGGTTGATTTATCGGAGATAAGGCTTCGAAGGAATGTTAGGCCCACGACCGTACTGTTGGTGACAAAACACTAATTAACACAGCTTTGGTCGGTGGTTATCCCTTGCGGTCAAAGAAAGCTCAATTAAGAAACAATGAAGAGATGATAATGACTAGCACGAAGGTCGCACACGAGCCTTGGATGAGTCAGCAACAGATCCTATTAAATTTAGAGAAGGATTTAGAGAAGGTGATTAATCCAATGATTAATTGTTTTCTTTACCATTTTTCATCATAAGGAAAGTTGATATCAGTTAATATTGAGATAAGAAATACCTTAAGTAAATGAGACAGAAATACCTTAAGTAAATGAAACAAGTCCACTGCAATCTCAAATGCATTTCCATTAGCATGACATCCATTCCTGCGCATCGACTTTCTGAACGACATGCGGCGACATGCCCATCCGTTTTTAGTCTTATTGTACTTTGTGCGCTTCTAAGGATTCTGTTTACAACACTTCAGGATATTTGGCGCCAATGGAAAAAGACCGTCGTTTGCCCTCGTGTTTGCTAAATCTTCCCCTCTGACGCTCTCCTCTTTCTCTTTTGCTCTTCGTGCTTATAAACATGCTATGCTGAATTCGTGTAATTTGTTCCCATTATAACTTTCATTCCGCCATGCTTTCCTGCTGACAACTCAAACATTGACTTGGGACATTATCCGATTGTCTTCGCCTCTTGCTAGCTAGCTGTCTTGCCATCTGTCTGTTTGACTGTCACGGGCTTTTCTTCCAAAAAACCGGAACAATCAATGGTGTAACTTTTCCCCCTTTCCCCGTAACTGTCTCAATCCTTCCCCCATTGGCAGCATAAATTCTGTGTTCGATACTGTGGAACTCTTCCCCATTTTCCTGTCCATCACAGGTAGCGTAATCGATAAATGAGTCACATCGAGTACAGGATGACGCGCTGAAGGTACCGTGGGTGCGGCAACGAATGCTTCAGGTGCAGACGTGGTTGCCACCTCTCACCGCACACGGAACACGAATAATTCATTCAAACTTTGCACATCACCGCAATTCTGTTCCGTGGAAGTTCTGTGTGTTTTCAAACAAGTGCCCAACACTAGAAGCAACAGCTTCTGATATACTGTTGCATACCCGCTGTGCAAGGTGGGAAGTCATGGCAGCACAACTTTTTACTCAAAACCCGACTACATTAAAATTTTGAGTAAAGGTGAAGGGCGTCGGAAAAGTTGTTGGACACACAAAAACCGACCTATAATCATCTATTGATTACTCGGTCAATAAAACCTGTCTGAAATGTTATAAAAAATGGTTCTCCAATCGATGTTCATTCTGCTGAAATATTGCATGCCCTTCGAAAAAATGTACTTTACACTTCATCCCCTGCATACATCTATAAACTTTCTGCTTAAAAGGACACAGATTCATCAAACCCTCTCACGATGCCTATCACGTCTGGGTGTATAAAGTGAGTTTTGTAGACTTTCACGTTGCGTGACCCGCATACAGGGTGAAACTTTGCGTACATGGCGGCGACACTTGTCATCCAAACGATACCACACAGTGAAACACTTTAACGCCACAAACACTGGAGGGCACCATGGTGCGCGTGTAGCCACGCGATGTTGTCTCAGACGTAGACGCCTAGGCAGCACAATGCCGCACACTCTCAATCGGTTCGATCCTCCATGAAAGGATAAATATTTACGCGAAAGATATTCCCTCTGCTGTCCTTCCACACTTGCAATTCACGCTCAACCTGCAAGTGTATGCTGAGTAGAGCATCTGGTATTCAAAGCCCGACGGCGGGCTGGCAAGGCGGGGAAGCTTGCGGTGTTGTCTTCCACAACATTAAAGCCATTCATAAAATTCCACCATACCGAGCGAGCACGATGCTGCAATCGGAACAGGGCTACATCCATTCCGACCCGTACGCATCGTAACAAGGACCAGGCGCCTCCATCGCTTTGCCAACGGACGGTACAAAGCACCAGGCGCTTCCATCAGATTTCATCGACCGTGAATGATGCTCGCTAAACAACTGTCCAGTCGCTGGCAGCGATAAGGATTGGAAGGCGGAAGAGGAAAATCATTAAGCTTGTCTAACGGGCAACACATGCAGCTTAACGTTTGATGGTTGTCTGCATGCACGATAGGCTCGCCCGCACTTAGGTGGATGCTTGGTTGGTTGGATAGTAATTGAAACATAGTGGGGTTTAAGTGTATACTAATTTCATGTTCAGCGTGTGCGACAGCGTGTTGGGGGTTAATTTAATCACACAAATGCAAAACAATCAAAAAGGTATCACCACAAATGAATCCTTTTAAAAATGCTATTAAAAACTCAAACGGTCGATCATAGCAAGCATAGAAGTTTACAAGCATTTGATACAGCTAGTGCAAAACAGTTCCTCCGTAAAAACCAACCAAGCACACACAAGCATACCGAAAAATTCGTACCTGCCTACAAAATACGAAAAACGTCCGGAAATTATAGTCCCACACCAACACCGTCCGTACCACACCCATTTATTAGAATTTCCTGTCTTTTTGGAGCATTTTTCCCCGGGCACATGCACACTCCATTTCGCCCATCCTCACGAATGCCTGACAGGCATTCAACAGTTTGCTTGCAAAACACGGTGACACCACCATCACATACTACACACAAATACACCTGGAAAGGTGGAAAGTACGCTGACGAGCGTGCAGCAGCAGGCCTTTCCCGACGGCACCACGGGAGAAGGTGTCTCTTTGCTACGTTTTTGTGCCCATCAAATGCCACCATATGGTGTCGAAAACCGTTAACCGAAGTACCGTCTGACATGGTCTGCTCTTCAAGACAAATGAGCTCGCCCCAGTGCACTTACTAGCAGGTTGGTCGCTAGGGAGCGGCACACACAAACACACACACACACACACACGCGCGCGCGCTCGTCTTGGCGTGTCCTTTCGGCATTTGTTGGGTTTGCTCAGCCATAATACGACCACAGTTCACACTTACCTTCGAGTAGGTTAGAGGCAGGCACTGGGTACCGCTCCTCGGACTCGTACAGATAGTTGCTGGCACCGTGCGCGCCCGCAATGAACGCGACCAGTAAGCAGATCAACAGTCTTCCCACCGTACACTTATTCATCTTGCGTTGGCCACTGCACTGCAATCTTAGCACACGATCACTGCTCAACCAAGCGCACAAGCGGTTGGGGTTTAGCGCTGTTCCTTGCTCTGTCACCGCTTACTTTGATGTGCTTCGAACCACCGTTAATTCAAAACAGCAGCGAACACCACACAGCACACGTGCAGCTTGTCGCGATCGGTGCGCCGACGGACTGGAGCCCAACAACAACAGGTGGCAAATGTTACAGCCTCCGTCAATTACACCTTCGGCAACCCACCGAAAACGCTCGCCTTTTTTCGCGCGGGCGGCAGTAGCAGCAGCACAAGGGCACGGCAGCAGGCAGCCACTTCCGAGAGCCACCGTTTCCGAGAGCGAAATGATGGGACACCGTCACTGCCGCGACGTTCTTATATAGAAGCCTATCCATCCACCCCCGACTGGGCGGCATCGTGCCCTGTGCACTGCTGCTGCATCCCTTGCATCTGCCGTCTCTCTCCTGCATTTCCATGCTTTTCGTAGGGATTTCACTCACACTCACCTCCGTCTCCAATCTCTTCCATTCCCACCGTGTCGCCTGGTTAAGCTTTGCGCCCCACAGCCGAAGCGAACCCGAACGTAACCGAACTCCGAGACGGCGAGATAACACGCATCCGTCGCTTCCCTGCGCCACGCACGTTACACAGACGCCACCGCTCCGTATCTCCGTATGCTCCCTCTGTTTTGATACTGTGTTTCTATTTCTCCTTCATCCTACACCGCTGGCAAGATAACAGGGCCCAAACGGCCAAACGCACTATTATCACATTGCGGTCGTGTGTCCTGCCAAGAAATCGGAGAGATGTAAAGTGGAACACAACGGCGCGCGCTCATGGGCCGATCACACTACGATGCGGATGGACATAATGCGGATAAGGTGCAAATGCGCCGTTAAACTTATCGAGCAGAAGAGCAATATCGTTTTCAAAGAAAAGATCGTATGGAGTGGGCGTTCAACTTACACAATTGCATTTATTCGATGTGTGCAAAAAAATACGCCTTCAAGTATGCAATGCAAGTTGCATCAGTTCTTTTTTAGCTTCAAGGTGCGCCTACGCGTATGCAATTCAGTTACATTCCGCTTTTTGTGCATGTATATTCGTAAATTTTTGTACCGTAAAGGAAGGGAAAACCAGCCGACTGACCAATCCAATACGCCCTTATCGGAAGCAGTGTACAGACTTCCATACGGTGCACATAAAATACGGTTATACCGCGTCAGTCGTGAGCCCGCCATCTGATGCCTGTTTTCTCACTTCTCGATGTTGCTCTCCGCCCACCCTGCAGGCCCACCAGCAGTCTGAGTAAGGATGGCGGCTGGACGTTAGCGATAAAGTATCATCGCACCGTCCACCACTGTCCCCCGGCAGCTGCTGTAAGCTGATGCCGCTGCACTTCAATACAGTTTGCTGCTTCCCCTCACGCTGGGAAAGTACATACACGCTCCACTAAAGCCCAACCCCTCTCGCGACGAGACGCTTGTCGTGGACATCGGTTATGATCATAATTTTGTTCCGTGCCAAGCTGCCCGAGTTGGCTGCACCGGATGCTAATGGAGAGATATTTTTAACGTCCAGTGTCTGGCAGTGTCCGTGTACGAAATTCCATATGTTAGTCGAGTTCCCAAAGTATTGATCAGTATTTTGCAGAGCGAGCAGGCGATTGTTTCATCGGAAATGTATACGTTTAACACAGTCTACCACTATGATGCCTATTAAGCATGGCAACGCGTCTTCCATCACTCCGAAAGCTATTAAAATCCGCGACAAACTTTGAATATTTTAAATGCACAAAGTATAGGGCACGAGGTGGTTGAGCCACACAAAACACGTCATCGTTAGGAAAGATGCGGTCGGAAAACTTTCTTTTTTCGCAATTGCATTTTTAATCGTGTTATACATGTGAGACGATGTCGCCATCTTGGTCTGGTTAAGAATACAAACTATCCTTATGCTGATAGTGCCACGAGGAGTGGGAAGTTATTTGCAAGTAGTTTGTAAGCTTTCTGACTGCTTCCGTTGTAGGTGCGTCATAATAGGCCTCCGGCAGCGTCGTCATCCTAACTTCCCCAAAGAAACAAGAAAAGTCGGAAGAAAAAAAAAAAAAAATGGAAATGAATTACTAAAGTTTACGTTATAATGAATTCTCTCCCATCACTGGAGTATGTACATATTCCTCGTTAAATGTCTAGCATCTTTTCTTTTTTTTTCAAATGAACCTACAAACGACATTTGACAAAGGCAGAACACCTAGCCAAGTGAACAAAGGGCTCCTTAAAGACAGCAATCAAAAGGCATCCCCACAGGCCACAAAGAAACGGCATATTCAGCAATGTCTCAAGATGCGTTGCATTCGCCACATTCCTTTCAGCGAAAATAATTAGGCTATTTATGCGAAATATCTTCCTCGCTTCCCTATCACTATGCCAGCTGGTTCCACTGGACATAAGAGGACTCCCTGCCTTTGAGATGCTGTCATTCATGCACCACTCAAGATCACGTGCTGTGGTCTTGGCAGGAGATTACCAATAAAAGATGAGTAGCAGGCGCTTCAAACCGGACACCCCGGTCGTTTGCTGGCGACGGATCGCGTGCTGAGTTCCATTCACCACTAGCCGACCAGCCATCATCACCCATTCTGCTGTAACTTTTCCTGACATTTTGCAAGATGAAAGCCAACCGCCACCGATCAGCAAAAAGCATCGCCGTGGAGTAGCGAGAAAATTGCTGCCAGTTCTCCTGCTGTTCCCAGCACAGGACAAGGTGAGGCGATTAGCCGTGGCTGAAATTACACAAGAAACGAGAAAGCAGCGTCCAGCAGAAGGGGAAGGACTTTTGATAGAGAGTGGATCTAATCGTCCGTGACCCACTGTGAAGCTACACCATGCTGAGCCTCGCTGGAACAACAGGACATACTGAGCCAGCTGTTAGCCGACACACACACACACACACACACACACGAATCGATTCGAAACAGTACGAGAGGTACGGAAAACAGTAAAACAAACTCCATTTTAAACGCTCCCTAGCAAAGTACACCACCGCAGTAGTGAAATATTTTCCTGTAACTGATCCCGTGTGGATCGGTTTAAAATGCCATTTTCCAATCGAAACGACAATCTTCTGAACAGTGCACACTGTATCGGCCAAGGTAAGTGCCTCTTGCACACGCTGGTACACGTGCGTGGGAAATGCAGGTGCAAAGGATTGTCGCCTGGCGGGAGTGACATTCGAATATTTATTTGTTCCGTATAATCCACCCGTCCGTTTTCCTTGGGACATGTTTTGATATTAAAACGTTGTTTCTTATCCTCTGCAAGCTTTCGAAGCTGTGAAGGAGGTGTGGAATAAAGCAGGGAATGCCAATGAGCAATTTGTTTTCAATCTAAATTGTAAATTATTTCTTATGACTGTATGACGCCTGAGAAAGTACGAAACATTCAATCTGCATGTTCATCAACCGTGCCCTTTCGCTCATTAAGTGATTCTCCTCAAACGGAAAAATTAACCCCTTTCTGGTCACAATTAAAGCACCAGGCTGACCGTACATAAATGCCTAATGATGCTGCATCCCTACGGAAAAATCGAAAGTTACGGTTAATTATGGCACCGCTCATCGATGCTCGTTTATCAATTTGCATAATGGTGCAATGGGACGGTGAGCGTTGGACGAGTGGATTCTCGAAGAAAGAAAGAACTTTTTAGTAACTACATGCAGATTCATTCACTTTTTTCATTCATTTCTGCACGCAATACACCGAAGAAATGAGTTAACAAATATTAAAGTTGCTGCACAATTTGGACCAAATAAACCGAGTTCATTGCTATCTGTACGTGTTTACAGCAAACCCATACTTTACCATCCATTCATCAAGACCGAAAAGAGTTGCCGGTTTTCTAATTTTCCACAAACATAGCCAGAGTACATTAACTTTCACACACGTCCCGAGCTCTGTTTAATACACTCGTAAATCTTTCTCAAACACGTTTCCACTGACTGTCCTATTCTGGTCTGGCATTCTGGTCCACTTTCTCGTTGGTAGGTTGGTGCGAGCAATTCATAAATAATTCCATGCTCATTAAAACACGCATGGTCGCTTCTTGCGCTTTTATCGTTCTGCTTGCCCGTTGTAACACATTGCACCTCGCTAGCAAGATCTACTGCAAATGAGAAAACGCGTGAAAAAAGTTCATTTGAAATGGAATTTTGTTCAAAAGTTAATGATAAGACATTGAATTAAAGTACCAAATAACGTAGCACTAACCAATCATCAGAAGCATTCAAATATATTGCTAAGCCCGCTGTTCAATTCACTACCTATAGCTGTACTGGACTTTTCGTCACCACAGAGGGGTTATTCTCAAGCTGTTGGAAGGGAATTATTAAATAATTACTTTATGGGCTTACCCCACCGTTCATTATCATCAAAGCAAGACGACGAGAGTCACAAAGACGGACTCTCCGAGAAAGCATTCCAGATACACTCCCCCACTTATCTTTTATCGGCCGCACCATCCGCGTCGTTTGGGACAGCGTATCGGGTTGCGTGCATTACGCCATTGCTCCCGTTTGTTCCCGCGCCTTGGACTGGATGTCATATTGAGATGCCAGCAGGATGGAACAAAACACCGTGCAGTGTGCCCAATTCCCTACGCTACGTCATCGGAGGAGTGAATGGAGCGAAGGGCGGGTTCCCAAACCAGACCTTGAACCAATCATTAGCGTGTCAATCACTGTATTATGTTTCCAATTATATTCCTCCTGCGGGCGTGATTCTCTCCTCCGCACCATGCATCATGCCGTTCGATAAAGCGTCCTTTGACCTGTGAAAGAAAGCGTCAGCCAATCCACCTCCCAAAGAGATGCTGTCGCTCTGCATTCGTTTAGAAGTGTTCGAATTAACAGCGTTTTTGTGTCTAGTAAGGGGCGGTAAGGGAAACGTAAGATTAGTAAAAATGTTTGTCATTTGTTTTCGGATGTATACCAACGACTCACCGGTTTAACGTGTTACAAACTGGTTTTGTATTTGTTTTTCGCTTCTCTTGTATTGAGGGCGATTTTTTCCTGTTTTTCGATTGACTTTTTCACCCAATCCTGCTGTGCGCCTTCGGGAGATCATGATTACAGTTTTTTATACAGCTTAGGTACTATTGCCACCTCACAAAAAACTAATTCTCTCCAACACGACTTCTTAAAGCTATTTCTCACGACTATCACTATTGTACATGATTAATGCCTGAATGGGACCTGTACCCTACGCCCCTACTGAGTGTAAGAGTTTTTTGTACAATAAAGTTCCTGTTTGTCGCATATGAATCTCGTTCATCGCGCATCTGAAGTTAAACGATCAAAGATGTTAAATAATATTGATTTATCTATACTAAAACTGTTTTGCTGGGATTCTGTTGCAGCAGCGGGAGAACGTGAGACAAGACAGAGACATTCCAGAGAACAGAAAAATCTAAAGGGAGTTTATTTACTGTGTATAGGTTTATGTATGATTTACTATTCGATCTTTGCTTCTATCCATGGACGGGCTGATATATGGGCTTTTCGAGCTGTAAATAACGAAGAACGATACACATAAAAACTGCGTGAATTACTACCGTGGGCAGGGAGTCATTCAGAATGACTCCATGTTTTTCAATTATTAAATTAAACCCCATTTAAAAACATTACTTCAAATACAGCACAATCGAAATACAAAACAAACCATCCATCGTTAAATATGCATTTGTGATGATCGTGTGTCTGGCAATGCTATATTGGCATGCAATCTCACCAACAGTTTAAAAAGAAACAAATACTTGAAAGCTATTGAAAAAACGTTACAGCAACATGTAACATTCAAACATAAAAATCAAATAGCGTATATCATTCTCGTAAGACACATACAAACAAAAACAAATTAAAAACTATTGAACTTCAAAAACTGCTCGGATCGTCCACTCCGTGCTAGGCAACGAAACACGTCGTATGTCGGTCGGGGAATCAGTCACCACCGCAGAGAGGTTCACGAATTAAACACAGTTCAGTTTATTTTATCTTTCAAAACACTTGTAAAACATCTAATAGTGTCTACGGTTCCTCCCGGAGGGCAGAGAAAGAGAGACGGAGTAAACGAATTTAAAAGAAACGCGATACACACTTCTTTACAATCCTACAAACCCTACAAGATTACTTTACTTCTCGCTCGCTCTCGTGCACACACTGCGCACACACACACACACATTATTTGTATATAACAATGCCCTTTTACAACATCTTATGGTTTTATTTCGTTTCTTACGTTTTAATCACTACTAACTCTCTCTCTCTCTCTCTCTCTCGACTTGTATTAAAAGATGCAGATAATGTTTTTGTCGGTCCGCTATTACTTATAACGTGTGTTTGTTAGTTATACCTTTATTGGAAGCTATGCAACTTCTCCTTCGTAAATGTTTTAGGCGTAGTAGTAGTAGTAGTAGTAATATAAGAAATCGTTTCAGTTGCAAATGTATCATTACCCCATTGCATTGTAACGTTTCAAATTCATTTTTTCAAGCAGCACAACGGTCGATTGAACGTGTAAAACATATTTCTAATCGAGATATTTACTTTAAATCCGCTAGAAGTATGCTAGACACAAATGGAAAAGCTGGAAAAAAAAGTTCTCAAACGATCTGGCCACAAACAGTCGCTCTCCAGAAGATAGTCATCAATTTCGAATACTTCGTTGCCTCACTGCTGCCTGCCATGGTTCTGCAATCGTTATCCGCGTCATGATGTCATTCCATCGAGCGTAGTACAACAAGCTACAAAACTCCAGCAAACGCTAACTTCAACCATTGGCAGGAACGGTCTGCATTTGTCCCCAGTTCTCCGGCCATGCAGCAGGGCCATCTAGCGTCAATTAATGTTTTGTTTTACAGATTCTTCTCCCCGATGCTGGTTTTGGGTTTCGGTAAGGGCGTACCTTCTACTATATTGTACATTCCCTATACTACTGCGTATATTTACAGAGCCCTACACTTTGAACGGATTAGCACGCAGGGCACCATCCTCCGCTATCATTTTCCTTTCGCTAGAATACACTCTCAGTATCCTTAATTAACTAACCGTATGAATCTACTAGCCTGTCAACGCTGTGTCTCCGCCTGTGCCTGTTTCACTCGCTTCTAGGTACAAAACAGAACATGTGGGTCTTAAAACTATCGACAATCGGTCCGTGTGCGCGCCCTCAACAGTCTCGTTACCAGCCGGTACGATTGTTGCCACCTCCTCCTCCTCCCCCGCCACCACGAAACTTGTTTCCACCACCCCGATGATATCCACCACGGCCTGCAGGACTACCACCTACCGGCCCAGCAAATGGGCTACCTCCAGGGCCACCCATCATCATACCCCCTCCCATATTCGGCCGCATACCTCCACCCGCTCCGCCACCACGAAAGTAGGGCGATCGATTATGGCCACGGCCACCACCACGAGGCGTTCCACCGCCACGATAGTTGTTACCTTTGGGGCCACCAAACGGCAGTGGTGGCGGAGGACGGTTCGGTGTACCGAACAGACTAGGAACGTCACCCTGTCCGGCTGGCGGTGGTTGATCCGCCCAGATTACACCGGCGGCCGGCGGTGGTTGATTTAGTTTTCCCACCAGCGCGCCAGGCGTCGGTGGCGGCGGTATAACAGTGTTAAAGTTGCTCAGCATCGGCAGGTTCATCAGGTTCGGCGGAGGCAAATCCCATTTAGGACCAGCACCGGGTGGAAACGTTGGATCTGGCAGTAGTGGGGGTCGTTGATGCAATGGTGGCGTTGGATTGCTAGATGCTACATTGCCGCCGTTAGCTCCGACTCCGTTGTTCACTGGTAACCTCAACAACGAGCCTTCGCACTCTTGTCCATCATTCTTTGCTGGAGCCTCGCTGCTACTATCGTCGACAGCACCATGATGATACGATGCTGCAAAGGACATAATCAGCAACCGGGTTCGAATGGAAATAGGGAACGGGAGTTTTAGGTAGCAAATACAAATAAGCCGATAAAGATTTCCATAAAACTCGTAACGAAATAATGGCACGAAAAACACTTCCAACATTACCTTGTTGCTTACCTGTTGCTTGTGATGGGGACCCTTTGCTCTCGTTCGGTTCCATCGACGCATCTTCCTCCTCAGACAAATCCATGTCGACACTCTCGTTATTGTCGGAAGGATTCCTCTTCGCCGAATCACCTGTCACAGTTCCGGAATGCTCTGTTTGATTGAAATATGTTGTAATAAATAAACAACACAATGTCCTATTACTACTCTTCCTTTTCCGCCCCCCATAAAAACTTACCTGAGGTAGCTGACGGTGATTGTGACGATTCCGTTTGGTTACTCATTAACAAAGCCGGTGGTTTGGAAAAGTCGTCAAAGTTTTCCCGTTCAAAGTTTTGCTATTTTAACGAAGCACAACAGATTATCACGTTATTTCATTATTACAAAGAGCATTTCACTATTATTTTGGCTTACCAAAAAGCTATCAATCTCTAGAAGCGATGCCGGTGTTTGCAGCGTTGGTAAGTTCAGTTCACCATCACCTCCTGCTGCACCTTCCACCGATTGTACACTTTCCTCATTTCCTTCGTCGTCATGTTCTCTGCCACTATCTAACGAATCGTTCCCGTCCGTTTCACCAATCTGTTCGAGTGAAACGGCCGGTAAAGAACTATGACTACCGCTGCTAGCTATTTGGGCCGCTATCGCCTTTTCCAACGACTGTATCCTCATGTCCAGATCGAGATCATTCGATTCGTCGGCTGTATCGTTCAAACCAGCTTCAGTCGTCTTAGAACCGGCTCCACTGACTGTCGTCGTCTGTACCACTGTCAGTGCCGAGTTTCCAGAAGAGGATGCGGCACCGGTTGCCGGAGCCATTAGCCTCAGGTCGATGTCACTCGAAGGTACGGAAAATACATTGCCATGGGCCGTCCAAACTGATCCTCTACCTCCGCCTGAATCTTTCGAGGGTGCCGAAGAAGGAGCAGGTACAGGTTGTGGAGCCAGTTTGCGTTTATGCATACCACCTCGCATACCCGACGACATCGGCATGCTGTTGGAGGACGAACTATCGTCCAGGGCGTCCAGATTATTCACGTCTTTTTGCTGCGGTGGACCTCCAGGCGACCCTGTGAGTGAGATTAGATTCCGATGGTCAACATCCGCCAGACGACCCTTCTCCTTCATGAACGGCGGCATCGACAGATTGCCCGACATTTGTCTATGGTCCACGTCCTGCATAAGCCCATCGTCTCCACTGTTACCATCGCCGTAGTCCAACAGCAAACTACTACTGTTCATGCCTTTGCGATCGTAATGGGACGGAGAAACCGGTGCATCCAGGCTTTGGAAACCAGAAGAGTCCTTTAAGTAGAAGCATAACACAACATAAAAAGGGATTTAAATTTGAGCTTTTTATACACTCCAGACCTATACCATATACTTACATGAGTGCCATCCCACGTCATTGACATGTTCCAGGTAGAATTGTATTCATCCGATACGTCCAAATTGATCGGTGGCATTGGTGGCGGTTGAAGTGGTGGTGCTCCGACCGGTCCCGCATTACGTCCCGGCGGCTGCTGTGGTGCTCCATAGTCTTGCAGCATTGATTGACCACCGTACGGAGGCCTGCTGTTGCCTGCGTATCCAACATTATTCCCTCTGCCCTGTGGTGGTCCACGCGGTGTCGAGGTCTCCCAAGGATTTATGAATACACCACCACCACCGCCGCCGCCGCCGACACCGCTGCCACCACCACCGCCACCTACCCCTCCACCATACGGGTGCGGAACAATGCCGGGAGGTTGCTGGGAAGGTGGGGCCACACCGCCGCCAGCACCCGTCGACATGCTTTGCGCGTTCACCGACGTCCCTGGATGGTAACCTGATGGATCGGGGAAAAAAGTCTTCAGGAAATCGTTCACCCCTTCCGATTGTTCCTTACGCGAATGTATCACTTGTATCGGTTGTACTGCCGGATCACCGTGCAAATCCGGGGCCAAGCCGCATGTGTTTTGGTTTTAGTAGTAGTCAGACAGAAGAAGAAGAAGAAGAACAGGGAAGAGTAGGGGAATACAGAAACATGAAAGAAACGCAACATTTTAAAGGACACTTGGCCGTTTTGCATGTGCCTGACAAAACAACGACTACACCATTTATGCCTTACAGCGTGCAAATCCCCCTTTTTATGCTATAGGTTCCCTTTCAATCGTGTTATTGTTAAACTTGATAAACTTTACTCAAATGGCTTTGAACCTTAAAATACCACTACAAGCCAGCACTACACATTACACAGAAAAATATGCTCCTAATTATAGAACTAACACTAAAAAGAAGCCACACAGTGATCTGCCCGGTCACCTACCTCGGTTCATCACCATCGGAGAGTCGCTACGGCCAAAGTCATTGATGTCGAACGCAAGCTGTCCACCCATGTAGCTACCCTGATGCTGTATCATTGGGAAGAAGTTGTCCTCGTTCGGCAGAATGTTGTCGCCATCCGACGGCACCGGCGACGGTGCATTGATGTCTGGAGATGGGATCGGACTAGGCAAGCTTACCGTCAATTCGTCCAGCTTTTTCTTCATATTCTTCAGCCGGTTACCGAAATTACGGTACGCCTGAAAAGGATCCCGCAACAGAGTCGGTTTACAAAGTGTTGGCAAAGCCAAAATCATCCTCCCAACTTACATTTACCACAACTTTCACCTCGGTGCGCTGGTTCTCGTAGAATAGTTTTGCCTGTTCTAGCACGGTCAACAGCTCTTGGCGCGATTTCTGCTCCGTATTCAGCACCGCCACCACGTTCTCGTACTGCGCGAGGTGGTCCTCGATTTCGTGCTCCACCTCCTCTACCCTCTTACGATCCTTGCCCTTGATCGTGTTCATGACCGCTTCCACATCGACATGCGGTTTTTTATTCAATCCCTTAAACGTATGATCAGTGGTGCTCTGGTGTTTGACACATTCGCGCACGATCGCCACCAGGTGAGTGGCCTGATAATCATCTACGTCCAGCTGAATGCTGTTTGCACTGGCAGCTGATTTCGCTTCCGCCAGCTTCGTTGGCCCGGTGGCGAGTGTTGCGCTGCTTTGGTTCGATCCGGATGCATTTTGCTGTTGTTGCTGCTGTTGTTGCTGTTGCTGCTGCTGCAGTTGTTCTTGCTGTTGCTGCTGTTGCTGCTGTTGAAGTTTCTTCGCCGAAGAGGTGGTCACACTTAGCAATCCGTTCAGGTCGGCCAAGAACTCTTCGTTGTAGATTTCCCGCTCTTCCCAAATTTTAAAGATGCGCAAAATCTTATGCTTCACCTTTTCGTCTCGCACCAGTGTGGTCGCTTTCTGCAGGTACGTGCCCCAGCTATCAACGTACTCGTAATTTTTGCGCTTACTGTTCTGTATCACATCGTTGGCCAAATGGAACAACGTCAATCTACTCTCGATTTTTACTGCAATTGGAATGGGAAATAGAAGTACACCATTCAAAACATCAACCGATACTAACATAAACAAGCATTGTTTCGTTGCCTTACCTTGCTTCAGTACATTCAGCCAGCTGCTTACAATCTTTTTGTGATGTGCCCGCCTCGATAGGCACCAGCTCGATAGGTGCTGGATACTGTCCTGCGTATCCTTGAGGTCGCGCAGCTTCTTCTCAAACGAGGCCACATCGAACTCGCCGGAACCACTACTACTGCTGTTACGACCGGACACCGTGGTGGTGGTGGTTGTTGTTTTCGTTGACATTTTGCCGCTGCGGTTGTTTCCCTCTGTACAGCAATACAGCAGTACACAATACACACGCGATCACACGATGCCTCGTCCTGCTTGCAAAACGTGCCTTCTGGCAGCAGTCGTCATCTGTACGCTTATTTTGATTCTCTCACCAAATTTTCCACCACATCCGTCACTTGCTGTGTTCTATCACATCTGCACTGGATGTTACCAGGCAGTTACCTGGGAATGCTGCTCTTGCTGCCTACGCTAAAAGGCTTTAAGCGTCATACCTTGCTTTCAATTTCTCCACCAAAACTGCACTCATGCGAGCTATCTAACCCTATGTATTGCCAGAACGCTGTATTTGCCAGTGGTAAAAACGATAGAAACAAAACATAAACACCACCATCTACAATGCCAGCATCCCACACGCTGGTCCCACACAAAATCATGCACAATCTTTGGAGCTGTAATAATGTGTACAAAACTACTACCGCCGTTCCTAAAGGCCTGCTGTTTTCAAGCGTGGAAAGAATAGTACGCCGTAAAACACTATCTCGATCACCAAGAATAACACTTTTCACTCCAACAACGCCCGGGAGGAGTGCAACACACGGTGTACCGCCACAAATTCTGCCTACAACCGGGAACCACCTACAGCCCCTGTTGAAAACAACTAGCACCAGCGTGCACAGTCCAAATACGCCTAGCTTAGGTTTCACGCGATTAATTTCCTAGCCACGGATGGAAATGCATTTTTTGGAGTAAGAAAGTACACACAGCACTAATTCGTTCTTGCGTTTCCGTAGAGGAAAATCAACTTTTCTCGCTAGATACAGGCGATCTGTCAAAATGGTGTTAGCTTCTTTTTCTCCGTGTGTTTACGGGAAACGCACACATTCACGCGCACACTTTGCGGTGCGTGACAGCGCGTTGCAAGAGAGTTTGTGCTCATGCGGAAAGACTTTTGATTGTGGGATTCTCATGCAGTAAAGCTCATCATACGCGTAGCATTTTTACAGTCCGTAAAATGATTCATGTTGCTTTTTATTAATCGCAAGAACCATTTTTAGTTTATGTTATCTTTCGAATATCCGCATGCAAACCGCCCACTGTACATACACAATCTGGTTGACAGCTGCTGACAACAAACAGGCTGGTCCGCTTGACAGTTGGGATCGAAATGGCCTATTTTTAATCTATTTTTATGCGCACGTGACCATTTCAAATTTTGAATCCTGGATTAAATCATTTGTCGTTTTTTTCTTCGTTTCAGCATTAAACATATATCTCTACTCCGGCTTTTAGAAACAATTGATTAGCTTTGTTCTATTTTATTTCACATTATAAGCTATTGTTTTGCTCGTCCTCCTCGAGCTTCCTGTTTCTACATTAACGATTTCGCACATTTAATCTGAATCAAAGCAAAATGAACGGCAACTCTCCTATCTTATCAACAATCGAAAATGACATCAGGTGAGGGAGGTGGAATGGTGTTATTTTACTCACCATCCATTTCTATAGATAATTGCAACCACATCGAAAAGTGAACTGCTCGCGTTTGGTAGCACTCTCTTTGCTGCTTGTCTCGAATTTTAGAGTATCAGAACACAATCAGTTAAACATGAGTCTCGAGTAAGTACTTCCACACGTTTACCAGTTTCCAAACCTGATGCATTTGATTAACATGAGTCACACAATTTACTATTTCTTCATCGTCACATCCCCCAGTAGTTTGGATTCGCTCAACGGAAGTCCGTATTCGGCGCGAAAGAATTGGCTCAAGGCACAGGAACAGCATCACCAACACCAGCAACACATCGAATATCGATTCTCCAGACCGATCAAGATTGTGGACTACGATAACGAGCGATATTCCTGGTCCGCACCCGGCAGCCCTTATCACATACGTCGACCGGCCTTCGATAGAAATAGACTTTGGTAAGGGCACGCAAAACCTCACCCCCATTCCCTGAGATGGCCCACATGGATAATAAGGATTCCGTTGGGTCGACTGTTTTCAAACAATTCTCTTATCGGATGCCCACCAGTGAATGGTTCTTATCAGTTTCTTGTTTCGTTTCGTGTACTCCTTAGGATAGAAGACGATACCAGTTCTGAGTCGGAAATCGATCGAAAGCAACATCACATCATAAACGATCTCAGTGCCGAAGATGCATTCAGCAATTCGGATCAACAAGCATCGATGTTCAATACCGAAACAGGTGGGCCTCGGGAAGCATAGTGAAATGAGCTAAGAAAAACCTATCCTAACTCATCTCCGTGCTTGATTTCGTTTCTAGACACAGAACCAAAGTTCCCCATCACGATACGAAGTGCCCGCAGTCTTCAGAGTCTGCGGATGCGGCGTGATCCCCAACATCAGGGAACGCGTGCAATAAAGGCGCGACGAGTCATCAACAAGAAGGGCGAAGGAAACGTTCATCTAGCACATCTGCCACAACGGTCACTTCGATTCGTGCGAGACCTTGCTACCACGTTGGTAGGATTGCATTGGGGGGAAGGTCCCAAGGAGGAATTTAAACAACTTTCCCATCTATTCCGTTCTCTTCCAAGGTTGACGAGCAATGGCGCTACACGTTGATGCTGTTTGTGCTGAGCTTCGTTGCTAGCTGGATCTTTTTCGCCATCCTCTGGTATCTGATTGCGTACGCACACGGTGACCTGCTGAAGGATCCAACGACGGGCGAACGGCTCGGTGATGGTAAGAAACCGTGCGTCGAGGGAACGACCAGCTTTACCGGCTTCTTGCTGTTCAGTGTGGAAACGCAAGTATCCACCGGATACGGTGTGATTGTCCCAACCGAGGAGTGTCCGGAAGCGTTCTTTCTGCTGCTGGTGCAGATAATCTTTGGACTCGTGATCGGTGGCGCAATGGTGGGTGTCGTGTACGCTAAAATGATTCGCATTCCTAAACGATCGTATGATATGAAGTTTAGCAAGCGAGCAGTGATCTGTATGCGAGATGGCCGGCTGTGCTTAGTGTTTCGCGTGTGCGACCACAAGCAACAGCACGTGATAGGGACACAAGTAACGGCCACCATGCTCGAACCGAGACGACACGTTGGTACGAATGTGATCGAACGGTACGAATCACGTCTGCGACTGCAAAACAAGGGCCGTATTCTGCCGCTATGGCCCATTACCGTGTGTCACGTGATAGATCGGTACAGTCCACTGTACGACATCTCGGCAGCGGATCTGCTCGAGCGTAGGTTCGAAATCGTGGTCACAATGACGGGCAGCACAATGACTACGGGTCAGTGTACGCAGGCTCGCACCTCCTATTTACCGGTGGAAATTCTGTGGGGTCACCGGTTTCAGAACATCATCGAGTACGATCCAAAGCGTGAGTGCTATGTGGCGATGAACGAGCAGCTCGACGTGCTGGAGGAAGTAGACACACCGCTTTGCAGTGCACGCCAACTGGAGGAAGTGTTCGACGAGCTGCACAATGAACAGCATCGTGAAGCGGACGAGTACCCTTTGGCTGATAATGACAGCAGGCTAGGTGTAAGTTGGTCATTAAGCTCCAGGATATGGGCTCACAATACTCATCTCGTTTGGTCTTTCAATAACAGGCTTCTTTCCGCTCAAAGATGCACTCTAGACTGAGAAGCAATCCCAGCTCGTTTGTGCGATTCCACGATGTCTACTCAGAAGCAGAAGAAGAGGCCGAGGAACAAACTGTGGAGAGCGGTAAAGCGAATGGTGACAAACAAAAGGACAGTCAATCTGCTACCATTGCCGTAGAGGAAGACGGCATAACGGTTGCTGCAGTATCCGTAGAAGAAGGGCATTGTGGCCACACAAAGGAAACCGGTGGGATGAATCAAGTATACTAACTGGGAAAAGAAGGATTAGTGTTCGATGAGGAAATTATCAGTATTCAACCGTAGTTTTAGTTTAAGCATCTAAGAGAGAAAATAAGCTAGATTTAATGAAAAAATATCCATCCAACAGAAAGACAGCATCTTTTTGACCTTCCGAACAGATTAACAAATCCGTTTTGTCCGATTAGATCGCGCTGCTAGCACGATTTATCATGATCTTTAGCCCCGCCGAACTAACCACCCACCACTGACGCGCATCAGCGTTCTCTGTCTGTTTGCAATTGGCTTAATTCTTATCCGTCCAGGCCGTCCGTGCGTCTTGCTGTGTGTTTAAATTAACCCGCCATCAAGCAAATACCTCCCGTGTGCCTGCCCTACCTTAGTCCACACAATATTAGCGATATCTTATCATCGCGTCTACCGTGTGACGAGCGCTGTCCGGCGCTATCCTCCAGGAAGCTGCTAACGCGCATACCGATCCGTACGATCGTTGAGACAAGTAGCAATAATGGAATTCGGTGCACAGGAAGATCTCAGAAGAAGTGTCTCTGATTCACAAGACCAGCTAGCGCTCGAAACACGCGTGGTTAATAAGATTGGCGAAAGAAACGTGCGTGTAACCAACCTTCCGCAACGATCGATTCGCTTCCTGAAGGATGTGGTAACAACGCTGGTAAGTGCGAGCGAAGATGAGCTGGGAATGGAATCTACCGGTGGCCATGTGATGCGCTTATACTTGTCATTTGTCCGCACAGGTCGAAGAGCAATGGCGTTACGCGCTTTTCGTATTCGTCGCCAGTTACGTCGGAAGCTGGGTGTTTTTTGCTGGCCTTTGGTACATTCTCTCCTACGCCCACGGCGACCTGAAGCTAGATCCAACTACTGGAGAGTATTTAGGTGATGGCGCTATGCCATGCGTGCAAGGTGCAACCACCTTCACCGGGTTCGTGTTATTCAGCATGGAAACGCAAATTTCCACTGGATACGGCGAAAAGGTTCCGACCGAGGAGTGTCCCGAATCGTTCGGGTTGCTTACGATTCAGCTGATCGTGGGTCTGCTGATCGATGGTGCCATTCTCGGTGTAGTGTATGCAAAGTTGGTGCGTCCACCGCAGAAAATTTCCGAGATGAAGTTCAGTCGACGGGCCGTGATCTGTCAGCGTGATGGGAAGCTGTGTTTTGTATTTCGTATCTGCGATCGAAAGTGGCAGCACGCGATCGAAACGAAGGTGACGGCAGTGATGCTGGAATCGAGACGTACGGACGAGGGCGAAGTGATCGAGAAGCATGAATCATACCTGAAGCTTGAGAACGATGGTCGGTTGGTGCTCCTGTGGCCAGTTACCGCTTGTCACGTGATCGATCGCGATAGCCCGCTGTACGATCTTTCTGCGGCGGAGCTGATCGACCGAAAGCTGGAAATCGTAATCACAATTACGGGCGGCACGATGACGACGGGACAGATTAATCAGGCGCGCACGTCGTACGTACCTTCGGAGATATGCTGGGGCCACCGATTTCGGGACATCGTGGAGTACGATTCGCGAAAGCAGTCTTACGTAGCCGTAAACGAGCGGATGCACGAGATAGAGCAGGTCGATACGCCACTGTGCAGCGCACGCCAGTTGGATATGTTGCGAAAGCAGCTACAAAAGGATGAAAATAAGGAGGAAGGTGCTCGACGGTATCTTTCGGTTAAGTAACCTGACAAAGGACTACCACACAAATGTTCATTTACAATTTAGAGAAAACTATATTAAAGTATATTACAAAAGACACAATAGTACGCACCATTTCACGATCCTGAACGCTTAAAATCATTAACGACATTCCACAAGTTTCATGAACTCACCAAAGACATCGGTGACGGCCAGTCGAATTCCAGTTTGTTAAGAATGCTTTCCTCCTTCCTCTAGCTGTTTCAAGCGTGCCCGCAACGCTTCATTTTCTGCCCTCATGCTGAGAAACTGTTGCGCAAATTCGTCCTTTGGCAGCAACAGGCCCAAACCAGTGCTAACGTACTGTTCCAGCGATTCTAGCTTACTTTGCGTTTCACGCCACAGATTGAACATGCACATCCACAAATGACTTTGCATTGCCTGCTCGGCATCCAACTGGCGTAGTGTGCACTGTTCAAACTTTTCCATCATTACCTTTCGCAACTCGGCGATCTCTTCCCGCACCGTTTCGGACTCATCATTGCCCCTGTACAAAGGAGTGGCAGATTCTTTCCTCTTTTCTGCCGTATTTACCACGGCCATGCGTGTTGTCTCTGGTGTTGAAGTATGCACTTCCTGTTTGACACTGAATGCTGCCGATAAGCGGGATCGATTTTCCTTATCTGGTTTGCTCTCAACGCTCAGCCCCGGTTCAGTTGCAGGGGTGCTACTTCTTTTCGCTTCATCCACCGGAGCGAAAGTGTTTTCTTGCTGACTTTCTGCAAGAATCCTTGGAACAGCAGTGTTATTGTTGCTGCTCGGTACTACTTCATTCGTATCGTCGCACAGCTCCGAAGCTTCCTCGCGAATATACTCCAAATTATCGCCCACGGCGTTGCCCTTCCTTCTCGATACGTCCCCCTTGGCACGCTTTAGCAGACGGTCTACGTTAACAAAGCTATCGTCAACGCCCGGTGCCGAATTGACCGTGACCGGTTGCTCGGTTCGAGAATCGGGGGCTTCAGGGTCGATATTACAGTCGGACATATCCTCCAGAAAGCCCATCAGATTGTTGCCGCCCATCTGCATGCTGGTGTGCGAATCCGTGCTCAAGAGAGAGGAAGTGCTCAATCGGGACAAACAATCCATCGGTACATCACGGCGTTGCAGAAACATATCAATTTCTCCTATGAAGCTGTCATGCTGATCCGGTGTCTTAGCATTTGTTAGTGTTCTACGATGCGTCTGCTCCTTGTTGCCAGTGATCTGCCCTCCTTCACTGATTCGAACGCTTTTCGTTGTCCGTCTCGTTTCGTCCAGTTCGATCATACTCTGACGGATCGATCCTTCGCGTGATTGCGGCACAAATGCTATGCTATTTACACAGCTTTGATGAATCTTCTGCATATTTAGCGGATCTTTCAAGTTGCGCAGATCGTACCCGTACAAGAATCCCTTCAGGTTGCCGACGGCAAAGTGGATACCATCCTCCGCGATCGCCAATGATTCGAAAGGATAATTTGATTGGATCTGTGACGCCGTTTCCTTTCGTCTGGTGTCGTAAATGTTTATCGTACTGTCATAGCCTACCGAGAACAGATAGTCGGGGTATGTTTCAACCATCGCAACATCACGACACGGCCCTCCATGGGCAGAAGTCTGCGAGAAAATCGTTTTCTTTGTTTGCGTATCGTACAGCAAAACAGACCCGCTATGGGACGCTATTGCCAGTGAGAACCGTTTGATCGGATGAAATCGAGCTTTGACAGTGCTGCAAAAACCGATGACAATAAAAACGTTAAGATTGCAATTGTTTAAAGTCTGGCATAAATATAAGCAACTCACTTCTTGTCGAAAGCCAGCGTTTGCAGCTTAGAACTCGTCTTCATGCCGTACACATTCACTAGCCCGTTCTCGAACACGGTTGCCAAAAAATCGTCAGTAGCATTAAAATCCATAAACGTTACACCGATGGCGATCCGATCCGCATCGAACCGCTTTGTGAAGCTAGCCTTCTTGTAATTCATAAAACGTACCGTTCCAGTTGTCAGCCCGATCGCTATCTCCTCTTTACCAGCCGTCTTCGGGGAAGCAACACAGTACAGATTGTCGATCATGATCTTCTTCACGTTCGCGATCGTGCGACAACCGCTTTCCAGTTTACCGGATCCATCTGGCCGATCGGAGCCCTGCTTAATCCGCAGCAGCTCGATGCCCCAGTCCTTATTCGCCCGAACAAACAGCTTGGAAGAGCCGAAAAAATGGCAGTAAGAACCATTGTTAACGACATGGGTACTGCTGGCAAGCTGCTCCAGCCCCGGGAAGCTGTGCAGCTGGGTATCCTTGGCGCACGATACTATTTCCGACATGGTTGCGCTACTCGTTGCACATAAAACTTATCAAAAATATACTCTAGTTAGAAGACACTGTTTACAGAAACCCTTCGCAACGGGCCAGCCCAAACAAACGAATCGGACGAATTCCCACACACAAAAAGCCGCGTCCATTCAAATGTTTGGTTCGTTGACAGTTGCCATGGACTAGTTGACAGCAACCGATGAAATGTCATCTGGACGACGCGCTTTTGACTTGACAGTTTCCAAACCGTTTTAGACCATTTTTATATTATTCAAATATTAAAGATATTCTTAACCAAAATAATGTCTTAGTGTTCTTACATCAACGCTCCTGAGTTAAATTCTTTCGATTGTGAAACGGAGCCGTAAACCAAAAGGTGGAAAAGTTTCTTTCAATATTTATATTATTTATTACGTAAAATCATAAAATTAACTTTCAAAATTAGTATGTTTGTTTTTTATTGATTAATTTTGAACGTTCCTAAGTAGCATCTTAACTGTGTTTGTCGAGCTCTACATTTCACGTTACAGACTTTTCCATCGATATACAGCCAATAACGAACCGTAAGATTCATTATTACATACCATGTCATAACATTGTATTAACGACCCTAAACATCCTTTCCGTACCAACTTATTCTAAACACTCACACAATCTTTAAGCTTACGTTCTCTCCTGTAATGTACCTGTATTCCTGTTTTAGACCTTTTCTATCCTTTCATTTGCTTCCCACACTCATCCTTCCAAGCTACAGCTGAGCTTGAAGTTTTATTGAAGAACTAAAACCAAACAAAACAGCAAATTCGAATGGAATGTCTGTGGCCCGTTACACGGAAAGAGCTGTAGTAAGTGTAGGTTGGGCTTGATCTGCGCATTTCCTTACGCATAATTTACTCTGTCATACAACAACGCAATACTGATCGTGGCAGTAAGACATACATCGTACAAGGGTACAGCAATTTCTGCAGTCTGCCTGCTGTCTTGCGTGAATTCTGATAAAATTAAGCATTAATTGTCATTACCGTCCTATATCACTTTTGATTCAAATTAAGATATAAAATATAAATTTTACCCTGCAAAAGTGATCCATAATTGTTGGGTTAAGTAATGATAGATAGAGTCCAAGAAAGAAAAACGTTATAAGCAAATACTTATCGATTTCTTTTACAAACTAAAATCACAACCAATATCAAACATTATTAGTATGTAGTATGTAGGGTAAATGAAAGTAATTGATGATGTAAGGAATCCCGCATTGCGGAGAACGCAAAACTAAACATAAAAATTTGGTTGTTTCTGCTGTTTCTTGGATATTCGTCCACCTATTCGCATGAGTAATTCATGGTAAAATGAATTGCAGCCAAAAACGCAGCCGTAGCATAACTTGCCAAATAAAAAACAAGCATCTTACATAAACTGCTTTTAATGTCATGTTCATCGTAACTAGGCTATACACAACGTTAAAAGTTGTACACTATAGCTAGGATATCATTACATTGTATAACAAGCTCAATGTAGATGATGCTTTACCATCAAGCAGACCTTCATACTGTTAGAGTGCTTTTGATCCATAGAGACTGAAAGTACACCATAAATGGTTTACGCAGCGTTAAGACAGAGAGCATATCAATGATAGCAGAGGAAAATAAAATGTTGATCGTTTGCTTAAACGCGAAATATCTAACCTATCTATAAACAACCAGCCCCCATTAGAAGCAACTACCTTCGGTTTGTGCGATTTAAAATACTGAGATAGTTGTGGTTTAGGCTGCGATAGAGTTTGCTGTTTCGCAATGAGCTTGACATCGTTGTCAAACCATTCGCTGCACTGTTGGGCACTAATGGTCTACCTGTAGCTAGGGGAGGCACGGAAGCGACTGTCGACGGAGTGGTGGAGGACGAAGAGGATGATGCCGAAGAAGAAGACAACGGCGAAGAGGATGATGCTGGTGTGCATGAGTTATAGCTGCTGCGTGTCATCGGTAAGGCCCCTGGCCTGCCTTCACCAACAAGTCTTGAGTGCTCTGCCGACAGGCTCATTAGGTTTTGTCGCTTACTGTTCTGCCTGCTATACATTAAACGGCTAGATGCGGACATCGCTTTCGTGCTCTGGCGTCATATGCTACTCTCACTCGGTCCTAGTCGTCGAATTGCGGATGAAACTCGCCACAGGCGAACCTTTCCATCACTGGTGGATAAAGAAACAATAGAGCATTAGAACTGAACTTCGACAATAGCAAAACAACGAGTAGCAAAACATCGAGGAAACATGTTACATCAAGCAGAAGCGGTGTAGGATGAATGACGATCAATAACGGCGAATGGAAAACGAATTCAACTAAAATTTGATAAATAAAGGAAGCAAAAGTGGACAGCATAATAAATGCTGCTTCAGAAATCGGATAACAACGGCGGAAACATTATTAAGTGTCAGAATAAAAGCAATTGTATGTTTGTATCTAGAAAGGATTAGACAAGAGTTCTATAAATCAAATTATAAAAGGTATGATGAAGCATTCTTTCAAGTTAGTTTGATGTAGCTATTCACATACCTGAAATTGCATATATATAGCTAGCATAAATAAAAGGTCTAAGCTTAACAGCGCATGTGCTTAGTAAAAACAGTAACAGAGTATGAAACAACAGAAATATAATAGTAACGATAACAATGGCACATGTGATACAAAACGAGCATACACATTGGAAAACAATCAAAAATAATTATGTGGAACACTTACAAATCAAATTCCCTTTTGAAGGAAGTCAAGTCAGAGAGCAGCTTTTAAACGCACTTTTTACAGTTCCATTGATTGAATTTGAAACGGAATGTTTAATTCGTCTATCGCGAATTAAAAACTCGCTCATGATGGTGTTTAGCCAATTTTCTATACATTCTAAAATCGCTTTTGATAGCTAAACCACTCTATGCTCTTTGCCAGCAGCTAATAGGACAGAAGAAGAATACTATCATCTGTATCATCCACACCAGTAACATCAGCCAGATCAGTAATTTTGCCCACATCCTTTCGATTGGAATACATAGAAATGTGAGTTTTGCATCAGTTATAAGGTCAAATGCCTATCCTAAATAAAAGCCTCTACGTATCACCTAAACCATTCTGTTCCAACCCCATCTCTTGACCAACAGTTTTAAGAGCTTATTCGCATCCACTTATTATACACCTAATCAGTCCATTAAGAAGATCATTTTGCTTTTGTTAACGGGATGTGATCCTGTTTTTTATCTCCTTTTGCTATACACTTGCCTGATATTGTCCTTTCTTTCTATATAAACAGCACAATAGCTTTGAGCGTTAGTAAAGCTTGTTACTAACTACGGATAATTAGATACGAGTCCCAACACTGTGAAAACAATAGTTTGAACATATGGCATGACAACAACAAAACATAAGCGATGGAAGGCTTCCTTTCTATACTGAATTTATCTGTTCTTCCTCGTTGGTTACTATTTACTTCTCACAGTGGGAACCATGTATCACGCACAGTCCTTGTACAGTCTTCTCTTATACCTGGCATTGTTTTTATTAAGCTTTCGGTGAAATGCTCATGCTTTCTACCCACTAGTCATCTCAATGTTAATTAATGCTTGTTAGCTGGACTATTTGTTATCGACTATCACATAAGGAACTGGAATCAGCCCAAAAATCTACAGTTACTACGGTACATACGAAACACAGGGGGCGGCTATCATGTTAAAACGTTAAAATTGAGGCAATAAGACATTATTGAAATTTGTTGCATTAATTCGACTTGAATGATGTGTTTAGATGATGTCAATGTTAACGTTTTGTTTTAGTACCAACGCCACCACCAACACCACCACCACCGCCGCCGATTACAGTACCACCAACACTACCATTGCCACTGGCACCGACCGATCCCGCACCGGATGAAGATGCATTCATCGAATCCCAATCGGTGGTTACAAATCGCCAGATCCGTACCTCACCAGAACTAAGTGAATGCATTTATTGTAGAGCGAATAAATAGAATGGATGGAACAAGCAAATGAGAGCAAGAACAGGAAGAGAAAAAGAGAAAGGAAAAAGAGAACCGTAAAACCGATCCATCGTCAAACGCACCACACCACCGCTTAATACAAAAAACATATATATTTACGATACAATTTGGTAATTGGATTAAATATAAAGTATCAAATAGGAAAGTAAATTATGGTAAAATGGCATATATATACTCACTTCGATGCAGTAAACACACGATTATCGCTTGTTACGATGTCGTTGATCGACTGTTCCGTTTTCATTTCGGCTAGACTGTCGCATGTCTTAATATTCCATAGACGCACAACGCCACCGCGACAGCTAGATAGCAGTATATCACCGTAGATAGCCATCCCAGATACCCATCCTTTGTGGGCATTGTTGAGCGACTGCTTGAGTTCTCCGTTCCGCAGGTCCCACCTTTTAATCCCGGAGTCACGACTCCCGGAAAACAACTCCGCATCAACACCGATAGCATCGTTCGCAACGGCCAGTGCCTGCACACCGTCGTAATGGGGCGGTTCCAGATTCAACAAGGGCTGTACCACACCGCCGCTCGAATTCACCTCGAACACCTTCACGTAGTGGTCTTTCGATCCCGTCGCCACTAGGTCGGTATTGTTTGGTCCCTCCCATGCGGTCAGACACATGACTGCGGCCTGATGCCCACCCGACAACCGCCCAAGACAGGAGAATTGACGAAGATCCCAGAATCGCACCTTATCGGACGCTGCCGTGTACAGTTTACCCGATGCACCCATCGTGAGTGCTGTAATAGAGCACTCACCCGGTACCAGATCGGACAGGGTTGCATTAGCTGCTAGTGTCGTTCCAGAGGAGCTGCAACAATTAACAAGCAACGTTTATAAGACCATTAGCACCATACTCCTTTTGATCTTAATGCTTACCATAACGTAATAATTGGACGAATGTTGCTGCTCCGCAGATCCCACACCTTAACAAATGCTCCCGAAGCCGAAAACAGCAGATTGTTCACTCGATCATACTCAACTGCTGCCACTGGTCCAAGATGTCCAGTCAGACAGTGTGGCGTCGAGTTGGTTCGCAGATCCCAAACCTTCACCGTCCGATCGGCAGCGGCTGTGAAGAGCATCTGATTGCTCACCTTAATCGACAGCACGGAGTTTGTGTGTCCTTCTACCACGTGGGTGCAGATAAGCGGAGAACCAGCCTTGTACTATAAAATTAGGTAAAAATGTTTCCATCATGCATACTGTTTCAAATTTCTTACTACATCAGACACTCACCCTTCCGTTCAGTTCCTTTATATTTCCTCCGGGTTGAGGATCCTGCGTTCCGGCTCCGAGTCTAGAAAATACATCACCATTGTCCTCGCGAGAGATTCCACGGCGGTAAACTGGTGGTGAGGTTGGTACGTCGTTCGAGTCCTCGCTGCACATCCCCAGGTTTTGGTGCATGGGTGCATTTTTGTGTTTCGCGTTTATAGTGATGTGTGCGCACGATTTAAATGTCGTTGTGTGGTTAAGCAAGCAGCCAGGCCAGACATGTCAGTTCAGGAAAAACACAACACACACGTTGATGGTTTCGGTTAAGGTCCCATCGATCAAGTATCAATTCCAGCACGATATTGGTTAGTTTCGAGCGGTCGAAGCGATGATGGTTGAGGCAAATGGTGAAAAAAGTTAAAAAATTTTAGCAATTATTATTACGGTTATTGCAATCAACACAGTTAATGAATCGTTATTGTATTTGCATTCTGGATTGTCCTCTTTTCTAAACAACTTTTTAAAGCTCTTTATCGTGGAGAATTGAGAATATGCTTAACATACTTCACCCAGCAACGTATCTGTTCAAACCGTGTAAGCATTAAAATCATGCCGTAGTACATCGTTTAATAGTAAAAATCTTTTGAAATCCAATGAATTGTATTATGAACGACGAAGCAATCTCGTAGAATTAGTCGAGTTGTAATTCAGGGCGGGTAGCCCGAAGTATTAAGGTTAAAATAACAAAATGCACATAATTTTATTCGCTTTATTACAGTACAGTGCAATAACATTATTTTTCAATTTGACTATCGATCGTATTAATTATATGTCGATTATAGCAAATAAACTATATCGACGGGTTAGCGACTGATATTAAAACTGCATATTTCCAACGGCCTGTATAAACCGTGATGAATGAACACAATGTAAAGTAGCTCGTTTTATATATTAGTTGCTCATCTCTATCGAAAAATGGTACTCTAATGCATCAAATAATTATTTGAACTATCTGCTTCTTATATGAAGCGACTAGGGTAACGGTGCGCGTGTGTTGAAGCTTTATCTACGAGAAAGCTTCGTGGTTCACTCATCGTTTGCCGTAGTAATAAACTGCCGAGTTCTTAAACTGCTGATCACTTATCAAACCGCTGAAAGGGTAACAAGTGGAAAAGTTTCGTTCCGTCATTACACATAGCGTACAACTTTGCACATCACAGATCACAACTTAAACTAAACTGCATATTACAGCATGTATTTTTACTCGATCGTTACTTACATGAAACTAACATTTAAAAAATAGTTTCAACAGTCATACATGAAAGCAAATACTCACATTCCCGGAGACATTTTGCTGGTGAAGGTCCTTCGGCTGATCCTTGGAGACGATGGAGCAACACTCGTTTCGAACGATTTTCTGGCAAGCAACGGTGACGCAGTACTGTTTTGGCGCGATAATCCTTGATGCGGCTGAAGACCTCTGTAAAATGTGTGTCGAGTCTCGTGATTAGTGTGTGTGTGTGTTCATTATGTATTAAATGGTTGATTTCCCTTGCATGATATAGAGTCTAATGCTTTTGTGCGTATGATTGTGAAACGGTGCATGATTTATAACATCATGTAAGGATGTGCAAAACCTAATTATCCCAAATGCTACCAAATACGGACACATTTATCTTGTAATTGGTTTCTTTATTCAAATGGCAGTGCGTGTGATCACAATAAATACTCGTCATAACGTCTATCTGTTCACATAAAAATAAATTTTTACTAGGGTGTAGTCCATCGAAAGAAACATCTACATCTTAAAGCTTTGTGCGCAATCCCGACCGCAGAGGTAACTTTCTGCAATGAAATAGTGAAAAATCAAATGGAAAGAAAAACAAAACAATACCACAATCCATCGAACTCGTACGAATAATCTAATAGTTGAACGTTGTGTCCAACAAAAGCGTGATTATACCTAACAAACAAAAAAGCAACTGCAATGACATTCTTGCAAAAAAACTATGTCTTGCAAACTAACTCTTGTAAACAAAACGATGTTAATTAGAAAAGTCAGCAATCAAAATAGTAAAGAAAGCACCTCACAAACAAACGTATGAGGCTGCCTTAATGTTTAACAAACAGTCCGTTTTCACTTTTAGTAGCTGAATGCCCACGATAGTGCAGTGTTGCCGGGACGATGTTGTCGCTGTCCGCCAGCAGAGCAACTGACGGAGGAAGCAACTGTTCACCGATGGTGGTCAAATTGCTTTCTATAAGCCGCTTAAGCTCTAGAAAGGCCTGTATTGGTAGCAGACGATACAACATATCGATGGTGGCCAGAAGACGCAGCATAATTTTTCTAAAACAAAGGAAAACAATACATCATGGCTTCGGAGCAAACAGATAGAGATGGCTAAAACACCTCCAACCGGATACATGCACATTCAGTAACATAGGGCGGTAGGCACAGCATTCTGGTTATTGTCACGACGCACTCATGCCAAATTCTCATCAATTCATTATCAATATACAAAAAAAGGTGGGAGCTACTCTCAAGTAGCTATAGCGATTACGATTATGTACCCACAGTAATCATAGCACACGCCCACAAGTACAGTGAATAAAACTCAGTTAAGATTAAGTATAAACAAACATTATCCATAAGCCAAACCGAAAAGGGAAAAGGATGCATTTAGCACGACTACTTACTTTAGCGAACCGGGTGCACTGGGAACACGCGAAAGCGGTACGAACGTACGAGCGGGAACGGGAACCACTGGTGGCGGTGGTGCGATCGGCAGTCCTGCGTTAGCAGCGGCGACCGCATCCATCGCCCCGTCCAGTATCGTGTACGAACGGGTCATAACGTCCGACCTGTCGTGCCGGTCCTGCAGAGAAGGCGGGTGCTTCGTGTCATCGTCATCTGCGGAATCCTCGAGATAAATACAAATACCCACTTTCTCAAGCTTACTGCCGCCACTGCTCGCCCCATTGCTAATGCCAGTTCCACCATTTCCGGCGCAGACGTTGAGATTCCGATCAGGAACGCCAACGTCACCACTATCAGCTGGAGGGCTGGCATAGCTGGAGCTGCTGCCGTACAGCAAATCCTGAATGGTAGCCACTGAGGGCACCACCGATGGGTTTCGTCTTTGTTTCGAGGGGTTCCTGTAGGTAACGATACAATCGCTAATTTTCATTCAATCCCAAATGCATAGTTTAAGGATGGCAGGAATTTTATACAATGGGAGGGTGAGAATCGATTGCATCAAACAGTAAACAAATAGAGGAAAAGGGGAGAGCATTTATGGCAGGGAACGAGAGAAAAAGCGAATTGAAGAGCCCAAAAAGAAAAGAAACACAGAAAAGAAATACATAAAACATTATAAAAAAAATCCATGTGATGATAATAACATATAAACATAGAGAACGAATTTAAACACAACATATAACGTCTCGAACAATTGATTACACAAAACAAATTTAGTAAACAATAAAACCACATCTGCACACTGTATATACAATGCACAACATTTGTTCTTTAATAAAAGATTACGCTCCCAATGCATACAGCTACTAAAACTAATTTTGCCAGGACTTCTTATGTCATTTTCTTATTTCACTGCAGGAGAACGTATTCCGTGGTATATTTGAGTGAGACTTATGCCTGACAACTTCATATCCAATGTTCATTCGATTTCGTGGCGTTTGCATATATCTTCTAGAACTGGGGAAATACAGAGGGAAAATATGTTGTAAGATTTTTTCTTTTTAGCGGCTCTATATTCTCTTTCAAATGACCTTCAAAGAACCAATCCACCCTACCAATGAGGCAATTTTGGCAATAAATAATTTTAACAAAAAAACATGTCAAATCGCTGTAAGATCACCCCCAGGAAAGATGATAGTAAAAATTCATCGCCATAGGCACGTTACATGTTACGTGTTACAGGTTCAAATAAACTAATCACACCTAGTGATACCTACTACCTAAACACACTAGACCACTCATTTACACATTTATCACACCAACCGAGTGAATAAGCTTGCCGGTGTTATGTGCAATAGTGATGAGATGTAAGCCGATAAAGCTTGCTTATGCTTGGATTGATTGTTACTCACAGATTTGTGTTGCTGCTGCTCGGTGAAGGGCTGCGTGTCGTCGAATCCACCACGTGCGGTAGACGGCATTGCGATGACGACGGCTGTGCTTCGCCGTTTTCCATCAAATGTGTATGCAAATGACCGACACACGAGTTTGCCGATTGTGCGGAGCTGAAGCTCGCATCTGACGCCGATGCTGCTGGTTCTCTGGCCAATACGTACTGCAGCAACTGCTCCTGCACAGTTGTGTCACGCTGCAGCTCTGCAAGCAGTGCATCTCGTTCACGGAGCTTGGACTGCGCTACGCCCGCCTCACACACATGCCCAATTGTTACGGTACATACTCGCTGCAGCATAAATTTGGCCTCCTCGACAGTTCCGATATTCTCCATTAGTGTCTGCAGCATTAGGTGCTCGGAATTTAGATCCTTTCCATCCTCTATCTGGATGATCGACTTTTGCAGTTCTGTAATCGTGTCGTGCAAGTAGTTCATGTTCGCTATAATCGTGTCCTCTTCGGACACGAGATCTTGTAGTGTAGACTCGGCATTATCTTTTCTTCGCTGCCGTAAGTTGGTAAGGTCCCGTGACAGCTCATCACGCTCATGCATCACGCGCTCCAGCTCGATCTCCAATTCCAACACGGCCTGCCGTGTGCGGGCCGCACGCATAATCGAACGTTGCAGCTCTTCCCAGCGCGTCTTGAAGCGCTTTGTACCTTGCAACATGCGGCCAATCGGTGTGTTAGCCTGTACACGACCAGACGCCTTTAAGCTCATAATGCCGCGCTGCGATTTTCGTAGGTTGAAAACTTCCTCAGTCTTTCGCTTCAGTACCTGATCCTTGGCTGCACCCTGCGCCTGCAGGGATTTTATCATGTTCTTATGCTTTCTCGTTTCCTTCCGCAGTTGCGCAATTTCGCGCGTCTTACGGCTTTCCATCTCCTTGTGGCGGTTGCTCTCTTCTTGTATCTTCTTCATCAGACGTGTCCTCACCTGCCTCAGCTCTTGCAGCTCACCGCGTAGCGTTTTAATCTTCACGTCTTGCGCCTGCATATTACGTTGTAGCCGCAAATGCTCTTTGTTGGTTGCTTGGAACTGGTTCAGTTGACGCTTCATCTCGTTCAGCTTTCGCTCATAATCTTCCTTAACGCGTTTGATTGCCGTTTCATTGCTCGAGTTTTGACCTTTATGGTTCGGTGCATTGGCACCACCGTTGCCAATAGTGGCGAGTACTTCATCGCGTTCCCGTTCCGTGTTAGATATTTTTTCCTTCATCAAGTTCAACTGTTTTTCGTATTGCTGGCGCATAATTTGCAGTCGCTGTTGAGATTCTTCCAGTTGTTCAATAAGCCGCTCTTTCAATTCGATGTCAGAGTTTACGTCTGACATTTCGGCCCGCAAAACTTCAGCCTTATCGTCCGATTCTGTGTCCGAATCGCTATCCGAATTCTGGGCCAAACCGTTTGACTCGTGTTCCAGTCCCGGCAGCGATCGCGACATCAGCGACTCACGTTCCTTCTCCATATCTTGTTTCAACATATTGATAACCGTTTCAGGATTTTCAATAAAGGGAAACGTTTTAATACCCAACTTCGATTGCGAGCTCTTTGCCTTTTTAAACTGCTGGAACATCTGTTCCGATTCGATCAGTTTGGCCTTTAGCTTTTCTATCTCGCTGATATAACCGACGATTAGTTCCTGCATCGCTGAATCGTTTCCACCTGCCGTGCCGGCCGGAACTGAACCATTGGTAGTGTTTGCAGCATCAGCGCTCCCGTCACCACCGGCAGCGGATGACTTGTTCAGCGAGGCCATTGTTTGTTGAGCCTGCAAGGCAGCGTTCTTTTCCGTTAAGGCGTTTATCGTTTCTTGCATCGCTTTCACGCGCTGCTGCAGTCGTTTATTGTCCTGCGATAGCATTTCATTTTCCAATGACACGTCAGAGATCGCTATATTACCATCAGCATCGATGCTGCGTTTGCCCTAAAATTTAAAACATAATTCAGTGATTTAGTGGCAATATTGCGTGATCCATTAACTATTGCAATCAACCTACCTGTTTATATTCGAGAATCTCGAGCTGAAGATTAGCGATTTCTCGCCGCAGTAACGATATGGTGCGTGAGCTCTGATCTTGATTAATTTGTACTTTATTTTTAATATTCCGAGCACGATTGGCATACTTCAGCGTGTTCAGCGTTTCCATAAAATCTCGGTCACTTGGCGATACACATGCAATCATTATTGTTTGACTGTTACCTAGATGGGAAGGATGGAAATAACCGAAATTATAAGCAAAACCGAACTAGTCATACCCCGGTCATACTAACCTCCAAGCGAATCCTGCAACAATCGTGTCAGCTTCGAGTCCCGGTACGGCACATGGGACACCTTTTTGGTCTTATCACCCAGTGCAGATATTACATTGCCCAGGGCCAATAGACCACAGTTGATGGAGATTCCTTCGCGAGCCCGCTCACCCGTCGCACCGGTACGCTTCAGTCGTTCCGAACCAGCCAGATCGACGAAATGAAACTTGGAGGTAAGCGTTTCAGTGTCTCCGTCCGCATTGCCACACTGTTCGGCTGTCATGACACGCTGCCTTCGGATCAGTATGGTGAACAGTGCGTGACTTCGCGAAGACTGCTCATTCATCTGTGTAGAAGCGGTGGTACGTGCAAGGGCGCCCTGCTGCAAACAGTTCAGAGCTTCCTGGGGTCCAGCCAATGGTTTTATGGTTGCACCCGCGACCGAGATGCCACCAGTAGCATCTTCAAATATTTTGAACACTCGAGCACCCTGAAACATAATCTTCACGTTTAATACATCGACGGTTTGAAACAATAAATCTACGGTTACTTACTTTATTGTAAGGATCGAGCAAATCAATAATTTCCTCGTTGTAAAGCTCCATGAACTGAGCGGCAACACTGAACGTTACCGAGCCAAGATACGTCCCGTCCTCATCGTACGGGTTTTGCTGCAATCGAGCTATGCCTTCGAACAGATGCCGTACTGCTCTTGGGATGATACCTTCCTGTGCCTCAGGTAGGGCCCGTTCGAACCCAGTACCCATCGTGTATGTTTTCCCAGATCCAGTCTGTCAATGGGAAAAAATATTATTAAACAATCTTCAGTGGAAGTGTTGCGCCGATAAAATGTTATAGCAGTAGAGGAAACTAACCTGCCCGTACGCAAGCACTGTAGCATTGTAACCTTGTAGAGCTCCATCTACTAATTTTTCGATGCAGTTATTATACACGGAAACCTGCGGCATAGAAAACATGAATTAAATAATTTACAAGACATTATTTTAACTTGTGTGTAAAGTAAAAATGTTCTGAAAGCAAATTCTGAAATGTTGTCCTCTTATATATTTATCGCTTCTATAATGCATAGCGTACTATATCAAGCACTGCAAATACACCGAAAAACAAACTGTCGTCTCATGCCAAATAAGTACAATGAAGTGCTGCTGGATGTCTTTTGCCGTAATCACCGATGTGAGCCCCTCGGTTTGTTGTGCCTTAAGAGAGCATTTTGTAATCATTTGCTTTGCATATTGTATATATGGCGGCAGCAGTATGGCAACAAATCACGTACATGGAAAGTACATCCCATTCGTTCGTGTTGGTTCCCTTCAACGTGCGCAGTACTTCTACCAACATGAAACCGAGTAGGAGGTCGGTCGTGCACCGAAACAAGAGCTGTGTGTTTTACTCCAAACACGACATTTCCGTGCGTTTACAATTTGGTAATGCACAACACACCTCTTGCTCTTCTGCCCTGCCCAGCAGCCGGAAATAAACAAATTCCATGCCTTCCGACCTCTACACCACTGTCAAATGATATTTTGAATAACGATCCACAGTGCCTCCCCAACTGTGATGGTTTGCTGATGGTTTCATGGTTGCATCAAAACTGGTCCATACCGACACCAACCAGCGCGTCGCTCAACGGGCACATCCGTTGTCTTCGGTGGCTTGGAAGCGCCATGCTGAGCCATCTATCGAGCGCATCTACACCCAGCGTATTCATTTTCGCTTTTGTTTTCCTATATCTCTTACATAGAGTCACTGAAATGTCGTGGCGAGTGAAACACCTTGAAGGCACATGCCATCATACTTGATGCTCAAATTTTAACACAGATCTCGCGGGTAGCGAAAAGAATCGTTTTAGAACCATAGACATCAACACAGCAGCAGGTGGAAAGGAACATCTCATGTTTCATTCGTCTTTTCATCTTGTCGGCATTGTAAAAAGTATAAAAAAAATAACCACCAATAGTCACCAGCACTAGCTAATTCGTCACCAGCAAAAGACTGCACGTGCGCCCCCATACGCGCGTGTTATCTATACCTTTCAATCCTACCATAACATAACTGGAGCGCCTGCAAAACGTGAATGCATCATTTTCCCCGCTGCTGCTGGCATGCTATTTGTTACACGAAAACAATATATACGAACAATGATAGTAAATATTGTTTCGAGTACAATAGAGGCCTCTTTTACCCAACACAACTCTATGCCGAGTTCCCTCTTAGTAAAGCGAGTGGCAAAAGATAACGAAAAGGCAAACGAACCTTAACAACTTGACAGAACGGTGAGCAGTAACACAAACAAAGCAGATTATGCTGGATGCAACAGTTATTGAAAGTAAATAAAACGCCAGTTCACGTTTTCCCTTGTCTATTTGCCGTGAAGCAAGATACATTGCTATTGTTTATCATCAATGAACATCACCTGTGCCAAACAACGATAACAACACCATGCAACATACGAATGTAATGTGTTCTGAAACACAAACGATAATCGATTCGATGACAACAAATCGTTTCTCCTATCATTGCCGTTATACTACAACTGCACTCAGCTGATTTCTCGGCCCTGCTGTGCGCTTTGTAAGAAGGCCAGCTGCTACCTACTGCTGGTTAGTTTTGTGTTGTCCGTGGTACAAACACGATCCCACGGCATACGCAGCAACACGCCTCCAACATTATCAAACAACCGCGCGCATATACGGCCGCACCAGTGTCTTGGAATTCTAGCGGAACCTTGTGCGGATAGTTCCGCTGGCGTATGTTGTGCGCTAACACTTACCTGCGTCGTACTCATATCGAACACATAGTCGAAGGTAAAGGCCTTATCGGATCCGAGCAAAACCTGCGGCTCGCCAGGCGTGACCTGCGTGCACACCCGGCACATATCGATTAGCTCACGCGGTATCTGTGGACGAATTCTGAAACGATGTCAAAAATGGGAAGAAAGCATTAGTTATAGTCTGTAGAAAAGGAGTAAAGAACGTTGGAGGTAAAGGCTGGAAAATGAAAATGAATGGAATGGAAAATATACCATACCACTCCAGTATCGTAACTGAGAGCAGGATGTGAAATCGGAGACACGAAAGCTTGTAAATCATACACTGATTAACGGGTAATTTTGCAATTACCATGTAGCGTTAGCACTCCGCTATGTTAACACCACAACGTTTCCAATCCGAAGGTTGGGGAAGGACGTAGAAAGTTCAAAGATCGAGAACATACAATAACTGTGTGTAAGTCGCATGTAACAGCTGGTACACACTCGCCGGTTAAGCATCAGTGTCTCACTGATTGGGGTAACGTTTCCGCACCAGTATGCAAATTAATTGAATTAGCGGTCAAAGTCATTGCAACGGGATGGTCACTATCCCCGTTTCTTAGGCGAGTCACGACGCGTATGGGCATCTTGCAGTTCCCATTGGGTCGCTTTATGTGCAAATCATATAAGGGACTATGCCCAAGACTAAACGCTAACGGAGCCCACCAAGCAGTACAATCAAGCTTCTTCCCTCTACATATATGTACTAAATCGCATAAAACGTTCGCACAAAACTGACCAGTATTTGTCCCTTCGTAATCGCCTCGTTGTACAGGCCACAGCTTAAACTTGCCTAGTGGTTCACGGAAGAAAAGATACATACCCCACACACATGCAGGAAGATTAAAACGGCATGGGCAGCGGCAGGTTTGTGTTTCTAGTTATATCTTGCACCACACCACTTGACACTCATCGTTTTAAGAAACGCCCGCAGAAACACTCTGAAGGTCAGCTTGTCAAACGTTGGTGTTGTACCAATGGCAAGCCGAACTACTTATCGTGGTAACGACAGTACTAAGAATGATGGAGCAGGAGTTGTTTTGGTGCAACAGAAAACATTATTTTCACCACAGAATAAAGACATACAGTCGCTTTGTTACACTGTTATACTTAGCCATGAAAACGCCCCTTCAAGAAGGACAGGTAGAATGAATGATTGATAAAGAGCAAACCTAAACCATTTTGCGCTGTTAATTCCAATTGATCGATTACAATATTGATAAAATTGCATTAAAAAAGGAGAAAACTAGCAAGGTGATGAAAGTAACGAGTAATTTTCTTTTGCGATAGCTCATCCTCCAGAAGTCACGTACAGTTCAGCATAAAACTATTAAAATCTCATCAGAAACTCAATCACGGGAAGACATTCATAAATAATGGCATGTACGTGATTGGTGGCGAACCCTGTGCCGTGGCACGTTGGCTACAGTTTCCTGCCTTCATACTTTCGCAGCCAATCCGTGGAAGAACACTTTTGGGCATGGTTTCATGAGGAAAATCAGCATCCCAAAAGGAACGGCCCGTACGAATATGGGGCTTCGAATAGCGGAGTGAGGTAGCAGTAGACGATAATTGTGTGCTTCCAAGAAATTATACACCAACGGCAAGTAATCCGAGACGCAGGACACAGAAAAAGTAGAAATGCATTTAAAATATGGTTCATAAAGGTATGGCTTATTCTCCATCGCCACTGCACTCTTCCCTTGCAACTCGTTCGAGTCTAAAAAGAAACCTTTTGCCGATTAAGTTTTCATCCAGACACACGTGGCTCACGTAGATCTAAATTTGCCATCCGACAGACTGCCCCTCCCATAATCCCGATTTGCCCTATCATTGTGACATTGGGAGGTGTCGAGTAACAACATACACCTTTCAACCAGTAGCCAACCGTTCAAATGAAGACAAAGTTTCATTTTTTGAACACGATACCGAAACGTCATACAGGAAATATGAGGAAGTTAAGCGACGTGTTATGGTCTTTTCTCCACATTTTTACACCATACAACGACACTTAGCATATTTTCTCACGTATATGTCCGCCTGGCAACTCAAACAGGGGAGCTAGACGCCGGGACAACTTTTTCCTCTTTATTTTATGATTATCTTTACCACCTACTTCACCACTCTCGCCATTTAGTGGGTTTCATAGCAATAGCGCTTTTGTTTCCGACTGCAGTAGAAGTGTTTGCATAAAACTGTATCCCCTTGTGATGCAATTTTATATTCTTGCAATTTTTGTTGTACTCTTTTGGTTTCCTTAACGGATGAAGATGGCGGTGGAGGTGGTAGGATAGCGCCAACTCTACAGTTAAGAGCATCATTGAACCGCGACGTTTGTTCAACGGAATGCCGGAGTATCGTGTGCCTTTTTGGGAACTGCGCAAAGGAAACGAGCTGACCGGACGGGTCTGACGCTGAAAAAGGGCTACATATTCATTCTCCATTAGCTTTTGTTGTCGCCTTAGTCGCTGACTGCTTTTCTACCAACCAATTGTAATGACATCACCCTTCAGTTAGCATTTGAAGAATCTCTTAAACGCTCATTATTGAAAAAACCTAACATTTGTAACCTTTTAAGCCTTCCTTTTCAGAGACTTATTGAACTGAAACCATGTGAAGTAATGCACAACCAGCTTAAAGCAATCGTACAGATTGCCTTGTGCAATCTGAGAATCCGTCAAATCCGTCTCACGATAACGATTTCATCAAGCTGCACCACCTAAATATCTCACGACTAACTTTCTTCGAGTTGCGGTAAAGATAATCTCACGGAGAAGATGCAGTGGACGCATAATGTATGCGTGACTAGAAATAGGATCGAGGCGATATGCAATCATGGCTGAGCGAATGATGACTCGTGATGCACAACATCTACTACTGCCGCTATCTTCATCAACCATTTATCTATTCAAATCATCCATCGTGTCCAATCGTGGGAAGTGAAAACGGAGAGATTTATAGAACTGACTTGTCTATATTAAAAACTGTACAGCCTTGCCTGATTCATAATCCAACTGAGCTTAGGCGTGATAGGGCTTCGTAATCATATGGGCGAAATATCTCGCGCGAATCAACTTCTAATCGTTGCACAATAGCAAAATATAAAGAGATGTATACTTCTTGTACTTGCACACCTTGAGTCACCCAAGAGATTAGTGTATGAATGTCTTTTGTAATGCTGTCAATAATTTCCTGTGGTAATGGATCCGATCGTGTGCAATTGACGGGGCACACTTTAAGCCGTATGTGGAGATCAATATTTCGCTTACCTCTAACGCCAGATAAGATATGTTTTATCAAAAAGAAGGCAAACATTTGATAAATGTGCTCATGGCCCATATGCCTTTGGAGTAAAGCAGGCTCTTATTTGCTTGTGTATAATTTCTAAGTGAAAAAAACAACCAAGTGGCACATACATCTATTATTAATACACATGGACTTTAATTGATTTTACATGTTTAACCCGTTTTCTGTACTCTGTAACCTGTCCTATCGGAGCGAGGTTTGCCATTTCCATTAATTATTGTCTGGCCGTGTTTCTCTCCTTTCTGACGTCATTGTTAACACGACACTGAGCTGATCGTAAATTCTGCACACGTTGTTCCATGCTCCTCACAGCGCATTGCCCCGGCAAAGCGATAGCTGTGTTGACAATGCATGTACAATGTCAAGGTTACGGTTGCAGCAACATTCAGCGGAGGGGAAGAACTGCATCGAACGCACAATCGCTGAGAACGTTTATTCGGTACAATAATGACCATCACCTGCATTTGTGTTTATGCTCGAGTTCTTGCGATTGGATTACACAGCGTTCTAGTAGCTCTAAACGCTAGTAAAGCATACATTTGGCTTGCAAACTACCGTAAACGGAAAGTTGCCCAGCCGCTTCGAGCTACTAGGAAGCGGAAAATTTCTAGACAACGACATCAACCAATTCCGTAATGTGTTTTCTTCTATTTTTCTCTGTCAAAGGTGGACATAGCCACCCTCTAGGCATTTGCCACATTCCATCCACCCAACAGCCGCTCGAGCGTATTTGCATATTTTTTCCTGCTCTCCCCTGGATTTTCGCCCCTTTACCGTGCCAATTACCCACACGAATCGATTCAAGCGGAAGGGAGAAGAGACCAAACCATTAAAAGCTGCTCCCACAATATTGGCATGTCAAACATGGAAATTTGTACCGATGAATTATGCATCACAGTGAGTGCGCATAAGTTGGCCCCCTGTTGGCCACGCGAACCGCATCCCGCTATCAACGTGTAGATTATTGTACAGTACATGGTTATTAAGCGTTTCACTGAGTGAGCTTCTTCTCGGATTGAACTTTCCTTCGAATCGTTTCACCAAATTATCCAACAGTAGTCACACCGCAGGGAACGGAAAAATCCCGAAACTTCTTTGTTTGCCGAGGGGAGGATATTTGCGAAGAAAGAAAACTTCACCAGCAAAAGACGAAACTCAAGATCTTTCACATTCGCACGATGCACACAAAACTAACGGGTTATGGAACCATTCACACAACCTCCCGAAACGAGGGCAAGCTTATGCACCTTCAAAATCTAGATCGTGAAAACCGTCACTCCCCAATTCGCTCGAACACCGCCCACCAATCCAAGCCCCCATGCACGAGCTATAATTAATTGGCCATGCAACATAATTTAATCCGCAATGGGAACGAGGCAGACAGTTTCCGTCCTCCGCGTTTCACCTTATTTCGGGGTTTAGCTCATCTGCTGCACCTTATCAGAACCCCACTACCGCCTGCTGCGTTGTGGCAGCCCGTAACACACAGTGATGAACCCCTTCAGCAACAGGTTGTTGACCCCAGTATGAACTATCGCACGGAACTGCACGCGATTCCGGCCGGGAGGGAGGACGAGGCCTGTATTTATTCGTCGAAACGCATCTTCTTAAGATAAACCCATTGTATAAAGATCTCATGTTAGCCATCAACGAAGGCTAAAGATGGTTTATCATTTAATCTCCTATTCAATACCACTCCGCGGAAGGAAGCGACAGAAGTTCTCAGGTTCACATACAGTAATTTAGAAACTAATTGCCATCAGTCAACGTCGGCTGGGAAGAGGGGGTGGGGATCTATTTTGTTTTCGAGGGTAAAGAAGAGAAATGAGATAACATCTTTTAAAAGTTTTAATCCTTCTATTTGCACGGTTGTTTTGATGAGAAGAAATTAAGATCTGGAGTTATGTTTGGTGAGTAGATCCGATTATAAACATGCAAGAAGATAATGGGAAATCATTCAACTGTTTACAGTGGGCACATCTCGAGATCATAAAATCTTGTTCTCTTTATGACTTGGATGAAACACAGCATAAATCGAGAAAAGAAGGATGTCCACTAAACGGCCATCTTGCGTAGGTGTATTCACGGCAATCCACCACTCACGTAAAGGAGCGTATGTCACTCAACCCCGTCAACCTTTTTGTTCCACATCAGTCCACCAAAAATTTATGTCCAAAGGGATACGTCGTGTCAACCGACAGCGTCGTTCTCCACCGCGCCCTGTCTACCAAACATGCGCGCGCATGAATGAAACCATCTTGCGCGTTTACGTAGCAGAACTTTACGCAACACCAAGACGCTCTGCTGTTGCTGCTGCATCACAGCCTCGTCCGTCGTCGTCGTTTACGTCGTACGAAAAAACCAGTCGTCCTTGACCACACCATATGCACCAGCACCCACCATCGAGAGCACGCCGTTTTATTGCCTCGATGGTGGCGTAAACACACCGAAAGCACATGGTTGATACTGATCAAGCCCTCGCAGCCATGTACAGCCGTCTTCTACCTTCTGCTTCTTAAATGAATCTTCACTTCGAACAGCTGAGCATCGAAAACATCGACATCAAGAATACCTCGTAGTGAGTAACAAACAGGAGTCACATGGATGGCGCCCGCCGGTATGGTACATCGAACGCCAATGACCGACCGTCACCCAGAGAGACGAGAGAGAGAGAGGGAGAGAAAGAGAGACCGACTGCGCGCTTCCTGCCTTTTGCATTCAGATATGTCGCTTTGAACGCCCACGAATCCGCACGAACGAACGTTTTTATTGCGCTTTCCGTAGTTTATCGACGGCTCCAAAACAGATGGAACTGTTTGATTGCGCGTTCAAGATGACCGTGGGGTCCGTGGTACCTGTACCACCGTCATCCGAACCTGTCGCGAATAACGTGAGCAGAATGTGTTGTTGTTTATTGTGCAATTACTACTTGGACTAATGACATAACTGATGTCTTGCTTAAACGAAGAGACAAGACAAAGTCTTTGCAAGAGCGACGCTCCAGACACTTTTATGGATGTTCTCTACCTATTCCATTCATCACGAAATTCCGAAGATGAATCACCCAAAAGAATTATCTCTCATTTTGTTCCAACTACGCCTCTACTCTAGTTTGCCAATGGTACACACAATATGACCAACTTAAAGGTAATTGAACGTCAAGGCAATATGCAAATATTTACCCACGGGAAATCCAAATTACTACCATTCGAGAAGGCAAGGATATAGTTCCACTCACATTTTTTCAGGGAAAATGTCAAGAGGATTGCTACTCCCGTAACCAAATAAGCAGATCATAGGCATATTCACACAATTTTTGAAAGTGCCAGTTTGCACGTAAGGTCGTTTGGATGACCTCTCGCCAACCAAATCGACCCGGTTTGAAGTGTGTGTCGAGTGACGTTAAGCCAAAATCCAAGCTCGAAAGCTTACCCACAATTTGCTGTTTATGCTAATCAACATCCAGCCTCGTGGCAACTGCAACTGCACCAACTCCAATACGGTTCTGGAGTCCCGTGTGACTATAGCACACCTCCCGCCCACTGATGAACATTCCCGCCGTAATAGAGGTAGAGGTTTTTCGAGTCAGAGCAGCAGCACGCGTACAAGTGAAGCATGTGGGCGAAAAATCGATGCTCGGCCAGCTGCCAAAAACTATTCGCCATCAATCGTTCACCGGCCGTACCAGACCACACTTTCTGGGGCGCGACTCTCGGTGCCTTACCTTCTTTTGCTCAGCGAAAAGTGTGCGCGCACGTGTCTTATTTCTAGCCGACGATGACGTACAGAGACAGTGCGCACTTTACGCTGGTTTCGATCGGCATTCATCCACTAATTGGGATCGATTGAATTGCGTGTCACTTAAGACGGGGGCTATACTGCAACTGCAATTGCCAATAGACCCGTTGTTTGGTTTCGCCAATGAAGGTTACAGCAGGGGAGAAGTTCAATTTCTATCACATGCACTCTATTTTGCCAAGAGATTAGTTCAAACCGTACCCTCGTGGTACGATCCTCGTGTTCCAATAATAATTAAGCATGAATCTGGAGCATTGAACCTTTCAAGTGAGATTGCAACCAGAAGATGTAAATACGCTCTGGCGTCTTCATGTAAATTGCAAATCTCACGATCAAATCTTCTCTCTGTCAGCTTTAATAATACAAGGTTCACATGAACCACCTACCTCTTCTCGTGTGCACCATCGTCCCATTCAACATGCTCCTAACGAGAAACATTTTCAAAACAAGCTACGGGTCTAGCAAACCCACAAACAAGACTTTTACAAGCCAAACGTCAACGAAAAAGCATAACGATTTATGTGAAATGTTTTATGCACGAACACAATCGCTTGTTTCAAAAGATTGTTTCATTCCCTTCACTCATTCCCGATGCAAATAAAATAATCGTTTAGGTCACCATCGCCGCTAATTGAATTTTTAATCAAATAATTTTAATTGCCACCACAGCTAAAACGTGAAACATATTTTCCTTTTTAATTAATTAATAAGACACTAATGATTAGTGTCCATTTATGTAAGCATTTTTCTGGCACCGAGCCGACGGTGGAAATTCTGAACAAAAACTACATCGTGCAGGGTAGGCGAAACATTATCGCTCGCGAGGATAAAAGTGCGTAATGTAATCATTTTGCTAATCAATTATCTTCCCTCTAGTTTAGATATCGATGTAAAGCAACAACCGCCCGCCGGCTCGCCCAACGCCAACCACATTAACATGATAAGGGCGTACAGCTCACCGTCCCAGTACACCTTTTCCCACAAATCCTCCAACCACTGGTCGCTTCTGTGTAATTGAGATGGTTAATGAAAGCACCACTTGTGGTAGCGGTCTGTATCTAACAAATTCGCTTACGTTGCTTTAATTCATCGAACCGGTTGACATACAAACGATGCCGCACGGTTTCTTCCTCCCTCCCTTTTCCCAACGGGTCGGGTTCATTTCATTTTATTGACATAAGCCGACTTAAACTTAAACCGTCCCGACGAGGCAACACGGCTATAACTGTTGATGGAAGGGGCATGAAGGGCGAAGATCATAACCTTTAGCAACATTTAGCCCTACCAATCAATTCATTTTGTTTGTCTCAGAGTAATTTCATGGTGTGATACAGATATACTAAACACGATATTGGACAAGATTGCTCATAAATATTTGAAAAAGCAGTTTCATCACTGTGCAAATGATGTTTTGAACAAATTTCTATTAAACGAACCAACTAGTAAAGGCACTCAGTGCAATTTGCAACTTTTCAAGCTAGAAAAACTCCGTATGATGTGTTACTGTCTTCTACTGGATTGCCACAGAGAATATCCAGCAATTAATAATATTCAAGATTACAACTGACACTTCCATCTACTCCACAAAAGCCAGTCATATACCCACAGCTCAGCGGGTGCTGGCCAGTAAAACGGCTATTAATTACTTAATGGTTGCGTGACGGGTCAAACAAATCATACGCCACCATCATTAATCGCAAGCGAGCGGTATTTGCAAATCTCTATTAATGTACCTTAATTCCACTTAATCGTGTGCAATGCACTTATACGTGTGTCTACAATTTGCATGCACAATACCGACCCACCTCCCGAATCGCCTCTTGAAATCCGGCTTGTGCCTCATGAGCATCCTCTCTTGAACGTTAAGGTATCGTCATGTGCTCCAATTTCCCTAACGCCCTCCTCAACATCGCCCAGCGCCCTTTAACTGGCTCCTCTCGTGGAGCATGCCGGAATTCAGCCACTTCCTGTTCTTGATCGATTTTTCGCTTCCTTTTCCAAGCGAAGAGAAATGCTATTGAACCGGGCCAACCAGTCCTCCCCACACTCCGTCACGGCTGTACATTTTCACCGACATGCAGACTTGGCTTCCCATGCGTACCACACCACGCCCAGCACAACAAACTTAATGGAAGCTTTGCGATTTTTGTTCCAGGCGATCGATCGATCATTGCACACACATGTGTGAACACCTCTTTTCCGTGAGGAAAGTGAATAAATAGAACAAGCCTCGTGCAAAACCACTTACGGCCTGTTTTCCTCCCTATTGTGCCGAATGACGACGTCGTCCACGTGAAAGTGTTGCTCGACTTTAGGGCAATGATCTCGTGCTTCCGAGCTGGAGGGTAACAAAAAAAAGCCCCCAAATATGTTTCGCACTATTCGCCGTTCAAACCACTGGGCCGCTTCGAGGTGTAACAAAAAAAAAGCAAGCTCACTCACCTCAACACGACCATAATGTCGATCAAGGATGGACACCTCCAACTTCCAACGGCGGTGCCAAAACGGGGCGTTTAATTAATGCCCTCAGCTGTCCGCCCTTCGACGTGAGATGAAGGTGGCCAGAGCATTCCAGTTGAGTTATGTTCATTTGTAGATAAATCTCCGCGCTGTTTTTTTTTTATAAAAACTCTTTTTCGTGTTTCAATTGTTAAAAAAAAAAAAGAATTTTTATCATGCACCATTGCGTTCTTTATCTTATTCTTAGAAAAAAATGATAAGCCTTTCTATGAGCAGTTGACCTTTTGAGGTTAAATATTTGCTCTACAATCAACACTACGCCACGTGGAAGTTTGGCCCTGGTACACACCACAACAAAGTGTCCGCTTTTCGGCTGGTTATGAAACACCACGACTGGGGTGAAGGTGTTCCTTTCATTGCCTCTCTGGCAGCATGCTCAGCCAACGGACTAAGCGGCATGGGCCAATCCTATATTTACCAAGCATCATTGCCTCACGCAAACATTACGCTTAAGCTCAGCCTCTTGGACACGAACAACAGACTCACTGTTAATGCGCAGCCAGAGACATACCTCTTGCATGTCGTCCTCTACCTTGCCTTCGCCGCAGTTACTTGAGATCTACATTAACTGGACGGCGTGAGGCTTCAAAGTGTCCCACACTGATTATGTGGTCCCACTAGCTTGTTCATCGTTCGTGTCTATCCTCGAACAGAAAACACCCCCTTTTCGCCTGATTCAATCCGTCTCTCGTCACGATTCGGGAAGCACACCGACACCGACGTCTTGTTTAAAGTGGTTGTTTTATGAGGAGGACCTCAAAGAAACCAGCTAGGTGACAATATTTAGAGAACCTATTGTCACCCGCACGCTACTGCGCGTCACCTTTCGGCGTTTGTTTTGAAAAATACACTAAAGTGCGCACGAGTGTCAGAGTACATAGCTGAAAGTACTAATGTTTTTGCAATTTTACTCAAAATAGACAAAATGACAAAAGCCAAATGAGACGAAGCCCAATGGGTGGTCCAAACTCTTAGGCCTCGAGCACAATGTCCTCCAACACGCGGCGGTGCAGTTCGTTATTAGTTACGTATGATTGTACTTCAAGCATTGGTAAATGTCTTGTTTGACAGGGTTGACTACCCTAACCACAGGTGACGACAAACAGAAGCAGTGGTCCATAGCCCATAACTACTCAACTTCATACTTCTGATGACATCTTCGAACCATTCGCATACTTTGTCATCTTTTGCAGTCGCAAACATAAGTTTCATTCTACCTGACGTAACCCAAAAAAGTAAAAACAAACACGGCCCGTACATACTGCTATGATTTGGCGACTCATCACATTCGTTTCCCATGTCTCCACACAGCGAACGAATGAAGAAAACAACAGGGTCACCCCAAAACCACAAGAAAGGTCGTGAGCGCAACTCTTCGGGACATCTCTCTTCGCTACGCGTAAATAATGATCTATTTTAATCCACCGCCCAATATCCGAGAGAAGCACAAAGCATGACACTGGTATGGCATCGCCGAAAAAGGCGGGATACGCGGGTAAAAAGCAGCTTATTTTAGGTTCCCACATGATTCAGTCACACACGCGCGCAGTCTACTCCGTCCGGTTGAGCGCCACAGCTTTGAAACTGACAGTTTTAGCGCAATCTCAGCTGAGCGGTGCGGTGTTTGCACTTGAAATTCTAGCCCTCCCCAAGGTCTGACGATCGCTCGTGTGCTGCCGGTGTCGTCTAGTATTCCGATGGTTGGCGTCACTGTCATACACTGACAGTCTGTTTACTACATTTTATTTTTAAGAAGGGTGCGCCTGCACACTAGTGCCATTATGCATTGACCCGAACTGTCGGGTGGTTAAATACATAATCGATCTCAATCATCATTCAAAGGAAATCAACAATAGCCGGATATTGGGAAGCCATTGAAACGGCGGCTTCAACACCCTGCACCCTGCCCATAGACCAGTAAAACGACATCATGGGAAAATTATTGGCCCATACAGCAGATGTCTGTGCACGAATTTCAACAGGTGCTTCATAACGAGCGTCTGTGCTCCAATTTGAGAGTGCGACCTTAACATTGTGGTACGGTTGCGTTCACCACACATCAAATCTTTACATCACAATCTACTATGCCGAGACATCCACGACATTGTGACACTGAAATAGAACTGTGCTTGCGTCGCGTATTCGACCTAGATCATTATCTAGCGTCTAGGTACATTAGCTTCTGAACAATTAAGCAAACAAGCGACATATCTTCACCAAAGCCACACAAACCGCAATGCATCACTCTTTTGTGGTGACAAAAATGCCGCCCTCTCAACGACTGAAGTTGCCAATATCCTTGCCGCAAAAACGACACCAAACGACCAATATCAAAGGAAACCGCAGCGATTGATTTGCAATGCAGGGAAGCAACTGCTGTATCATCTTCCATCCATCGTCCGTAGCGGTTAACACCGCATTCATATGTGGCCCCTTGCCAACCCAATGCAGGAAGACACGGAAATTGGAAGCAAAACGTTTTCGCAGTAGCAGCAGAATTGCTAATCGTGCGTGGATCGAATTACGTACCGAGAAAGGGTGCCTCTTCTTCCGCCAACACCCCGCCAGCTAAAAGCTCTAGCAACTAAGGTTCATTAGCATCTAGCCCTTGGCTTACGCCTACTTTACAAGTTGTTCATTGCACCACCCACTCATGGGCGATATGGCGCTATTCCATGGTCAATACCGGCAACAATTCAACAAACTATAAGGCATCTACGTTACCAAACGAGCGTTGCATCCGATCAAAAGACCTTCGAAGCGGAGCCATCAGATTTCTAAACAACTAGTTAGGAAATCGATAAGATTAAAGACACGCAGTTATCTAGGTTCCGTGGGCACCTTTAAGGGCACAACCTTAAAACTACACCACTGCACCATGCCTTGCGTACCGTCGGAAGATAAACGGCACTTGGCACCCAGTGCGGCGTCTTTTACGCACCCCCGAACTGAGCAATCTTCATTAAAACTGTAATAAAATAGCTCTCTCGTACACTTACAGGCTTCTCTTTGCCGTCGAAACTCGAACGGAATCGGAATTCGATACAATCGCCTCCGTGCCAATAGCAATCCAATCTTTTATCAACCATCCTTCCGTTTTCTGTTTCTTCCCGAGGAATGGACACGAACACTGCGTGCAATCCACAGCACCCAGTTAACCCACTGGTGAAAGTACTTTCACCGAGTGCGATTCCCTGCTGATTTTCTTCGCTACTTTGGAATTAGATACCGTAAAAAATGCTTAAAATGTCACCAAAATCGATTGGAAAGGCTGTGAGCCGCGGACAAACTCCCTCGTTACTCGCTACACCTAAATGCCCACTAAAGGCTCGTTCAAGAAAGATCAGATCCATTTTCCTTCCCCCTGGGCTGTGTTTTCCACTTTCATATCCGTTTTAGTGAGCTATCAAAAGTGCCTTCACAGGAGCGATTACTTGGCTTGGTTCGAAACAATTGATAGTGACAGAGAATTGCCCACTTAACGCGTAGTTTGTGACGTTCTTTTTAACGTCGTGTGTATCGTTCCTGACCATCGCGCTGGAGGCACAAACGTCCCTAGCTTCTTTTTTGCACTGGAAATCTCATCTCTTTGATGACCGGTGGCCCCATACGTCTGGTTTGCGAGAACCACATTTACAATATTCAATTAAGTGTTTTCTATGCATCTATTGTCGCACAGATTGCAACAGAGACATGATGAATGTACTTGATTCTTCACAGTGTACAGCATGTGTCAGTACGCACTACACCAGTCAAGAGGCCCATTGGACCAAATAGACCCTCTCTCTCTCTCTCTCTCTCTCTGTGTCTCTTACGTGCCAACCAAAGACCAGCCGTAATTGCGCTAAGTTTGCGGAGGTCATGCAAGATTGACGCCTAATTTTAGGAGCCGTCGTACAACGCAGACAATCTCCATTTTACTTCGAGTCCTATTTTTCTCTCGTCTCCTTGAGGCGTGTGGTAGACGGGGAGATTCAAAGTCTCCACACCGCGTTGGCGTCGGACTAGATACATTCGATGACCCGCTTGTGCACTCGCACGTTAAAACCGCTGCGGCTGCAAAGAGGACCGTGTCCATGTTAAGTGCCTCTTAGGAAATTACTTCAGATAAGAAAGTAAGTTGATGGGAGTTTTGTTTCGATATAAGCCACAAGTACTTCCAATGAGAATTTAAATCGACATCGAACTATGGTGGAAAAGTGCGGAAGCGATTCAAAACAAATAGTGTTTGAAACCATCACAAATGAAACAAACATCAATCTTCATGTCCCACTGAGCACGCAGCAGAAATAGCTCGATGATGTATTGCTGCTCGCTGTTCACGACACCTGAGTAAAGCTGATCACAAGCGGAGAAAACATATCCGACCCAATATTTGTTCAAATGTTTCAACGCTTCCCTCCGAAATCCGACATCCGTTACCAAAACGGTACAACAACGAGCACGGTGGGAAACAAACGAGAAACAACATACTCATTTGCACCGAATCGGCGATCGATAGAGAACTTTGGGTCGGTAGAATCAACAACTCCATCAACGGATGCAGAGCGTCGCTCGGTGCGTTCCCAGTTTCGTTCGCGCTTTCGGCGGTTTCGGTCAGTAAATCTACATTTATGGATGCATGGATGTGATGTGCGATCCCCGCTCCAAACATAGCCTCGATCTCCGTCCGGATGTTTAGTAAGTTAGGGAGAGAAACATCAAACGTGTCGACCCTAAACTGAATTTAGCTGTTGATCGAACGAAGGAAGCATTTGTTTGACGATCGCAAACAGGGCCCATTTGCGAACGCGTTCACGCACACGGTCCGCCGGTCCAGTGTAGACAGATGAGGTAATCGCGCAGACCAGACTCACTACCCGTCACGCGTCTCTACGTACGGAGCCGCGAATGTGATTGACGAAGTGTGATATGACCGTGGGGCGTGAAATGCGCCGTTTTTGTGAAAGAAACGCCAGATTACCTCACGCACATACATTACACTATGGGCAGATCTAGGAGGGTGGATAACAGAGAATCGGTTGGCACGTATATCTCGAATCAAACTGTCGGCAACGTTACAACAAGATAAGATCCCCTTTTGGTACCTCCTAAATAGCAAACCGTATCAAAGCCCTACCTTCGAGGGGAAGTATCAACCGCGATGAGTCAGACAGCCGCTAGTCAATGTCATCGGCCAAGTGACCTTAGTTCGTTTGGGATCAACAGTTTATCGGACGGTGATAGTGATCACAGTGATGTCTGGCCGTCACAGCACAATTTCACGATGCAGGCTGCAGTTACTTAAGCCGTATGGCCAATTTCTATTATACCCTAACTCTACAAAACTAAATGTATTAAGTTCTTATTCAGGGAGAAGTAACCTTAAAAACCAAACCAGACACAACAATATAAAAAGGTCACAACATGACCGTCAAAATGGAAGAGTCTATTTGATCTTCTGATCTTAGGAAATGAAGAGGCGTTAGTTTAATTTGGTCAGTAGCATGGAAATGAGCTTGGCAAACATCGCACGTCCTCTTATTCGTCGGTCAAGGAAAGTTGGAAAAATAAACAACTTGTGGATTCGGCAGCGTAATATTGACGAAGGTGAATCCTCCTCCTCAGGTGGCCTTGAAGGTAAGAAATACTACCGAAGAAGCTCTGTCCATCGATAAAGCGGTTTGTTGTTGACTATTAGTAGACGAAACTACTACTGAACACTGTTCGTACGCGAGTGGAAAAAGTAAAAGGCTGCTACTCTTTTCAAATGCCATTCTAATTTCGAACTCTATCAATAATTCATGAGTTTCCTAATAAGTTTTTGCAAGTTTGTTACTAGACCTCCTCACGGTATTCCGTGACGCATTTCTGGTGAATGGCCAAAAAATCCACAAGGTATCTCAAGAGAGGAAAAAAAACATTCACCTTCAAAGCACTTCTCGGTACAGCTACTCACCAAGTGAACGTGGTTACGTTCGCCTTCGATTCACTCAAATGAAACATAATTTAACATTTTAAAGTGCAAAATGACGCTGCATACACACGACGCTGCACTTTAAATTGCATCTGAACAGCAGAACGACTGCTCGCGTCATAATTTTTATCAACTTCATCATCAAGTAAGTCGTGATCATCATTCCATCACCATCATCATCATCATCATTCCTAACCTTACTGCGCCTCACGTTGGCAGCGGACCCAACATGCGGTTGGGTTGTTTGGTTTTCCCTTCGCGGAAGTGGCAATGAAAATGGACACCATTTTCACTGCTACGGGTCGGTGCTACTGCGATCGTACGCGTGTACATACAAAAGGGAACCCAAACTTGCCGGAGGACAGGACAAATAAAGCATCGCCCCGGGAACGGGAATGGTTGATGGCGACAGATCACCAAAAGAAGAAGCGGTAAAAACACTCTTAGCGCAACATAACATGAGGTTGAAGACACCTAAATCAATAAATTTCAACCACACTAAGTTGTATTCCGCTCAGGCTGTGGGGTGTTACAAAGACCACCTTGATTGCTGAAACCTTGTGCTTCCTCTGTCACTTTTACAGATAGATTAAAGCGCTAGAAATGTGTTTCTCTTCATCTTAGCGATGAAAACAGCTGTACACTTTACTATTTAACATCTCCTCTATGTTCTATGCGTCAGCAATGTCTCAATTGCTACCTTCAACACGCAGTAAATAACACTGACAACGCTTGTGAAGGTCAGTTACTGATGTTCCTATATTTAACTAGGAAAAGGCAGAACCTCAACTTCAAATAATCTCAAATTTTGTGAATAATACAATCATTCCCTCACGAAGATTACGCACCGTTTTGCGACCTAAAATAAAATACAAAAAAGGATTACTTAAAAGATGTAAAAGCTCACCTGACGGCCACCCGTACGGATGATTCCTTGTCTTCGTCTGGCATGTTGCCGTTTTTGGCAAGCTTTTCCTCACGACCTGAACAAAAGCTCTTGATTCCTGCTGATTCCGCTAATGTTGTCACTGATTATGAACTACTAATGCCACACATCCGGCGTTGGAGGTAGCTGCAGGGTTTCGTTGAACGACTCTGCAACACGTTGTTGGATGGCTTGGGAATGCAACAAAGGACGTTTGATGCCCTTCTTAAGCTCTATCTTAATGTTGAATGATAATTTAGCTGCTCCGACTGATCCACGATTCTGGTAGTTGTTGTAAATGATACGAGTTATTTGCTGCCGTATATTCCTTTTGCATTGGAAATACGTATTCCGGTATGTTACTCCACCAGCAGCTTTTCCAATATCTAGCTAAATAGCAGTTAAAGGGACCTGAGAAAAGAAATAGAGAAAAACAGTTATTACTATCGTCTCGTTGAAGAAAGGGAAAATACAACCTCATGTAATTATTCTTAACCAACTTGCCCCGTGTTGTTTTAGGAGCAAGTGTTCAAAAATTCTTAACGCCAACCAACGACAACCGGGAGGGAGCAGGCAGCAAACTACAAACGCTCATGAATATTTACCACGACATTCGATAGAAGAAAAGCATAAGCGTTTTTGATGCTCTCTTCAACGGTGTGGGCTCAGGTGGAACTTGTTGTGCCGAGTGTCGGTCGGTCGGTCGGTAAACTCCTCAGTACACATTTTTTATTCTAGCAACCCCGCAACCGAAAAACATTGACGACGCTACCGCTCGAAAACGAAGATCACACTAGCTGATAGGGAAAAGGTGTGTAGGGGTTTTAACGACGTGGCGGGATGGCGGGAAGGAAGAGCAAGGGTGACTGCGTCATAAATAACCGCCATGTATTTTTACTTCCGATGGCAGCCATAGGTGACAAGGGGTGAATGTTTCCAACCACACGTCAGGCTAAGTAGTTTGGCTGTCAGACATAAGAAGGTGCGTTCTTGCTCTATCTCTCTCTTTCTCTTTCCTGGGATGTGCTACTTCGAAAGTAGCAGTTTTTAATTTTAAACGGCCCTCTACTTTACCTCAACAACAGGCTGAAAATATAGATGGGTAACGAAAACAATCCGAAAAAGCAGACAGCTCTGTATCTTGATGGTTCTATCGCACACAAGAATTTTCCTCTTTCAAAAAGCTCAACCCACCACGATCCTTTCCCAAAAAGTTCAGAGTTTACGAGCATAAAACGTAACGATTCGTCACAATTACTCCAGCACGTATTAACCCGATAAAAACGAGCATACAGTTTCATTCAACAATCTCGTTTTATAAAGATTTTGCCGTTCCCTTCCGAGTCACAACACCCTCTTCCCCACAGGTTGCATTAAAACATACAAAATAAAACAATTTTATCGATGCCGTAAATTAGGAGAAAATAAGTGACCGTTTTTTTATGCCCCTTGGAATTCGTTAATTGCACTTGGACGTCACTTGGGCCGACTGGCGGCTAACAACAACAACCACGCATGACGAGCACCGTTCGGTTTTATGGGTGAAAAATGTATGATGGGAAAAGCAGAATGGAAAATTAAAACGAACTCCCATTGTGTTACACAGCATGATAAAGATAATACTTAAGTTTAAAACGTCCTAAATAAATCGTGCATCCCTTTGAGATTTGTTCCTAAAGAATTCATGACCGATTAAAGTAAAATTAAAATATAATTATATTTTAATATAATATAAAACAACTTCTTCTTGAATAATTTGATCGTTCCGAATAAGAACCTCACAAACAAAGCAAGTGAATGTAGAAAACATAAAAATAAATCCGTCTTATTAAGTGGCCGCCTGAAAAGCACACACGATCGAAGTACAGAACGCATGACACAACGACCAAAGTGTTTGAATTTAAAACCCACACTTGGGGGCCCAAAATGTGTACGTCTTGCCATTAGACTATGAAAAGCCAATGAAACCAGATAGTGGTTTAAAAGCATACCGCACCGGTTTATCTCCGACTGGCGTATTGTTTCATTCCAACTCGCATTTCCCGCTTTCAACATAAAGAACCCCACAATAGCGTCACTGTACAAGCGAAACGTGTTTATCGCAGATAAAAAGTACTTCCCTGCTAATCAATACGACAGTCGCCAGTGTAATAATAGAACTCAGCAACTTTTACTGCTATCGTTCCCCAATGCGATAGTTTTGGGCAATGCGTGTGGGGTGACATTCATGGGCGAATTTTACAATACTTCAAACACCTCAACGAAATCGAGAATCGGTTAATACATGGTGTGCAATAAAATTGGTGATGCCTTACGCCTATTCCATTACTTAACGAGAGGATGCCAATGATGGAAATTTTCCGTAAACGAGACTTTGACTAAACATGGTTCACCGTTAATTCTCATAGAGCTTAACATGCGAACACGGAAATATTCACTCCCTCCGTCCGTTTTACGCATAGATTAGGTATTTGTGAGGAGCGCGCTAGTTATCAGGCAGTATTAACCTGAAACATAAAACAATTACTGATTTCTAAGAAGTAATACGCACACACTAAATCAACTTTTACGTCAAACGCTACCCATCAATTTCTGAGCGCAATAAAAATACCTTTAAAACGCATTGTCACGTAACTGGGAAACGCACCAACCCGCGAGACGATCGGAAGCGCGAGTTGAACGAACTTTCCACGCGGAATTCGTGACACAACGTCCAAAAACTCTTCTAATGTGGTCTTTTACTAAACAACCCTCCGACAACGTCCCAAAAACCAGAGCGACTATCGTTTTACCCGCTGGCGGAGTTGTGTTTTTTTTTTCCTCCTCTTCACACGTCCACAACCAATTTCAACGTCCAAAATCGTTGCTTTCAATCCTTGGGAGAAAATGGAAAGCAACGTTTTCCCGCCGTCCGGTCTCTTCCGGCGACAACAGCGACCGTGCTGCAGCCCTTAATCTTGCTGGTTTTAAGTGTTTATTTTAGGCGGCACTGTTGAATGCATCGCCGAAAGGGAAGTGGAAGGCAATCAACAGCTGTTCGCTACGTTTTGGTCCAAAATTTCAGCTCTTTCAAACTGTTCCACCCTGAATGATTACTGCGGTGTAAAACGCGTTGATAATTCATGCTGCATTGGGCAGGAAAAGCGAGAGGAAAAGCGACATACTTTTACTCGTATCACTATTTTTCAAATGTGCTAATTGCTTCTGTTTCGTGCTTCTCGATCTAAACAACAGGCTTATTAAAATATGCAATTAACAAAAAGGAAGGACGGCTACGGTACTCGGCGGGTGTTATTTTGAAAGTTTGCAAATTTATGATAACAATCTACACGCAAAGTTACCGCGTTGTGTGAAAGTTTCACAAAAAAGAGGTCCCCAAAGGTAGAGGACACGCTCGATACAAAAAAAACACGAGCGATGATGTAATTTCCATCCGATTTGACTGTCGCCATTTTACTAATTGGATGATCATGTTTCGTTGCATCCCCCACCGCTTTATGTTTGCAATAAGCTTAATGAATTTTATTGTCCTTTTTTACAGTTCCATCGCCCCCTCCAACAGTGACTTGTTGTAACATAGTTTTAAGTGTTACTTTTGAGGGAAACTTTTTGTACACTATGAATATAGGATCGGCTTGGCCCACTTGGTTTTCGTGGCTCGCAAAGGTAAACAAAAATGACGGCTTACCCGTTGGGATCATTCGCGAAAGAGCCAACGCTATCAAAAGCTCATTACAAGCAGAAACATCCATCACTTAATGGATGAGGAACAATTGCAGGCGTCTCGAGTACTCGTTGCACGAAACAACCAATCGATAATCATGTTGGTAGATCCAAATAATTGAACATATTGGCGTGCCGTAAAACAAAACGCAACCAAGAGATTAGGAAACATCGATTCGATGAGGATGGGTTGTTGGAAAATTGAAATTCATTCGACATCTTATTTCGGTCCGCCGTGAAACGGCACAAATAAATATTACAAAATGAAATAAAACGTTTTTTTCACTCCTACACCACCGAGAATCCAGTTCGATAGCACTGCACTCATTCGCTGCAAGTTGCACCCCCTCCCCTCTCCCCTCGTCATTTGATTAAACCTACTTTTCCCTTGCAATGAACTGGTTTGTGTGCCACACACATGCATCTCTTTGTCGTTCTTCAACAACACCCACCAACGGAGCCGTTTTCTTCCATCCAACTTCCCACAGCTTTTCCGGACAGGCCTGGCGGAAATGCACGAAGCTAACCGACAAGGGCAATGGCAAACGGCCACGGGTGCCGCGTGTAGAGAGTTGATTTGATTTTCTATCCGGCACTGGGCGTCGTGTCGACACAGAACGGTCTCTTTCTCCACGGACGGACTGACTGGTCTGTCTGTCGATCGAATTGATTGAAATGTAAAGTTCCAAATAAGGTACAACAAGTGGATGGAAGGAAGGAAAAACGGTACACGAACACTGATAGCTGGCTTTGGATGGATTTAATTAAAATTAGAAAAAGTGAAAACTCGTTTGCCGGTAGCGCTTAGCGCTATTAGGAGGAGAAGCATTTCCGAAATAATACGATTGGGATTTGATAGCAGAAAAGGTAAGAAAAACTATGATAGAGGATAAGAAAAGGAAACGTACAACATAATATGGTTTTCGTTTCATTTTAAACCTTTTTTGCAAAGTAAACAGCAACTATTACCTACACCCATCTATCGAAAGAACCCTTCGTCGTAAGGTGCAAATATGATTCCTGCTTCTTGTAATGTTCCGTGTGCCTATTTGCATCGAAAACGTTTCCCCACAAAGAAAGGGGAAAATTGTACGGGAAAAACACACTACTGCAGCCATCGACGCTCGAAAGCAGATCACCGCGGCCCCTTTTCTTAAGCTCTCTCTGTCTCTCTCGCCCTCTCTCTCTCTCTCTCTCTCTTGCTTAACACCCTCACTTCGGCGATGCTGCTGGCAGTGTGGAAAGTGATGCACAAACACTTCTTTCCCACCTAGCGTGCGGTTGGCACTAACGGAAATTTGGAGCCCATGCGCGCTTTTCCTAACGCAATAGCTCACGAGAAGGCCACGAAGGGAAATTTCGCGAAACTCTCTTGCGCACATGGCTTTAACCCACACACACACATACCTACACACAGCCGTCCGACTTTTTTTAGAGCTTTTTCTATGCGCATTATTGTTATTGCTAGCAGTGTTGTACCTAGCGCAACAGCGCCATGTGGCATTACGACTACGCGCTGGGTCGCCTATTTGGAAGCGGATGGGGAGAGAACATGTTTCAGCAGTAGGAAAATGAAATACGAAACCGAGGCAAAACAGTGATCGAACAAGAGGCCGAAACAAAGGCTGGCTCTTTTCGATAACGAAAGCAGCTACACGAAACACGTTTGCTTGTGGTGATTTAGGGAAAAGGCATTTTAGTAGAAATTACTAAGCAAATTTTAGCAAAAGGATCGATATCACACCGACTAAAAAACTGTCCAATTTAAACCCAAACGACCGGTTCGGACCGGGGAACACGAGGATCGCGATAAAAGGTCCCAATCAATAAATGACGCATATAAAAAAACGAATCCGCGCATGGCCGCGCGGGCAGGCAACATCCGCCAGAACCGGTTTGAGCGTTTGCATGATTTGGCCGATTGTTTGATTCGAACATGTTTATTGTGCTTTTTTTCTACTTATTTAATCCAAAAACTCATCACTTGTATCGCTTAAACGAGTCAGGTTGTTTTCATACTTTGAATAGCATAAAAACTGGAAATAGTAAAGGATAAAGGCAAGATACATTGGTGGAAATCGTCCAAAGCAATGTCCCATTGGCATTGACCCACAAGCAGCAAATTAAAAAGCAATTTTCTCTACTCCTGTGGCTTTGAAAGAGATGTACTGACCCAACATCGAGATTCACGAATATTTTAAAAACATTATCCGACGGAGGCGTGTTTTTGGCAGATAAATTCGCATTTCCTATTGCTGACGTTCGCAAGTCACCGGCTTAACAGGGATATGTCCTTGAAATGGACGATGACATGCACACATAAAATCCTGTGTTTGGATAAAAATTTTCGTATACAGCAGGCGCGTATTATCATCATTCTCACTACCGAAAAAGGGGACGGCGTGATGTACTGTTCCAAAATTGAACAAAATACTGAACGCTTTGTGGTCCTTTTCCCTCGTGGACTTTCACACACGTTTCGCATTCCTCCGACACCCTCCAATGGGGCTTCCTCTCCTTGGCAGTCCGCACCACAACTGAAGCTGAATCAACCCCCGCAAAATCGACCAGAAATCTACTGAATGAAAAACGGTAGACGGCACGATTCGGGCTTATGTAATGTATGGACGACCGGTCAGAGTGTTACCCTGGAACGCTAAATGGAAGTCAGGGTCAGTCATCTGACGACCGCAGATGACAAGGATGCTATCGGACCAACTCTTTCGTTACGTTCGAGCTAAAAAAGTTCCTATTTGTATGGAAACAGATTACGAACGTTCTCCATTATCCGCCTTACCACACCGCCACGAACGAGGGACGACGACCCACGCTTCCAGGCCCAGCGTACTATAAGGCCTACGATGCTGTACTGACACGTACGCTACAGTAACTGGCCAGCTATGTGGGCAGCTTATCTATGATCAATAAATGTGCTAAACTTAATTCGTGATGCTAGCGAAGTAGACAGCTGGACACAAGTTCCATATAAGCATAAGTTGCGCTTGAAATTAGAAACATGTATTTCTTGTTCCAGAGGGAGAGTTGTGGCAGGAAACGTAGCTACCTTAAAAAATGTTCACATCTAACTTCAATTGCCTAACATACAAAACTAAAACAGAACTCGTTTGACGATTCGTTTTGTGTTCGCTTTCGAATTCTCATCTAAAATTGAAGACAAATATGAGTTAAAAGACATTCAGTGCAGCAAATCGGTCTTCTGCGGTCGTCGATCCATCGTATATCTATCTACTGTGAACAAACGAGGTAACACTTGGACAACGCAACCGTTACAAGCCCTCGGTTTGTGTTCAGGTTGTCATGGAAGATTTTGCACGCTGTTGTCCCCTTGTGCTGCAAGCTCAACAAACACGCACACACTCTCGGACAAACACCGTCTGCCTTATGCGAAATGTGCGGAGGCAGACCCATTCAAGAGACGACTTCCATCCACCCAGGCCCACACGGTCGACTGCAGGTTTCGCGCGGAGGAGGAGGATACAAAACAACCCCTACACACCTTACCAGCACCCTACCTATCCCTTTCCGTTCACTCGCACCCTTAGCTAAAACTTACCCGTTGATTCTGCGCTTATTGTGCGTTCCTCTCAACACACACACACATACATACACGCAAACACACGCGCCCGTTTCCGTTTTGTGGATCACCAAATTTCCTTCGATTTTGAATCGCACATCCGCTTTCCTTATAGCAGCACAAACACATACACACAAGCGAGCGGTAATTGAAAATAAAGAGTTTTTTGTGGCTTTCTTTAATAGCAAAACTGAACTACAAAATCAATCACTAAACTTGCGCACATCCGAGCGGAGGGTTGCTTTGATGTGCGACATAACATGATTTTATACAGCTAAGCTGGATTGTGTTTGCCCAAAACAGCAACTGCAACAAGAACACATTCAAAACACGCATAAAATAATTTGAAAAACTTTTAGACATACAGCTTTTCCGTGGATCCTCTTTTAATCCTTGACTAACTAAACTTAATCTCGTTTGCTACATAAATTTGCTTTTAAATGTTTTGCTCCTACCTCTGGGGTGACACGACCAACCAGAAAAGATGTTACGACTCTAGGAGAGGAAAAAATTGAATACTTCATTGCAAATAAAGCTTCAGAACAGGATAGAATTCCTGTCGCGAAGATTGCAGAACCTTTCTACCCTAATATCTCCATACCAAAACAAAAAGCTTAAACCAATTACAAGCAGGTGGCAAACTGGAAAAGTAAAAAAGAAACTCAATCACCCATCCATCAAAAACCTGTTCCCTGCAATTTCCAGTATCCAGAGATGCAGTAAGCTTGCAGCAACAAGAAGGAACCGAGTACGATAAACCCCCGCCGATTCTTGGACAGTTCCACCAGGCCAGAGCGGAACAAATGCCGTTCGCAAACAACTTTCATGTTTTTGCACTCTCAAACGGTGCAAGCTCAAAAATTCAACTGCATTCACATGCATCGCCAACATTAAAAGGTAACCATTTGCATACTTCCTGGCATTATCATGTCGCACACACATGCATAAACCATAGCATTCAAGGGTGTCACCGCGAAGGGTCGGGCTAATAAAGCCGCAAACACGAAAAACAAAATGTCCCTCTCCCGCCCTCCGTCTGTGCCCAGGCATAAGGGCCTTAGGTTTCACCCAGGTTAAGTACAACCCGAACAGCGGGACGAAGGGCACAGTCAGAAGGGGCAGCACGATAATGAGGCTAGTTTGTCTAAAAACAGAAAATTAATTTATTTTAAAGCCCAACACATCACCTATTGTTCCAGAACATAGCCCTCGGAACGATTTTCCATTGCCTAGGTTCCGATGGCTCTCGCTCGTTGGCCTGCTACGATATTATTGATTTTTGTGTGAAACGAAGTTTCGATTTCGACGCCAACCAGTACGATTCACTGCGGATGTGGATGGTCAAGAATTTGGGATTTGTTTGTGGCTATCTTCTTCAATTCTCACTTGTGAACAACCACTACAAAACACTAGTTTTCACGCGCTCACTTTTTCCCACACACCTTCCAATGGCTTTTCACAGTACACCCCTTCCGAGAAACGCACGAGGCGAATATCAAAAGCTTTCAGCAATTTTAAACACTGTTCACCGAATGCGCACACCTTTAGGTAAACCAATCCAGCGTAGAACCTCGAAGCTTTATGGTTTCATATCACAAGATAACAAAAGGGCCCACAAAAATGCTCACTGCGATAACAATAGAAAATCTACCGTATTTTTAAAACCGCGAATGGGTGAGAAATAGAAAAAAAGCACACACCGATCGCTACCCCGACGAACGCACACTTACGCGGCCGTTTTTGTTTTGACACTGCACGCGAAGATACACACAAGCGAGAGCGATTCGAATCGGACAAATCAGGCAGCGGGGCTGCAACCATCTAGGACGAGTTGACAACGGTCGCAAATCAGTTTGACATAGTGGCTCGAAAATGGTAGCTTTGCTTTTGGTGAAAATTCATATGGTTTAGAGTCAGATCTAAACTTTCATTAACTTTTACTTTTTATTATTTTTTAGATCATTCAACATGGGTTTCGTGGTTCCAAACACTGTTTTTGGAAGGTCTGGTATAAAATCAGCGCTGCTCAAATGAAACACACTGGTACAGCCCGTTTCTTTGTTGATGACCCGGATGGTTTGACAGCTTGCAAGTGTTGACAGTTGAGTTGAACCGCAGCATAACTCCATTTATTTTCTTCTCCCGTTGTTTCGCTTAAGTACGTGCGATAAACTCTGAACAACTTCAACCAGAGGCTCGTTTTTGCCACTGCTGCCGTGACCGCACACCCTTACAATCGTGTGGTGCACGATGAGTCTTCTCAAGTTTCATCGTACGCTGCAAACGACGGATCCGCACACCGTACCGGTGCTGATCATCGGCCAACTGCGGCACCTGACGGAGCTGCCATTCGAGCGGATCAGTCCTAAGTTGGAACCGCGCGTCGAGAGAGAAACGTTCACAAAGGCCGTGTCCTGTCTCCACCCAGCACCGACGGACACATGCTCGCTCTATCTCGATCTGGCGCGCGTTGCTGCCCTCCCGTTGAAGGCTTCCCGGCATAATACGGCCTCCAGGGCGCACTCTATCGCGAAGGTAATTCAGTCGAACACGACGGGCGTCACGGAATCGATTGTACTCGTGTGCGAGAAGCAAGATCTGCTGGCGTCGGCCTGTGCCGTCGCAAGAGCTTTTCCGCTGTACAGCAGGAAAACTTCGAAGGGGGTTAATGTGGACCCACCACCGACGGTTCACATCGAATTTGTTCTGGTGGGCGGGGACAATCCCACCGAAACGGAAATTACCGAGGAAGATGTGCTGGTGCTGGCGAATGTGACCGTGGGTATCCGGCTAACGGCGCGTATCGTGGATGCACCATGCAACGAGATGAATGTGTCCGGCTTCCTGTCCGAGGTGGAAGCGATCGCCCTCGAGTTAGGCCTCAAGTCGAAAATAATCCGCGGAGAGGAGCTGCAGGAGAAGGGCTTCGGAGGGATTTACGGTGTCGGTAAGGCGGCGCTGGATCCTCCCGCCCTGGCCATCCTATCGTATGAACCCAAGGGAGCGACAGAGACGATCGCCTGGGTTGGCAAAGGCATTGTGTTCGATACGGGCGGCCTTAGCATCAAGGGCAAGACGGCAATGCCGGGAATGAAGCGGGACTGCGGTGGTGCTGCTGCAATTCTGGGCGGATTTTATGCTGCAGTCAAGAGTGGCTTCCGGCAGAATCTGCACGCTGTCTTCTGTTTAGCGGAAAACTCGGTCGGCCCGTCGGCAACCCGACCGGACGACATTCATCGGCTGTACTCGGGTTGTACGGTGGAAATCAACAACACGGATGCGGAAGGGCGACTGGTGCTGGCTGACGGTGTCGTATACGCAGATCGCGATCTCAAAGCTAACGTTATCCTTGACATGGCAACTCTTACTGGTGCACAGGGCATAGCAACGGGAAAGTATCACGGTGCGATTCTCACCAACAGCGACGATTGGGAAGAGAAGGCTCTGGAAATTGGACGACGTACCGGCGACATGCTATGCCCGGTGCCATACTGTCCAGAGTTACACTTTAGCGAGTTCAATTCGGCCGTGGCCGACATGAAAAATTCAGTCATGGATCGAGGCAATGCGCAGGTCAGCTGTGCGGGTTTGTTCATTGGGGCGCACCTTGGCTTCGAGTACGGTGGCTCGTGGATGCACGTCGATATGGCCGCCCCAGTGCACAATGGGGAGCGTGCCACCGGTTACGGTGTGGCATTATTGGCCGGACTATTCGGAGACCATAGCAAGGCTTCGATTCTACGCGACATCGCCCATCAACCAACAGTGCTAAGGAACAAGTCGACTGGCAATGGCACGGAACCACCCTTGAAGAGAGAGCGCTTAGACTGAGGCGAAACGAGGGACGTGAAGTGTGGCCTGAATTGAGAAAACACCCTTTATCACCCTTTGCTAAATGCATCTTTGAGCCGAATCCCCTCAGCCGAGGAGGATAGCGGTTCATTTTTTGGTATTAATAAAATAAATTAGAAATTTCAATAGAAGCACAGACTCGCGAGCATTGCAGGACAAAAAAAAAATCAAGCATTCGAAACATTTTATTCTACACAATAAGAGTTGCTATCACTGGACGACCGCTTCAAATGCCGAGATAATGGAATTAGTGTTGATTGAAAGCCAACGAATGCATCTCTGTCTGCGATAACAGCATTCGCCTGATCCTCTAATCAATCATGCCAGTTTCGACCGTATAGGCCGAGTGAGCCATCGCAAACAACGGGAAAGAATCGCCACTCCGTTTCGCTATCTGTTCAGCAGTTTCATCCGAGTTGTTTCTACACTCCGGATCGCATCGCCCGTTCATTAGCAGGGTAATCAAAGTAGACCGGCAGCTCGATACAGTAACGGCGATGTGTAACGGTGTCTGATCGCCATCCGACGGTGCATTCACGTCCGCTCCGTGCTGGAGAAGTAGCGCGGCGCATCCCGCATTATTCCATTTGCACGCCGAATGTAACGGTGTCCATCCCATGTCGGTGCGTGCATTCGGATCGGACCCATACCGTAACAAAAGCAGAGCCATTTCCCGGTTATTGTTGTAGCAAGCTTTATGCAACGCGGTGTAACCATCTCTATCCAACGCTTCAACAACGTTCGGTTTGCGACAAACGATTGCTTGCACGATATCCATTTTGTTCTCACCGGCAGCCCACAGCACGTGTCGTTCGAGGCTTGCTGTAGATCGCAAACGAGATGCAATATTAGACCTGCTCGTCGGGAAAAGAAGCCCATTTCACATACCTTTTGGATCTGTATCTTCTTCAATTAAATCGTCCGGGTCGTCCCATCCACTTACAAACATACCGCGCGGTGTCTTGCTCATCTTTGTCTCCAGTGCCTCAAGCGTATCCATTTCCTCTTCCTCCTCGACGGGATCATCCTTCGTTAGTGTGTTGGCAATGTTATCCCAATCTTTTAGCGTACGGTTCGACATTTTGCATACTATAACGAGAAACGAAACCGATTGCAAACGCGACTATTCGCACGAAACGTACCGTGTGTCTTTCGCACGAGTGAAACCGTTTGTTAATTTTATTTGGACCGTTTGTTTACAGCTGTATCAAATGTCAAATCGTTCGAGAAACATTCAGCAGTGGTTCGACGATTGAGTAAGCTGAACAGCATGCAACAACCAAAGCGACCGTTATTCTTTCAGCCAAATACTTTCTTGCAAAAATACGAAGCTATCTTAGTACTGTAATGTATTCGTTCCAGTTATAAAAAAAACTTTACAAAATAACTCCCAATTGCCTGAGTATAAATAAGCATTTCAGTGATCCCAATAACTGTAACCCAATCACCAAATCATCACACTTGTAACGAACATTGAGCAGCACGTGTTAACTACCACCTAAGAGCAATTGCTAAAACTTTAGCCTCGGATACAGCAACGGCAAGAGTCCCATTATGGATGAAATCGCACCCAGCAGACCGATGGTTTGATTCGATACCGGCACAATACCGAGCCCGTTCAGAGGAATAAACACATCGCACATGTTTTTGATTGTGTCCACGAGCAGTGGTTTGTTTTCCCGATAAACGGCTGTCAGCGTTCGTTGCAGGTTGCGTATGTTTGATCGACTGTAGTAGACAAACAGCCGATACAATTCCTGTACGTCGCGGCACAGATTGAACAGGATCGAAATCAACCAGAACCGATTGGAACGGTCAACCCATATGGTTGTGTTGATGTTTTTGTTTATTCCAGATCGGGATAGCCACACGACATGATCGGCTAGCAGAAATAATCCGGAGGCTAGCTTTCCGAGGTTTATAATTAGCTGATCGGATACCACTTTTAGCTTCAATCCTGCTGAAGCACTGTATAGTACCTCAAAGCCTTTCCCAAAGCGAAGCACTAGGAACAGAGAGTGCATGAGAAAGAAAGAGAGAAAAAGAGAGAGCGTAAGTAATAGAAGAATAACTAGAAAAGTCGTTGCGTATTTACATTTGCGGAATGAGCTTAGAATACTTTCGATATGTTTCAGCAACTGTATTGTTTCTACTGATTCCAGTCCATCCTTGTTGGCCCACAGGGCACGGCACGAGTACTGGAACAACCTGAATTAGAACAAGAGAAGAGATAAGATTAGCTAGGTTGATCGTTCGCATAATCCCTATCTTTCATTCCCGGTACCTTGCAATTTTATCCTTCCCCGCTGTTTGACTGTTTAGCTTGATGACGATATCCATGTTTGTGTCGTAATGTCGCTGTACAAAATATCACAAGGGCACCTACCAACGAAGCAGTAGTAGCAAACAGCAGTGGAAACTATAATGCTAATACAAAGTCCGTTCCATTCAAGTGAAACTGAGGGGAACCTTGTACCGCAATATTCTTCTGGCAATAAAATATTTATATTGGTTTTGGCGATAACCGAAGATAACAACAAAGCACGCAATGACAGCGAGAATAGGCGGCCAAGGAGCTCCTGTTTAAACTGACTGCTTGAGGACTGCTTGCATGGGGCAGTAGGAAAATCATCTATTGGTACATCGTTCTCTTTTTTGCGGATAGCAAATTAACCTCGCGCAGGCAAATTAATCACACAGAAAATATTGATTTATTTATATTGGGAGTTAACGTAACGCTACATTCATTCACTTACGGCTATATCCGAGTCGCTGGAACACGCTGCCGCTACTGGCGGCCGGTGCGCTTCGTCCAGACTTTGTCATTTTCGAGTCGAGACTAAATCGTTTCACCCGATTTACGATGTCCTTCGCGGAGCTGCTGTTGCTAGAGGATATTGGTGAACCCAAGCTAAGGCGAGCTTTGATCGGTTGCTTACTTCGCGACCCTCCACCAATCGTGTCCGATTTCAGGCCACTTCGGACGGGAGACACCTTGGTGGCCGATGGTTTCATGAGCACTACCTTCTTCGTGCCGTGGAGCGGTGACACCCGGTTCGACTTGAACGTAGAGCTGTCGCCCGTTTTAACCATCCCGCCGAGACGTTGTCTGACCGGGAGTTCTGACTCGTTGAACCTTAGCCGACCGCCGGTAGGATTGGAGGCAGACTTCAACGTCTTTCGTGGTGCTATTTCAAGCACTTCATCCTCTTCAGAAAATGAAACGGATTTTATACCGCCTGCTGATCCACCGACCAGTGGGTAGTCATCCATCTCGTCCTCCTCCGAGGATGTAGGTAGGGCCGCCTTTGCGGGCATCTTTTTCACCAAAATCACCTTCTGCTGGGACGGAGGGATTGCTGTCGGTGTGGCTTGGGATGGCTTCCCATTGCTAATGGTTGTTTTTAAAATGCTTGACGATACTGTGATGCCGTTCTCAGTGACAGTTCGACCACCCAATCTTGAAAAGATGGAACCCGAGACGGAAGATGAAACGTGTTCGAGTAGTGGTGCTTTTGAGCTGACTTTACTCGGCGGTTCGCTGTCGCTGGTCAGCCGATCAAAGATGCTCCGCTTGCTGCCCGCCTGTGATGCTGAGTGGACCACACTTACTCTACTGGAAGTTTTTATTTCCTGTGCCTTTTCCAGGAGTTCTTTGCTGCGCGGAGTGCTGCCGGAAGGAAGTGTGATTTTATACTTTCCCTCATGTTCCGGCAATACGCGACGAGCTTTCGATTCCGTTTTCGTTGGCGGGACGGCAGTCGCAGATACTGTTCCTGGGAAGGATAAATCTGCTTTAAAAAGATCAAACTGTTGAGCTGAAACCATTCTGCTTACTAGTAAATCCAGTCTTTTCCGTCTTTTTGCTCCCATTAATGACTGTTGCTTTAGTCGGTGTTCCAGACACGGTTGCAACTGGAACGGGCAAGTCCGTCTCAGGCACGGACAGCACCTTATCCCTTGCGCTCTGCTCGTGGACCTTCTTAGCGTGGCGCAAGATCGCTATTATGTCGCCCATGGTAGTGATGCCCATCTCGCGAAGGTACTCCTTGTTCAGGTCCATCAGCATGTCCATCTGGATGCGGTTCTCGACGAACACGTGCGCATACGTCGCGGCTGCAGGCGACGGAATGTTTGCGTTCGTAAAGAATTTTACCCATGTTGCTGAAGAGGAAGGACACACGTTAGAACTTGCCATTTGCCCAAGAATGCCCAAACCCAAACAAGTGGGCTGCGATCAAGCATTCCACAACAAACCTGCCGTCGGTGTAGGCATTGTCGCTACTGGAGGAAGCACAATTTGTTTGTCGGCAATGTGCTCGTTGGCTCCAGTTGCAATTTCTACTTTACAACCTTATTTCAGCGCCACACAATTTCTGTAACAAACAACCTTTTGCCAAATCAGGGCCAAAAATAAAACCTTCGGCTTGGAAAACTTGCCAATTGTCAAACTAAAAACAAAAAAAAATACGCACAAGAAGCTGTCTGCTGTCAAACGATAATGCTGGCAGTTTCTGTATTGTTTTCTTCATTTCAAGTTTGTGTAAATTACTGTTTTGTGATAGATAAAAAAACCCATTTACCCATTATTTAAACCACTTCCTTTCAACAAGTCACTAAATCAGCTGCAAACAATATAAAAATATACAATGTTAACGCATAGGCGCCCCCCACTGTGCAAACTGCCAGCACGCTTGACGGCTGTCACATTCTATGCGCGGTGTGTGTGCATCTGTGTGTGAGTGTGTGTGCGGCGCAATTTCTCAAATGGACGCGTGTATTTCATCACGGACAGCGCTTTGTTCGCAGTGAAATTTCGTTCTCTACACGTTATACGCCATTCAGAACGCGTCAAAACATTAGACAACAGCTCCCGGAGCACTCCGGGCACGGAGTTGTGCTGAAAGTAGCTCGGGAACTTTCGATTCTTGGTTAAGAGTGTCTTTTTCTCTTTGGCTCGTTCCGTGCGCTGCCTGACTGTACACCGTTGTTGCTGTACAGCGTGAAGAAGAGAAAGAAAACGCATACTACGACGGTCGCTAACAGTGCTGGCGTTCCTGCTGTGCTTGTGACCTTAGTTATTCCTTCTGCAAATTTTTGGGTAGAGCGTACGACCTTGGTGTAGAATTACGGCCTCAGGATGAGTGGAGATTCGAAGGCGCCATTGCGCACGGTAAAGCGCGTACAGTTTGGCATCCTGTCGCCGGATGAGATTCGGCGGATGTCAGTGACAGAGGGTGGCATCCAGTATGCGGAAACGATGGAAGGTGGCCGGCCGAAGCTGTGCGGTCTGATGGACCCTCGACAGGGCGTGATCGAGCGTACGTCCCGCTGTCAGACGTGTGCGGGTAACATGACTGAATGTCCGGGCCATTTCGGGCATATCGATTTGGCCAAGCCGGTGTTTCACATTGGCTTTATCACAAAGACGATCAAAATCTTGCGCTGCGTTTGTTTCTACTGCTCTAAGATGCTCGTGTCGCCACAAAATCCAAAGATCAAGGAGATCGTCTTGAAGTCCAAGGGTCAGCCCCGCAAGCGGCTGGCGTACGTATACGATCTGTGCAAGGGAAAGAAAATTTGCGAAGGCGGTGAGGATATGGACATGTCCAAAGAACCCACGGCGGATGGAGCCAAGAAGCAGGGCCACGGAGGATGCGGTCACTACCAGCCGTCGATTCGCCGCACAGGACTCGACCTAATGGCAGAGTGGAAGGACGTGAACGACGAAAATCAGGAGAAAAAGATCCAGGTGTCAGCGGAGCGGGTGTACGAAATCCTGAAGCACATCACCGACGAGGAATGCTTTGTGCTCGGAATGGATCCAAAGTTTGCCCGTCCCGATTGGATGATAATCACGGTGCTGCCAGTGCCACCGCTTGCCGTGCGACCGGCAGTCGTAATGTTCGGAGCCACAAAGAATCAGGACGATTTAACGCACAAACTGTCCGACATTATCAAGGCAAACAATGAGCTAAAGAAAAACGAGGCAACCGGTGCGGCAGCACATGTCATTGCGGAAAACATCAAGATGCTTCAGTTCCATGTGGCCACACTGGTCGACAACGATATGCCCGGAATGCCGAAGGCCATGCAAAAAAGTGGCAAACCGCTGAAAGCGATCAAAGCGCGCCTCAAGGGTAAGGAAGGTCGTATCCGTGGTAATTTGATGGGTAAGCGTGTGGATTTTTCGGCCCGTACCGTCATCACACCAGATCCGAATCTGCGTATCGATCAAGTCGGAGTTCCTCGATCCGTAGCACAGAACATGACCTTCCCCGAGCTGGTCACCCCGTTCAACATAGATCGAATGCAGGAGCTGGTACGTCGCGGTAATTCTCAGTATCCGGGCGCCAAGTACATCGTACGCGACAATGGCGAGAGAATCGATCTGCGATTCCACCCGAAGTCCTCCGATCTGCATCTACAGTGCGGATACAAGGTGGAACGCCATCTGCGCGATGATGATCTGGTCATTTTCAACCGTCAGCCTACGCTACACAAGATGAGTATGATGGGGCATCGCGTGAAGGTACTGCCTTGGTCCACGTTCCGGATGAATCTCAGCTGTACCTCACCGTACAATGCCGATTTTGACGGAGACGAGATGAACCTGCACGTGCCACAGTCGATGGAGACGCGTGCGGAGATTGAAAACATCCACATCACTCCGCGCCAGATCATTACGCCGCAGGCCAACAAACCCGTCATGGGTATTGTGCAAGATACGCTGACGGCGGTGCGTAAAATGACTAAGCGAGACGTGTTCATCGAGAAGGAACAGATGATGAATCTGCTCATGTTCTTGCCCACGTGGGACGGCAAAATGCCACAGCCCTGCATCCTGAAGCCGAAACCTCTGTGGACGGGCAAGCAAATCTTTACACTGATCATCCCGGGCAACGTGAACATGATACGCACGCATTCCACTCACCCGGACGAGGAGGACGATGGACCATACAAGTGGATCTCGCCAGGTGACACGAAGGTCATGGTCGAGCACGGCGATCTGATCATGGGCATCCTATGCAAGAAGACACTCGGTACGTCTGCCGGCTCGCTGCTGCATATTGTGTTTCTAGAGCTGGGACACGAAATTGCCGGCCGGTTTTACGGTAACATTCAGACGGTCGTTAACAACTGGCTGCTGCTGGAAGGTCACAGTATCGGTATCGGTGATACGATTGCCGATCCGCAGACGTACGCCGAAATTCAGCGTGCCATCAAAAAGGCCAAGGAGGACGTGATAGGCGTGATTCAGAAGGCGCACAACATGGAACTGGAACCGACGCCCGGTAACACGCTGCGTCAGACGTTCGAGAACCAGGTGAATCGTATCCTGAACGATGCTCGTGATAAAACTGGTGGTTCCGCCAAAAAGTCCCTAACTGAGTACAACAACCTGAAGGCTATGGTCGTGTCCGGTTCGAAAGGTTCCAACATTAACATTTCTCAGGTAAGCACAAATGATTGGAATGTCCGTATGTTTGACTTACACCGATTTAACACTCTTCTTTCGAGGGTAGGTTATTGCTTGTGTAGGGCAGCAGAACGTGGAGGGTAAGCGCATTCCGTTCGGGTTCCGCAAACGCACACTGCCGCACTTCATCAAGGATGATTACGGTCCCGAGTCACGAGGTTTTGTGGAAAACTCTTACCTTGCCGGACTGACACCAACCGAGTTCTACTTCCACGCTATGGGTGGTCGTGAAGGTCTGATCGATACGGCCGTCAAAACGGCTGAAACCGGTTACATCCAGCGTCGTCTGATAAAGGCTATGGAGTCGGTGATGGTCAACTACGACGGCACGGTACGTAATTCGGTCGGGCAGTTAATCCAGTTGCGTTACGGTGAGGACGGTCTGTGCGGCGAGACGGTAGAGTTCCAGAACTTGCCCACGATCAAGCTGTCGAACAAAGTGTTCGAAAAGCGGTATCGCTTTGACCCAACAAACGAGCGTACACTGCGCCGGATCTTCAACGAGGATGTTATAAAGGAGCTGACGGAATCATCCTCCGTCATTCAGGAGATCGAGGCCGAGTATGAGCAGCTGTTGCGCGATCGAGAAGCACTGCGACAGATCTTCCCGAACGGTGACTCGAAGGTCGTATTGCCCTGCAATTTGCAGCGCATGATTTGGAATGTACAGAAAATTTTCCACATCAACAAACGATCGCCGACGGATCTGTCGCCGCTGAAGGTAATCCAGGGCGTGCGGGATTTGCTGCAACGGTGCGTGATTGTGGCCGGCACGGATCGGCTGTCGAAACAGGCAAACGAGAACGCTACGCTGTTGTTCCAGTGTCTCGTCCGTTCAACGCTCTGTACAAAATACGTTGCTGAGGAGTTCCGGTTGAACAATGAAGCGTTCGAGTGGTTGATTGGTGAAATCGAGACGCGGTTTCAGCAGGCCCAGGTCAACCCGGGCGAAATGGTTGGTGCATTGGCGGCCCAGTCACTCGGAGAGCCGGCCACGCAGATGACACTGAACACGTTCCACTTTGCCGGTGTGTCTTCGAAGAACGTAACGCTCGGTGTGCCACGTTTGAAGGAAATCATCAATATTTCCAAACGTCCCAAGGCTCCTTCGCTAACCGTGTTCCTCACAGGTGGAGCGGCACGTGACGCAGAAAAAGCTAAGAACGTGCTTTGCCGACTGGAGCACACGACACTGCGAAAGGTGACGGCTAATACCGCCATCTACTACGATCCCGATCCGCAGCGTACAGTAATCGCGGAAGATCAGGAGTTTGTGAACGTGTACTACGAAATGCCCGACTTTGATCCAACGCGTATCTCCCCGTGGCTGCTCCGTATCGAGCTCGACCGTAAGCGAATGACGGACAAAAAGCTAACGATGGAACAAATTGCAGAGAAAATTAACGCCGGCTTTGGAGACGATTTGAACTGCATCTTTAACGACGACAATGCGGACAAGTTGGTACTGCGCATCCGTATCATGAACGAGGACAACAAGTTCCAGGAAAGCGAAGAGGAAAACATGGACAAAATGGAGGACGACATGTTCCTGCGGTGTATCGAGGCAAACATGCTGTCCGACATGACGCTGCAGGGCATCGAAGCGATTGGCAAGGTGTATATGCATTTGCCACAAACCGATGCCAAGAAGCGCATCGTGATTACGCCCGAAGGTGAATTCAAACCGATCGGCGAATGGCTGCTGGAAACGGATGGTACCTCCATGATGAAGGTGTTGAGCGAGCGGGATGTCGATCCGGTGCGCACGTATAGTAACGACATCTGTGAGATCTTCTCCGTGCTGGGCATTGAAGCTGTACGAAAGTCGGTCGAAAAGGAAATGAACAACGTACTGCAGTTCTACGGTCTGTACGTGAACTACCGACATTTGGCGCTGCTGTGTGACGTCATGACGGCAAAGGGTCACCTGATGGCCATCACTCGACACGGTATTAACCGACAGGATACCGGTGCCCTCATGAGATGTTCATTCGAAGAAACGGTGGATGTGCTGAACGATGCGGCGGCACACGCTGAGGTCGATCCGATGCGTGGTGTGTCGGAGAACATTATCCTTGGCCAGCTACCGCGTATGGGAACGGGTTGTTTCGATTTGCTGCTGGATGCGGAGAAGTGTAAGCTTGGTATGGAAATTCCGCACACATCGATTCTTGGTGGAACGGGCATGTTCTTTGGGTCAGCAGCGACACCGAGCATGACGCCCTGGCAACAATCGGCCACACCAGGATATGGCGAATGGTCTCCATCCGGTCCAGCCAGTGGCATGACACCAGGCGGTCCAAGCTTCTCGCCATCGGCTCAGTCGGACGCTTCGGGAATGTCTCCTTCATCTTGGTCACCGATACGGGGCTCGCCAAGTTCACCTGGTCCATCGATGTCGCCGTACCCGCCATCATCGCCCTCGATGTCTCCAGCGTACTCACCGAGCAGCCCCAACTATGCACCAAACTCACCGGGCGGTGCATCACCATCGTACTCACCGACAAGTCCATGTTATTCGCCACCGAGTGCACAGTACTCACCGGGAAGCTCCAACTACTCCCCCAGCAGTCCCAACATTCACTCTGCGACTCAAAACTATTCCCCAACATCTCCCAGCTATTCTCCGATGTCGCCAATGCATCCGGCAAGCGCATCGAACTATGCCAGCCCGGTCTACTCTCCAACCAGTCCCTCGTATTCACCGACCTCACCGAGCTATTCCCCTTCATCGCCCGTCTTTTCCCCAACCAATCCGTCGTACTCACCGTCGAGTCCTTCGTACTCGCCCACGAGCCGTTCGTACTCCCCGACGAGCCCATCCTACTCACCGACATCGCCCAACTTCCCCCCCGTCACACCCTTCTACTCCCCGTCGAGTCCGAACTATTCACCCACCTCGCCGCACTACTCCCCGGCGTCGCCCAGCTACTCACCATCGTCGCCAAAATATTCTCCCACATCGCCGAGCTACTCGCCGACATCACCATCGTACATTGGAAGTCCGCATTACACACCAACTAGCCCGCAGTACGTGCAAACCAGTCCGAACTATTCGCCAACGTCGCCCAGCTATTCGCCCTCATCGCCGCAACACTCACCGGGCAGTAGCAGCAATCACTACAGCATCGGTTCGTCATCGTACTCACAGACGCCGGCACCGTACTCGCCCAATATGTCCTCGTACTCGCCCAGCAGTCCGAAGTACTCCCCTACCAGCCCGGTCTACACATCGAGCTCACCGACCTATTCACCCTCCTCGCCGGCCTACTCGCCGACACCGCAGGGCTACAGTCCGTCAAGTCCCGCCAGCCCTACGTACTCCCCAACCAGTCCGTCGTACGACGATAGTAACGAAGACTAAGGGTGAGTCACGCTAATATCGTGGAATGAGAGCTCCTTTTTAACTGTTCTTATTGTACCCTTTCAGAACTTTTGGTAGCAATCATCGCCTTGATTTGTATTCCAGCAGAGCGGTTTCAGAGAAAGGGTCGACGAAACTGCTTCGACAAGATCCCCAAGTCATTTCATTATACTGGGGTTTATTTTACTTGGAGAATTGTTGTTTTGTAACGATGCATATTATTTAATTTACTATTAACGATTGCAACAAAAGGTATCGGAATGGTTTGCAATATTGCATTTTGAAATTGCTTGAAGGAAATCAGACGAAAATAATTATTGCGTATAAGCCGCTGGATGCGACCCTGTGGCACGTGTACAAGATGAGTAATTGTAATGCATGCACATTTCATCTGATTATCATGATCAAGATAGTAGCATTGTACGCTTCCCAGCGCCGCTTCTGTTGGTATTAGGGTGGAATGAGTTCCACGTGTAAATGGTATTTTAAGCACTTTAAAATGATACTACACTATATTCAATGCATCATTTCAATAAAAGTATATAAAATAGATTGTTAGTGTATCTTTCTTTGCCTTATTGACAAAAACCACACTCCAGAGCTTAAATGGTTATCCTGCGATCCGGTTGGTCAGTGTAACGTAGCGCTTTTCTTGATGTAGTAATGAAATTGCAAAACACATTTAGTAGGGAAGATTTCCTGTATTGCACAATGAAGTTTAAACTACATGCGCCAAATAAAACTCAACGAATAAAACGTTCTTCTAATCAATTTACCTTTCCTTAATATTGTAAATACTTTTGGTCGTATTTAGTACGCGCCATGCGTACTGCAGTTTAACGGTCGTTTTGAAAAGTATCAGAAAACCTTCAAACTGACACTTCGTTGCTGTAGTTGTAAAAAGTCTATTATTCCTTAAACCGTTCTAGGAACTGACTTGGTCGAAGACAAATTATCATAATTATTAGATTTTAGTCAAAAATATGACAAATTGTGCTTGGGGCAGCGACAAGCGGCGGATAACTAAGAACAGACAGTACGTACCGGCGGCGAAGTGCTCAACGCGGCATCAACAACGTATGAGCAAGCAAGGGAGCGAGAAACGGTCAGAACGATATTTGCAAATGGCCAATCGTCGAGAAATGGCTACAGTATATGTGAAGTATTTTTCCTTCTTAAAAATCGACGATAAATAGTAGTCTTATCGGGCGAAAGGTATTCGCAAGTGATACACTGACTGATTGTGCGTAAGTGTAAGGTGTTATTTAGCTTATCTGCGTGTGGGCCAGGGTGTAAAAGCTGGATACGAAAAAGTTAGTTTTCCTCAGGCCAGGCGAGAAGCAACCAAACACACACTCACACACATTCACTCACTTATACACACCTTTCTCGGGGTGGCCTACGGTTCTTTTTCGGTGTGTCAACTTGCGGAGAGAAAGAGACAACCCCACTGGTGGTGGACGATGGTGAGCTGCGCCGTTTGTAAATGATGTGCACGGTGCGCGCGCGATGGTGTGTGTGACGATTGCCTTCTAGGCAAGTAGGAAAAAGAAGAGGGAGCAGTGGAAGAAGAAGACGGTGGTGCGGTCGGGTCAGCAGCAATAATATCGGCAGTAACAGGAACAGTAGCAGTGCCAGTGGGGTCAAAGCAACAGCGCAAGGAGCAGCAGAGGCAGCGCGTGGAAGTGGTGTAGACAACCCCGAACACAACGTAGCTGGCGAGGTACAACATAAAAGGCGTAGAAAGAAGCCCAAAACAGCAGTGCAAAATTTGCTTCGAATTCCCCCCGGTGTGCGCGCGCGTGTGGAAGTGTGAGTGTGCTCGCGTGCTCGAGACGAGAAGAAGACGTGTGTGCGTGTTTGCGCGCGCGTGTATGTGTGAATGTATGTGCGGTTGGTGGTCGTCGACGTTGTCGTACAAATTCTAGCGACACCAACTACTCCTTCCGCTGTTTGCGCCATATTAAAGCCACACTCACCACTTCCGCTCAACTTTGCGACGGTTCGTGGTGGAACAACAGGGTGTGGAAGAATAACGGGTGACAACTACGCCGATTGCATTTGTTGAGGCAACACCGTCATCATCAATATTCCGGAACGGAGAGTTCTTTTTCGTCTAGCTTCTCATTCCTTTCGTCCGAGCGGGACTAAAAAACTGCGCAAACTTTGCACATTCACGGTAACGGTCTTCACAACTGACTCAAAAACCAACAACAGCAGCAGCAGCAGTAACAGTATCGGATACGGATGTATGCGTGCGTGTGGTAAGTGTGCATTCTGCGAGGCTTACTCGATCAGTCTAGTACCCTGCTTTGCTCCATGTTGATGTGGTGATAGATTCCGCATAGTTTTTCTCATAGTGTGTGACATGCGAAGAGTGGACGTTAAACGGGTAAGCACAGTAAAGAAGGGGGGAATGCGATTTTGAAGGGGCCGAATATCTTGAGTTCATCGCGTGATCAGTTTTGTTCTCGCCCTCGTCGATAGAGAACGCTCTGCCCCTCGCAACACTGCCACCCCCAGATTTGTCTCATCGAATCTAATCTTGTTTGGTGGTTCGTCTCAGTCCAGTCTCAAGTATCTAATCATGGCAAGTAAATCCATCCATCGAAATCCCTACAACCCCCTCCCCCTTTCTCTTTTACCCTCTTGAAAAGGGCGGTTGGGCACACAGCCAGGCTTGTACGCACGGGATCATCTCCTCTCGCTCAGCGGTGGGAGAAGCAGCTTAAGATTTTGACAATCTGGCTGTTTCTGTCCCGTTTTCCTGACTCACACGCGCTCCTGCTCGCTCACGAAAACCGTGCAAAGTGTCCCCAAAATAGAAATTTCAATACGACGATGAAGATGATGCACTCCACACCACGCAGCAGTTACGGTTCTGCTGCTTCTTCTTTTGACTAGAAAAAATAAAAAAAACCTTGTGTGGTATGACGTTTTCACCTTTCACCCTGCCGTCGCGCCACCCACTCCGCGTATCTTAGATGGATCGTCAAGCCGCGTGTGTTGTTAACGTCTTGTCGGAGCAGTGCCGAAGGACAGTGCGCGATAGAAAGAGCCATAAAGTCTCCGTGAGCACCTTCCAAGAATCAGCAAACCCCGTGTTCCTTCTTCTAACTCTGGCCTATAGCGCGTATTCTGGGCAGTCAGTCAACTATAAAATAGTGCTCATCTAACAGAGAACGCGAAAAGATTGATTAAGTATATCAACCGCAATTTACGCAAGGCGCAATAATTGTTCGCGTGTACTTGATCTGGACAATAATGTTTTCGATTCAGACATTTTTTAGTAGCCCCTTCCCATTACTATGCTAATGGCGCTGTCGAGCAAACGGAACGAAAGAACTAAAGCTGTCGTCCGTACGTGGTGGTATTTCCGGTATGTGTGTGCGTGAAGCATCACGTAGTTTTGCTTGTAGTGGTATTGCGGTCATGTAAACATCGCAATACTGTCCCGCTTCTAAAAAGAAGCCTGTACTCTATACCTCATTTTAGTATTAACCATGATCGCCCGTACCGTGATGCTAGAGTTTACTAATTCTATGTCCTATTTTCTCTTTCTCTCTCTTCATTACAGTGATGCATGATTCGATTTAACGAGATATTGGAAAAAAATTAGTCTCGAACTTCCAACTCTACTATAAGTGCGCTGTGATTAATCCCCGTCCCTCTCTAGAAAATCGAAACTGCAAACACACGCACACCAGCACTGTGTGCAACACGGAGCAACACGGATCGGGCCATACATACGCGGTGTAGTGTCTCCCGTACCGCACGTCCATCCCAGCTGTCAGCCAAAGGGGTTGCATAATTGCAGCGCGATTTATTCGACGCGCAAAGAAATCGAGATCGTTGCGCGGAGCAATAAAGAGGCTAGTACGTGAGCGCGATCTATCATCGTGGTGGAGGGTAGCAGTGGGCCGTGTGTACAGTACTCTCATCAAAGCACAAAGTTTTTCGATCGCACTTCCCGGTGTACCGCCAGTTTGTTCATGTTAGGAAGGAAACACCGGTAAAGTGAAAAAGAACCCGTTCCGTGCCGGATTTTATTCGTGATAGTGAACCATCCGCGCAACCATTTGCCTAGTCTCACGTGTGTAGGGTGAGTTGTGGGTAAATGCGAACCACGTTACAGAAATTGTGGTTCCAAAAGTGTCTCGCGGTATACACCTAAAAAAATCATACTGTGAGGAAGTGCAAGAAGGGGCTCTACGTATGCACAAAACGAATAACAAACGCTCCCATTCGTCGCGCTTTGGTCGTAGAAAACAATGCCATTTTAGATGTTAGATGTCCGATTCGTACGTACACATGTCTAAACAAATCACAAGTGCGTTTATACGAAGACAAATAATTGAAGGCATGCAAAGTGGTGCGGCTTGACAAACAATCGACGAAAAAAAACAGAACAAGAGAAAAAGAGGAAGAGAGAGCGAGAGAGAGAGCTAAAGCGAAAGTTCGAAAAAAAAAACTAATAACCAAATCATCGATCGATCCTTCCTAATTGCAATTTTTTAAACCACACCCACTGGTACAACAAAACTCAGAACCAAAATTCGTTGGAAAAATAAAATATGAAATTAACTCAAAACCTAAAATAATAATCAATCGCATCGCTCTGTGGTGTTGTGTTGCAATAATCGGGATAATCAGCGAAATAATAACACCAAAAGCTCATCAAGCGGAGGAGCAGTTCCTTAGAACATAACAGGATTCGTGCTGCAATTCCAAGTGAAATTTAAACAAAAATCGAATAACAATACAACGCTACTACTTACTAGTAGCTGCTGACAGCAGCGAACGGAAAGGTGGGACCGGTTTTCGTGCAGAGAGTAGTCCTTTCCATTCTTCGTGATCGTGACAATATGTATCTTGGTAGTGCTTAAAACCTAATAATTCAGTTGCAACAGAGTAGTACGAAAACTGAAGTGTGTATGTGAATCGCAGCAAGAAGAAACCACCGACTAGAGAATAACTACGTCCTGGAAATATCAAAGCAACTCGCGCAGTGGGGTAGATATCTCTTTAACCTGCGAAAAGTGCGCGTGTCTGTTAGTGTATTGGTCTCGAAGGACGTGCGAAGGAGATTGACCGGGACCCTAATTTTTGTTTTACCAGCACAAATTTATATTGCTATCAATAGAGTGAAACACTGAAAATAATCATCATAATCACCATCTTTTTGAAAGGTAAGCTTAGTATATGATCCCAAGAACTATGCGATAGAATTTATTCCTTCATTTATTAGAAAATTCATAAGTTTTACGACTGATATTGAAGGCTTTTGGATGCATTGTTGAACGGTGGGCCCCCAATGTAAATCCTGTAAATCCTGTAAATGTAAATCATCCTATCTTATTGTGCAATGTGCATTGCTGGATTTCATCTTCTAAAATAACAGTCCCCTTCTACTAGAAGCACCCGTTTTCATGGAAAAGATAGCGAAACATCATTGGCCAGTGTGTGTGTGTGTGATGAATGGCAAAGGGGAATGATTGGCAGGGGTAGTGGTTTTGGGGTTGAACTGTTGTACCGTATCTCATTTACTCTGTTGATAAGGAAGGGTAGATCCTACTACACCGTTCCCTATCGATGCAGCTTCGTAATCATATACACGGCGCTTACTGCAAGGTGGCGATGATGGGTGGTGCCAACACACTAATAGTGCTTCTTAAATGACGATGAATTTAGTATGAAAAGCAAAGTTTCGATAACAGCTATCCAAACGATGAAAATAAACTGTTTCCAAACCATTTCAATGCAAAATTAATCTCATATTTTTTACTTATTGGGATCAGCAAGGGTTTTTACAATGGTTAAATCAAATTTTTAATTCGTGTTTTGTTTGCAGTAACATGGAGGCATTGAACTAGGTAAAGTTGATTCACGTTCCTATTAGATATATTTAGATAATCTTGTTTCATATACCGACAAATGAACCGGTCAGATAAGATAGGCAATCAAAGGTTGTGCGTCGGTCTTCTCAATACACCGCCGGTAGTTATTCTCGAAAGCCTGATGCAGGGTGAAGCAAACCACTCCTGAAGAGAGCAACGCTAAAATGCACAACGTAGATAAGATTAGCGAACTGTTCAGTTAATTTGGGCCTAAAGAATGGTATTAAGATAAGAATTTAAGTTATTTCGTACAGCACATAGTACAGCAATGCAAAAATATTCCTTATTTTTGAACAACAAACATTAAATCATAACTTCAAAATTTTCACAACCTGTGTATTGCTTTTCTCTTTACTTGCAGATATTCTTTTAAAACACCTCTGCCGTTGAGTTCAACACTAAAAACGAAAAAAACTTTAAAGAATCTGACGTAAGTGAATTTCGATTTCGCTCTTTACATTACGGTAAATTAATACTTCACATTCATGCCTCTTTTTCGCTTTCAGGAAACAGTACAGCGCAAAAACCTACGTTAGCAAATAGGATTGAAAGTGATACTTTAAGCAATCCCCTCTCTCTTTTGAGCAAAAGTACCGTTTGTAGTATCTAGCACAACAAGCTGAAGTGTGTGGCTAAACATAAGTGAAAATCATTGCATTCTGGAAAGGTGAACAGCTTTGGAGAAGGAAAATTACAAAACTAAGGCCTGCCAAGCAATAGGATTAGCCTCTCCCAGCCACAGTCACAGATAAAGAAAATCAACCAAAAACTCCAATAGATTAACGATTCCTAGCAGTATTGCCAAGATTCTTGTCGGTTGTTTGTTGAAGCACGTGCGCGTGGAGAAACAAAAAGGAAAAAACGCTTAGCAGACTGTAGAGCACTGCAATTGATCTTATAATTACTAGTACACTACCGCAACTATATTACTTTTACTTCTAAATACCTTACCTACTACCAACCAACCACCAGCAGCATATATAGTCGAAGGTAGCAAACTAATTGTTGCTGTGTGTTGCCATTACTACTCAACACTACTTCACCAACAAGTCTGAATACGCTTTTATGAATTTACTTAAACAAAAACCACAAAAAGAAAACGGAAATCATTGCTCGATGTCACATTAAACCATCAACTCAAGTAGAGCAACAATTCTGAGACACTACTACTGTTACTACTACTATCGTGTGTTGAACGTGATTAAACAAAGGATACTATTCGAGTCGAGTCGTTTACAAAAGGAAAAGATTTAAGTTACAAAACGTTGCAAACAAATAGCGAGAAAGGTGCACTACGTCATCTGAACTGCAAACAAAACAAAAATATCCATTACAACCACACAATCGATCTATGAGTCTGAAATCACACACAATCAGGGATTGTTGCATCGACATCATCCTCTCTTAAAAAGTAGCTAACTCGTCTTTAACATCGTGCAATAAAGATAAAGAAAGGACGACGCAGGTGGGACTCTCTCCACTTCCAAACTTGTATCGAAATTATTGCTCATCTCTCCCTATATCTCTCACTCCCTCCATCGCTAAGCACATCTAGTGGTGCTTCTGATACGTGTTTCTGAACAAAACACAAAACAGAGAACAAAGCGAAAGGACGAAGCGAGAGGGGGAATCGCAAAAGTGATACCAAATTCCTTTATTATGTGCCAGTGTTCCATAGTGAACGCACAAAATTACGTGAAACCAGCCACTAGACTAAAACCGTACAAGCAGCAGTTAGTCGCAACTCCCAGTTGTCGTTTCCGCGTGGCAAAAGACAAGGACCACGACACGATCAACGACGAATTCGCTCTTTTTGGTATTTAAAATTGTTCGAGGAGCACAGGCAGGACCGGCAAACCCTGCCACCACGAAGCAAATAAGCTCGTGTGTAAGTGAAAACAGTTCTTACATAGTGCGCAGTAGGGGAGGAGGAAAAGGTTAATCATCATTGTCATCATCAACGTATCAGCAGCATCCCGTGTTCAAGAAGATGGTTATCGGCCAGAACGGCAAAGAGGAAATGCAGAATAACGAAAATGACACTGTGAATATAAAATGTGATTTATCTCATTACCTGATAGCTATAAAGAAAACTAAACTTAGCGTAATGCGAAAAGCGGAGGATAAGATGCTAGAGGCGATGGCGATTCCAGCAATGGGAGCGCAGCAGCAGCTGGGCGAGGACGAGGATGACCAAATTGTAGCCATTAAGAATTCCAATTGCGAACCACCATTGAAACACAAGGATAATAATAGTGAGATAGTGGACAAAGGCAGGAACGAGTCATTGGAGGCGACGCCAACCTGTCAAAGACTATCGGAAAGCAGCAGCGGTAAATTCGAAAATTTCGAAGAACTCGTTCGGTTGACGCGTCTGGAAGCGACCATCCGTCAGCAGGCACCACACCTTATTCGGTTGAGATTATGTGGTGGTGGTGAAGATTCCATTAACAACGGTACAAGTGCCTGGGGTACGCCCGCTGTCACGAACAATCCAACCGGTAGCACCTGGGGTCCAATTGGAGGTGCTGGCGGCTCTGTGCCACAGTCAGGCGCTTCTGGAGCACCGCCACAGCCGGGAGCCGGCGGAACGGCGGCCGGTGCTTGGGGCGGTGCAGGACAGCAAAATGGAGGCCCCAGTGGGCAAACGTCCAAAGTCAGTACACCATCAGCCAATCCGAATAGTGTAGGAGCAGCTGGAGTTGTCCATGATGTAGGTGGTGCAGGAAATGGCGGTAACGGCGGAGGAGGAGGGGGTGGAGGCCCGTGGAATGGGTCAGGAACAAATGCACAAGCTACGGCAGCTACAGTGCAAGGTGCTCAAGGAGGAACAGTGGCAGGCAGTGCAGCTGGAACTTCCCATCAAGAACAGCAAGGAGCGGCAGGAGGTGTTGCTCAAGCCGTGGGTGCAGCAGCAGCACAGCCAGGTGCTGGACAGCAGGGACAACAGGAAGCTGGTGCAGGTGCCGGAGCAGCGTCGACAGCGGGCGCAGCAGCAGCCGTGGTGCAATCGAGTGCCGCCAAAAATCAGCTAGAGCATCTGAACTCGCTTCGTGAGTCTCTCTACGCTCAGGACGGCTGGGGTTCAGAAAACGTCGATCAGGACACGCAGTGGGATGTGCCCGCATCCCCGGAACCTGGCAGCAAAACGGATCCGAACAGCGCAACCAGTGGGCCTACGGCTGGCATTCCAATGTGGAAGACAAACACGGGCACAGAGCTGTGGGAGGCCAATCTGCGTAACGGTGGGCAATTGCCGCAACAGCAACCACCCATTCAGAAAACACCCTGGGGCCCAGCGAACAACTATGGCGGCACCTGGGGCGAGGATGAGGAAGCCAATGAACCGGGCAGCGTTTGGAATGGAGCGATGGGAGGCGGGGCTGGCGGTGGTTCAGCCGGTCCCGGCGGACCAGGTGGTGTGGGTCTACGCGATCAACCGCCAGGCGGTCCTCAACAACCGCAGCAGCTTGCCGGGCAGCAGCAAGGCCAACAGCCGCAATGGAATAGTGCGGTCGGTGCGATGGCCCCCAATGTTCCCGCCGGTCTAAAGAAGGACAATGAATGGGGCGCAGCAATTGGAGCTGCGGCTGGCGGAAGTGGTGGTGCATGGGGAGCAGCTGCTGCTGGTGGTGGTACGGACGGTCGCGTTTCCGGAAATCCAGTAGCAGCTGGCGGACTCGATCCGACCGGACTCGACATGCGCAACATTCGCATTGCCAGCGCGATGGACAGTAATCGCGAGATTCGTGGCGATCCGCGCGGCATTTCTGGTCGGCTGAACGGAAACGTTGGCCTCTGGGATCAGCATCAGATGTCGAGCATGCAACAGAAGATGCCTCCGACAGCTACCACGCCCGGAACGCCAACGGGTGGAGTTGGAGCGCAGGTAGGAGGTCAGTGGCCGTCGAATAACCCGCTCGGCTCGGTCAACAATGGTGTGACGGGTGGTGCCGGCGTCGGTGCAAAACTGGTCACTGGATCGGGATGGGACGATCCAGCTGCCGGCGGTGGCTCACCGGTAGTTGGAGGGGTGCGTCGCAACAACATGGACGATGGCACCGCTCTGTGGGGCCAGAATGCGCTTAACAGACAGAACTCCGGCAATGTGTCCGGCTGGAAGGACAACAGCGGTGCCGGACTGGGACCACCAGGTACAGAAGGTGGTATGGGACGAAATCTGATGCACCGCAATGCGATGGTTGGCGGAGGCGGCAACCTACCCGGCAACGGTGGTCTGGTAGGACGTGGCGTCGGTGGACCTGGAGGTCCCATAAAGCCGGACAGCTTGTGGGGTCAGAACCCGGGTGCGGCTCTTGGCGGTGGACCGCGAGGTGGCGCTGGCAACTGGGGTGGAGACGATGTGGCGACCGGAGCAGGTGGTGCTGGCAACTGGGGTGACGAAAAGCCGCCGAGTGGCGGAATGGGCGGCAACTCGCTGTGGAACGACGGTGCCAACAACAACTGGAACAACAAGGGCAAAATGTCGTCTGCAGGAGGCGGATGGAACGATGGAGCGCCAGGAGGCGTCGGTGGTGGTCCAGGTGGCATGGATATGAGTAATTCAGACTGGTCAATGCCACCGCAGAGCAAGTTGCCACCGAACGGTAACAAAATAACGCACGGTAACGTAATCGAGATCATTCGCTGCAGCAAACCTTTTCGGCAGCTGTGTGAAATGGGCTTCAAGAAGGAGGATGTAGAGAGCGTCCTACGCCTGACCAACATGAATATGGAAGAATCGATGGATTTACTGCATCATCGCAGCGGTGGTGGTGGCGGCGGCGGCGGCGGCTCCGATTGGTCCAGACGACCAGATGGTCATGGTGGATTTGGAGCGGGTGATCAGTTTGTTGGCGGCGGTGGTGGCGTTAGTGGGCGCTTTGCTGCAGCTGCGGCCGGTGTCGGTCCTATGGCATTCCAGCAGGTAAGATACAGTATTCCGTCTGCTTTACTCCAAGCCGGTGATGACATGTGTTTAATTTTGTTTTATAATTGCAGAACAATCAGAACAACCTCGGCGGTGGCGTTTTCGGAGGTGGCAATGGTCCAACAGCCGGTGGCGGTTCGTTTAATAGTATGAAGTTTGGCGGCGGTGCCGGCCATGGAGTGGCAGGAGGCAACGGTGGAGGACCAGTTGGTGGTGGTGGACCTCCGGGGGCCGGGGCTGGCATGTTTGGCGGACAGCATCAGCAACAGCAACCAGGTGGTCTCGGTGCCGGTGGCGGATTGAATCAGCCGAACGCACAGTCGCAACAAATCTCTAGCAATCAGTTACGGCTGTTGGTGCAACAAATACAGTTGGCCGTCCAAAACGGGTATCTGGAGAATCAGATTCTCAATCAACCTTTGGCTCCTCAGACGCTGATGTTACTTCATCAATTGCTAACTCACATTAAGGTAAGATGCTAGTTGCCGTATGTACGACGGTACCTATCAGCGGTTGGTGTATCGCATATTATAACAACTGTCTGTCTATTCGCCTTAACTCTTTTACGTGGCCCTCTATAGCAATTGAATGCCATGCAAGCAAATCTAAGTCGTGCCGGCAGTGGGGTAAATGCAGTACAAATGTCCATTGCAATCAACAAGCTCAAGTCGCAGATTTCGAGTCTACAGAGCCAGATCAACATGCAGCAGGCTAACTATCTGAAACAGCAGCAGCAACAGCAGCAACAGCAGCAACAACAACAGCAGCAGCAGCACCAGCAACATCAACAACATCAGCAGCAACCACCCCATCCGAACAGCCTGAACGCAGCAAACGTGAATGTGTCAGCGATTGCCGCAGCCGGTGGTCATCCGGGTAACGATCTCTTCCGTACGCCTACCGACCTTGCTGGACTGCCAGGAAGCTTCGCTGACATGGCACTCAAAGACAGCGGTGGGGTTCCGTTTAGCGGCAGCACTAGTCAACAATCTCGGCTGCAGCAATGGAAGCTGCCGGCAAATAGTGCCACAACACCGAGCAGCCTCGACAAGGATGGTTCGGATCTGCCCGATTTTGTTCGTGCACCCGGTGCAAGCTCCAAGTCTGGTCCGTCCGGATCGGGCATTGATGATGGGTTAGTGCAAAGCTAATAGAAAATGTATACTATTTACATGTTGTGGTCTTATTATATTTCATTGTTTCTTCTCATTTTTTGCCCTTCGATGTGTGCAGTACTTGGTCAAACGGACGAGGCACTCTAGGCGACGGTTGGCCGGACTCGGGCTCACAGGACAGCAAGGACTGGCCAGGTGCTAACGATGCATTCAGCGATCTCGTGCCCGAATTCGAACCAGGAAAACCGTGGAAGGTACGCTAACATGCGTTTTTCCTTCTATTTTTATTTCTTACCGTCTCTTCGCCACTTCCCACAGGGTACTCAGGCCACACGAATTGAAGACGACCCGACAATCACACCGGGTAGCGTTGCTCGCAATCCACTGTCGATCGCTGCGGCCAAGGAGTCGAATCTGTTTGGTGGCGGTGCGGCTAGTGCTGCCAGCAACAGCAAATCTTCGCCCACCGAATCCACCTGGGGCTTCAATCCGTCCAGTGGTGCCGGTGGTGCCATCCAGGGTGGCAACTATGGAACCAAGGGACAGAAAAATCCTTGGCAGGATCCGAACACCCCAACGATGCCGCCAGCAGACCTCTGGGATACCCCTCTCGGCGGTGCAAATGGTCCCAAGGGTCGTGGTGTCGGCATGATGGGTGGCAAGCCGGGTGGCAACAAGCTTGATGCAAACGGTTGGAACACAACGAGCGGACAGGCCGGAGGCAGCAACTCGTGGAACAGTAGCGGTAACTCTTGGTCGTCATCGTGGATTATGCTTAAAAACCTTACCGCTCAAGTAAGTTTTGTTTGTGAAAAAACGACGTATGATGAGAGTGTTTCAATTGATCTTTTCCTTTTTTCTTCTTATTTCGCTACTTGGTGCGCAGATTGAGGGTTCAACCTTGCGTACGCTGTGTTTGCAGCACGGTCCAGTGTTAAACTTTCATCTGTACATGAACCACGGTATGGCTCTGTGCAAATACGGTACCCGTGAGGAAGCGCAAAAGGCACAGCTGGCGCTAAACAACTGTCAGCTGGGCAACACGACGATCATTGCCGAAATACCCAACGAAAGTGACATACAGTGCATCCTGCCACATCTTGCTGGCAACAGTAACGGCATGGCGAACGGGATGACCGGTGGCGGAGGCCAGAATTGGCGTTTTAATGCTGCAGCCCAATCGCAACCAATGATAGGTCGCTCCAATTCGGTTGTACAGGGTAAGTAAAGCGGCAAATTGCAAGTAGGTTGCTAGTTACCAATCGCACGGCTGCTCTCTTTTCCAGATGCGTGGAGCTCGAATGCTTGGGGCTCTGGAAACACCGGTTCCAGCCTATGGAACACGCTTGACGGTGGTGATCGGGGAACACCCGCCAATCTAAATTCGTTGCTTCCGGAAAGTTTGCTCGGAACGGAACTGATCTGATGAATGCGGAACAACAACGCCACCACCATCACAACAACGACCACCTTCACCAAACGAAATTAATCGCAAACCGCCACCGCCTGTGAACGCGCCAAGAGCGTGCGTAGATTCGAAAACCATCACTGCTGCTCCACCTCTACCGAAACAGTACGAAGAGTTTTAAAATGCATAAGCTATAGGTGATATTATATGATGGGGTTCGTGTACGGTATTAGAGCTCAGCTCTCCTTATCATCATCGTATTGGCGTTTCCAGTTGCACCGAAGGCAGATGATACATCCCAAAAAAAAGTTATAAGTTCTCTTAGCATAGTTAAGGTAAGCTATTCTCATGGGAAGAACGTTTCTGTTATGACAGTACAGCACCACATCAGCAAAAGCGGGGGGGGTCGAGTAGGGTTCGCAAACGTTTTGCGAGCTTTCGAGGTTCATCATCTATCTAATCACAAGCATACAGGAATCTAATCACAATCATAGCGAACATGTACGAACCACCATCAAATTCTTTGGTCTTGGTTTAATCCTTGCCCTTGTATTAAGAGACCAAATTCTTTCTTTTATTCCAATTTCTCTCGCAGAATTGAACTAGTTTTAAAGAAACTGCTGAAATAGGAACGCTGGAAGCAGTCAACTAACATTCGTGTAAAACCCCCCGACGAACACAATACTATGCGGATAAATAATGGCTGAAGAATGGGAGCACAGACCTGCGGGACTAACGCTGGAGAAAGAGCAGAGAGTGAGTCGAACGATTTGTTAGAGTGTGAGAGGAGGGTATAAGAGAAAAACAAAAAAAAAAGAAACCTAAAAAGTGTCTTTTGAAAGTCAGCGGTTTCGCGTCTGGCGTAGTATTAAGGTGTTGTGAATGTTTTTATCATTTTTTAAATAATGTAATCTTATACAATTTAAATAATATATTATATATATTTGAAAAGCAGACAGCATGATGGAATAATTAAATGAATAGAGCGCAAAAAGCATGTTTTGAATAAGCACGAAAACTAATACAATTACGGGGGAAAGATCGAAAGACAGACAGACACATACATACGAACAGACGGAAAAAAACAAAAGAACTAATAGGCAGAAGTGGTACGAAGAAGAAGTAACATAAAGGATACAATCTAAGCAGGATCCTTATTACTTGGGCCCCGCAGGATACTACATTTCAAGTCAAAGAAAACTCTTATTTTAGGAATGCAAAAAAACGTGAATAATCTTGTTTTGTTGACATTTTTTGAAACAAAAACTACAAACTCTTCCCCACCCTTTTCTCCCTATGAGAAAGTTTTCCTTCCGCCTCATCATCGTGGGCCCCACAAGCTCTTAATGAACGATGATAAGTAGAACAAGTTGTAAAAAGAAAAAACAGCAGGTGTTTAATAATAGTGGAATCAGCAAGCTGTTGGGTAATCGCGCTCGGTGGGTGAGCGTTAACTGAGACGACAACCAAATTTTGCGCTTCTCCCTCAGAAAGCGGGCGATGAAAAGTAATAAGAAATGAACGAAAGTGTGCTACAAACGAAATCGAAAGCTAATAATGTTATTACGCTATATAAGTTATTGAGTACTCGATTTATATACAGAGGTAGATATTTAGCATTTGTTCTAAGTGATTTTTCTCGTTCTGTTTTTTAACGTAAATTATCTCCATCCACTTTCTTCCCCTTAGATGTGGGGCAGTCCCTCCTTTTTATCACTCTCCTTCCTCCCCCACCCCGTTGGTGTGTGGTTGTCGATCTGTTTTGAAGAAAAGGTTATATGAAAAAGGGCAAGATTTCATAAAGTAAAACAAATGGTGGGTGTAGGCGGATAATTTGGTGAAGCAGGGGAGAAAGCAATGCGGAAGAGCTGTGGAATACAAAATACATAGACATATATACATATACACAAATATGGATATATCAAAAGCAACAACAACAAAAAAAACATTTCCTTTTTATGACGCTTGTAGAATTGGCTGTTTTGTGAAGGAGACAGAAACACATTACATACACTCCGCCAAACAAAGCAAATTAACAGAAGTAGTAAATAAGGCTAAGTATAAGTCAAAACAATACTGACCCCGACCCGGTGCGCGGTCGTAAATCATATACCTAGTATGCGTAAGGACCCTAGTACGTAAGGATCTAACGTAATTGATAGTGCGTAAGCAACAAAAACCAAAATGAGATAAAAAACGAAATTAAAAAAGCAAAACAAAAACAGAAAAAGAGGAATCAAAAACCAAAAAAAAGGAAACATCAGTTTAAAAACTTAGTGACACACACACACACAAAACAAGAAAAGAGAGAGGGTGATAAAGGAGTAAAACTCATGGTACCATTTTATTTTGTTTTTACTCTCTTTAGCCAGGCACGTTTCGTGGCCATCCCCTCTCCCCGTTAGTAGAGAATTGATGTACGTGGGTATTCTCGTTGCCGTGTGTTTTATCCGTATCGCGTGTCCTACTTATTCTCAAGTCGATTTTCTTTGTCGTATTGTAATGTAAGGCGCCCTATCCCTGCGGCCACCAACCAAATGACAGCTAAGCCAGTAGCTAACCCTGAGCTGATCCGAATTCGTGCTTTCCACTAGACTTAATAATGCTAACGCCCAGCCAGCAACATCTCGTACCTCGTCGTCCAAGGTTCTCTATTGTTTTTATGCTTATTGTTTTGCTCGGTTTTAGCTTTGACTATTTTGTTTCTGAAATAACATTGTGAGATTAAAAAGACCTGTAAGGAGAGGAGAAAGGAAGGGCGTTTTAATTACTAATTAACGGATAATAAGCTAGGTATTAGGGAACGAACGAGTCACGAGGGAGTGTGAGAATGGTTTAGCGAATGAATGTGGAATCCAAAAGACGTGCGTAACAAAAGGAAACCCGGTTCCGTAGGAAAACAGAAGGAAAAGAATATGATGATACACTTCATTAGTAAGTCAACAGAAACTAACAAAACCAAAATGAACAGGAAAGACAATGAGTAATTAGGTTTAACTGAAGTAAAACAGAAATTGAAGCACACATTTCACAGTTGCGATTTTTGGAAGGTGAGAACAACACACGAAACACCACCACACAATAGTCACAAGTTATAGTTTTTAGTGATTGATTTCGTTTCGTTTTCTCATGCGTTATTAATTTACGATTGACTAGACATATAGGGACTGTTATTTTTGTTTAATAATTGAAATTTTAGGCGAAAAGCATGTCTGTGTGTGTGTGTGTGTGCGACAACCGTAAAAATAACGCACATAGAGGGTTGTGTGGGTGGGTGTATCCTGTGGAGGCGTGTGTGTGTTTGTTCGTTGTGTGGAGCAAAAAGTGAGAAAACAATAACTAAACAAATGAAAACGCTTGATTATCACAATGAAAGCCATTTTAGTCCATAGGAAGAGAGGAACATATGGCAAGGCAGATAGAAAAGGAAGAGAGAAGAGAGAGAGAAAGTATTGCTAGTAGTAATCTAATATGGAGGAGATTAAACCAAATTTATGTTCCTAATGAGAAAAATCTGTGTGCAGGAAGACCACGACTAATCTGTGGTCAGTTGGGTCAGCATGATATTTTTGTTTCACGTCCCCGTACATTTCCATGATTCAACGAATCGTTTCGATTGATCACCAGTAAGTCACAGGGACTCTGGGTGTATGTGTACGATTATTTGTTTGTGCAAAGGCTTAAGCCTGTAAATCTGGGGAAACGAATCAGTTGAACTTCCGAATATCAGTTATAGAATGAAGGGGCCTCAATCGTTTGGTGCGTAGCTTTCCGAGGGCACGCAAAGGAGATCAGTTCAATGTATTGCTTTAAGTTAAACTCCCTTTCTTAAAGGAGAGTGCTTGCGACGTGTGTTTGCGAAGGAAACTCAACCTCATTTATCTCTAGTTGATGCGTGGCAGAGCCGACGCCATCGTGACGATGTTATGAAAAACAAAGTCTTTCGAGTTCTGACCGCCTCGCTTGCCGAAGACTGAACAGGAAAAAGTAATGAAGCTATAGTTTTCACTACACACAAATCGTGTGTCTGCGCATGTGTAAGCCTTTCAGAGTGTCGTATCCGTAGCTGTTAACATCCGATCAGGATTATTATGAATCGTTTAATCAGTTACTCTCTTTATATTTGCATTCCGCCTAGTGACTATATAATTATGTTGCTCTAGTTTGCCCATTGTTTTGTGCTAAGCCATAACAAGAAAACCGATAAATGTGTGCGTGCCCAAAACCCAATCTCAACCAAAGTACTAATGCCAAGACAGAAAGTGCGAAAGAGAGATAGAAAGGAAAGGCCTTTGGGGTCAGTAAAGGAAAATAAAAAAAAAGTCTCTCGTACCGTGATTTCTATCGAGCAACATCCGGTGTCTCCGGCAAACAAAAGACCGGCAAAGCAATGTATGAAGTGCCTATATTAAAAGAATAGCATATATCATTGTCACTATTCTGTGTATTAAAACAAAAACCGAACGCTTATGGTTTAGTTTCTGTGCATTTGATTTTTAAACCGGTTGTGGTGGTGGTAGCTTTATTTCAGGTGAAGAAAAATGTAAAACAATCAGTAACAAACAAAAAAAAGGGAAGGAAACAATGTGTATCGCGAGCTATTTCGTTGTTAATGCTGTTGTTCTATTAGGCAATGAGTGCAATTTTTGGCCAAAACCCTTTTTTTAGAAGCAGTAAGAGTTTAGCGATCGTTGCATAAGTATTTGCCGTTCCATTGCGCTACACTAAGCACGCTCCCTCACCCACCCACAACATCACAACATTTCGGAAAAAATAGTACAGCGAAGAGTGCGTAGAAGGATACACACACATTCATTTTTTTCTATTCGCTTTAAAGCTGAGGGCTCAATCCAGGGGACAAACCACATACAACTTCACATACACGCAAGCAAACGTACGATACCATTCAGGAAGGATTAATGCGTGTGTGTTTTACTGTAAAACCACACCTATAGCTGCACAAATTAATTACTTTCCGTAATTAGTTGGACTTTTATATTACACAGTCTCTCACACCATGTCGTACACACTCCGTCAGAAATTCTCCGGAAGTCTAGTTTTCTGTAAGGACAAACATAAGGACAGAGAATCTAACACACAATGTGAGAAGAAAGGAGATGGGAAGGGTATTACCAGTGAAAATAGGAAGAGAATACAGTGAATTCGAACCGATTAGCAGCAAGATGATGGCACAGCAGCGATGTGGCACAGATAGTAGAGCACAAACAAGAAATATCAGGTTCCGTAACGGATGGATGATTCCAAAATCTATCGGTATCTATCTCATGGCAATATATAGAATTATAGACACATGTAGTAAACATGCACAATCTGTGCTAAAAAAAATATCGCGAATGTCCCTCATTTAGTGTAGTCGGTAGTAGTAGTGGTAGTTTGGCCGTTGAACCTATTTACCGTATTTAGCTGTGTAAGAAGATACATTGTAAGAATCATCTGTGCACCATCAATTAGCAGTTATCGACTTGAAAAGCGACCATAGAATGATGGTACTAGGAGGAGCAAGAGTAGCTTTATGTCGTCTGTCTGTTAATGACTCACAATAGAAATTACAAGAAATACCCTTTCCTTTACAATGCGTCGAATGGGATGAAAAGTCAACAGCAAAACTCCCAAAGTGCCCATGTTCAGGACGCAAATGCAATAAGGTTTAGTCGCTAATATGGAACATTGAAATATGAGCTGATAAATTTGTGATAATACTACTTTCCATACAACACAAATCCACACAAAAGCAGAGCGCATATGTTTGATTTATGAATAAAACGTCCCGAATAGAAGTGAAGCTGTTCTGTAACTGATATATAGATTTACCTCAACTTCCTGATGGGGAAAATCGTACGGTTGATAAATGGTGAATGGAATGGATGCGTAGAATTAGAGCATGTTTTGTAGCAGGTAAGCAGTTCAACAAAGGTTAGATAAAGGAAAGATATAGGGACAATGAGACAAACATATAATCATAACTATATGGTGCTTTAAATTTGTACACCCATTTATGCTCAATTGCAAACAGAGAGAGAGAGCCAGGCTACAGTGTGATGTGTAGTTTTGTAGCTAAAACGAGGGAAAGAGAGAACCCACAAATCATTTTAACAATGTTTTCAAAAACATGCAGTCACTATCCCACATGCACACACTGTTCTCTCCTTACTTTACCGGGGATGTTGAAGCTTAATTTGGTGACGGTTAACGCACTGCTTTCTAGCCACTGAAATTTGTATTCCATTGTCAAACATTTTGTGGGACAAGGGAGAAGAAGTATACACACCTTTTTGGTAGTGTTTACGTGTTATTCTTTTTTTAGATTCTGGGTACACTTCACGAGACTACTTGGGGCGGTGCACCCATGTCTTCCAAACACCAAGCTTTTGTGTCTTGTCGATTTCGGTGAAAAATTAAAAAAAACATTTATAACAGAAAGAGCCAGCTATCGGTCAAATTAAGAGGCAACATCTATCTATCCACACACACACACACACACACACACATTCATTGGTCACATTTGTTTTTCCAGCTTAAAGTGCCAAACTCCTTCCGAGTGATCTAGAACGCGATTCCTTCCGAACCAGAGGGACATTGACTTTGACAAGATTTTAGATAGGACAATTTCTAGTTTCATTTTTTTTTGTGTGGTGAGACTTGCATGTGTGTTTTCGCTCTGGTTGGTTCAAACAAACTCATTTCAATCGGTACGACCCGTACTTCTACGTATAAAACCTTCAGAAAACAGTATATCTTAAATGGATGTGATGCAGATGGAATTCTTTTGTGCAATAATTACGTTGTTTCTGTAATATGACAGCAAGAGCCCGAGAGGCCCCGGGGCCCCCATAATGATGTTGAAGCTACGGCAACTAGAATACAGGGGATGGCTAACTAGCAAATGTTAAGCGCGGAAATAGGTGTAGTACCGACTCGCAGTAACCTTTGAGATACTTCTAACTCACGCGCATGCACTCACATTCGAAGACAATGTATACAATTGAGAGGAAATGTAATGAAGAAATCAACGAGCAATGGGGTAATTATGTCTGAAGTCTTTGGAAACGACAAAAGTGCGATAAAAAGTGTGATTTTGGTAAAACAGCAAAACGTAACGAACGTGACACAAATGACGCAAATGACTAGACAATAGGACCGGCAAACATTGGTAGGTTTCAAACCAAATGATGAATTAGCAAACTATAGTAACCAATTGCGTGTGTGAGCACCCACCAATCTACGACTCAAGTAAGAAACAGTGAGAAAAATCATGCGACAGATCAGCTAACTTAAGTGAAGTGTATACTTTACTGTAAAAAAAAATGCGTTATAAGTGTAACCTTAGCAGACTGTGAGCGTATGGCAACGGATTGAGTTTCCTTTTTTAACGGTTATTTTTGTTATCTTGCTAATAATAGGAATCATATGACCAGTTTTAACCACTAGTTACAACGCTACAAGGTTAACACGGATACACGGTGAACCAACCTCTCCCACGAAGGCTGTTATAATAATTACTTGCTCAGATTTAAGTTTCTTTAACATGAGATTTTTGTTTCTAAATATAAATCTTTGTTATTCTTTTCTGCTTTCATTCTCTTTCTCGAAACGAACCTCGAACACGAAACGCCTGGCAAACCAGATACTAGTGAAGCACATTCCAAAAGCATGCGAGCAAGCTGTATAATACTTGCCGGCATAAAAGTCGGCCATATAATGTTTCATTATAAAAAAAAAATAAAAAGCTGGAAAGGATACTCACAGGCTGTCGAAATTGCCCTTTAAAACAAACGCGTAGGACGTGCTCAAATATCGCTCCTGGAAACATTTGTGTATCAAAAGAACTATGCATAATGTGGATTGAGACAGTCAGAACAAACAAAAAATATGAAACAAGTTCTTAGTTAAAATAGGATAAACAAAACATATGAAAAGTACATTGGGTAATCAAAGAAAATGACGCTTAAAACAGAAGAAAAAGAACATGTGGCGAATTGAATGCGCAAACAATTGCAGCACAACCCCCTTGGCGGTATGTTGAAAAATGCTCCTTTCCTTCTCTCGTCCTTTAATCTATAAAAGAAGCGTAATAGGCCCCCTATTACGTTCAAGGGGGGGGGGGGTTAAAGCGCTGCAATGCAATAACGTTTATTGGGATGAAGAGAATAGTTATCTGCTCTGGATACTTTATGAATCTTGCGAAAGTGGATAGCGTACAAACGCCCAATGGAACTTACAAACTGCGCACCATAATGCTACAATCATTACTTGTATAGTTTGTGAATTTAGTTCGAATTTATTGATCAGTCCTTATTAAAGCTGTTTTTATGGTTAGGTGATAAATAGGTGGTAAAAGACGAACAAACCATGCACACCAACAAACATACTCACTCACAATCAATTTAAGCTTCTGCTGCGCTGCACTTTCTCTCTCTCTCTAGCTGTATCTCTCTCTCTCTCTCTCTCTCTCTCTCTCTCCCTCTCTCGCATTCTCTCTCTATCTCGATTTTGTTTTACTTTTGAATGGAGGAAACCCTTGAACGTACTTGAAACGATGTGCAACCCTTTATCAACATAGTTTAAGCTTTAATTTATTTAGTTTTACGTGTTCGAAGTGAAAAGTACAACGGCAAACTTTATAGGTACCACTGTTGTTCACCGTAACTATTAACCCCGACACCCCCTGCGTCTTCTTGCTTGGATGTGAATTATTATTCTCTTTCTTATTCGAATTACGTTCCGTTCCTAGAAAATCCTCTGGAGTGGGAGCAGGAAAGGCGGTGAGGGCTGTGGACAACACCAACAAATGAATTGCAAAAGGCAACAAGATTTAAAAGTAAACGAGAGTGAAATAAACACTTTATCTGTAAAACAATGACATCCAACCACCAAATCGACAGCACGTTAGACATTGTAAGAAATGTGGGTGGGATGTACGTAAAAAACGGGAGCTTATCGTACAAACAAAACTACAGCAAACAAACAACAAACCACAAATGGTCTGCATATCCATTAAATCATTACATCATTGCAGCTGAGCAACACTACAAACAATCTACTACTACGACTATTACTACGTTATTGCTTCTTTGCTAAGAATCCCAAATCAAACATATTTGAGCTTTTTAGCGTCCTTTTTCCTGTGAACTTTTTAGTGCGTTCAAGTTGTTTTATGCTTTATATCTTTCGTAATGTGCGACAGCTACACTTTAACTTTTTTCGTGATCATAGAGACATGTATTTATACAGATATATATTATACACCACACATATATTCTGCTCATACTGTTTTTTTTTGCTCGAAATGGAAAGCAATTTTAGGCTTTAAAAAGAAAAAAAGCGGAAAATTTTATTTACATACCATATCTTTGTAGACATATTTCAACATTGAGATGAGAAGAAGAAGCGGGAAACACAGACAAAAAAAATGACACGATGAATTAAATCGCAAAATACAACATTAAGCATGAGGGACATTAAGCAATGTGTGTCTCATTAAACACCAATCCAAACATAAATGTCAAAAGTAGATGAAACATACACAAACACTCAAATACAAGCACGCATATTAACAATTTTAAATTGCGATACGCTTTTGACTCATTGCTCATTTTTAAGGATATTTAGGTTTTTGTCATTCATTTAAGCATAGGTTGCAAATTTTGCTCGTAGAGATCTGTGTTAATAGCCGGCCTGAAGTAAAACGAAAGCAGTTTTGTAACACCGTTATAACCCTTCTGGAAAAGTCCCGTAACAACGAATAAATGTGGTTTGATGTTTTGGTGGCGTACCTAATGGAGGCTAATCAAACGCACACTGCACAAAAGACCACGTGGCAGTTTCAGGCCATGTCTCTGTCATTTCCTCTTATGAACCTTGCTTGATATGTGGCTACCGTATACCATATTTTGTTGTGATCATTGATCCCATGTTTAATCGCTTCGCGTAAGTCAAAGAAAAGAGGTGCCATTATGTTTACCATACGAGACAACTGTTGGAGAAAGTTGTGTAGGATGTTTTGCAACAACAATACTGCGTTAGTATGTAGAATTGAGTTACAGAAGAAAAAACAGTGAAAATGGAAAGTGGAATAGTGAAGCGAGACAACTAACGGATTAGTATGTTTACTAGGAAGGAAAGATGGGATTTGCCCCTAGGATGGAGAATTTGGCGATAATGTAACGAACAGAAAACACGGCGTTGCTGTGCTCAATCTGCCTAGTGCACAATATATGGAGGAAAATGATATGGAGCTTGTCCGTAGAAACGGTTAAAAAATGGCAATATTTTTTCTTAATTTCGTAGCACATTTAGGAAAAGTGAGATGAAACTCGAGCGAAAAGTTGAACCGAAGTGCACACATCCGTCTTCTGATATTCAAACTTTCCAAACTCACCTATGAAAAACTACTAACTACAGCAACTATTACAGAAACACATGCAGCAACCAAAACCAGATGGAACGATACAATAATGATAATGATAACGAAACAGTGATTAATAAACGCTAATCGATCTAAGCAATGAAACTTAAAAACTGAGTAAAGCATATAGAGAAAAACCAACGGTAAAGCAAATACTGGTGAAAATCATTAGCTGTGTAGGATGGGACTATAGCAAAAACGAACACTATGGTGGAGTTCGTAGTGTCGTTTAGAAGATTAATGAAAAACAGAAACTTTATTTGTATTTCCTTCGTGCTCTAACGAAGAGAGGGACAAACGGGATATAGTTAACTCTGAAAGAGGGGCATGTCTGTTTCCGCCGTTTTATTGTTCATCTTTTGTTTGTGGGGATTCTCTCTTAAATTTGATAAAAAGGCAAACAAAAACAAGGTAGTGAGAGAAATAATAAGCAAATAAATCATCAAAACAAAAGCAAGCAAACAAACAAACAAACAAACTAACTAACTAACAAAAAAAATAGAAAACCAAACAAAAACCAACAAAAAAGAAACCCCAAAGCAAAAAATATAGAAGACAACATTGTATTATCAAAGCAAAAAAAAAACAAAATACACACGAGACAAAACAAAAACAAAACATACAACTAATGGTGCATATTTAGGTGAGGAATCATGTTTTTACAATAATATACAACAGAAAGGTTAAGTAGGAATTGCCTGCCGAAGTGCGGATCGATGGGAGGAGAGAACCATGAAAAATATGTGACCAGTAAAAGTGTGAGTAACGTGTGTGTGTGTGTGTGTATGCATGTGTGGTGTTGCAAATAGGGAAGTGAAGCAGCATGCACAAACTAAGTTAAAGAAAGTGTAATAGGCAAGACATGTGCGCTAAAGGGTGTAGAACATTTGTGTAAGCGGAACATGAATGGAAAAAAGATGAAAAATACAAACACACGCAAGAGAAAAGAAAAGAGAAAAGAGAGATGACTAAGGATCGAATAAAAACACGAACTTCAAATGCGCATACAAATTTCATATTGAAGAGACTGAAATGCCAAATTAACCATACCTTATAGAAAAACAAAAAAAAATTGTAGTAGAAAAACTAAAGCAAACGGAAATAACGACAAATGAACTAAAAACGCTAAACAAAAATTAAGCACGCACACGAACACGTATACAAGAATAACACTCACACAAACATTAATTCAACACTCAAACAGAGGACAAGGCCAGAAGGAATTATGTGTGCGATTGATAATGTGTGTTGCGTGGAGGTGAATCGAAGAAAGTAGCAACAAAATAGAAAGAAAAAAAAAACAATCCAGAGCAAAACAGGAGTGAATTGGAAATGAAAGGATCAAAGCCGACAAAAAATGAACGGTATAGTGAAACACTAAAAAAAGAGAACAGGCAACGCAAGGGGAATATTAAAATTTTCGTGTATTTATTACGATGATAGATACGATGTGTGTGAAAAATGAAAAAGGCAAAAAAAAGAAAAAGCAAGGAGAAAGGGGAGAAAAAGAAATATAAGAAAGGAAACATCATCGCAGTAAGGTAACATGTGGGAGCAGCGCACACGTGCACAGACGCGTGTGTCGTTAGGAAACGATAAACGGAAGAAAACACAAAAACAAACAAAAAAACAGTAATAATGATTATTGATAGCAAAAGTAAGACTTTTTCTGCATACCCGACTCTGATAGAGGAAGAGTTACATTTATAAGGTTCTTAATGTTCAATAAACGGTCAAAATAGTGCACACATACTTAATTTGATGCCTCTCTTGAAAGAAACAAAATCAATTTAGTCATTGTGGTGAAGACTAGCTCCCCACTAGTATACAGGTTTTCCCCGAATTCGGAGATGAGCGGTTAATTTGACCGCTGCACGGATAAATTATTCCAACACATCAATTGGCAGTACAATTCCAATAAAATAAATATTTAACGAGCATAAAGCATAATGTATTAAAATCATTTCCAAAATAAGATTCAGGCAGTTTTTTGCTGAAATTGTTGCGACTTTCTTATTTTGTATTAACCGCACCTGTATTTCGAAAAATTGTCGTATTTTCGTAACCGTCCCAAAGAAACTGAAAGTAATTTCAGAGCCAAATTAGACGTTAGCCAGCATTTACGCGAGCCGATCCGTCTGACAAACGTCTGATGTCAACATTTTGTTCATTGGGCGCTCAGCAAAGAGCGATTTGGCCTACTGCGTCAAAAAATCCGTGACTGTGTATTGCTTGTGGTTTTATTTCTCGTGAATTGTGAATTAATTCGTTCGCTTTTACCACGGGTTTAATTCGCTTCAATTGAAACACATCCTTCTGTAATTCGTAACGGAAGACTAAAGAGATAATGTGAACAGATATTCTGGTATGATATGTTCCTTCTTGTTTTGTGACGAAACCTAATTTTTGGGGTGGAAGAAGAAGCACATCACAGACACGCTGCAAAACAAAGGAAGAAGACGGCGATTCTTGGAAATTCCTTGTGAATGATTGGTACTTGGCAAGTTGCAACAGGGATATCGCATTCGTAAGAAAACGATATCTATTTAGATAAACACCGTGGGTCGGTTCACGGGTGTAGCTTTCTTATCTTGTATAGCTTTCGTCTGAAAATCATACTAACACACACACACCCATACACAACGGGTATTAAGTTCTTCGAGGAACGTAGCAAAAGGGAGACGAAAGAACGTCATCATCTCAAGTTCGAAACTTGTCGTAACAAGTTGAAGTAGGTTGGAACTAGCCAGGTACGAGGAAACACCGTTGTGTCAACAGGCAATTGAATGTAAATAACGTGCGAAAAACGGCATCATTGCCTCATATTGCTCAACCTTCTTTCTTTTCTCCAGTAATTGTTATCTGTACCGAACCGGAGCGGAAAGTAGAAGCAGGACGATCGATTGCAATTTAGTACTCGTTGTGTCATCTCAAGAACGGAAGCAATTCGGAAGTCAAGGCTTGTTTGCGCTGAATAAGTACGAAATTTGTATTGCGCCTCCTCGCGTTAGGCGTAACCTCCGTAGGCTGGCTCGGTAGGCTGGCGGCGTAGCTCCCCTGTCTCGTCTTTTGTATGGGCAACATCGTTGTACGGAGTCGGCTGCTGGAGAATATGAATAATTACGAGCACGAAGAGGTTGGTGACGGTGATTTCGAACTTCTACGCCACTCTGTGCGGTTATTTAACGATATCCAGTTAAATGACGACGAGGACAGTACGCATGGATCCGGAAGCGAGTTTGCTTCGATTTTGCGCCATCTCATTCGTAGGTGAGTTTGTGGCTGGCTGTGGCGCGAACCAGTCGGACGAAATTATCCATCCTTTTGCGAGGTCGGTGTAGTTATGAGATTGTGTCCCATTTCAGCGGTGAAATAATGGTACTCAACTACGAAAGCTACATGTCCCATCCACTGCCAACCATCAAGAAGAAGCCAAGCCTGGATAAGCTCAAGGTATGGAGGTTCGAATGTGACTTGTAACCGTGTCTAAATACTGTTTGCTTTCTTTTCATGCATTATCCCACAGAATAACGACATCTATCATTCGACAAAGAGTGCATCCGGAGTGCTACAGGATGCTGTGGAAGGTGCCGCAACGACGGAAACTGGCCCAATTTCCTTGATGAGTATGGTTACTCAGCGGCAATACGGTTTGGGCAAGCGAAAGGGTCCGTTCGAGTCGAGCGAAATGTGCCGCATCTCGAACCACTTTCGTCCGAACACGTTCACTGAGACGGTTAGCGCCTGCGATACGAAGGTGTTCTGCGGCAAGTTTACCAGCAATGGGGACCGGTTCGTGACGGCGAGCCAGGACACGTGGGTGCGCGTGTACGACTCGTCCCGCAGCCAGTACAAGCTGTTGAGTCTACTGGATACGAAGCACGTGTCTTGGTCAATCCTGGACATGGACTTTAGCCCGGATGGAAAGTCGTTCGTGTACAGTACCTGGGCTGACGCATGTGAGTACCGCAAATTTCTACGACTTTCATGTCTTTCTAATGTCGGGTTGCATTTTTCTGGCTGTCTCCAGTGTTCATCTCTAGCATGGACCGTGAAGTGTCGGACAGTATACATGCACTCTATCTCAGCCCGAACAACCAAAAACTGGGAGTGTTCACCGTGTGTTATTCGGGATGCGGCAAGTACATCTTGTGCGGTGCTAACGATGGCGCACTGTACGCGTACGATCTGGAGGCAAACCGACGCTCGTTCATGGTGCCGGTGGCACGTGTGGATAGAGACGTCAATACGGTCGGCTATGTGGAGGAGATGTCGAACATATTTTACAGCGGAAGTGATGATGGTGTGATTAAGGTAAGGAGAAGAACATTTTAATGTATAGATCCAAGCATGCGGCGGCAAATTTGTTGCGAAACCGTGGAAACTGTGATTTTTTCGGTTAGTCTTAGAAACCGTGGAAATGAGTTAGACAAACACTATAGTTGACTGTGTCTGATATTTCTCCCCTTTGCTCACTTTTCACTTAGATATGGGATCGACGCTGCATTGACGATTCTAGCCCAATACCCGTTGGCACATTGATCGGACATTTTGACGGCGTGACGTACATCGATTCGAGGAACGATGGTCGCTACATCATTTCCAACTCGAAAGATCAGAGCATTAAGCTGTGGGATCTGCGCGCTATGACGTCATCCAATGCTCGACCGGGAACCGTGCGCAACAACTGGGACTACCGATGGGATGATGTGCCGAAGCACTGTAAGCTACTGCCCGGCGAATCTCTACTTTCTATTGCTGATGTTTTGTTGTATTTTATCGCTGTTTCTAGTCTTCAACGTCAAGCGATCGTTGAAAGGAGACACCAGCATCATGACCTATCGTGGTCACAAGGTACAGAAGAGTTTAATTCGAGCGAAGTTTTCACCCGCCAGTACCACCGGACAACGGTACATCTATACCGGTTGCGGCACGGGTCGTTTGATAAGTAAGAAGACTGCTTTTTTTTTACCAGAATTGGTCGAAGCATTTACTACTTGATACGTTCCATTTTTAGTTTACGACGTGCTAACCGGTAACATTGAAGAAGCAATAGAAGGACATCACGATATTGTACGCGATGTGGCCTGGCATCCACATAGAACGGAAATCATCACATGCTCGGTAAGGACTGCATATGGTGGGAAGCTCTTATCAACTGGATTGAATGAAAACGTTTTTCTTTGCAGTGGGATTGCACAGTACATCGGCATACGTACTGTAGTCCGACCGAGAAGCAGGAGCAACGGGACCGATTGTTGGATTTGAAAACACGCCGCGTGTCCTACACGAACCGTTCCGATGAAGAGGTTTCAGATGATGAGAGTGATGTATCGGAACGGCCACCGGTACGCAGATCGCGCCGTTTGGCTGAACGCAATAGCCTTAACAGTGGCAGCAGTGGAAGTAGCAACAGCAGCAGCAGCAGTAACAGCAGCACCAGTAGCAACGGTAGCATGGCCAGTAACGGCAGCCTAACTAGTAACGGCAGCTTGGCTAGTAACAACAGCATCCGCAGTGGTCGTAGCTCTAGCGCGGGGCGGGTCAGTCGAAACAGGAACGCTTCCACATCAACACCGCGGCATCCAATGACCGCTTTCCGGTCACTGCACCGACGGAATCATCGCGGAACACCGTAAAGGCGATATGCAAGACCCATGGGAGAGAAACACATCACTCTGTTGATCATTGGTCTTTAAGCAGCGGCATCCAAGTGCAGCGTCGAGGTTCATTGTATTTGCACCACAGGTAGGTTTATGAAGAGAAGTCGATTAATTAAAATTTGATGTATTTTTTTTACTACTACTAGAAGGTTAGTTCTTTACTTCTTCTTCTTCTTCTTGGCCTTAGCAGAGTCACCAAGTTCTTTACTCTTCAGGTTAAAAACCACCCCAATATGCAGTTTTTTAGTTCAGGGAAATTGTGTAGCAAATTCTAATTTTCGCCTTCGCGTTCTCTTCCTCAATGATATTTTTTATTGAATTATCTTTTCTTTTAAGTTTTCTAACTTTTCAGACGGATTTAGAGAGATATAGAAAATCAGAAATTTGAAGTGAAAGCAAAGCGTTATAGAAGACGGTTTCTGCTTGTTGAAGAGTATAAATGTTCTTCCCCCCTTGCCCGTGATTCATATGTTTCTACTGCTTTTCTTAATTTAATCTTTTCTTGTATTTGTTAAATTCTTTCCCACGTATAAAACGAACCTAGTTTAGCGTGAAGCTTGCAAAACATCGGTTGCTATAGGATTTTTTGTAGTACCGTTTTATTATCAAGGTGAAAGATAGGAATGGAGTATGTACACGGGACAGCCTACGGGACACATATTAACAACCATTCTATTGTACATTTTATCTAATGTTATTGTATTCGATGGACTGATTTTGTATTCTAAGAAAAGGGTGCGTGTACACATCCAACATCAGAAGTGAAAAAAGAAAAACAAAGTCGTCACACATACACACAATCCTAAAATGAGGGAAATATTTCAGTAAAATCGAATAAAGTTAAAATATTGGAAAATAAGGAGACAGTGGGTAGCTGTATTATTGTTGTTTATTTTTTATTCGCCTGCCTGCCTACCCAACCATTTTCTCTCACTCCTCGTATTCCACTATTCCACTATCTCACATCCGTCGCATTCCACTATTTCCATCGACTCGATTCAATATAGATGCAGATTATTCTTAGTAGGCGGAGTCGTCTATTTGGGGGTCGAGTGTGTTTCTGGGGGTAGGGCTGTTATGGCATAATGTTGTGTATCCTAAGTAGAGCTTTTTGGGCAATTTAAAGGCGCGCCTTTCATAACACTTTTACGAGCATCCGTACAAAAACGTAAACGAACAAGTAATTACTTAGTTGACAAACGCATACATAAACACCATTCCATGCTGACACCACGTAGTGCGGTTTACATCTTAAAGCTATTTATTTTTTTCTTATTCATCTGGGTTCTTTCCATTCTAAATGGAACTTGAAACCACAATCTCAACTCAAGGACAAAAACACAAGGAAGAGACGAATAAATCAGCAGTAAAAATGCAATTCAAACAATAATGACTATTGGGTGTTATGGAGTTGTTTTGTACATCTGCTTGCTTAAAACAGTTATAAGAAGGTGTATAGCTGCACACTGCCGGCAAAAGGAAATTGGACACCTTTCCGCTCCCATTTGGTTTCTCAATACCATGTGCGCCTACCGTGCTCCAGTTCCGTTACCGAATGGCTACTAGCGAGTGTATGTATAATGTATAAAATATGCTCATGTGTAAAGATCACAATCAAATTTAATCGCTGCGCCTTGTCTGTTTATCAGCGATCTTCCCAATATTTTATTTCATGTAAAAACTGTTACTTGCTACTACTATTGATGATGATAATGATATCATGATAAGATGGTTGCAAACGGTTACGCTCCTTGAATACTTTGCTCTGCGCGTTTCTTGCTTCCTGGGAAAAATTCTACCATTTTTCTTTCTTCTTCTTTCCCTTTACTCTGCTGCGATCCAGCCGCAGGCATTAGAAAACGATCCTGCATTATGTCGCTCTCATTTTTCCGAACCATTCCCTACTTCCTTAATAAATCACATTCTCTAAAGCTCAAGCATGCTCGCGCGCTTACACACCAACATTACCACATTCACACATCCGTTTTGTACACTAACACGCGCACACGACAATATGGAAAAGAAGAGCATGTGTACGATGAAGCAAAGAATCCACCAAATAGATTTGGACAAATCGATCCTTTGCTTAAATGATTGAAAGAAGAAAGGCCTAAGCATCGCTCTCAATGGACCGAACTACAGAAACATAATCGTTTTTGTGCGAATGCGTAAGGAAAAAATAAGCAATTTTGAAGCAATGAGCAATGACTGTTCTCATACACTCTTAACCGTTGTAATCTGTTGCATCGTACTCAATCGTTGCTCTTTTTCCTGTTCTAAGTGTGCATTTCCTGTTCTAAGTGTCCAGCTTTAAGATTTTCTGTATGAAAAATTACCTTTCTCTATTGTTCAGTACAATACACACCTAGTACAAAAGCTTATGTGTTACATGCACACCGTACACACAATGTAGTGCTAAATATAGTGCCCGTGAGCATTATTAGTACACATTTCGTGTTCATCCGCCTACTTTGCCGGCTAATGTTTACCTATATTGATTGCTTGCTATGCTTCGTTTTACAAGTCGCAAGTCTTTAAACACACATTCATGCATACTGCGTTTTCCTTTTTAAAGTAGCCGTTTATGGTAGCTATAGATGATGCTTCGTTATTCCATAAAATGTGGTGCATCGCTTTGCGTTTAAGTAATCAAACTACTAACACACTGGGGCTCATTGTGGGTTGTTGGGTGACGTTGCTGTTCGCATGGTTCATGTACAAATGATCGCACGATACGCTGCCGAATGCTCTCGTAATTCTAGCATCTGTTATCCGTTTTGACAATTGTCTCTCACACCATACTTATGCTTTGAACACATGTGATACCCGGGAAGGGTGTGTGTGTGTGTTAATGGATGTAATAAAAGAAGAACCGACCTCTATGTTTTTGGTATTGCGCCAACGGTGCTACTCTTTTACTATTTGGTGTGATATTCTGAGCTGGTAATAGATGATTGGCGATTTTTATGACACTGCGCGTGAATCGTTTTTTAAGTAATGCTTATAAAAAGGCAATTAGTATCGAACAGCACGCAGTAATGCCCATTCGATACGAGGCTCGATGAGCATTTTCTTGCAAAGTGTCCCTTCTCTCTTCCTCTAGCAAACCATTTTACTATGTCGTGTACTACAACAACAACGAACACGGCACAAACATGATGTATCAGGTGCACTGCACCGTAATTAATAGCATTCAAAGTGATGCAGAATTTTCAGTCCAGTCCTTTAGACAGCCTTAGTGTCTCTTAGCTGCTCCTCGCAACAATTCGTTAAGGTTTTTGATTCGTGCTTCTTTTCTCATTGTTTTCGTCCCCCACAATGCGTAAAGAACAATGCACGAAACTCTCCACCATCTATCCTAACCAAGTGACGAATATGTACGCTCGTACGTACGTACGTACGTGGGTGTGTATGTATGTATGCTACGGTTACAAGTATAAATATCAGTCGTCTCTACTCCTACAGAGCACTTTTCTGGCTAAGCCAATCGCCTGATCTCAGAGAATCTCGCAACAGCGGCAGTATCTCGGACGCGGACCATTTATTGTTGGTGGAGGTGTAACCGGTGCAAAGTAAGCGTGTACCTTTATATTGGGAAGGTGATTCTGGAAGCAACAAGAAAAAGGCAGAGGTCCATTAACGTCTGTATGATATTGCGTCTATGTAGCAGCAGCTCACCCTTAAACGACGGATAGCATTACGCGAAATAAGTTGGCAGTCGTACAGCTCTATCCGTTGCAGATTGTGACAGGATATTAGATGCTCTAGTGTTGCGTCAGTGATCAGTGGACAGTTGTCTAGCTCGAGGACGGAGAGGCTTTCGGCTGCACAACCACCACCAGCCAGCTGCCGGATACCTTCGTCCGTTATTAGCTCACAGTGAGATAAAGTCTGTAAAATAATTTTAAAATACTAATTTGAAGCCTATTTTAAAGGAAATCTGCAAACTTTTGATGTATTACCAGCTTTTCCAGACTTGGACAACCCAATGCTAGGTTCTGCAGGGTTGCATCGGTAATGAGACTACACTCTTCGAGGTCCATCCGCTCCAGATATTTACAGTTCTGTAAAAAGTGTCAGGTATGTGTACTGAATTTTCATCCACAGCGACCACACTTCGAGAATCTTACCTTTGCCAGTGCGATGAAGCCACTATCAGTAAATTGTGCGCATCCGGCAACTTCGAGCGTGTTGAGATACTGATTATTCATCGCTAGGGCAGTGAGGGACTGATCGGTAAGCTCGGTACACTTAGACACGCACAACTGCTTCAAATTGCAGCATTTTTCCGCGATCTTTGATATCGATGCATCTGTTATACTCTGTAAAATGCGCAAAATAAAACAAGTCATGCATGGTTTAGGGCATGCTCGCTCGCAATGAGGTGTATTACTCACATCACAACTATGTAGATTTAAAACCTCTATCCCCGGACAGTATATTGCAAGTGTGATAACGGCCCTATCGTTCACCTGCTTACATCCTGCAACGGAACAACAGTGGGACGGTATGTGAGAGAATGACCAAATGATGAACAACACATGCACTTGTGCAGCATGCATTCTAATGAGGCCACATTATCACATACGTGGTTGTGGCTTGCACAAATAGTCACCACTGTTGACGAACGAGCGCACAGCTTGTTTGTGGAATTAGGCTTGTGCTAAGAAGAGCAAATTTTATCTACCCATTATCAAACATACTGCCGCCCCTTCTTGTTGTTGCAGTGTTGTTGAGTGTGTCTTACCTTTACTGCTAAACTTTTTTATCTTATTGCATCCCCTGGCGAGCGCTTCTACGCCATTTTCGGTGATTAGATTGCACCAGGATACATTAATTTCAGACAGATTCTGAAACGAAAAAGGATGATATATTTTCGAATTTCTCAATCGTCAAGCATCGGCTCTACTTACCGGACACCCGTCGGAGAGTGCCTTAAGGCTACTGTCAGATATCTGCGAGCACGATTCCAAATTGATAGCGGTCAGCTTGGCGCAGTTCTTGCTGAGCTGCTGTATGGCAACGTCACTGATCTTCTTGCACTCCGATAGATCGAGGTGCTCGATGTTATGGCAGTGGTTGGCGAGCGTACGGATCGAGTGACTGCCGACAGACTGGCAGCCGCGCAATCGTAGATACTTGAGGAAGCCACCACATCGCTGGGAGATATTCTCAATAACTGGACCCTGAGAAGTAGATTAGAAAAGTACCCAAAAGGACTTATCGTCGTGATCCCAACAGCGTAACACTTTATATTTACTTCAATATCACGCTGAAAATCAAATAGATCTATCTTTTGCCAGTTTGAGCCGTCCAAAGCAAGAATATTCCAATAGCGGGAAACCTTGAAGGGATGACATTGTTACAAAAAAAAGTGTTGTTGGTGCATATCGTGTAGGGAAGAGTGGTCGAATACCTACCTGTCCACAACGGCACAGCGAAGTCACATCAAGGTATGATAAAATGCGAAGTAAAATTTCCTTTGGTAGCTTTCGTGAGATCTCATCGTCCGGTATTATGCATGATTTCTGCGACAGGGACATCGAAACGGGAAATGAAAGAATGAATTATTTGAATAAAACCGTAGCAAGCAAATTGTACAAGAAGCATATGTTTCATGTAAATGTCGCGATTTTAAGAAAATGAAAATGTTTGTTCTTCTTCAGCTAGGTGCTTTTGACTCGACAAATCCAGTCATCGATAAATTCAAATGACACTCCCCACCGTTGGTTTACAATTTCCCCTTACTGTCGCCTGCTCGCCATTCGTTTGCTTTTCATAGCAATGTAAATGCAAAATACCCATTCCAACGCATTCCACAGACCCCAAGCCGCAACACAAGGAGGTGGCGTCAGAGCCAGAGAAAAAATACGATTCGAAACCCAACCCTCTCTAACCTTCGCCCCTTAAAGCAGGTCAAGTAATGGAGCGTTGCCGGAGGTCAAGGTTTAAAGGAACGATGCTTGGGGGGCGAGGGGGTAGGACAGACGAACCGATATAGCGCACGGACGGCGAAACCACTACTATCACACAGAACGAGGTAGCTAAAAAAGATTCCCGAAGTTGGGGTGTAAAATTTCGGCACCATCCGTTGAGTACGTGTTGGCCCAGGTCAGCCCCGCTGGGCATCGTTCGGGACGGATATTGAGGTTAGCTATCCGCACGAGGAACGACAAAGAGAGAACTTAAACTAATGACACCAATTGTCTACTATGCAAAGGATTCTTCTATTGCTACAGAGCTTCTATAGGAATTTGGGACGTAAAGGATCTCTAGAGACATCATTTTTTAACACTAAAGTAACAGGAAGGCGGCCGAAATTTGAAGTCCTATTGCAAACCTGCTGCTGCATACGTCGACTGTACACTTCGTAGCTACGTTGACTTTGATACTGCTCCTGGTACTGATGATATTGGGATGTCTGCTGTTGCTGTTGCTGCTGGTAGTACTGTAGCTGCTGTTGCTGCTGCGTCCCCCGAGATCCGTTTCCATGGTGATGATGATGGTGGTGATGATGATAGTGATGATGATGGTTATGGTGCGAATAATGGCTGGGATGGTAACGATTCATCGGAGAACACACGCGGATCACTTTGATTCAAAAGCGATGAGATCGATCGAACACAGTGGTGACAAAGAAGGCACGCACAGCTAGCTTTCCAAGAACTTTTTCCCTGGACGTGGGAAAACACTTGGTAGTGTTGAGTATGGTAAGTTTTCTCTGCCCTGAGTCCGTCGTTTTTTATTTCCTGCAATTTTTTTTTCAAATTAAACACCAATTAGCACCACAAATCGCCGATGTTCCACACGCGGGCAGCACGAGGAAAGCACTAAAGTAATCCGGAACCAAACTGCCAACCAAGCGCCAACTCCTTCGTCGCTTTGTGCAAGGATACTGCTTGCTATGGTAACGATCCTCTTTGTCTCGTATGTCTGCGAGAAGGAGGAACAGAAAAAGCAAGAACAGTGTCGAAGGAAGGATTGCTTTCCGCGCAGCTGGTCGCTCTAGATGTGGCCTGTACCGCCGAGACAACTCAACTAGTTTAATAATGCAATCCCGCGCGCCCTGCCAGTTCGTTAGAAGCGATTCGTGCACCGTGTGTTGAGTAAACACCCAAGACCTAGGACCCGCAGACCGAGCGACCACTAAGAAGAAACGAGAGCAGCCCTACGCATCCGCAAACCCACGAACGACGTGGCAGAGAAACCCAATCCATCGGTGTACCCCCACTTGCAGCGGGGATTCCATTTCACATCCTTTGCTGGATGAGCGATGCCGGCGAGGAACGGGAAAGGAAAAGGACCATGCAGGACGACATTGGAGTGGGACGAATGCACACGTTGTACACACAAAGAGATCCGAACACCGCCGATCCAGTGCAGCCGAAGGTGCTGCTACTTCTGCACTGGTTAAAACTGCCAGGGAAGAAGGACGAAGTCTTGCCCTGGCGTGCAACGGTGCTGCAACAACTAGAGGGTATGCCACGTCAGATGCTGATCTGGCGAAAACGGACACGAAAACCACCGAAGATGAACCGAAGCTAGATTTAGGACAGTGGCGTGGCGTGGCGTGGCGCGGCGGCTGTCCCCTTAACGTCTGAGGGAATGGAGTCCGACTGAGGTATTAAACTTTATCTGGAGTACAACCGCCACCATCATCACCATCATCGCCATGATACGCAGCCAGACATCTTGCTGCAAACAAAAACATCGGAACAGCAAAGCACGACGCACGCAAAACGATGAAAATGGGTGTTCCAGACGACAGACACACAGATCTGCTGCTGCTACATTCTCATTGGTTCTTTTTTCGTCCCTCTCATTTGGAGGTAACGATGGTCTGGGTTGACAACGCCCGTGGAACTCTTTTCCGTCCATTTCTACTTCCGGAGCGACGACGGAGCGCTAAAGCAACAGTCATTAGTAGCGAAAGGTCTCCTGCTTGCTTTCTGATAACTTTAAGCTGCTTATATTAGTGGCGTGCTTTAAAATAGGACGCCCTTACAGATCTATCTTTTAATAAAATAATTTAATATTATGTCTGGCGGTTCGATGGTTTAATGGAAGGTGCAACTAACCTGTTGTAGTAAGTGCCAAAATCATTTAAAAATATTATTCTACATCCAATCCTATCGACACTACTTTATTTGGAGCACGTTTTGGTTGGCTTTAGGATCTGATGACTCTTGACTTGACCTACATTCATGCCACTTTCCAGGCGGGCGAGTCATTGACGGTGTTATCTGCACAGCCCCTCCCCATGCCGGTGTTCCGAGTGCATCAGGAAAGATTTTGTTTACTTTACGAAACTGCGCACTAGCCAGACAACCATTCAGTCAGGAGGTCGGTGCCCATCTCTCTCGACAAGTCGAACAGTACATGAAATGAGCTCCAGTTGCAGTATCCGCAGGGATGTAAATATTCGTCCATTTTGAAATCCGTTCCGATAACCTCGATGACAGGTTAGAGTGAGGGATGGATTCAAATGAATCCTTCCCAACTGCAATGCACACAGGCAGACACCTTATATCGACATTTTAATGCTCATCTTACTTTCTCCTTCGGCGAGACACCTTTTCATAACAGACAATAGCATTTGGGACAGGGAATGGTTAAGAGCAACGTGTTTACAAATGCGCTTCGTTATATATTTTTTTTACCAACGCAAAAGATTGGCCTACATTCCACCGGGGTATATGATAGTACGAAAAACAGAGTCTCGTCGTTGTGTTGCCTTCGTAACACAATTAAAAAGTCAACACATATAAACTAGGCCTTGCTACTAATCAGAAGGGCTTATTTCTAGATAATGCTTTAATAAGCAGCTTAATAATATTAAAGCATATTAGCATGCATCACAGAAATTGGATCATAACCGCTAGATTCTAATGATAGCAATAGAAATACGAATCAACAAGTATTTTACTTGTTCATACGTGCTTCCATAGAAGCATGGACATCTATCGTACAGCTTTCCAATTCGTCTCGATCCCGCTTACATTTGAAATGGTAGTAAATTGCTACATTACGAGCAACCCCGGAAATGAACAGATACGTCCACGGTTATGCATCCGAAGGTGAACTGCCGGATAAAATCATTTTCTCTTTCTCAGCACACAATGGACGCAATGTATTGAGCAAAAATGTAAGGTCACACACTTCTTAGAATGGATTCGTTCAAATATTAGCACCTTTCTAGCAGTCCTACAATGAAACATATGCAAGACAGTCAATCAAGATCAAATCTTACCTCGAATCGGTTGCGAACCAGCTGACTTTGGTTCAGTTTGTCGTTTGGCTCCTTGCTGGAGCTTTTCTCCCGTTCCCCGTTGCGTGCCGTCATCGTTTGGCCAGCGAATGCTGCTGCTTCCGTCGTCGTTGAAACCACTTCCGGCGGGGAGCTTTTGTGGGAATTTCGTGACAGTCACTGGTCGTGGTTATTGTAGCAAGTTTGCCTCTTCAATAGACGAATTCGGCTGGCGGAGAAATTTCGGCGCACGCTTAGCAACCGCAGTACGACGTATGAGCCCTATTCTCGGCTGAGTTTTCCGGATGCAAGTGTGTATGTGCCACAGGCAACGAAACGCTACTTCGTTCTTGCTGTTGTTTCTCCAGTGCAAGAAGGGAACTACGCACTAAAAGACGGTCTCGCCTTAACCAACAAAGAAGCAACAAACACGTAGTAACACCCAGCCAGCGACGGAGAGAAAGAGAGATAGATAGAGAGAGAGCACCGACACAAACACATACGCGCAACCCACTCGTTCGGAGCTGCCGGGTTCAAGGGAGCCTGAGGCCGCGAGCAATGGAGATTCAATCCCTTAAATGCTTTAAAGACAAACTGAACGTTCCAAAGACGGCGACGACGACGGTCGGGACAACTACTGGATTTAATTCACGCTTCCTAGGGCACAGGGCAGGAAGGAAAGGGGATGTGATAGTAAGTGTGTGTGTAGAACGCGCTCCAATATAATTGAGAACGCACTGTGGGAGCTATTCCAGGTGGTAGGAGGGTTTGCCGGAAGGGATGGATCTACACATCGGGTGGTATCGACAGTGTGGTTCGGGAGCACTTTCTTTGTTTGGTTGATGCACGCGCGCCGCACGCACACGTATGTACACACACACCCCTTCACACGCGTACACCTTCACTTGCACACTCCTGATTGATTTTTCAAATCAAAGGTTTTCGTCACTCTTGTCATTTATGCGCTACACCACCACAAAACAGTCCAAGCCACATTTTAGCAGCGAGAGGCATTACCGAACAAACTGAAAACAAAAGAATGAACACATTAATTAGATGACCTAACGCTAAAACTTTTATCAACGTAACACAACTAGCAGAAATATTTATCAGACACCCTGCAGAACGGATTGATCTGTTTCCTGTTTTGTGTCAAACGACGTCAGCCGCCATCCCCTGGCATACATTATTCCCACCGAAGAAAGGATAATGGGAAAGCCCCAAGATTGAAACAACAGCACACTTCCACGGGCCGGCCCACTTGGTCGATGGTTGCTAGATTCTGATCCGAGACAGACGACCAGCAGTGGGCCTGGCCCGTCGGTCGTCTGCTTTGCGATTAGCAGCGAAACAAAGGTAGCAAAAAAGGGCAACACAGTATACACATACAACACCGAGCGAGCATCACTAAAGCAAACCCCACTACTCCACACATATTGGCACAAGCGGTCAACAGTGGATGGAGAAATATGTGTATGCTATTTGTTGCTTCTTGACTACCTGTCACCAACCCTTAAGTTCAACCAATCCCCCTCGCCAGCAAATCATCCACTTTCGTGCGTAGTAATTGAAGCATTTTTGATTTAATATGGCGAAGACTTCTTTTCATTGTCTTGTTTTTTTTGTGTTTTTTTTTACTTTTGCGTTATATAGTACTAGTGTTGTGATAAGGAATACATTCTCTATTCTCTCTCAGTAACACAAAGAAACTTTTCTTGGCACTGTATACTGTGATGTTGGATCTTCTTCACATTCCAGCACACAAGATGGTCAATTTACAGCAATCCAAGTACGCATTTCAGGAGACGACAACTGGCTACTAGTTGATACGAAACACATCCCCATTTGTTGTTCTTGCCTAATGCCTGGTACCTGTATTATTATGATCAATCAGCTGTTCGGGCAGTGCCATTTGACACCCAGAACAACGTTTCCCATTGGTTGATTATGGTGGGCAGCTCTTTCAGCCCTCCCTTCACATAGCGGAGCTCTCTTCTATTTACTTTAACCTTTGACAGCAAGTGCCTTGCGCCGTTCGCCGTGTGGTGGCATGCTGCGATGATTGATGGCGATTTGTTTTGTGTGTACCGAACACCGACATTTAAAAACGAATGAACCACAAAGGAGTGGGGAGAGTGTGTTACTTGGTACGGTTATTGATTTTCACCTCAGCTTTTAAGCCACAAGCCCCCTTGCCACACCAAGTTACACTAATTGGATGAAAACTATTTGCACTGTACGCTTTAGAAGTCCTTCCGCTCCGTTGCATTCACACACACTCTCCCTCTCGCTCATATCCTTTCGGTACAAAACAAACGGACACAAACATACGCACGCACACGGAATCCCAGATTTTGGACTTCCGATGCAAGCAACTCCTCGCGATCGCACAATATAATTTCACACAATTTATGTAATCACATCAGATCGACTGGCCACAGCACGCACCGCACGGACGAACATTCTTCATGCAGTGAGTGGTAAGACAATGCCGTAGGAGGATGAGAGCAGATAGGGCATTAACATTTTGCCTCTTTAACTGCTACGCAATGCCACCAGCACTACACTGTGTCGAGGGAGGACAATTAGAGCGATGTGAGCAAGCCCTTTCGTTAGAACGGAAATAAATTGCGTCGGATGCAAAACGAGTTGGCCAACAACATCTTACGCCTTGGTGTGTTTCAAAGATTTCCACACGGTAACAACAGAGCTATCCTGCTGTTTTTCGCAAACAAATTTTCTCCTGCTGGGTGACAATTCCACCAATTGGAAAATTCGTCTTTTTTTCTTCGAAACTTCTGCACTGACAGACCTTGCTTTTGTGATCAAGACAAGACAAGGTGTGTACAGTAAGGATGTACGTAGATAATTGCAAAACAAAACAAGAATTGGAAGGAAAACTAAACTTCTGCGTCGTTTGGTCAACCATTTAAAATATTAAGCATCAAGATGTATCGCTTTTTGAGATAATACCATTCAATATAAAGATAAAACAAAATACATCTCCATTGCGGTATGTGCACCTTGATCGGTGAAAGTCAGTTGACAAGCGTTACGAAACGTTACGGCTAGGAGGACAGCGAACGCCAACTGTCAAAAGCTGTCCAGTATTCGTCGCCTGCGATATTCATTCCGCGAGTGTTGCTGGAATTTATCAAAATTCTAGATTCGTTGCGCTTTGCATTCCTTGTTATTCGTGTTTAATTGCTTCGACACATCCCAACCAACACAATGGTAAGCTATCAACAAAGATCTAGGCTGACCGCAAGTCGAAATTCACCATTTACAGCACCGATGTTTTGTTTTCTTTTCTTTGTTAACGCTTGCCTCTGTTTCGTTCCGCAGACTAATCTACCCGAGGATCAATTGGCTGGTAAGTGAAATATTCTATAGTTCTCGGGCGGCCTGTTCAGTTGGAAATGAAGCATTAAGTATAATCATCGTAGTTTGAGGGATATTTCTATCTGAACTTTGTGAAAATCTCTACTTCCTGTTCGAGCTGTTGGAATTCCACAGCAGTGACGTCATGGTCGCGCGGGGCCATTGTAGAGGGTACGCTCTGATTTGTCATCATGTAGGCGAGTCTTTCTCGGTCCATCGCTCCCCCCCGAGGGGTACAGGGAAGCGGCAGGAAGTGAAACCATCGCAGACCGATGACAAATCGCGATTTTTCAAATCCGTGTCTGAATGCTGTTGTGCATCTGTCCCACGCGTGAAAACGTTATGATGCGGGTATGTTTGTTTAACATTGCCGGCCCCTCAAGGAAGACAGGTTTATGGTTGGCAAAACATAGAACACAGAGTAACGACACTGAACATTTCAAGCTCATTTTTAAGGGAATTTATGGTTCGATTATTGATAAGGTTTCCATCGTCAGGCAGCAGCTGCGGTGTCGTTACGATCGCTAACAGACAGCAAAATTAAATGCTCTTTTCATTAGGAAGTTGTTTCATGGTTGGAAGAAATGTTCGTGTCTGCATCATCAAATGTTTCGGTTGGGTGCAAAGTTGCACAAATTGTTCAATGATTTTACCTGCATTGACTGATAGCTTATCAAACAGATGCAGAAAAGATTACACCAACCTATGTACTGATTATATTTCCAGATAGTAGCATATTGATTGAATTTTTGCTAACCTGTAGCGAACTGCATTCTGTTTTCTGATTCAACGACTTTGCACAGCTCTGTAAGTATTCAGGTCGTGGTAGTATTAATTTCATTTAATGTCAGAGCTATCGTACTAGAACGAAAAATGTGTTTCATGGAGGAACCAAGCTGCTTCACGCCATACGCTTTCATGAGTAACATTATCAGGTTGTTATTGGGTAACTCCGATACGATCGATGATTCAACAGGTACGATAGATAGCGGGCAACTGTGGGATCCATGCCATCTGGCATTAAACTTCAATGAGGTTTCTTTTCCCGGTGAAAAATTTTGTCCAACGACTGACTCTCCCTGACCGAACCGTCGTCAATCAGGCTTCCATGAGAAGCGATAAGCTAAATATCGTGTGTGCTGCCATATTTATATCCCCAAATTACAGTAACTAAAGCTCACAACAAAGGGAGGAAAGATTGAGACAGAGCCCTCACGCATACTACGCCGAAGGCAGTTTGGCCGCACCGTACACAATTGCTGACTAAAGTTTGCGGTTCTCGGTTCCGTAGGCTCCAATGTAAAATTTTACTGAAAGCTGAAACGAGGTCACGTCATTTGCGATGTGCGTTCCTAAAAAGGAAAACAAGTCACAGTCGCGGTGGTGGCGTCGGTGGTGGAGGTTGTGCAGTGGTGACCTCGCAAAAATGGAACCTAGCACAACAGTCTATGCTAGTCGGTCAGGCCGTGTGACGCGTAAACTTGTTATTTATATCCCCACCCATATCAGCAATTGGAGGGGACGTGATGGCCCTTGAGTCACAATGGAAGCCTCCGCTTTATTGTTGTCCTCTATAAAGCGCCAGATACCTGTGGTCTAGGTTAAAGAACATCCCATAACGGGCTTTCATTGATGTTTTTGATTTCGACGCAATGTATGTCTACTGTAGACGCAATGTATGTGGCCTTTCGTATATGTTTCGTCCGCGCATTTGGAAATCACGATATTTTTGGACTTTTACAGAAGGTAAGCAATCAATAAGCAATTTATAATGGAAGGAGATTACAGACCCTACCATTAGCGGCTTAAGGACCATCAGTTTTCATGCAGCAATTTGTCAGCAATAGGGATATAGGTCCACATATGGGCGAGAATGAATGATTAATTTAAAAATGATGGCGCTCATAAAATGTAGGCGGTTGGCACAATAACAGCAAAGAATTTGAATTGTAAGAAAAGTAAGTAAGTAAGTATGTATGTAGTAAGTAAGTGTAAGAAAAGCTTATATTTAATGCCAATGCCTCAAGTGAACAAAAAAAACCTCAGACTCAGGGATTTAGTATGTGTGAACCAAAGGTTTTGTCCACATTAAGATCAACGTGGTGATCGTTGCGCGCTGGAACGCCAGGAGAGGGGAGATCGCTGCCGAACATAAAAGATTATTCAATTTTCTTCCATAAATGGTATGCTGCGCTGTGTGTTGGTACCGCGCTGGTGTGATGTACGTTTGGTGCTACGATTGCCTTCGTTTGGTCAGCCCTCGGAGGACCCCATCGTCACCCAAACTGGGAAACCCTGGAACCTTCCTGCGTGCGGCACACCCTTTTCTCACTCTTTGCGGGCTTGCTCGCGCGTTTAAAAAAAAGTGTAAGACACTCTCTCGCATGTTGTAAGGTATATTTCGTATACCTTTGGTAAAAACGAGTCGCTTTTTAATGTCGCAGATTTCATTTCGAATGTGTGTCACCTTTGTTTTTATGTTGGTAACAATTTGGTTTCGGTGGCTCATTTTAGGAGGGAGTCGCATCATTCGAATGTAACGTTAATTGGGGGGTGCCTTAATGAAACTCTTCTTGCATGCCCGAACAAGCGTGTCGATGTATGACTTAATTGCCGTAATTGAGCCATATTTAGAGAGATGTTTTAAGTTAACTTTACTTATGTCGTTCCTTTACACTTTACACGTCCCATTGCATCTCATTTTAATCATTATTGAGGAAATGTTGATTTGGTTGTGAAAGTCTCGACAGTTTACTTGTACGTATGCTTTACTACGTCTCAAAATATGGCTTTCAATGGTACATAAATAACACAACACCCCTTTGAACTATCCCTCATAGACTTTTCCCTTAAAGCTACAGCTTTGTTCGATGGGAACCCAGCCAGGTAGGCCAACTGTATGAGAAATTATGTGAATGAGTCAAGTTTTAGCTCAACGACAATAATAATACACGCAACGAACGGACCTAATTGATACCCCGCGGTGCGGCGTAGTGTAGAAAGTTGGGCGTATGATACTGGGCGTATGATAAGAGCTTTTAATGCAAAAAATGCCATGTACAGAGACAATGCGGTAAGATTTCTTTCCAGTGCATTCAAAAACTATACAAAAACTAACCGACATTGGCGCCCCAATAAGAAAGACCGGATCAGATTCGTGTACTATGCTCATTATGCTTTCGTTTCTCATTTGTGCCGTGTAGTGAAACTACTCCGTCCTCCAATAGCACGTCGATGCTGTGTTCGGCTTAACTGAAACATGAATCCTGCCTGTGCAATCTTTGATCTGTTTAATCGAGAAGTTTTGAATTGATTTTGTGTTGCTTTGAGCGCTCATAAACTCAAAAGATAGAAGGTAGTTCAGGGCCGCATGGTGACATCTGGCAGAAAAGGAACCCCTGAGTCTGGTCTGAGGCTTTTTCTACATAACGAAATTATCCTTCCAGATAAGTGGGGCAACACCTGACTCTTTCGTTTCGCCAAGCTGCCTCTTACATCAATTCTAAATAGTTAGGTTCTAAATATCTGCATGCGCCTGGATATGACACACTTTGCCTTTATCTTATGCGGTAACGACCCGGCACATATTACTGGGTGCGTAAATTCTCTCCAGCTTTTTGCGCCTTTTAGCTGTTGCAGTTAAAAAGGATGGGGGGAGGTATTGGGGAATGTGTGGCCTTCTCTTTTTGCTTGGGATGGTAGTTCGACGTCCAACGGCCACGAATGTATCCAGTTGCACATGCGAAAACCCTTTCCGTTGGCGGTTACCACCGTCGCACAGAGTCGCGAGGCTGTTTTTCTCTTTTTAGTCACCCCTCCGTTGCTGTATGCAGTCTTTTGCGTTTGTGTCCGTGAAACTGGGTGAGCCTTTCGAAGAGAGCCCCCATCTCCCGTGCGTGTATTCGCATAGCGAAGTTTAGCGTTACGATCTTTCGCCCGATCGCACCATGATCATCATCTCCGGGGAAGGGGGCTGGCGGCTGGGGATGGTTGGTTGACGTGAAGCAACAGCATCCCTCTCTCTACGCTTAATATGCCCGATATGGTTATGGACGCAATGTTGCTGTAAGTAGCAGCAGAAAGCGGGTGGGGAGGATCACTAAGCTCTCACGACGACGGAGACAGTGGCGGTGGTGGTGGCTGCTAGTGCAGCAGACAGACAGACACAGAGGGCCTGGTATCTTTTGCCGCTGCCAGTTGTCAACACACTATCCGATCGTCGACACGCGGCACGGTGGATTTAGTGCGATCGTGCTCACAGTGAAACTCGATCCAGCAGATCGTTGTACGAACCAGCCCTTGTCGTAGTAGCTCATCTGATTTTAATCAAGTGACAATCTGAAAAAGGGGAGCAAAAAGAGAGTGTGAGAGAGAGAGAGAGTGAAGGATGAAGGGACAAACATTTAGCTAAACGAAGAGAACACGAAGGACTCCCTCTCTCTCTATCTCTATCTTTATCTTTTTTGAGGTGCTTTAAGTAGCATTTTTCATACCCCGAGGTCATTTTGCTAGCTTCAGGTGGTTCTCTGGTGTGCTGTGTGTTGTGATAAAAGCGTATGAAAACAATAGTGAGCAACCTACCAGGTCCGCGCTAAGGTTCGGCAGTGTGACCGTAAACCGCAACAGCCGTCAAACCGTACGAAAGCGTGACCGTGAAATTGTTGTGTGTTTTAACGCGGTTCACTTTTCCATCCCGTTCCCAGCCATTATTCCTTACAGCTGTTTTTCAGACCTAGCTTTACATAGTGCGTTGTGGGGCTTGTACCGGACGTTCGGTTTTAGGTTGCGAGGAGAATCAGTTGAAGGTGCAACTGGGCCGTGTCGTTGGGAGAGAAATATCAAGTGTGGTTAAGTGAATTGAAATATTCCTACAATTATGTACATGTACGATCCTCCGAAGAAGAACAATTTCACATCTGTGGAAGGTAAGATTGGGAGTTGCAGGAGACGGCTGTGCTGAGGCAGGTCTTACTTGGACATCACAACAATTTTAGGGAATGGTTTAGAGCAAAGTAATATACTAATGCTTGTACAGCTTTGAAAACCCAATGTGCGTTAGCATAAAGAGCTAGCGACAGTTCCATGAAGTAGAATCGATTGCCTCTCTGCTGCAATTTGTACGACAAACGACGGATAAGGGAAATAGTTTGTTAATTAAACTGTCTCGCGTATTGATAATGAACCGTGGATTGGATAGCTGGTGAAGGAGCGAGGCCACAGTAGGACGTGGGGACAGTGAGCGTGGGGAAGAAGGAATTTGCCAAGTAAGGGAACTTCGATTGCAACATGTTTGTGCAACTGGCGATTGCGTTGTACTGTGAGGAGGAGAGATGCATATTGTATATTGTATAACTGTAAGAATGTCCCATATTCGTGCTCTCACGCACGGTTTGGCCATGGGCAAAGTTTTCGTTTTAGTTTTGCCAAAGCAAATGTGCATGATGACTCCGATACTGATGGTGCGCAATGTTTTAATTCTACTTCAAACAGAATTCCAGGAGGCGTTCAACCTGTTCGACAACCGTGGCGATGGTAAGATCCAGCAGCAGCAAATCGGCGAATGTTTGCGGGCGCTTGGCCAAAACCCGACCGAGTCGGACGTGAAGAAGTTTACGATGCAGCTTAAACCGGACGAGCGCGTCTCGTTCGAAGTCTTCCTGCCCATCTACCAGGCCATCTCAAAGCAGCGCACGGCGGAGACGGCCGACGACTTCATCGAGGGTTTGCGCCACTTTGATAAGGATGCCAGTGGGTTCATTTCGTCTGCCGAGCTGCGTCATCTACTGACGACGCTCGGTGAGAAGCTGGGAGATGATGAGGTACGAAACTGGAGTGCATCCTCAACGATGAAACAATTCGAAATAAAACACCATTTACTCTTTTCCAGGTGGAACAGCTCCTTCAAAACCAGGAGGACTCGCAAGGAAACGTCAACTACGAAGAGTTCGTTCGGATGGTCATGAGCGGCTAAAGAGTTGTTTTGTTGCGTGTGATGCTGATGGATGGTGATTTGTAACGTTCCACTGTTTCCACGTTTGCTGTTCCGAGTTTTCTGTAGTAACGGGAAGACTGGCCAAACACACCTTCACACGCACACAGACACACATACATACACACACATACTAATCAGAGATAGATTTATGGGCGAGTATCGTTTACTTAAGCTACTTATGTTTCCATTCCTGCAAAAATTTTGTTCGTTTTACTAAATGATAGTGTCACGAACATGGTGCACTTTAGCAGCAGATTTTGCATTTCTTTTTGCTTCTCCAACTCTTTCAACTACCATTTAAGAGGGAAGTTGCGGAAGGCAGCATTAGGAAAGATGAACAATATTTTTTGTTTTTCATTACCACAAATTCCGGGCTTTTGCGTTCCACATTTTTTTCGCTTCTTTTTACGTTGCATTTCAAAATTGCCAGGTAGTGTAGAAGAGTTGAAAAAGAAACCTAGTTTATAGGGTAAAGGCAACGGTAGGGATGGTCCAGCGTGCAGAATGAGGCCGGCACAGGCCGCGCGTGGGTAAAGGCAAAGTATTAAAGCGAAAGCTCATCCTTTCCTTTTCCGAACCAAAACACACACTACACGATAGAGCAGCCTTTCTTTTTTGTTTCGAATTTAAGTGTAGCTTGTGACGTGTGTTCTAATAATCAAGCACTAGGAACTTGTCTTTAAACCAATAAACTTTCTCCACGTTTTGGAGACATTTAACGGATCATCAGGTTGTTGCATTTTGTAAGGGTTTTTCATTAAATATTTCTTTATTTTCGTCTCACCATGTCTATATTACTGTTGGAACATTGCAACGAGTTTTACAACCGATAAAAACATAATAGTATGTGTAGCTTATAAACACCCTCAAGACAAAATAGCTTCTGGATTGTGTAGCCGTACCGAGGCGTGAGATTAAAGATATCTGTGCCCACTGCCTGTTGCTGCTGCTGCTGCAGCTCGCAACCATCCCTTGCAGATGGACCAATAATTGATTGACTGACGTTCCCGTTTCAAGTCCTCTTAGCAATCGATGCAACCGAGAGTATCCTCCGGATCGCCCCATGTTACGTCTTCTCTTGCGGAGAAGGAGTCTATCTACATGTTCTGCTCCGTTTGCCAGCAGATTCCATGCCCCGTCCTCCGTTACGAATCATCAAAATCCCACTCGAAGGAACCGTCCGCGTCCATGTGCATCTGCGAGAAGCTGTTTGTCATATTTATGTCGAAATCTACAAGGATGGAAGAAAAGGCGTTAAATGCTATCATTTCATCAGCGGAACTAGCATTGCGGAAAAGCGATAAAGAAATACGGCCTAGCCGGTACTTCCGAATAACATCAGCGGAACTAGGCTCTGGACAACCCATTTGCCTACCTTGAATCGAGTCAAAGTCAACAGTCTGTATGCAGTGTAGCGCAAACTGTTCTCTAATGTTGGTGTGAGAAACCTGCTTGAAAACCGGGTGAGATAATAAGGCGGTGGCACTGGGACGGTTCTTGGGATCACTGGAAACAAATAACCGAAACACAGAGATTAGCTTTTGCCTTCGACACAACAGCGGAGCTCATCCTTACCTTTCCGAACACTGCTCGGCAAACTTGTGCAGCGCATCGGAGAACTGACGCGAGGCGTAGATCTGTCTCATAGAAGCGGCGGCCGCTTCGTTTGACTTTGCTTCAGCCGACTGAGCTAAAACTACCTCTTCGCTCGGGATTGTGCTGGCGTCTAACAGCATCGGCAGATAGCCACCCTTCATCTTTTCCGTCAGCATGAGCGTAGTGGTAATGTTGGAGAACGGTTCCAGCCCGTTAGCCAGCTCATACACCGTTATCGCTAGACTGTATACGTCCGATTTCTCCGTGTATCCGGTCAGATTCTGGGCTAGCACTTCCGGTGCCAACCAGTTGAGCGATTTGACCGAGTGCGGAGGCAGCTCGTGCAGGTTGCGTATTCGCTTCCCCTCACCCAGGAAGCTGGTGCACACCCGGAAGCCACCCAGTACGGCACGCGTTTCATTCAGAAAGACATGACTGGCACGGATCGATCGATGGATGTAGCCCTTCCAGTGCAGGTACACCAACCCTTGCAGGATGTCGCGCAAAATGCACACCAGTATCGGTTCCGGGAAACCCGTTTCGAAGTAGTTGGTCATTGTGTCGCGACAGGAGCCGTAGCACATAAGCGGTAACACGAAGTACAGATCGAGATTGTGCACGAACGCTGTGTGGTAGCTGAGGATGTTCGGATGGTCAAACTCGCGCAGATGCTTTGCCTCGTCCATTACGTAGCTGATGTCGTTCTTCAGATCTTCCACCAGGAACTTTTTGACCGCTACGTGCTGCCGGGTGGGCAAGTGCTGTGCCAAGTAGACCGTCCCCAGATTGCCGAAACATTTTGCTAGCTCCACCTTCAGCACGTAGTTGTTGATGTTATTGTCGAACATATTTCTGTCGTTTCCGTTCCTACTTTAACCGCATCAATTGACTAGGGACGTGTTGCGAGTTGGATGCGTGTTAGCCTTTGACTATCTATCACTCCATTTAGTACGTTTTCACAATGTAAATTGTAAATACTTGAGGCGCACACACTCGCGGCATCCCTCCTATTGCTGGCGTAATGTTTGTTTGTTGCGTGATTTTTTGACACCACGCGCTTGACGTTTCGCATTGTTGACAAAACAAATCGTCAGCTGTCAAAGGGGATTGTTGGAAACAGGCGGTGTTCTACCCAATCATGAAAAGGAGCGGCTTTGTACGATATTATCAAATCAATTTGCCACTTTGTGTCTAGCAGCCACTTTGTGTCTAGCAGCCAAAGTCACCACAAGCAGCTCTGCTGTAACAAGAAACGCGTTACCCAGAAATGGTGAACGACCATAAGTCCAAGTGACACCAAGCGCAGCTCGGCTGCGACCAGAAGGATTCCCAGAATCGGCGAACAAAGCTCATAGCAGCCATACCACAAAACAGTGAACTACGCAGTTTCAACTTCATACACAGAAATTCACAAAAGCCATAGCAGCAGAACCAGTAAAGAAACTCTAAATCTTCAGGCACATGACTCTAGTTAGTTGAAGCCTTCTAAAGAGAAAGTAGCCTCTGAATGTGGTAATTTGGACAGGAGTCGGAAAATCCATAGTATCCATGTATGGAAAATCCATACAACCTTTCTCGTAGAACAGCAGAAGAAGAAATCAACTTGCAATGAATTTCCAATGTCGTGTTTGCTTGGAATTTAGCAAAAACTCAACTTTTCTGTACTACAACACGGACGGCACCACGCTCGCCGAAATTATACAATTCTGCGCCTACATTCAGGTATGTTAAAGATGGAATAAATATGAAGTAAAATCAACTGGGTTGCTTGGATGTGTTCGTCCGTAGATTGCTGAAAACGATGGATTGCCCTCACACGCCTGTGCGCAATGTTGCGAGGATGCGAAGCACGCCTTTACGTTCGTGAAGAAATGCCGTCAATCTGACAACGAACTGCGAGCCAAAACCTCTATCCAGAAGTAGTAAGATGGCACTTTAGGAGGAGATCGGTATTGGATTTAGAATATTCTTTCTTTCCGTTCTAGCATTAAAAACTCCCCTGAAAGTGTGACTGAATCGATAACTGAGGGAAGAACACAAGAGTTGGAGGTTGAATTTTTAATTGATCCCACAGAAATTGAAACCCATCAGCGTCCAATCGAGACGGCGAAAGAATACGTTGATTCGGAATGCGAGCCAAATGCTTCGCTGGAGGAAACCCCCGATAACGATGATTATCAAGCTGTGGAGTACTTGATCGAGGAAGTAAGCGTAGCGAGCGGAAGTGTTGAACAGGAGTACGAAGTGCAAGAAGCGCTTCAGTCGAAGGAATGCAGCGCTTCGAGAATCTTCTGTTGCCATGGTGACTGTTTGTTTTCGTTTGACGCAAAGGATGAACTTAAAAATCATATCTTTATCCAACACCCAATAGAACTGGATGATGCACCAAACAAGCCGTTCCACTGTCATCAGTGTGACCGGTCTTTTGCCACCGCAGAGGAGCAGAATTTACACGGTCTGCTTTTACAGCTTAAGCAAAATATGTTTAATGCATCCAACAAAGGACGCCCCAAAACACTTCCCTATCTATTCACGGCGGAGGAAAAGAAATGTTGCGATTGTCGGGCTGCCTTCCCCACGATAGAGGCGCTGCTACGGCATGTGATACAGCAACACTCCATTCGAAAAACGATACACGATCCTACCCGTCATGTACGATGCGAGCTGTGTTTCAAGCTGTTCCGTTCACGAGCAAGTCTTTACACACACCAGAGCGCTCCATACAAACTACACCAGTACAACTGCAACACGTGTGGTTCCTGCTTTCTGACGCCTTCCCGCCTGGCAGCGCACCAGATCGGGCACAGCACGGAACGGAGGTACGTTTGCGAAAACTGCGGTGCTAGCTTTAAGAAGGAACAAAACTTGAAAACGCACCTTCTGCATCACGGCGAGAAGCGTGAAGTCTGCAACACGTGTGGCTTACGTTTTCACCGAAAGTCGAACCTTCGGATGCATGAACGCATTCACGCGAATGCTTACCACACACAGTGTCCGCAGTGTGGCAAGAAGTACAGAAATCAGTCTAAGCTGAAGGAACATATGAAGGTACACACGAGGGAAAAACCGGTCGAATGTCGGTACTGTGAGAAGTGGTTTATGTACACGAGTGATCGGAAGCGGCACGAAATGACACACACGGGAGAGTATCCTTTCGTATGCGAATGCACGAAAAAGTTTAGTCGCAGTCGGTTGTACATGCGGCATGTAGACAAGTGTAAAGCGGAGAAAGACGCAATGCAATAAAGAGTGTCAACGTGCGTCATCGTTTTACTTTCAAACTGTTCACACACACACTCATTGCTGGATTTCTCTAGATCATTTGATGGTTTCGTTTTATTTATCTCTCCATTATATCTAATCTAAATAATTTCAAAAATAATTCAATAACATTTATGTATACCTTTTTATAATATAGTAAATCTAATACAAGTTCATATTTTGCCTCCATTTCGTCAGTCCGTCCGTCTGTCTGTCTGTCTGTCTGTCTGTCTGTCTGTCTTGTTTCGTCACTGATCTTCATTTTGCTGCGCTTTCGCCATGATGTGTATATTAAAATTAATAAATATTTCCTTTTCTGCCTCCGTTGCTCCACTTCCAATTCGTTCATTTCTCCCCATGTTCGATCGCGTGACAAGGGGTTTACAGTCATCATTGGCAGGTGTATCTCTCTCGTAGCGTTATTGGGTGTGCAGCATGAACGTACGTATCTACTCGACCTTTCCTCAGGCTCTACACGCAATGGTAATCGGGACAATGTGAGACAGAACCGCAAGGAAAGGATGGTAAACTACTACTTATGTTGGTTGTCCGCTTAAACATGTTTCACTTTAGACGCACCGCACTGGATATTGAGTAATTTTGTGGCTGATTTGCTTTGAACGCAAGCTGCAGGAAGACGCACAAAAAAGGAGTGAAGACACTCAAAATAAGCTTTCGGGTCCTAGATTCTTGCAGAAAAGTGAAACCATTTAAGTTTAAACGGCGAACCCGCTGTATGTGATGGATCTTTCAATTAAATCATGTATTGAAGTTCTTTTATCATTTAAAAATGTACATATCGGTTGTATGTACTCGTGTAAAAAGAAAAAAAAAACTGTGTATCCAGAAGTAAATGATACCAAAAGCGACAGTCTTCAAAAATAAAGAAACGTCCGTCCATCTTCCTGCAGCCTGGACGCGAGACCTTTAAAATCATAATGGGCTTTACCATGTTCAGTTTAGCTCCGGTCCGAGCAAACTGTCTGGTAGAAACGAATTCAAACTGGTTGGTGTTCCGCTATCCGCACCTGCATCCAGCGGAGCCCAGAGATTAGCTGTTGCAGCGGCACCACTGCTACCGGAGCTGCCACCGATGGCCCAGCCGGAACCCCACGTGTCGGCACCTGTGTGTACGCGAATGGCGAAACACGTTACTTACGAACATTGTGACTAATGGTGGTAATGCTTACCTGAACTGCTCGAGGTACGCTCCTGTCTCCAGGTTGGGGATGTTAGGCTGGAGGCGCTACTGCTTACCGCCACACTGGCAGCTGCCGCTACACCGCCGAGCTGTTGCAGATACGTCTGCACTTCCGCCTCACTGCTCGGACATTCGGCACTGATTGTGCTCGAGCCGAGTGTACAATTGTTGAGCGCCTGTTGAGCTTTAGCCGCTTCTTCTCGTGTCGCGTATCGGCACAGGGCCAGTCCCTGGCCTGGGTAGGAGTGGAAGTTAAGAATCGGACCATGCTGCATACACAGCGTACGCAGTGTGGACGCATCGATCTGTAGTGTGAAGAAAACGGGACGTTAGTTCAAGCGAAACTCCCATTTTGTCTTCGAATCATACCTGGGAAGTAAAATTTTGCAACAAAAGCCACGACGTTCCAGTGGACCATCCTGCACCCCCACGCGGCGGCTGTGCACCCACGGCCGTTCCACCATTGCCATTCTTGTTGGCCGCCGTACTGCCCAAACCGGGCGGTGGGCCTCTTGTTGCCGATGGTTTTGCGATCGGTGTGCACCACACATCGACGGCAGTTGAGTTGCTGCCAGCACCCACGACCGCACCACCACTGCTGCTGCTGACCGTTGAGCTGTCCGGCCAGACAGATTTACCGGCGAGCGGTTTGTTACCACCATTGCCTCCTGCCGACGAGGTGAGTGAAGCGGTGTTGAAGCTCCAAGCGGAAGACGTAAGATTCAGCCCTCCGCCATCGGATACTACGGTAGGAGAAGCCTTCTCCGTGACAGATGCACCAACGCCACCACCGAACAGTTCCGATTCTTTGGCGGTGGCAATCGAGAGTGGCGAACGGGCGACACTGCCCGGTGTAATACTAGGATCGTCTTCAATCTTAAGCTGCGTTCCCTGTAATCACCGATAGAGCCAGGGGATTAAAATGCGCAACCAGCGGGTATTGTAGAGTACGCAATTTACCTTCCATGGTTTTCCCGGTTCAAACTCAGGTACTAGGTCTGTGAAAGCGGAACTGTCCTGCGCGGATGCGCTGGTAGCATTAGTCCAGTCTTTGCTGTCGGAATCTCCGGTTTGCTCTGGCCAACCATCGGCTAGATTTGTACGTCCGGTGGTCCAGGTTCTGGAATACAACGAGGAACAGAAGTTGTAAGAAATGTAAGGGCGTGATCACAGGACGTCCTAACCTACCCATCTTGCACGAGACCTAGAGAGCTTATATTAGTGTTGGTAGTGGTGGTGGTTAGCGCTGATTTGGCCGCGGTAGGGCCGGGAGCGCGCGAAAAATCGGTGAGATCATCTTTACCAGCGGTCGGCTCCTTCTCGAGGGACGGAAGCTTCCACTGGTTTAAGCGAGACTGCTGACTAGTACTGCCACTGACAGAGCCAACGTTGCCGGCCGTTGCTGATACGACGGTATGTGGCTGTGGCTGTAACGGAACGACTGGTGGCGGGAAGACGCCACCGGTGGACGCGATGATTGGATCTTTGCCGAGCCCCATCTCCCCGAACGTGCTCTGCAGTGCCATGAGATCTTGTTGCTGCTGCTGCTGTTGCTGCTGCCGCATGAAGTCCATACCCAGCCCGGCGTTTGGATTCGAACCGGGCATAAGTGGAGGGGGTGGTCCCATGGATCCCTGGTGTGACTGCTGCTGCTGCTGCTGCTGCTGCTTCAAGTAAATGCTTTGTTGGGTAACAATCTGCTGCTGGAGCTGCGCAATCTGTGTTTTATGCTTGTTAATGGCCAATGATATCACACCACCTGATGCGCCACTACGGTTCAGGTTCGTTTGAGTCATTTGCATTTGCTGAAACGAAGGGCCAGAAATAAATCATTAAAATAAGTTCGTGCAAGAAACATTTTCTTTTCCCTTTACCTTGATGTGTGTGAGCAACTGATTCAATAAGATGAATGTTTGCGGGGCAAGCGGCTGGTTGAGGATTTGATGGCTCAGGAAACCGTTCTGCACCGCCAGCTGAATTTGATGCAGCAGCCCACGAAGCTGCTGGTTGGTGGGTTGTGCTGCGGCGGCTGCTACCAACTGCTGCTGCTGATGTGCTTGTGGCTGCGGCTGGTTGGGACCACGACCACCGGGTGGCAGCAAAGAACCATGATTGAAAGACGGATGGGTTCCAGCCCCAGCAGCACCCGCGAGATACTTAAGTGCGGCCAGATTGGCCGGTCCAGTGCCATCAAGACCGAGTCCACCAGCTGGACCACCACCTGGGATGTTGTTAAGCATATTTTGCTGATTGTTCTGTGAACGGTAAGGATGGACATTATGAGCATTCATAGAATGATTCCGGTCGACATGCACGTTACTTGCCTGTGAGTAGGACAGTCCACCGGTTGCATGATTCAGCGGTGGAATGCGACCGGAATAAAGGCCATCGAAACCCATGCCCAGTCCGCCAGTATGATCCTCGGAGAGTGTGCGACGCCAACCACCAGACAGACCGGCCATGCTGGCCCCATGCCGCAACAGCTCCATCGCCTCCTCAATGTTCATGTTGGTCGTACGCAGGACAAACTCTACGTCCTCCTTCTTGTGACCCATTTCGCACAGCAACCGAAACTCTTTGCTGGCGCGGATAAACTCTAACGGATTGTTCAGTGCCGCCGGCGGTTTGTTCGATCCACCGGTCGAGGGCTTTGCACCGAGCCCCCAGTCCATGCCACCGCCAATAGGGGCGGTCAGATCGTTTGAATCCGGCCATCCAATACCGGCGGATTTCGGAGTGGTCGGGGTTTTGTTCCACCCAGCACCGTTCGATGCGAGATCCATGTTCCAGGGTGCGCCACCCTTTTCTTCGCCCCAACCACCACCACCGGGTACCGAGTCTTCCCACGAACCGTTACGTACGATACCCTGTACTTGTCCACCCCACATGCCATCCTTCCCGAGGGAAAGTACTCCTCCCCGAACGGCGCTACCAGTACCGGATGGTATCGGAACCGGGCCAAACGGTCCTGTTCCTCCGCCTTGCTGCTGATTGCGCTGCATAGGACCACCACCGGGGGCTCCGGCCCCCGCGCGCATCATCACATCGGATACGTCCTTCCAGCCAGCTGAGTTCTGTCTGGACAGACCACCTGTACCGCCTGCTCCTACCGCATTGTTCTGTCCCCAGAGCGCTCCACCAGGCGTGTCGTCTAGCGACGGTGGTCTACCATCGTCCCAGCCAGTGGGCAGTTTGTTTGGCCCTCCATTACCGTTTCCTCCCCACTGTTGTCCGCCGCCGAGAGCGTTTACTGCACCCTGCATAACAACACCTCCCGTTGCGCCAGCTGTTACCGAACGTTGATCAGCGATTCCTGCTCCCCACATTCCGCCGGCAGCTGCTCCATTCAGTCGTCCGGAGATGCCACGTGGGTCACCGCGAAGCCCCTCGGTTGCGCCCATATTGAAGCCGCTTGCAGTCTGTCCGTTCACGACGTTCACGCTACCGGTCGTCGGTAGAGCTCCCGGCGGGACGCTTGCTGCTGAACGTGTATCGCCCCAGCCTCCTTGTGTCGGAATGCCTGGAGCTCCGGGAACTCCAATCGAGCCATTTCCAACGGGCCCCCCTGGACCACCAGCTGCCCATTCGTTCAGATCTTTCTTCACACCAATTGCGGCCAATTGTGGCCCGGTGGTCGGTGCAGCCGTGTTTGTGGGTGTATTGCCACCCGCAGGCCACATATTTCCACCCGCTACCGTAGCGGCGACTGAGGGAGTCACATTGCCATTGTTGAGAGCGCCCCAAGCCGGGGCAGGAGCAACATTTGGCGCAACACCAGCAACGATTGCAGCCGCGCTGCCGTTCCAAACGTTGCCGGCCGCTTCCGGGACACCTGCCGCACCACTACCCGCACCACCATCATCATCTTCCATCCAGGTGCCACCCAGATTATTGGTCGGCACCCACGCCTTCGCTTGTGCCAGATGTTGTTGAGCTTGTTGCTGTTGTTGCTGCTGGTGCTGCGGGTTAACTCCGCCTCCTCCGCCATTGCGTAAATTAGTCTCCCACAGCTCGGTACCGTTGTTCATGGTTTGTGCCTTCCAGCTTCCGTTCGGGCCGGCGCCATGAGGTCCACCACCTTCCGGCTTATTACCGGCAGCACCCGCTCCACCGCCCACACTGACAGCACCTTGAGGTTCGGGCGATCCGGGAACCTCCCAGTTCGTGTCCTGATTGACATGCTGGCAACCCCACCCGTCCTGGCTGAACAGCGCGTCGCGCATCGTACTAAGCACCTCGAGCTGGTTCTTGGCGGCTCCGTTCCCTGGCCCGTTGTTATTGCTAGCACCCATATTAGCTGCCTGCTGTTGCTGCTGCTGTTGTTGCTGTTGCTGTGAATTATTAATATGGCCATGATGAAGGTTACCGTTGTTGTTAGCGATATTGGCTGCGGCATTTGCACCATGGCGTCCATGATTAACGGTGGCATTCCATGCGTTCGGTGTATTCGCTTTGTTAGAATTCGGGTCTGCACTGTTTGTTCCTGGTCCTACGCCGCCGCCACGTTGCTGCTGCTGGGCTATGTTTGCTCCGCTTCCATTTCCGTTCGATCCGGTGCTGTTGCTATTGTTATTATTGTTACTGCCCGGACTACTGTTGCTGCTAACACTGCCCCAAGCGGACGGTGCTAATGGTGGTTGTTGTGGCTGCTGTTGCGGCTGTTGCTGCTGATTTGGCAACACGCCCCATGCACTGAGCGTTCCGTTGCTTGAAGCGCCCGGTGGTGTGCCCCACGCACTAGTACCATTATTGATTGAATCTTCCCCGCCACCGCACAACCTTAACCTGGGCATGCGATGAGATAGGCCACGGCGCAATAATTCGCGCTCACGCTCGGTACAGCGCACGAGCTCGTCAAAGTGCGTATAAGTGGGCCCGACAAGCGCACAACGGACGGGATGCGTCAAAACGCTGCTGCTACACTTGGCCGAAGGCATTGCATAGCCTGTTGGTAAGCCAGCCCGACCTACACTCTTGGCGCACGACTGTGCTAAACTACATCTATCGTTCGTAAGGTTAATCAGGTAATCATTTAAATCACATTTCAATGTCACAGAATCAATATGGGTCGGTTTTTCGTCTTCGTCGTCGTCGGTATGGCTAGTTCGGGTCGTCGCTTCCGATGGCTCAACGGCGTCATCAGCAGTAACATCAACATTATTTTCGCCGTTCGATGACGGTACTGAAATCGTATCGATGGCTTTGGGATAGTTTTCAGCAGCAACGGCTTCCTTATCCATAAATGCCTCCTTTACCGATGATTGTTCGCAATCGACTAGCGTGCACGGTGTGCTGTTCTCGATCAACTGCGGCTGGAGTTGCCCTCGGTTAATATCATCCATCTCGACGAGCGATTGTAGTGATTGCGGGACAAAATCACGCACAGGTGCGTGTTACGCCAAAGCGTTGCTACAACAACGCCAACAAACCTCCAAGCTTGCTACACACTTCAGTTTTCTTCTGCCAGCGTTTTGCCACTGTGGGCTATACTTTCCAAAAGCATCTTGTACAAAGGTGTGCAAATTTGACTATTGAAGGGACACGAATATGTTCACTGGTTTGATATACGAAAGAAAACGGTTCCTTTGATGCAGCGACCAAAGGAACTTTTTTGGTTTCACTGTACGCTGTTTTTTTATAATGCGAGGACGGAGCACCAGGCCCTAGAATGAAGAAGGTAAAGCAAAGAACAGCTGGTTAGGGTCACCATTTGGAGCAAGTAACTGTGCTCGGAATTGCCATTTACCTTTCGCGGTGGACGGAATTGTCCAGCTTTCTCGTCAACTTCTGGGTTGTGATTGTAGAGCTCGTAATTGGGGAAAACACTGACACTCTCGCGCCGACGAACGGTTCTCGCCGTGCTGGCCAGGGTGCTTTGAAGCTTAAACCTAAAATGTTATCACAGATCTTTTGCAGCAGGAATCGTCCCCATGGGAGGGAAACGATTTTGCGAGCAAAGTTTTAACTAAAGTAAAGTAGCACTGTCGCACTTGGCCGCGATTCGTCGTATGCAATGATTTTCGAAAGATGCTCTATTGGAAGGAGTATTTTACTGGAATCTAAAAAAAATAAAAAAAAATAAATAGATTCAATAATCTGGAAAATAACGCTACAAAGTGTAAACGAATAAGTTAAATTAATTCTCTTAAACGACTAACGGGCGCATTCTAGCATAGAAAATAGCAAAAGTAGTCTTCCTTCGGTGTAGGTCCTATGTTTTCATCGCACAATATGCTCGCGAGAGTGAATTAAACACAACACAATCTCGGCGCTCTCTTTCGTGCACTTTCCTTATCTCTTCAACATGATCACAACGATGCGTGGTCTCTTTTTCTCTAACTTGCAGTGCGTCCCTTCTCTTTGCATAACTTTTCAAATGCCGTTCGTTTTCCTTCCCAAGATTTCTTTGTTTTGTTATGCCGTGTGTTGGTGTGCGTGCGTGACCAACCCGAGAGCGGATGGTGGTGAGATGTTTGTTTTGTCTGCCGTTTTGGTGTCCCTTATTGATGTGTTTTTTCTTCTCTCATGGGGCCAACATAACTTTTTGCTTGTTTGCGATTGAACACGTAGAGGTGGATTTTTATGTGTAGTGTACGAAACATAGAAATATGCGAGTGTGTGCACACGTTTATCTATAAGCGTGAGAGAGAGTGAGAGAGAACGAGAGGGAGGGAGAATGCGGATGATATGTACACGTAAAAAAACCACTTGTACAATTCTCACTGCACACTAGATTCAACTCGCCCTGTTTAAGAATTGGAAAATTTGCTTCAAAGTTAAATTGACGCGAATAGATAGCTTAGACAAATTCCGATACATGGCGAAATAAACCGGTAATAAATTGCTCTCTATGGACATGAAACGCTTTTAATGCTGAACCGAGTGGTGTATGTTGATATTTTTTTCAAGGCACACAGCCTGCCAGCCTGTTGTTAATCATATAGTCATGACTTTTCCGTTCACACTGCACTCTGCGCCCAGCCCGAAACTGTCCTACATTATATTAATTGTACCACTGCACTTTTACCAGTGTTTAGGACGATTTTCATAACACACAACATGAGCACTGGAACAGGGGTAGCATAGCAAAAAGAGGTTGATTTACTTGATTTTTGTATCTTTGCCCCGTCGTTTGCCACTCCCTTGCGAATAAATGTCCGGAACACTAGCAACGCTGCTCATGAGCACGATTACAGACCCGTCACTGTTCTTAGTGCACTGGCGACTCTACCTCACGAGCACAAAACATACCACATTTGCTTACGTTTTGCAGTGAGCATCCCCACCGAAGAAAAAAACTGCAGTCACTGGGTACCAAAGTGCATATAGCATTTCGTCGGCGGCCGCCATATTAGATATCCCGAGTTGACGATTACGGTTTTGCACACATTTCACAAACTTGCATACGGGTTGGTGGATTGAAATTGATTGCTCCGCACACGATGATACTACCGAGATCGATTTTCTACCATCTAGGAACAATTATACGCCTTTAACCTACGAAAATAATAAGCAACATAACTCTACCTTCTTCAACGAGAGTGGCTGCCCTTTTTTCCTAGCGACGAAATATATTCTACATCTACAGCTACAAGCGCTGTGGTGAGGAATATGAGTGTGGCTGTGTGTGTACGTGTGTTTGTGGAATTTAATGTTGCTTGACAGTGGTCACCAGTAAGGTGATTTTCTTGCTTGATGACGCTTTACGAAGCGTACGCAAAACTGATGATTGTTGCCCGACGTGTAACGAAGTTTGACACAGCAGGAGAAGCACACTGGGCCATTATTGTTGACAAAATGCCCGAACTTTTGCTGTGGCCCAGCGTTGCACATAATTTTTGATTAATTTATGAAAGGAAAGTGAAAGAATGGGACATTTTTGCTTATCGTCACTTTTTTAGTTTTAAAGCACTTAACAATCCTAGATCTCCTAAGAACGATTTTTTTGGGTAATGGGGGTAATGGAAGCGAATGCAAATATTAGAATTTAATTTTAAACATTAAAGTAATAAAAAAAGTAATGAGGTAGAGTATTTGATGCACAGAAATTAGTGCGATGAAAAATGCAAAATATCCCGCTGAGCAATGCGACTGATTCGAGCAAGCGATGGTGCTGTCGAGCGAGCTCACTGCACCTCAGCTGCGAGTGTGTTGGCTTCTCACTATACGCTATGTGTGCACAAAAACGGGATGGGTAGGTTTATGCATATGTAAATATTTTTAGGATTTTGTATTGTCAATCTTGCTCGAGACCACGCCAATTTGCTCGAAATCTCCTTTTCCCGTGTAGACAGCCTGTAGAGCGTAGTGAGATTATACCGTAGCGTGAGCTTTTATTTATTTCGCAAAATAATTGTTGTGGTATGCGTTAACCGATTTTTGTTAATGAAAAATGCACAATAACACAATTATTATGGTTTCAATGCAACTTGTTTCTTTATAAGGTGCTCGAATGGTTTTTAGGTACAAAACACGCATGCCGTCCTCACTACGGCGGATTGTCATTTCCATACATTTCAACCGCTACGCTAGACAACCCGCAATTTCTGGGTATGCTCGAATCGCTGCTCGAGTCGTCCAGAACAAATTGACATTTCCCAACTTGACATAACACTTCTGGGAGCTCTGGTACAGAATTCGGTGAGGGGCTGGTGAGGGTGCTAAATACTGTATGCGATGTGACATAACAATACTCAATATGGTACCCCAGCCAAAGCGACATAACTTCACCTTCTAAATACATACACCTTGCCCGAATGAGTCGTATTTTCTGAAATTCTGGCTCGGTCCTGACTTGGACTCTGAGCCACACTCACTATGGTGAGCGAGCCGGCTCACTGCTCGAATTTGCACAGCGGGAAGTTCACGATTTTGCCCGTTGGGTTGGCGATCGAGAGTTAGTGTGTGCGTGCTGTTGGCACTGGTTCGGAATGATGATTGGCGTTCGGTTTTCGTCAATTCCCATCCAAGAAGAAGGAAAGGAAAAAAGGTCATCGTGCACAAAATCACGCTGTGAGGCACCATAGTGAGGCTGCTTGCTCCACACGAGAAAGCTCGCGACGGCTCAGTTCCGTGGCCGTGCAAAAGGGAAGCTGTTTGAGAAAAAGTCTGGTATGGGCTGGATTAGTGCGAAGGAAAAACGAAGGAAAACCCCGTAAAGTCGTAAAGTGTGTGCTGAGTGTGTGTATGCGCGCGCGTGTGTGTGACGACTACCTGTGCCAATAATCATCGTCATAATAATAAAAAAGAAAACATTCGAGTGTTAAAATTTAATAGTACGCTCGGGAGTCAAGCGCGTGGCGACGTGTACAAAAGTTCGGGAGCTTCTACCCATCCCCTTGAAGCTTTTTATTTTCGGTGTTGTCTTCGTACATCGACTTTCCCTGGGTTGGTGGATGCGAAGAATCGGCCCCATTTCGTCGCCCTTCGTTGTGCGTGCATCTTTTTACTTCATATTCCACTGAAGGAAAAATCTAGTGTATGTGTGCAGGGAGGTGACGTAGTGCGTGATAAAGTGATAGATAAGTGAAGAGAAAAACTTGTGCACGGTTTGCAAAAGTTTGCTAAAGCCAGTACAAGTACTAAACTTGTGCTACGATTTTTCCAATCGGAACATCATACGTAAATACACACACACTCGCAAGTCTACTCATACACACACACACTCACAGGCCACCTCCACCCCATTTGGTGGCCCGGGTGTTCCATGATGTCGCTGCATTGCGAAGCTGCAGTTTCCCCGGGCTTCATTGTCGTGCTCTAGTCACCACCGGAAAGGAAAACAGTTCCAGCCCGATCCTCATCAGAATCGTCCCCTGGCCAATCTTGTAATCGTAATATTTTGGACGGACAACGCGGAGGGTCGAGAAAGAGAGAGAGAGAGAGAGAGTGAGTGAGGAAAGAATAAGGAGGAAAAAAGATAAAAAAGCAACATACATACAACTTTACCCAACTACACAAATCAGCGCAATGCAGCAACAGTGTGATAAGTAAGTGTAAGTGAGGTTAGCTGGTATACTGCAGAGGTTGTGGGAAAGGGAGGGGGGGGGGGTGTTAGTATGTGGATCCTCGGAGGGGTGAGTTTGGTAGGCGACGTTTGACCAAATTTCGACCTTGGTTTTCATCGAAATGCTGTGTGGGCGTGTGTATGTGTCACTTTTTTTTCTTACTGACTGTTGCGCACATACACACGCCATCAGGCATCAGACTGCCTTTGCATGCTGCCAGTGTGTGTTACGCCGTGATTACTGTTGCGTGCAGAATGGACATGTTTAGAAAAGGGGGTTGATATAGGGGTGGATGGAAAAGGGGATGAGGGAAAAGAAAGCTTTCTGGCGTAGTGGCGAAGACGGCACGATTGACCGGCCAAGAATACATACTCTTTCGCTAACTCTTTCGGTGTTTCTTCCTATTTCAGGTTGTCAGCAGGTGAGTCGGAGCACTAAAGAATAATGCTACTAAAGGACAGAAAGTGTCTGCGAGGGGGAAAGAGAGTACTGAAACGCGTTATTGGAACAGGTTCAGCAGAGAAAAGATAAGTAAATTTTGCAGAACACCTCTTACAAGACACTGTGCGATGAAATTCACATTTCGACCCGAATCTCCGTCGCCAAGAAGTGGTATCGTGTTTGAGTAATTTACAATGAATCTAGTTAATGACTGGCATAGGTCACAGACTGCTAGGAGTTGATAAAAACGAATTATAGAAGAATCATTCGTGTTTTTGAGTTGCGCAGGTTTCGTTGAATCGGCTTGTTCAGGCAGCCATTTCAAATATCTTGACCTAGGCTCACCTATTACAAGGTACCGACCCCCAAATAAGATTTATGACGCTTTGATAATTCTTTAATAAATTATCTAAGGTTCAAATAGCTGAGCTCTGTAGTTCTGTACGAACTGTTTCTCTATATCATGGACTGACTATCCTGTTGTAGAGCAATACACTTACAGTCACCGATAGCAAACTCCTATAAGTGAAACCAAATTCATCGATCTCTATACTGGAGTGCAAAAAAGCACAAAAAAAAAACCATTACTGGCCCATTTTATGTTTTAAGCAAGGTCTCTTTAGGAATCAGGTCTCGTAATAAGCCTTTGGCAGCTCACCATTTTGGTCTCCCGTTTTGGACTGCATGCTGTCAAACGCGTTTGAATTTTTGAGTTTGCACATTTGTGTTGTTGTTCGTGTGATTCGTAAACCGTTTTGAATATTTTTATTTTTTTATTAACAACAATTTTAAGTCAAAGATTAGCTAAACTTAAAAAAAATCAAAGCTTGAAATAAGCGCTGTGGCCACCATGCTCCTTTCTTCTACTTCTTTTCACCTGTCAAAACAGGTTTTTTACGGGACCTGATATATCAATCCACCCATATAAACCGATGGTCAAAACTCTGATTGCATCGATCCAATGACGGACGATGTAGGAGAATATCAATCCATCAAGTTAAAGAAGAAGAGGAAGAAGATATATCAACAGACCTTGGTTTTAAGCCAGTTTTTTTACATGGAGTTTGCCACAAATAATACAAAACCACAAACAAAACAAGCTTCAGATTTTCAACCTAGGGTTTTTTCAGCCTAAAAACTAGAATTAGTTTCGAGTACCTGCTCGAGAAGATGTCAAATCTAAGGATCAGCAGTCTATCTCTTTCTAACTTGTTGTTTTAAACTGACCGTTAGTCAAGCTGGTCATATTCTTATATATATATATTTCATTACCTGCTACACTCACTATCAAGAAGTGGCTTCAATGACTAAAATAAACTAACGCGTTGTTTGACGCTACCAGGCAATGTTTTCATTTGCAATACTGCTCGATAAATGCTCGAAATCTGATACACAAACCAACAAGTGACAGGCTGAAAATTTCAGCTTCTGGCATAAAACATAAAAGGGGCCACTGATAGGATCCTGACCAACAAAACATCTTCTTCGTTTTACGAGTATGAGTATGTATGCTGTAACACATGGATGTAATTTCCATGAAATTAAACAATAGCCAGGTTTGCAGAGGGCGAGCTAATGCAAGATTGCCACAGTACATGCCAATGTTTTGTCCTTTTCCGGTTGCTTGCTGCAATAACGAACTCGTGCTCCATCCTATTGCTTGAAAATGCAACTACACTTCCTGCAGCAATTTGTTCGTTACACTGCATCGATCTTCCTCGATGTTTTGGCATTATTTGTGTGTTGTGTACTCGATGCAGCAGCTGGAACGTTCCGTTCTTGACTGGGCATCATGTTTACCTTCGTTTTTAATGTGGGGTTTTTAATGGAGAGCGCACCAATCGCTAGACGAGATATTGCATTGCTTTTTTAACTTTACGACGACAAAACTAAGTGGCAAATCGTTTTACGATGTTTGACGATTGTAGTTAAGTGCTTTAAGATCCGAACATGCAGCTGCGTGGATCGGATCTGGAAGAAGTTAAAGGTTTAGCATTTAAAGCGGACACAAGACAAAACTTGGCTTGAGGTTGCTCTTGGTGACTTTTTTATATTAGTTACTGCCGTTTTACGGAGCGACCCTTAGATATGCTGCTATAGGGTACACCAAGTTTCACAGTAGGCCACAAACACTAGCCTGACAAGCCTTAGACACTTAGTCTTAGGATGAAAGGCCTCTAGGAAAGAAACTATAAATATGCAAATGAAACGAACATTGTGTGCATTGTGTGCCAATTCAACTTTGCATTGCGATATATCAGTTATCATGCATCTCAATATAAAGCAGTTTACAGTCCCACTGCGATGCGTTTGTCCTTGACTTTGGCGGCTCTTACACCATCCATCCACCGCATAAACCAATTAGTGTCGAGTGTAATTGCCATTTCGTTAGAAACCCAATTACCCTCCAAATGTCTACCAATCATATTCGATTGCTCTGTTCTCCACCCACCAACGGAAGGAATGCACGTTGCACCAAACTCCCGGGCATCGGGTAGTAGCAGAAAAATAAAATCATATGACAAATCCTGCACTCGAACTGCGCTGTAATGGATGCACCTGCACACAAGGGTACGGTTTACTACTAGCACAACGGTGTGTAGAACGGGGTAATGCGGTGGTGCTACTACACAGTTTTGAGGAGTTTTTTGAACACTGGGCTGTTACAGAGAATTTCTGGGCAATATGATGGGAACACAGCTTCATGACGTCAGCAAGATGAGACATATCGAAAGAGTGGTGTTGTGATGGAATGTGTGTTACAACAGATGTAACGAGAGTGAGACAGCATGATGCTTCGTGTCGGAATCCTTGTTGGAGACGATTCTGCCACCGCTTTGCCCTCCGTTGGGGGATTATATCGCAAATCTGGCTACGGTTTTGCAGATTTTTAAGAGCCCACCGTGTTTGCATACTACGCCTGGCTAGTTAGTAACCAAGGGCGACAGAAAGAGAAGCTCTATGCCTTCGTGTATGTGTGTTTGCGGAACAGCAAAGCTCCAAGGATAATGGTAATCGTAGGCATGCGCAGTAACCTTTTACATTTGTGCTTGGTTACTGGTTGTGTGCCGTGTGGTGGAGTCCTTCTTGTACACCGTGTCCTTTTTTCTATTTGGGCAGGGATGAACAACGTGCGACATTTACTAGATACCGAACACGGGTGTCAACTGCGGGCGAGTGAAAAGGATAGCACAGTCAGTGTAAATTCGGAATCACGCTCTGGCTGCTTTTCTATATTTAGTATCCTGTGTGCCCGGAGTCCAGGACGGGTTCGTTTTCGTGCTGGTGCATACATTGGTACCATCTGGTGCAGCGAGAAAACCGTTGTAGAGCGTGTGAGGGGTGAAGGAAGCGAAATTTGCACACACAAAAATATTCGAATAAATGTCAAAGTGCAAACGAATTAAGGGGATCTGTGCAGTAGTACCAGTTTCAGCGGAAAGTAGCAACATTTTCGTGCAATGTCCTTCGAAGTGAGAACGTTTGCGACGTTCATCGAGAGCATGCTGTGAGAATGAGTGAATGAGAGAGAAAAGTTTTTTATCAGTTGTTTACTGAGTGGAATGTTGAAAGAAGTAGGCAATGGAGCTCCGTTTGCGTCCTATGGTCGGTATGTAAGGACTCTTGATTCATAAAGTTGTTTGATACAGTAGAAAAAGCCAATACGTTTAGTTTAGATTGTATAGATTAGATTTATACATAAGCCAAGGATTGCCTGCCAGATGGAGGCTCCATATTTACTACCCCAGTGTTTACTGTTCCCCAGCCTCATCAGGTTCTACTACCTTGTTTTTGCGTGGAGGAATGTGTCTTTGTGGTTGTTGGTGTGTTCGATTCATATCACGCCTGTCTGTTATGAAATGGTCGGGCACGGATATATCGCTACCGTGCTAACCTTGAATTAGTAAAACCGTATCATTAGGCCAGAGGCTAATCACACTTGTTATACACCGACACGCAATTGGTTTGATGTTTTTTGGTACGGGGAGAACACTTGTGATTTTAATTTGAAAATGGTGTTACACGCTGACTATACAAACATTGAAAAATCGTTCTGCTTTTCCATTACTTCTACAAGGTGTGAATTGTTCTGTCAAGCTGTGTCATGTTCAGCAAAAGCAAGCAAGGTTTAGGTAGGTAGCAGAAATTTGAGCACAATTTACTATTATTGCTGCGTTTAAAAGTAGCTTCCCCTGAAATCCATCCTATAATGCACAATAGGGTAGCAATAAAATGGGGAGCCCTATAAAACCGTGCACTATTCATGCCACACGTGCGTAACCTGACACCGAGCGCAGCGAAATTGGCCGCAACGGTCAACACGCAACAACAGTGCAGTGCACAACATTCCGGCAGGTGTGCATATGTGTTTTTGCCGTTGACGCTAAGAGGGCCCACGGTGAAATGAGTTCAACAACGGGGGGATGATTAACATGCGCAACTGGAAATCGCGCTACCGTGACAGGCCAAGTTAAGATCTTACCCTGCCTCAGGTTGGTGGTTCCATTGTGTATGGCTGTGTGTCTGTGTTTGTGCACTGTATTAAGGCAAAACTGCAGTTACCTACAGCAAACCGTACACAATTGCTTTCGTGTGATTTGCAGAATGGTCGATTTGTGGGACATATTTCTGCCTGGAGGGAGGACATCTTTCGAGCGCATTTGTTATAGTCGTCTCGGAGAAAAACAGTATTTTAACGTCTTTCATTGTAGGCAAAAAGGATGGAATAAACCTTATGCTTGTCTTTGAGACAACGATTTGTGCAATCCCGCAGAGAAGCGACCAAACATAACGCACGAGAATAGGCAAACATTTGTTCAATTTAGAAACAACCATTCGCCCGGTGTCGAGCATGGCTTAGCTTTGCTTTTTCCACTCTTTCTTCTGCTGACCATTTCTTCTACATCCTCCTCGAGGCTGAACTGCTCGATCATATAGTGCGTGATCTGTTCCGGCTGGTAGACCACCACCGTGGTTGTCCATGGTGAGCTATGCAGGTAGGCGAGCGCTTTCCGCTTTGCTACACTCTGAGCTACACGTGATCATCATGATCATGATGACGGCAGTGAGGATTGCTTCCTACGAAAGACAGACAGGAGCACCAAGGCATGTCCAATGCGTGCGACGGACGTACCCGAGGCTTGGTGCGATTTGATCTGACTTGCTAGAAAATTATTATTTTAATTAAAAGTATAATGAAAAGCTACGATTCGAAGATTGCGTTTTTTATTGCTGGCGATGTCGACTGTCGATGTCGAAACTGTTCTTACCCAATCTGACTTGGCATCCGAGGAAGGTTTTGTGCAGAAACCCTTATTTGATGTTCCATGCGTTTACGGCGTGTTCCAATTTCATTGGAAAGTTCTTTGAATGTAACTTTAAAACAGATTCCTTCATTCAAGTATCCATCACTTCACATTTATTTTGGAATATATGAGTAAGTGGGTACTTTAATAACAAAACTTTCTTACGCAATACCGCAACGTGTGCCGGGTGGTCATAGTACGATTATTATTACAGGAGTTGGTGAGCTGGTGTTAAATATTACGGCCATCCCATTCGGCACAGTCAGCCAGCCTCCCGGTTCGATGACGAGTTTTTGCGCTTCCCTTTCCCTCCCTCTTCCTTTCTACCTTTCCATTTCGATCTATTGCGCCGAGGGTTCAACTACCCTGCCAGCTTCAGCTTTTCCACGGAACGCGAATCACATGCCCTCGCGCTAGCTGGCCTCATTCAAAGTGGTACGGAATGCAGTGCGTACACGACTTTGCGGCTTTCCTTTGCCTGTGTGTGAGTGTGAGCTCTAGGGCACGATTGTTTGTATTTGCGATCGTTCGCGATCGCCGTTTCTATTACGTTTTGTGAGCTTTCGTGCACACACTTACAGGGTTTTCGAGCATTTTATTGACAAGTTCAGCGAGATATTGTTTTGTTCAGGCAAGTTATTGACTCTTTCAGCGAGTTGTTGAATTGTTCACATGTAGCCATTGATTTGTTTGACAGCTCTATAGAACCGTTCGGTTGCTATGGTAGAATTGAGATCTGATGTGCGCCAGAATTTTCCGGGATTTTACTAATTTAGTCTTTCCGTTCATAAAATGAGATAAAACTAAACAGGAAAATGCACCGATTCATACCGATTCATGGACGTTTGATTTGCAGCATTTACAAAAATATCAAACGCACATCAGGTCTCAATTCTACCATAGCAACCGAACGGTTCAATAGAGCTGTCAAACAAATCAATGGCTACATGTGAACAATTCAACAAATCGCTGAAAGAGTCAATAACTTGCCTGAACAAAACAATATTTCGCTGAACTTGTCAATAAAATGCTCGAAAACCCTGTAAAGCTGTTTGCTGCTTTGGTACAAAATGAGACAGCATTGAATGTTTCGCCTCAATGTTGGCAGCACTGGAGACTGGTAACAGGAGAAAATATTTTTTTTTAAATTGTTACAGTCATGTATAATAATCCTAATTTGGAAAATATTGTGGGAGTAGATAAACTTTGACCGAGCTTTTACATAAGCACACACAACGAAATTATCGGTTGATCCAAAACTGGCGTATCATTCAAACGGTTTGTAAGAGCAGGCTGCACCCTTTTGATGAATAGATTCCAAACTACTGCTGCTGACACAAAACCCCCGATCGTCGGTGTCCCTGAGTCGGATCTATTCGCGACCAACCGTTAAGCAGCGGTTTCTCTAGCGGCACGCTGGTGAATGTCTGCGCAGAACAGTCGACCCAAGCAGCAGTCGTGTCAGAGATTTGTTTTGCGTTTCGTGGACTGTGCCTCTTCTTAAAGTTAAGCTAATGTCCCCACCACCTACCACCCAGTTCCCGGGCAATGCACTCGGGCAGTAGTGTGTATGCATGCAACCTTGCTTTCAAAGCTTTCCGCCGGTCGGTGGAGGTGGTGGGTGGTTGGCTGCACTTATGCTTTGATGTCTGACACACGAAGCGCCGCGCGCACAGCGCACACGGATTTGCTTAGAGCGGGTGTGTGTGTGGGGATGGTGGAACCGGGGCAAGGCTTTGCGTAATAGTTTATTGAACCGAAACCGTTTGTTTTTTCTGCCCTTTTGCTTTGTGGGCTGTTTGACGGGCTGGAAGGGTAGGGTGTTTGCAGCTTAGAAAAAGTTTGTGCTGAACTGAACGCGACTCATTCACTCACACTTACAGATAGCATAGTGGGGCATTGTGGGGAGCATTCAAAAAAACCGGCAAAAGCGAACATTGGTTCTTCATTGCCGTCCATCGACATCGAGTTTCAATCAATTTTTGGTGCCTGCACGATAGTCCGCGAACCGCAACGATTGGATATAGGGTTGGTTGTTGGAGTTGATGCTTGGTGGTGGTTGTTGTGTGTTAGGTTTTTGTTGTTTTTATGCTAGCTGTGTGTTGTTTCGACTTTATGTTAAGTCGTAGTTTTATGGCAGCTGAAAGGTATTTATTGCAAGTGAGGGGCTCTTTTGCGCTTCAAATGGCTCTGAGAATGGTGCTGTTATTGTTATGTTATGGTGTATTTCATTTAGGCTTATTCTGTTGATTGATAGTTAATCATTCTTATGTTTTTCAAAGCATATTAATACATATCAAAATAACCCCCAGGCGGACGATTCTACTAGTTCTCCATAAAAAGCGAATGTAAAAGATCACCTGCGTCTGCCGTACGCCTTAAAAGGCCACGAAAATGGATGCCACCACGTTTCTACATCTGGCGAGAGCGCTGCGATGATTTGGGTCGTAGATTCCTTCTGACCTTAAACTAACCGCTGCATCGCCCGATGATGTAAAATACCTCCCAGGGGGTGGTGGTATAGAGGTGGCAGAAAGAATAAATTGCGTCTTGCCATGCTAATGTTTGGTTGGCATTAAAATTCGTATAAATATTAATGGATCGCGTGCAGACTGGAGAACAAGAAGACGCATTTCAACGGCGGGGTGTGGGTGCGTGTGTGTTGGCGAACTGGATGGAAATTGAGTTTGTTTTGATTTTTGGCACACAGATTGGCCTGAAATACCATCGCGCTTGTGTGTGTTTGTGAAGATATTTTAAATTCTTGGAAGAAATGAAAAAGCTTCCTAGTGCGGATTATGTTGCAAGGGACGAGAGGAGCGGGTAAAGGTTCCAACGATGCCTATGTATTGCAGCATCGCGTTCGTGTAACGGTATTCCTCTCGGAATACCATCATCAGTCTCCCTCCTTCCGCCATCCCGCAGCAGAAGGTCCGTTGATTTTGTGTATCATAATTTCGACCGGAGAGCAATGAATTGTGCTGTGTAATTGGTCTTCAACCGGTGGCTTGATTCTGATGGGAAGGGAAGCTGAACCGAAATGTTGAACGCTCTTCTGTGTATGTGTGTGTGTGACTGCAGGAAGAAGAAATGTGAAGAGAAACGAGTTGATGAATTAATAAAGGCAAACGGCATCGGAAGAAACGGTTTACTGCATCAGTGTCCCGGACAATCCTCCGGTCTCACGCTGTAGTGCTTTAAGCTCATTCACAAAGCTCCAGCACCGACGAAGAAGCTTGAGGACAGAGGAAGGTTCACGATGTTGGCGTTACTATGGGAAGATGGAATTAATTTGGGGCCTTTAAATAGGCTCATTCATTTCGTTTTGAATGGGGCCAAATTATCAAGCTTTGATAGAGGAGTGGAAGAGAGAGAGAGAGAGCAACGGCAGCATGTTCTGAGAAAAGCTGGTAGATGAAATAATTGATAAAATTTGCACCGGGTTGATAAGCTCCAAAGTGTAGCTGAAAGTGTCAATGAGAAGGGTCATTAGAGTGTGATCTATAAAATTTAACAGTACCAATAGCGTATGCATGATCGTTGCTATTCCCGGCAGAATCCTGCAATGTGGATAGGTTGAATAGCGCAAAAAGGTTACCAAATTCGGTGTACCTAATAGTTTTCTGTACTTCTTCAAATTTTTCAGGTGCGAAAACAAATAAAGTATAAACACACCACCGAAGAACGGATCAGAGAACGAACGAATGGAATCCGACGTCGTTCGGTATCGATCATATACTACTGACAAACATTCTGCGGCTTCAGCATTTACTGCTATCTGCCATCCGCCATCCAGATCGATCACCATTTCATACACATTAAAGCAAAGCGAAAATCTGTGATATTTCCCACTGCTGGGATCATCCTCCCCTTCGGACCGACGCGGTGTGCCTTCGGGCGTTTAAACTCCGTCCTAAGAGGTAAGCGCACAAGCATCGTACTCATCTAAACTAAATTGAAAAACTTTCTGTTATTGGTCTTTCCTTTTTTTCTAGGGTGTAAAGGTGCTTCATCTCCCTGCCAACAAAACTTAAGTTTAGATTTGATTTTACGTTGTAAGTGTGTATGCTGGAGAGGAAAACGGTACGATCGCCGTCGTAACGTGTACCTGCCACCGATCATCATCGCGTACTACAGGGAGCATCCTTAAGCGAGGAGGGCGCGATTTAAGGTATATTCGTGTTTCCAGCGACAGCGAGATGAGAGTTGAAGCCGAGAAACACCAAAACAGATAATAACTATATTACACCCTGAACTATCGGGACAAGTACAATAATAGACAAGCGCGCAAACAATATTGTAAAACATTCTATGTGTGAGTGTTTACGAAAAGTGAAAGATGATGGCTTGCGTCGTTGGGCGTGCAAAACAATTCCTTCGTACATCAAATCTTCCAAATGAAAATTAATTAGATGTCGATGAGTTTGAGTAAACGGGTAGCCCATTAAAGTGCTACTCATCATAAGAATCAAACCAGTTTGTAGTGACGTAGTGTTTTAGTGGCGGATTATGAACTGGTTCTAACAGATGTGTTAATTGTGGTTGTACGTTCGGTGATCCTCGCATTTTAGAAATCTCTCATCGCATCGAATCCGAATGCTCGTTCGTACGTGTGTTCCAGCGCGTATCCAGTGTATTTGAGCAATAGTGGGCAACAAAACATGTGCAAAAGTATGCTTTATTTACTGTGTGTGTGATGCGGTTAAGTGGTGCAATTGGCGAGTGTTAGTAGGAGGAAAACAGAAACTCAGCTTTAACGAAAATTCGTGTTTAATCGGTTAAGAATGTGCGATAGCCGGTAAGAGCGCGAAAAGTGTATCATTCATAGAATGGACGGGTAAAGCAAACACACAAACTGGTAAAACGAGAAGAACGAGAAGTTAAATCATATTTCTGCTCCACCGACAAAGAGAACAAGACTGTGTCTTCTCTAGCGTAAGCGCTACGTTTGCAAAGTTCTCGTGATGGTGATTCATCCGTTAGAAGTAAACACAAAGTATAACGTCCTAGACATATCCATCCCGCTGACGACTACTCAAATGGAGCATCTTTTGATTTGAGGATAAAACGTTTCTCTCTCCCAGTGCACGTTTTTTTCTGAAAGCGTACAGAGTGGAGCAGTAGTATTTCCTAATCGGTTCATTATTTCACGCAGACAGGCCAACAGTAAAGCACAAAGGAAAAGAGTTTGCCCGCTACCAGTTTACGAGTTTAGGGGTTGAGCGGTTTGCACAAAGTGCTCCGAAGATTGCCGAAGGCAGTTGCTTGGAGGACGAGCAGCAACATTAGACCAAGTGTGACTGATAATTTGTTTACAATTTGAAAGCATAGTAACAACCACAAGCAGAACGGAACGAAGTCTGAAACGAAGCTTTTTACATTGGATTAAAATAGCCAAAGTATCGATCTTTCGTCGACTGGACTGGACTGGATTCTCTGTTGCTCATTTACAGCTCATCTTAACGATGCATTTGTGCTAGATGATCGACAAGGTGAAGGTTTTAGAGTGAACCCTGTGGAGCTAACGAAAGCCATACGTCCCAAACCGGAAAGACGAAGAGGAGGACAACGCTGGCCGTTCATAATTACGAACAAAAGTTACTCCATTACTATGAGATGTGATTTTCTTGATTACCTGACTAACCGTTAACGCGTTAGCATTAATTTTAAAAGTATTTGTACGAAAGCGAAGGTGAGGTAGAGACTTTCGTGAACAAAAGCAAAAAAAAATCAATAGTATCAAACGCCATACTACAGTGTATGATTGGATAGCCATTCAAACAATTCGACGAAAAACCTATCCACACCACGCACAAATTCAAACCGTGAGAATCTACAGGCAACAATGATTGTATCTGACCAAACATTAGCACATAAGGAAGCTCCAGTGTCGTCATATATTGTTGCACAGCATGACAACGAGCGAATGAAGCAATTGCCCAACCTACACGTCATGTCAACAGGCAAGGAACAAGTCGATCAGTACACACCGTTTGATGAACTGTTGCGTTTGACAGAACGAGTGAGAATGCTTGAGGCTCTAGGATGCGACCGTATTGGTTCCGGTCGGCTTTGCGGTGGCGGAGAAAGTTCTCTAAATGGAGGTGCCTGGGGCTCACCGCCTGGCGCAGGGTCAAACGCTGTCGGTGCGGGTGTCTCGGGCTGGAGCACGACAGCGATCGGTAGTTCCCAGTCCTCACAGCAGCAGCCATGGAACAGTGGACAGACGAGTATGCCACCACCGGTTGGTCCACCAGGCAGCGGACCGAGGCAGGAGATGCTGGGAAAGTCGGTAGTTGGTAATGGTGGACAAGCGATGGTTGTCGTAAGCAATACAGGTAATGGTCAGAGTGGTACAGGAGGCTGGAGTCAGGTCGTAAATCCTAACAAACAGGCCACTTCACAAGTTATTGGACAACAACAGCAGCAGCAACAACAACAACAGCAACAGCAACAGCAGCAGCAGCAGCAACAACAACAGCAGCAACAGCAGCAACAGCAGCAACAGCAGCAACAGCAGCAACAGCAGCAACAGCAGCAACAGCAACAACAGCAACAAGCATCTAATCTGCAAAATTCCGTACCAAACCCTAACCAATCTCAGTCCAGTAGCGGAAATCAGCAACAGTCTGCTGGAAGTCAAGGAGGTGCTGCTAGTGGAAGTGGTGGAGGTTGTGCTGTTGCAGGTATAGCTGCAGGTAATGGAGGAGCTGGTGGAGCTGCAGTCAGCGGTATGGCGGCTACACCATCAGCAAAACTGGAACATCTAAACTCCATGCGTGAGGCTCTGTTCGCACAGGATGGCTGGGGTTGCCAACACGTGAATCAGGACACGCAGTGGGATGTGCCGATCTCGCCCGAGCCAAGCACCAAACCCGATCCTTCTCTGAAGGCCACGGTCAACAATGGCACAGAACTGTGGGAGACAAATTTACGCAACGGTGGCCAGCCACCGGTACAAGCTCCATCGCAGAAAACACCCTGGGGTCCACAGAGTCATCACGGCGGCACGTGGGGAGTAGATGATGAGAACAGCGGCGAGGCCAGCAATGTATGGACAGGTGCACCGGGAGCGGCGGGAAGTGCCGGCATCGTTGCTGGCTCGCTGGCCGGTACTGGAGGGCCTCCGCCCGCCGTTGGCAATCCTGGTGCGCTAGTTGGCGGACAGGTTGGAGCTGGCAGTGCTGGATGGCAGCAAGGTGGAGGAGCTGGTGGTGTCGCTGGGATAGCAGGTGCCACTGGCGGGCCAGTTAGTGGAGGCAGTGGCATGTGGCAGTCGGGCACAGGTTTGCCCGGATCTACTGGAATCGCTCCACCTAAGAAGGACAACGATTGGGGTAGTGTAGCGGCGGGTGTTGGTATGGGAGCTGCAGGAGGATCTGGAAGTGGTGGCTGGGGAGAACCGCGTGGAAATGTTGGTGCCGGTGCCGTTGGTGGTACTGGTCCAAACACGGGCGTTCCACCTCATCTTGCAACCCAGCTCGATGGACTGTCGAACGTTGACATTCGAAGCATGCGCCCACCAGGTGCCGGTGTCATAGATCAAAGTCGGGAATTCCGTGGTGATCCGCGCGGTATCTCTGGCCGGCTAAGCGGATCTACGTCGGGCATGCTGGATCATTATCCGATGGGAAAAATGCCTCCACCTGGCACCATGTCGGCGAGCACGTCTGCAATAGGTTCCAGCAACAATCAGTGGCCTCTGGGCGGTGGCGGAGGAGCAAGTGGAGGACCGGTTGGTGGGGGTGTACCGTCCAGTATGCCTCCGACTAAATCGGTGGTCGGCGGATGGGACGATAACTCTCCGCCGGCTGTACGTCGCAACCCGAACATCGACGATGGTACCGCGTTGTGGGCTGCTGGAGGCCCGGGCAGTGGTGGTGGTGCAGGCAGAGTGTCAGGCGGTGTATCGGATGGGCAGATGGCTGGACGAAACGGACGCAACAACGGTCCGCTGGGTGGAATGAGCTCTGGTCCGATTGGCGGAGGTCCTTCGGGTGGCCCGGGTGGTTTAGGAGGTGGTCCACGAATGGTCGGATCTGGACCGGGTGGGAATGCTCTGAAATCGGATAACAGCAACATGTGGATGAGTGGACATGGGGCGGGTGCAGGAGGCTCACGAAACGGTTCGTGGGATGATCCATCGATTGGCGGTACTGGGGGAAACAACTGGGACGATAAACCAACCGGAGCATCAAGTGGTCCGCTCGGTGCAGGTGCTTCATGGATGGATGGACCGGGTACGGCAGCACCCGGAGCTGGCATTCCTGGTGCTGGCAACCAATCGTGGAACGCCAACAAAAAACCACTTGGTGGCGGTGGTGGCAGCGGTGGAACCATCTGGCCCGATTCGTCATCCGGCACTGAACTGATCGGTAATGATTGGAATGTCGGTGGAGGCAAGATGACGAACAAACCACCACACGGACCGCTCGAGATCATTCGAAGCAGCAAACAGTACCGCATTCTATGTGAGATGGGCTACAAGAAGGAAGATGTTGAGTTTGCCCTGCGAGCCGCCAATATGGCGCTGGAGGAAGCGGTCGATTTGCTGCAACGTAACGGTTCACTCCCGAATGTAGCTGGCATGGGCAATGCTGGCGGCGCAGGAGACTGGAGAAGAGACGATACACACTCTCAACTGGGTGTCAGTGGTGGTGCCGCAGGCAGCAATGTTGGCGGAGGAAATGGTGTGTTTGAACCATCGTTCGGCAATCGTTACCTGGGCAGTGGTGCCGGAGGCAATGCTGGAGGTAGCGGTGGACATTCTTTACATTTCACACAAGTAAGTTTCCTTTTCCACACATTACAAAGCTTATTTTTAGGAACCTTACATACATATCTTTCTTGTGGATTGTTTCTTATTTGAACAGGGCAATCAAAATGGTATGCCTGGCGGTGCTGGTGGTATGGGTGGAACTGGGGGAAATCCAAACCTATCTGGATTGCACGGTCTGTCCTCTAAATCACTCGGTAGCTATTTGAATCAGGCACCCCCACCAATGGGTGGCATGGGAGGACAAGGAGGATCTATGGCTCCTTTCAATCAGGGCGGTGGAGTTGGTGGCAATCCTGTCGGTGGCGGTGGTAGTGCCGGTGGACAGAACTCAGTGCAACCGAATACACAGCTTCGCTCGCTCGTCCAACAGATCCAGATGGCCGTGCAGACTGGGTATCTCAATCCACAGATCCTTAACCAACCTCTGGCACCACAAACATTCTTGTTGTTGAACCAGTTGTTGGGCAGCATTAAGGTGAGCAAGAATAAAGGCTATCTACTATCGGAGCCGCAGATTATGACGCTGTGTTTTTTGGTTATTACAGCAACTGCAAGTAACCCAGGGTAATCTGCAACGCGGAGGCGCCGGCACAAACAACCAAATAGCGATGATTTCAAAGATCAAGCAACAGATAGCCAGCTTGCAGAATCAAATAGCCACCCAGCAAACGCTGTACGTGAAGCAGCAGCAGCAACAACAGCAACATCCGCACCAACAGCAACAGCATCAGCAACACCAGCAGCCGCAGCAACAACAACAGCAGCAACAGCAGCAGCAGCAGCAGCAGCAACAGCAGCAGCAGCAGCAGCAGCAGCCGCAGCAACAGCAGCAGCAGCAGCAGCAGCAGCAGCAGCAGCAGCAGCATCAGCAGTATCAGCAACAACAACATCAACATCAACAGCAGCAATCTCATCATCCGCATTCATCAGTTGGTAATCCGTCGTCGCACATTGGTGGTGGTCATCTTGGTGGCAACTTCCATCGTAACGATTCCAACGATCTGAGCGCATTGCAGAACAGCCTGTCGGAAATGACCCTCAGCAAGGAGCACAATGGGCCATACCTTTCCGGACCCCCGGGAAATGGTGGGGGAGGTAATGGAACGGGTGGAAGCGCTGGTCCAACAAGCCAGCAATCGCGTCTTAACCAATGGAAGCTTCCTTCGATGATGGATAAGGATAGTAGCCATGAATTGACAGATTTTTCGCGAGCTCCTGGTTCAACTGCAAAATCGGTTGGCCTGGGTGGTAATGGAGGCGTACTTGGGGGTATTCAAACCGATGGGTAAGTGACATTTACGATCTATACGCATTACACTGCTATCATATGCATTTTTTTCATATGTGCTTTTGCATTGCAGCACATGGTCATCGGGACGCGCTGGCATGACAGACGGCTGGCCCGATAATGCATCTTCCACTCTAACTGACAAGGATTGGCCGTCCAATCAGGACTCGTTCTCTGATTTGGTGCCGGAGTTCGAACCCGGCAAACCATGGAAGGTATGGAAGGCTTTCAGCAACTCTTGGATAGGGATGAATCGAGTCTTATACATCTTACCTTGCTAATCTCTTCACCAGGGTACGCAAATGAAAATTGAAGAAGATCCAACTATCACTCCGGGTAGCATTGCCCGCAGTCCGATAGCAGCGATCTCGGTTGGTTCAGCGAAGGATTCCGAGATTTTTGCGTCCAGCAGCAAACCATCACCGACGGACTCGATCAGTCTCTCGTCCTCGACCTGGAGCTTCAACGCGAGCAGCAACAATTACTCATCCTCGACCACCGGTTCAAGCGGCTTGGGTAAGCTAGGCGGACAGTCTAAGAACACGTGGTCCGATAGCGCTGTTACCGGAGCAGCAGCCGACGTATGGGGATCCGGGCTTGGTGGCGGTTCCGGAGGGCCAACTAACAACAATGCGTCCAAAACTCCGCGTGGTCCTCCTCCTGGACTGTCATCGGGAAAAGCGACATCCGGCGGAGGTAGCGGTGTAGGCGGTGGTTCAGGCAGTAACGGATGGATCAATAGAAGCAGCCACAACCAGGGAGGAAATTGGTCGGTTGGTGGAGGATCAGCCGGAACCTGGTGCTCGACCTGGTTGTTACTGAGGAATCTAACCGCTCAGGTATTCATTGCAAGATCCTGAACTGTTAATAGAAAGTAAATCAATGTAATTAAACGCTTGATATTGTTTTCAGATCGATGGTTCAACGTTGCGAACGCTATGCATGCAGCATGGCCCGCTGCAAAATTTCCACCTGTATCTGAACCACGGTATTGCTCTGTGCAAATACTTGACTCGCGAAGAAGCTAACAAAGCCCAGCAGGCTCTTAACAATTGCGTGCTGGGCAATACGACCATCTGTGCCGAATCGCCCACGGATAGCGAGGTGCAGACGATATTGCAGCATTTGGGATTGCCCGGACAGAATGGAGGAGGCAATGGAGGCGCCGGCGCTGGTAGTGCGAGTCAAGGTGCGGTCACAGGCTCAGGTGGTATTGGCAATTCAAGTATGGCTCAATCGTGGCGTTCAAACGGCCCAATTACTGGGCGTGTCACTGGTAAGTGAAAAGTTTATTCGAATTCTGTACTTTGAACTGTTGTGAATGTAAATATGTATCCACAGATACCTGGGGCCCTTCATGGGCATCTTCCGGAGGTGGTGGTAACCTGTGGACCCCACTGGATGGTCCAACCGAGCGTGGAACTCCATCGAATTTGAACTCATTCCTTCCGGAGAATTTACTCGTTGGCGAGCTTAACTAAACTGTGACGAGTAACACCAGCTCAATGAATGTGACGCAAGGCAGCAGTTACTATCCAATCCACCGGACGGATGGTAGTGGTAAGTTTTTAATGCGCAATGTTTTATGCGGTACTATCTGCAGGACGGGAGAAGGAAGGACCAGGTTCGTCGCATGGATGATCAGATCTGTTGTTGTCTCGGGAGCTAGTTTTAACTTTATACCATAAGGCATTGTGATGCGCTTTGCGCCACTCTGGAGGCAGAGTGGTTGTATTCAAAAACAATCCACGAAGAGATAATTTGTGTGTAGGTGTTAGTGGGTGGGAGCAGGCTGCTTTGTAAAAGGGTTATGCAACATAACCGTGTCTAAATCGATGCACCATAATCAAACGCTTAGACCAATCGATAAGTGTTATTCCCGTTACAGACAGAATATGGTACAAATGGTTTTGTTGAGTATTTTTTAATTTCCCGTGACACTTTTTATGTAACACAAACAAGCAATGCTTTGAAGTAAGCTAAATGATGATTCTTGCAGATGCTTCTTAGCATTACAACATCATCTTCACAGGATGCAAACGATACAAATATGAGCGGAGGGGAAATGGACAAACCTATCACAAAGTGCGCTCTGTAGGAACTCTGAATCATCACAATCAGTGTTAGTGTTAGTGCAGTACAACTGCCGAAGTACTATAATTGAAACAAAAAAAAAAGAAAAAAGGAAAAAACAGAACGATTCATTGATTGTGTTTTGTATGCAAAACAACCTACCCAAGTAATAATGATTGTATACCGTGCGTTTCAGGTAACTCATAACGCATATGATATGATGTATATTTTAAGCCAACATATGAACCTGTTACTTTACACCGAACAGATAGAAGTAACTTGTAGGGGGAAACCATTGCGAATATTGATAAACTTTCCACGTTTAGTAAAAGGAACAAGACACTCCGTTAATATATTATCAGTATGCTAATGCATGTTGGTAAGAATATCTTATTTTTTTTTCGTTTTTTGTGAGCTATTTATTTGTTACTGTTTTTAGTTGGATTGATTTGATGAAATTCAGTATGTAAGATGAAAAAAAATCTCCTACTAAGAAGATTTGAAATACGAAAACGCTTGTGGATTATAGTAGTCTCAAGAGCAGACCCAACAACTAGTGACGGATTTTGTGCATTTATTAACGGATAGGTGAAAGATAGGCAAACAGGGAACAAATCTATACCACTGTAGGCACTCCTCTGTAGTAGCAGTTGTGTAAAGGCAACATTCTGAAATAAGGCAATGTGAAGCAAAGGTTCGCTCATGGCAGAATCAAAAGCAGAATCAAAAACACTCGGAGATGCTTCAAGTGATCTCATCGCTAGGGAGGGCTTCCGTGCATAATAAGTTATCGATTGAGGTAGCAACTGATCGAAGTTAGGCGCAAAAACACATCACAGATCACACACAAACACATGCAACAGGCCAACAGTCGGCCAACACATCTATCAGATTTCTATGATTGTATTCTAAAATTTCATTCTGACGAATGTAAACGCCATTATTGATACGTCCAATTTGTTCGCATTTTGTTCCTGTTTATGACGGTATAAGAGACATAATAGGTATAGCAGAGGTATGGCATCATGATATACGTAGATCAATAATGTGGGCGCAAGAATATTTGCCAGGTCAGATGATATCGCCTATTGATGGATCAGTTGTAGTCAGCTGTACTTTAAAATGTCGGGAAGGTTGTGATTTTCTCAAACCAGACTTACGGGCAATGAACAGTAGTGAACAATGAATCGTTGTACACACAAAACTAGATTTATTTTTCGAACCTTATAGTACGTTACTCCTGACGAGCACTTGCACCCAGCTAGATGTGCTTTTGTGTCACAGTAGATGCGTTATACGTTTTAGTTTACTTTGATGAAGTGAAGGCACACTATCCTATGTCCTATTAAATGTAAAACTCGTATATATCCGATCGCTGCCTTTATTGTTTGCGAAACACCTCAGTCATGATAGGTCTACATTGTCGATTAATTTATCGTTAAATCTGTCTAGTTTATTAATTACTTTAAGGTTACTTCAAGCTCGAGACTGTAGTTATTTGATATTGTTAAAAGTTTATCATTTCGAATACTTCCTACGACATTCCTATCACTGGTGAGTACCGGTTTGAATTATGTTTTGTTTTAAAGTTTAAGTATCAACAGTAAATTTATTTGTTTCTCTACGTTCCATGTGATCGTAAAGCCAAACGCACACGTTTAACTTTATATTTTCAATGTGAGCACACCTTCAAAGGCGCACAGAAATCACGTTGCCACTAATCATCGACATTAAATGATAAATGTAATGCTTTCCTAGTGATCTATCAACAGATATCCCTTACCTTGACTGCGAGGATATGAAAAATGTAGTATTAAACGCACAGGGCAGAGGATAGGCATGCACAAACATTGAGCAAAACGATCGCGAACAAACCATTTTTGCAATATCGTTTGTAATATGCGTAAGTAATCTAAAGCAATATTTCATACTAAGGAATCGGGGCAAGAATGGTAAAGCAAGCAAAACAAGCAGTGCGCGAAAAGAGTGATTATTGATTTTTTATGTTACATAACACCAGAACGCCCTAGAGTAGGTGGGTTGTATGGGTGGTGCAATCGATAGAACATAAATGCTTCGTTAGTGTCTATTGCCAACCTATGGGCAGCAAATTTTATGTTTCTGCTAACATATAGCAGAATCTGTGACGGTAGCGACGCATATTGGCGAAACATGTGATAACAAAATTAATGGTTGGGGGTTGCAAACCAATAACAGCCTTGAGCATGTGAAAGTAGTAAAAAAGTGAAAATTATTTGAACAATAATTGAATTGAATACAACAAAACTTGGTTTGGGAATGCAAAAAACAATCGTAAACAGCTGTATTAAGATTGCTAGTTGTCGTATGCCAACCTGCTAACAAGCCCCAGTAGTCTCAGCTAATTAATAACAAAATCAAGTTGCATTTCTGATTTAAATACCGGTTTGCCAGAGCACCGATTTAACTGATGGCTGTCTTTACTAGCGTTATAGGAGGCGATGTTGTAGTAATGTGTTGGTTTGGAAGTTAACTAGAAAGCTTAAAAACACATGTTTCCTGAACACTGTTTGTTAACGAAAAGCTATGGCATGAAAACATCAATCCTGGTAAATGAGCTGGGCATATTTGCGTACATGGTGGCAGAAAAGTGAAACCAAAAGCAAAACAAAAGTTTTATCAAATGCTTTCACGAGCGTCTGATAAACTGAACCTTAGTATTAAGAACTATTGGTGAAAACTTCTAGTGGAACGATATCAAAATATCCGTGACTGTGTTTGCGAGAGCATGTATAATAAGGTGAATAATTTTATCTAGAATACCATAAGACATGACGCAATACTGAGGCGTATCACATTTAACAAAAATGAATGAAGGGAAAATTATATTTTAGTGGTTAAATATGCAACTAAATAAAAGTAGGGAGATACAGAAAGATGCTATTTATATAAAATCATTATCAATGATTAGAAGCAATGGAATGTGCGTGTAATTTGCACAAAACTACACCGATACAAGGAAACGACATGAATTTAATCCATGCTTCTTTGTGTGGTGCGAAGTTAGAGGAAATTTTTAAAATTTACGACATTTGTAATCGCGACCTATGTGAGCGTTAACCGATGTGTGTGTGTGTACATGTGTCAAACAAAGTAATGATATTCCCTATATAAGAGTGTAGCATTAGACAAGGAAGTAGACAATTAACGATAAAAACTATATCATACTCAACTGATTTATACTGATTTAACTGATTACAACAATCACGCATAAAACCACAGAAGTAATGGATGGAGATGAGGAATTAAAAATAAATTAATAAATTTGAATGGAAGAGAACATGGAACCAACCAGCAAAAGCAGACAGTAGACAAAGGAGTGCATAATAGAGTACACAAAGGTGGTGTTTTTAGTGTGATCCAAACGATAATGAAACGTGGCATGTGGCACAGAATAATGACAATATATATAAAACTGTAGAAATCTGATCAGAATCGATATTAATGTTGATGCATTTGGCTATGATCGACCGACCGTAGAGTAATTTCTAATTTGGAGATGGTGCTGCAAGTTTCAAGGATTACCACATCAGCCTAAAAACCCTAGGAAGCTAAAGCTAACAGGCGTATCAGCGTCATTCTTATTCAAATGATAAAACAAACGTTCAATTGCCAATTTGCTATAGTTGGTTCATCTCACCTGTACCATGATTGATTAATCGATTATCAGTGTTAGCATATTTATTACATGATCATGTGCTAACGAATCATTATCAAAGCAACCTGATAACATGATGAAGAGTATGTTGCAACTGCATCCCGACTGTTGTCAGAGGAACATAGTTCATTACACATGGTAGCAAAATTGTATTTGGTTGCACTACAACCGCGTGAAAAAGTTCCGATTGTTCTCCCTAGTCACCACGTCAGAGAGATGTGAAATGTATAGCAAAATCTCAAGCCAAAAGAAAATGACAAAGCAAAACATTGGATGCAAATGTTTAGAAATCACGATGGACACTACTAAACATAAGATGCATGCAATTGCAACAATACCATCACCTCAAGAAGTAGATGTACCTCAAGTAACAGTAGATGTGAAAAAGAAATCGAATCGTTTTGCGTTCCTTGTTCTGTCCAAAAAATAAACTCTAGATCCTGTTTACTACACACCTGGCATCAGCTAAGTATACTTCTGTCCTCATCTCTAAGTGTCATTTCGCTGGTATCATCTCGTTGCAATCGTCTATCAACCAACGCCGATATGTTTTAAACCGTTTGCCTTTGTAGGGTGAATATCTTGCCAGCAGGTAAACCAGATAATGCGTTCATCAGCTGGGTTTTGCGAGGATTGTCGATGGACATTCGACGAGGACATTCAACTTGCAAATAAGACTAGAATTGATAAACCAGTCATACACCTAACACAGAATATTGAAAGTAATCATTGCAAAGGTGCTGTTTGTAAAGAAACAAAAGTATGAATATGAAAAAGGACTAAATTGTGACTGTTGTCGACATCATCGAAGTTATCAAGTCTACACGATTAGGATGGTTCTTACAGACTGCCTTTATTCTTAATTGTTTGGTGGTTTTATACTATAATGAAGTTCACATATACATACAGTTTAAAGGCATGCACAAATAAACCTATGAATGATGGGTTTATTTATGTATTTTACCTATTATATATGTAGTGTGTAAATTTATTTCATGCTTTACTGTATCCATATCTTCAACGATAGCCGGACTGTTAAAATGTTTCCAACAAAAAAAAGTTATGTTGTGTCGTTTGTTACACTTTGAATAGTATCATTTTGCTTTCCTGTGACTATAACCATTATCTTTCTTTTAATTGAATACGATAAAGCTGAGCAAATGTTGAGGATCTAGTGACCAGGTCATTTACACACTACATATATAATTAATACCAATATAAGGTAATGTGGTAACTTCGATATTCATGAGCAAGGATTTGGTGCTGCTGTAAAGATGTATTTATCAAATGTCGAGAGATCATCAGAACTAACATCATTGTCAAAAATCACGTGAAAGTCACGCTACTTCAAGAGGTAGCATCCCATAAATAAAGCGACATTCAGAGCTACACCACGAAACGCCACAAAATGAATCGAAAATAACAATTCATTGATAAGCAACTGCATTGTAACCGCCGACGTATGAAACTTAAAATAATTGCAAAGAAACCATGAATGTATTTTAATGCGATATTATATATGGCAGACGCCGGTGCAAAATCTGCCGATTTGTCATGTAAGAATATATTTGTGCAATTAGGTGTAAAAGATGTTGTATTACCCTATAATGGACTATCGAACCATTATCATGAGACGTAGGACATGTAAATTTAACAAATAGACAAACAAAATGTGACATGCCATAAACTCCAAAAACGAAGAAAAAAAAGAGAAAACTAGGTGTTAAGAGGAAATTTCCAATGCAAGTCAGGTTCTGGATCTGACCGTGGTAGAAGATTTTATTCCATTCGACTGTAAAATGCAGCTAGCTGGCATAATAAAGGCCTAAGAAAATTGTACGAACAAGTGAAATGCCGATGATGAGAAAATGACCAAAATTAAACGAGATGAACTGTATTTCGCCAAACACAATTAGCTTAAACTTGTCAAATGAACATTTACACAATATGAGGACATCGTTTTAAAAAGCTCAATGATGAACGCAGCGGCAATCGAAGGAACCCGATGATCACAAATACCAAGGCATGACATATACTTTAGGCGGGAACGGATTATTATATGACGAACCTTAATTGCTGCTACACTACAAGAGGCTCATTTCAAATAGTAGCAAAAGCAAATGAGGTGTGCGGATCGATCCGGTTTGGGCGCATTGTTTAAACAGAATGGCTTGCATAGGGCTGTGTTGGTGTCTGTGTCGTTTGAATGAGCTAAGAAAGGGCCACGCGCGCACATGTGTTTTTCTTATACCTGGAATTAAGTAGAACTATTTTCGCTTTTGCAGCATAACTGCTATCTGTTCCTTATGCCTGTTTCGATCCATAACATTAAGCTAATCACCGATTAAAGGAAACGAGTAGAGTATATTAAGAATCATAAAAAACACGCATAAAATGCCATATTTTGCAAAACATAAGACTCATTAGAAAATCATTCTTCTACTACTACTACTACTCTTCGACAGGTGTAAAATTCAACGCTTTACGTGGCTATGTGTGTTTTCCCTTTTTCCTGTTGAATGTGTAGCTCACAAATGATCAATGTATATCTTCCAAGATAGAATGAATGTGTATTAGCCAACATGATGTGTACAACTTTTCCCCAATCGATGTAACTCATATAATGGCCAGCCTACTAGCAGTAATAGATGGTCAACTGTGTGTTTTCGCCGCTAGTTCTTTCCAAATAATTCTCTTGCGTCTGTGAAAGTTAAAACGCCTTCTCTTAAACGTACTTATAAACCGAAACCGGTCATGCGATAATCAAAAGCCAAGGATGGATGTAAGACCGTATGATATGTGTGTGTGTGTGTGTGTGTGTGTGTGTGAGTGTTTCGTGATAGTAGTGCTTTCTCGGCGGTAGACGTGAGATTAGGAACGGTTTTGAGGGGTAGTATGCTTTTTCATTTCGCTCTGTAGGGAACATATTTAAGTGTACGTCCGTAGATCTCTACCAAAAGACGTTTATTTTTTATTTTTTATAACATCAGTTTTGCTTTTTAAAAGAGTCTTGAAATGCAATTGTTTGGATGATACCTGTGCAATAGCAGCCCACTTTTCCTCGGAGCACTCATCTATATAGCACTCTAGACTGGAAAAAGGGACTTGTTGTGTACGTGTGATTATTTGAATGTTTCAAACTATACATTTTACGGGTTAATTATGTGATGATCTTGATTGATCTGGCACACTGCTGTTTCTGTTTATTTATTATAAAAATCTTAAAACAGCATGAGGATGATAGTGATAACTGTCTTCCAGCATAATATGAAAAAAGGAAGGATGGTGCATTCTGCTATAATTTGGCCATTTAATTTACACTATTTTGGTTTTTACGACAAGCCTCGTAGCACGTGTGATTCCACTGCACGCTAGTGATTAGTTGGGCAACGTTACGCTAACTGGCAACTTGAATTGACTCAAAGTATCCAATTCTCAATACAATAGTAACTAGCTGGAACCTGGCATGTAAGGGGTTACTTACTGAACAGATGTGTGTGTGTGTGTGTTTAAAGTAGACAGACAGTGCCTTATAAACTGCCACCCGGACGAAAAACTTTGTCAAGGATGGACATTTTACGTTCATGGATCAGGCGCAGCATAGCAAAATCAAATAAAGCCTATACGTTAGTTTGTCACGAGGCGAACGGCTTTACTAATTTGAGGCGAAATTTCACGAGAGCTTACAGTGTTAACCAAAACCTGTAGAGTGATAGGGAAAGATACACAGAGAAGAGGGTAATCTTTCGAGTAGGTGTAAAATGTTTGCATTTAATGTTTCAGGCGAAACTCCCACAAAAATATAATAAATTATGTTGTAATGAAATTTAAGTAAACGAGTTTGAATGAACAACGCGTGATTTGAGAGTATCTGTGTCTTCAGTCGTGATCGTTATTGTAGCATTAACTGACGGTAAAAAAGGTAGATGAAAAAAACAAACCATAGTATATGCTCTTGAGGAAAGGCTACTCTCGCCCATTGTAAGGATCTTCATAATGTGTGTACGTGTGCAATATTGTGTAAATCGTATCGCAAATCTAAGCCACAAATATTGATACTCACACGAACTACCTGCTTAACAGTTTTCCATTCTACTCTGGGTGTTTTTCTTTATTTCATTCGCCAAGCGAGTGTGTTTGTATTTGGCATGTTTTGTTATACAATTACACAACGTGTGCGCGTGGATGGTACGGGATGGGTGGGAAACTGCAACTTGAAAGGACATGCGAACAGCAATAAAGGACACCAGTGGTTTAGTCGCATAAGGCAGCCATCTTGAATGTGATTTATGTTCCTTGATGTAGAGAGACCCGCACTGTGGGACAGCAAGCAAAATCCAGTCAGTCCCTGATCGAATAGACGTGCTTTGATGGCGCAGACAATTTCGCAAGTTAAGCCAAAGAACTCATAACCAAACGGAAACGCAAACTTTAGAAAGGTGCCGAAGCGTCAAATCGCGTATCGTGAGGGCGATGATCTTCAGTAAATCTACGTCAGACACATATCATCCTCAAGCAAATCAATCATAGAGTGGCCAAGTACGGGCTCAGTCGGTTGTGCAGAAACGGAAAGGTACGAATATCATCCCAGATCACGATTGTCTCTCCGCTGCATAGCGAATGAAGCGTGCCAACAACACCGGTCAGTACAGGGGACAAGCACACTGATGAGAGGCTTCTCTAAAAGCTTCTGACAAAAAAACCCACACACACAACTTGCTGCTAGCGATCGTGGAGCTGGAGATGCTTCGTGTGTTACATTTTATTTTCATTCGACATTTGTAGCGCAATAGGACGAGACACATCGACACCTGCGGAAGAGGGCAACCGAGAGTGTATACGACGAACGCAACAAACCTATTTTCCAAAGTACAAAACCAACTCGTTTGATAACTTGATCATTGGAGGTGGGAACCGAGTATATCAGTGCCGAGCAGAAATTCCTACCATGTGATCGATGCATCTCCAGCATATGAGCACTCACGGGCATGTAAGGAAAGTAAAGATGCCGGCCAGCCTGAGACCGATTGCCGCTGCACAAGCCACATCTCATGTGCCACTAATCTACTTAATCCAGCAGCAGCTCGGGTTTGAAATGCAGTATGTTGTGCTGACTGTTTGTGGAGAGGTGCATGAAGAACATGAGTGTCGAAAACAACACTTTAAAGTACCTGTGAGTGTCAAGCGGAAATGAGTTACAGGCCTTGTACTCTAGGGCAAATTGTCCGCAATGGATCAACACTCGGGAAAAAAAGGATTGAAGCTGATTGAATTTGGCTAGAAGTTTCTTCTAGTTCCAAGTACATGGTGACAAAAGCAGTATAGGAGTCTTGTTGAATAGTAGTTAGTTTTGAAATGGTACGGAATTTCTGTACGCTATGTATCCTGATCCTGACTTATGAAGCCTAGAGAACTACCGGTACTACTAACATAGGCAAAAGTGCTCACGTATGTTCAGGGGAAAGCAGTAAAGAAAAGCAAAGCGTGACGCAGTAAGGGTGCTAATAGAAAACAAAAAGGGAAGCCAAGAGAAACCTACAGTGTGACCTACAATGCACTGGCTAGCGTACATAAATAATGCAATTTGCTAAAGCAAAGCCCATAGTATCTAGTGATTCGCTTTTAACTGTGAGTGTTTGAGAGGAAACTGCCACAAAAGAGCAGTGCACGAGTTAAGAAAGACTCAAATTAAGACACAATTATTTACTTTGATGGATCGAAAGGACTATACATGTAAAGACGGAGGAGTAAAATCGATAATGAATAATGTAAGCTACAGAATAGAAGACATAGCTTAAGTATATTTTTCCCTTTGTTTTGATGAAATGAAATCATACACGACACAGCTAAACTAGCAATTAAGTAAATCAATACGTACCAAAATAATTTGCAACCATACTGAGTAAACAAAACAAAAAGTGCACAATGAGAGATCATGAGGCTATGGAGATGGAAAATAAGAAAATATAACATACAAATAATACTATGGCGCTTTGAAGGACGTTGGATTAAAAAGGGTCAAAGCGCAAAACACAGGGTTCAATGAGACAAGTAAAGCAAACATTGTTGCAATCTTAGAGCGGATCAATTATATACAGCATGATAAAAAACAAATAAAAACAACAACATAATGGTACTGAACATAAACAAAAACCATGAAAATTACACATTCACAAAACCCACTTACCTAATATGTGACAAAGTTGTGGAATGAATTGAATGAAACAGCATTAAACAAACTAACAAGACATGGTAACCGAACAACCAACTAACCAATGCGGATCAACAACCAAACCAATGAGAGGAGAGACTTTCTCGGGATTTGGCTGTGCACAAAACAAATAAAATAAGAGACAACAACAAAATGAACAAAGCAAAGGAATAACATTCACGGTCGTTTGAACCTCACGTCACGGCGGTGTTGTGGACGTTTGAAACAACAAATTTGAATCAACACACATTCACACTTTTTGACCAAGCGCACCGGAAAACTCATGCGTACAATGGTACGATTAAGCCACATTAATAAATGCACGAACTACTACTACAACTACTATTACTACTACTACTACTACTTCTAAGCTTGAATATTATATTGCGAGTGTTGCAAGTGTTGCGTTGAATGGAACAACACTCAAAACTTCCACACAGACTGGAGTCACAAAAAAGCGGGCAATGAAACATGTGCAACAAAACGACGAATACCACCTAAACTAAATAAAAGTAAAATATTATGTAAAATGCATTCGACGGCGATTCTACCAATGTAAAAGGATCAGTATTTTCTATAAGAAAAAAATTAAAGAAAACGAAAAAGAAGAAAAAAAAACATTAAACGTAGAGTTGTTTTAAGGTATGCCTCAGTACAGAAAAATAATATTAAAGAGCAGGCACTCGAATGCGTGCGTGTGTATGTCTTTCTGTAATAAAACAAGTAAACAGAAATGAATAATTAAAACGTTATGTGTGACACAATGGAGCAGTAGAACATTGCAGCAAGGCGCCTTAAATTGGGTTCTTAGGGTGTACGGTGTTGCTCGATTGGAAGCCTTAATATTACCAAAACCTGATGGTTGGGAGAGGAAAACATTTTTATCGTTTATAGTGTGAAAAGATAGTCAGGAAATGAAAATGGAGGAAGGGATAAGCAGATAAGGGCAACGTCAAGGTCTAGTAGAAGGTACTTTTTTTTATTACTTTGTAATTGATTTTGTATGCGCAATCTAAGTTTAGAGTTGTTTTGTTAATAGAAAAATTACCTTCAGCAGTAGATAAATGAATTCGCTTTGGCAGTGCGAGCGAGACATTCAGAGAAAAGTGCAATTATTTTACATTCCTTACATCACCATAGTGAGAGATATTTTATGTCATGAAATGGAATTGTGTACATGTACGACTGTAAGTTTTTTTTTCTGTTTTTATAATTTTGCTACTAATCAGTGAAAATGTGTCAGTTTAGTTTATCCGAATGACAAGTTTCCCTCGTTGAGTGAAACATTTATCATTGCGTCTGTGGGAAGTGATATGAGACTGATTTGCGGATCGTACGGAGGAGAAGATGTACTCCGTGGAAGTGAAACCTCTTACGAAGGGAGATCACTCGCAAACCAACCAAATCCAGCTGCAGTGGCACGGACGTAGAGTTAGGGAAAACTGAATATCTGATTGAAAAGCCATCCATAAACAGTAGATTTTGATGTCGTTCAATGTTCCAGCGTTCACAAGACCGATCGCGAGTGCGACGAGCTCTGTTTTGTTTTACATATGCTGAACTGAGGAACAAACGAATAAACCATAAATCAAGCACAGATGGGAGCAGCGCAAAGCTCTCGCCCTGTGCTCGATATTGTGAATCAATAATTGTATGTGGTAAAACAAAGTGTGAAGAACAAAATGATAGATCAATCGATATCAACCATAGGAAAAAAACCGTTGCAGCGTAGTGAATGCCGATCGTACATGGTTCGTTCGAAGGGGAGACAACATGCTTAGCAGTCAGTGCAGCATTAAACTATGAAACAAAATTAGCTGCAATTTAAGGCTGCAATGTGGGAAACGAAAACAAGTGTCAGACGAAACATTCGCAGCTGGAATCTTGTGAATTTTTGTTTATATAAGGCTAAGATTAACACAATACCGTACGATAAGCGGGGCATACCCATTAGTCTGTAGGAACAAAATCAAAGTTGAAGCAAGAAAATGGATGGGAGGACGTTTAGTAGTGGGAGCCGTACTAGTTTGAAGCAGCATTATAGGTTTTTGATTTGTCTTCAACCATAACGAGTCGACTACATCCCCAGGAAGCCTTAGCAATCTGGGTTGGACCGCTCACCTGGAGAGAAACAGCACTAAAATAAATAAAACTACTAAATAATACTAGATAATGATGATGGGTTGATGAAGCTAAACTTTACCGTAACGATACATATACATAAATCACCAATGAAGCTACAAACTAATGAGGTAACAATACACCCAGGAGAAAAAAAGGGGTAAATGGGTAGAGTAAAACGATGGGCGGAGCGTGCTGGAATAGGAAATATGTGAAAATGTTCCTTGTTTTTATCGCGTCATGGAAAATCATTGATCAACCCAAACATCCCAACACTGAAACAAAAGAAATACAAGCGAAATAAACACGTAACTGTAATGGACACAGCAACTATATAACAACAAATGAAGTTAAAATGTCACAAAAGACAAAACCAAACAATAAGGAATTCTAAAGTTTATAGAAGTAAATCAATCAGTCAGTCAGTTGTGTCACGGATGTGCAGTTAAATGTGCTCATTTTCGTCAAACATAATCATATAAATGTGTTCGAGCTTTAAATTGCCGAAGAAATTAACCCAGTACAAGTCCAACGAAATGGACGGAAAGCAAATAGTTAAGCCTATCTGCAGCACAAAACACGAAGAAAAACAAAACTAAGATTCTGAACACTTATGAAGCCTCCGTGCTGCTACGTCGTACTATAAGCGAATGATGGACAAAACTAAAGTTGCGTTCGTACAAATGCAAAGTTATTGAATTTCCTGCGAGTTTCGATCCAATTTTTGAATGTGCCAAAACTGAACTCTAAATTTTACCAAACGACGGAGAGTTTTAGTTGACCAAGATCTCTCTCAGTTGTTCTGTCGGCGGCAATAGGCGGCCTCTATTGTTGACGGTCGCCCAGCCAAATGGGGCTGCTACTGAATTCCTACTGTTTTCCACCCCACTTCTCCTAGTCGCTACACTTAACTCAATCACATTCGATAATCAAACTCATACCTCTCCAACGAAGCTTTGATAAAAGACTACGCAAAAGCAATAGCCTGCAGCACCGTGTTTGGAGCTGCTATTACATGGAACCACCTACTGCTTCACCTGCCCGTGTGAAGCTGTAAACTAGTCAAAATTTGTTAAACTAATGGAACATTTCAACGTAGAGGAAGGAAACGAGGCCCTCTGGCGTCGTTGTTTTAAGGCCGGTTTTTCGTATCGTTATTTCCTTTAATGTAAGGAACTAGACACAACTATATCATTATCGTAGCATCGAAATATGGCAATTGCATTATTTATCCTTCTCAAGCTTCTCGGATTGGCAGATCCAACATGAAACGATATTAGCAGGATGCAAGAAAGTAATATAAGCGATTCAGTGTTTCAGCTTCAGCTTTAATAATACAAAGACTTGATCTTACCTTAAAATCCTCCTACCTTTTAATAACACTGTATCTGTCCTGTGTGTGTGCGTGTTATGTGTAGTAAAGGAAAAATCTTTGAAAAAGTCAGTAACAAAAAAAAAGAGAAAAAATGAAAATGCAATAACATAAAAAAAAGAATTCACTTGTTTCACAACACCTACATGTGAATGTTTCTCGATGTGTGTTATATCTTCAGAGAATCACCATAATTCTGTACCACCCAAACGAGCTCGATGTGTATATGGGGGAAGAAGATCCCACAGGGAAGTTATGCCTAGTAGCGATCGTAGTAATATGAATGTGAACAGTTTTAGGTGTCGTAGTTGGTAGTTTTTTCTTCTCTTCGTTATCAAAAACTAGCAAAACATACACAATGAAAAAAAAACATGAAACAAACAGTTTACAAACATTGCGCCCACCACCTTTCCTCAAAAACTGTTGGATCAATCAAATCGATGTCGTCGTCGTCGTACTTTTATATTATTGAACTCTTAGGTCCATAGAACAACACGCGTAGATAGCGAACGTGTTACAAAAACAAAAACACAATACAAAACAACAAGCCAATCTACTATTTAATAAATATGCGAAGCAAGCAGTGCGTACACAAACATAGAAGAGAGAGAGAGAGAGAAAGAGAAGAAAAAGTTTTACAAACCAAACAAATCGAAGCAAGAACATATATATACTAATGATACCTATGAGTGTATTTCAGCCTTCCTCTTGTTGGAACAAATTCCTAGATAAAATACATCAATAAAGGCAGACAAACGACGCAAGTGATAAACAATTGTGAATCATATTAAATATATATATATACTATATATATACATACATCAAGTCTATCTATAAATGTGTGAACTAATCTAAACAACAATAGTTTGTAACGAACATGGACGGAGAATGTAACTCTCCTTCACTGGTTCCCACTTTCGCTCTTCGTGGCATCGATGTCAGTTTTTTCGCAATATCTTCTCACATAGCAACACGAGCAAAAACGGAAACAAAACTTACAAAAAAAAAACCAAACAAACAAACGCGAAACATTATCTTTCGAAACTATTTTTGTATTCCTTACTAAATGTAATATCATCATTATACAAACACAACATCCTATATATATATATAAATATACATATACAATTGAATTTTTCAATACATCGGACCTATATAAGCTAGAGCAAGGAAAGTTGAATACAAACAGGACAACAGGATCCAACCAACGCGTTAACGCGGACCAGCAACGAAAACACGACACAAAGCGTGTGTGTGTCACCAGGCGGCCCCATACTCGAAATGTCTCTCATCTCGTGTCATAAAGAACTATAAAACAACCAATATTTATGTATGTGTTCTTCTCGTACTGATGTAGTCAAATTTGGTAGCAATCGAACTCTTTCAAAGCCCTTGGAGAAAGAAGGAGCAGGATGTATCACGTTCGAATGTGTATGTCAATGTAAGTGGTTAAATACTCTGTGAAAGTGGAAAGCAAAAGCAGTAACAATAAGACATGCAACACTAAAACGTCGTCAGAGATTTTTAGCAAAAATGTGAAGACAAAATCAATCAACAAAACAAAAGAAAGGAAGAACTAGTACGAATCAAACGACAAACAAACAAAGTGAATGTTACATCGCTACACGCAAAGATTGCAGTTGAACGAACAAAGAAAAATCCTATTCTCTACATAACGATGTATGGATGTATTGTACATGTAAACATCTACAGCAAATCTTTCAAAATGCGATAAATGTGACCAATCAAAATGAGATAAGTATAGTAATAACAATAACTACAGTAGCAGCGAGTGGTAATACTTATATATTATACAAACAATATTGAATACATGGCAATGTAATGGTAATAAATGGCTGATATGGCGTAACAGAGAGGAAAAGAGAAACATGATAACTTAAGCCACCCACAACACACACTCTCACACAAACAGCATCCCCATTGCAAGGCTCTTAGGAAGCGGGAGTGTTAGATACTAAGACATGCTGAATAGATTGAACAATACAAAACAAATATACATATATTTTTTCTTATTTTACAAACAATGTCGAATAGTGTGCTAGACAAAGGGAAGAAGTATCAGTGAGCAAACTGATATAATATATACGAAAAGTATGAACAGCAGAAGTACGAAGCGACTGAGTGATGTGAATGAAAAATAAACTTTAATCTGCGTAGGAGTTGCAGAAAGGTGTAGCGACCTTGGCCGCTACGATTCGGCTACGTGTAGGCCTGCAGGTGAAAAGCGACACGCAGCAAACGAAGGGACGAAAACAAATCCGCCCAGCCTACTACTGTGGGTACTTTTCCTCAAACAAGGAAAGTGTGTTTACCAAAAAAAGCAGCGCACAGGTACAACAGCAAATAAATAATTCCTCTATACACTTTCTGCCTCTGCTACACATCCTGGTGGGTTTGGCCCGCTTTTCTCCGTGGAACAAGTGCAGCGCAGCACTTTTCTGTAGCCCTTTCATCATCAGACTGACTGCTGTTAGATTCATCAGTAATGGTTCTAAATGTTTCCGTGTCGTCTTGATCTGGACCTTCTATGATCGATTGGCTATGACTTAGTTTTTTGAACCGGAAGAACTTCCCTCTCCGACATTGCCACTAAGCGTCTTGATTGCTGACTGTTGTGCAGCTCGAATTACCTGGAAATTAGGAACATTTCGCTGCATGTTGTCATATCCATATGACACCACCAGTGGCAAACTTACATAGACCTTCGTATATTGCTGCATCAAACGGTTTGCCAGCCGATACATACTGTTTGTATGTCTTTGTTATTATCTGATCTCGAACTTTCGCATCTGTCATGTTTCTTGTGGCGCATACTGCTGCCACAACTGCCACTGCACAGACAGATTCACGGAGGTAATGTCCTCCACTTTGGCAGCTCTGTACTCAGCGCAATCGCAAAATTTTAGCTCAACCGCTGTTTGTATCACACCTGTGTGGATCAGATCGAAGTAAATTTTGTCATTTGATATGCATGTAAGAGTAATGTTGAATGTTTGGAACATTTATTTTTAAGCACCTCTGCGTGGTGCTGCCGGAAAAATAAAGAGGGTCATGCCAGCCCTCATGATTCGGCAGCGAAAACCGTTCCGTAGGCGAGAGATCGTGTTTTCCTGTACCTTGAGGACAATGCAGGTGTGATAGTGAACAACAAGGGTGAAATGAAAAGCTCTGCTATCACCGGTCTCGTTGCAAAGGAGTGTGCCGACCTGTGGCGACGTATCGCGGCCAATGCGGAGAAGTTCGATGATCGGCGGGGTTGTACTGAGCGATGGCGAAAAGTAACGCCGATTTGAACAACGGCTTTCAAGCGGTTTGGTGGTGGGTTGTAGTGGCGCTGTCAGATTTCACGATGCCGCCGGTCGAGCTGGAGAGATGCACCGTCGCCGTGATGCCGAACGAACCCATCCCCGGTGGCCCGTTGTTCGGTTGAAGGGAGTTTTGTGCACGCAGCTTTGCCTGCTTCTGCTCATGTTTAGCTGTCTATTTGATTTTTTTCTTCTCCTCCTCGGACGTCATCATTTCCTGCACCCGAACGAGCCGCTTCTGGTTCTTCACGGAGCGCTGCTCGCTCAACCGCTCCTCTTCGCTCTCACCACCAGTTCTGTTACAGCCTCCAGTTTAGTTACCTTTACACGTAGCCGAATCGTAGCGGCCAAGGTCGCTACAAAGGAAGGAAAAACTACAAAACAAATGAAATACTATAAGAATGTTTATAATAGCAACAGCAATAGACGATGCCGGTAGAGAAGAAAGTAAGCAGAATAGACATACATACACGCAAATACAAAACAAAACCACACAAAACTCTGAGTAATATGAAAAACGCTTTAATGTATTGAGTCGATAAAGGTGACAGAGCGAGGAGACAGCTCTGTGAGAACCACCGAATGGGCGGTTTATTATTTTATTTCCATTTTCTTGCCATTCAAGTAGCGAACTGTATTGCTGAGGCATAACGCATGAGTGATACTCATTTACAAGGGAAAATATAACATTTAAATACCGTAACTAAGTATAAACGATAGAATGCAAAGGCTGGGTAGCAGGAGGAGGAACCAAGTGTTTGAAAATGCGAGAATCTGTGTTCATTGCGAAGATCGCAGCATCAGTTGAATGTAGAGAATATATGTGATTGCGATGGTGAATGAGGGATTTGTGCAAGTGTGAAATCGGAATGCAATGGATAAATCAAATCAACGTGACTAGTTAACCAAAATCCAAGCATTGGTGCAGGCAGTAGAAGGATGCGTATGATATGAAAATTGCTAGCAATGAGTAGCACTGGGAGAGATGTGATCGGAATGCATTGGGCAAGATACAGAGCAAGAGAGAGGAAGAGAGAGATGTCTAAGAATAATAAATAAATAGTGAAATAGTCATGTGATGTGTATTTGATATAGAGAAATAAAAATAGAAAGTAAAATATATAATATAAAAAAATGTATAACATAACAACAACCAACTTACGTTTACAAACGAAAGCATAAATTACAGCTGAAAACTGTAGAACTTTAAACATAAGAAGAAACGTGCAACAAAGCAAAGCATTAAACACAAACAACACAAAAACACAAAATGCAATCCAACATCAAAAACAAACAACAATTGGGTAAAACCTTCGCCACCGATCCATTTCACTTTCCCAAACAAAATGGGAGTTCTGTGTTTGAAAATGAAACTATTGTAAGACAAGAAGCGTAACATTAAGCACTAGAAAGTGGTTAAAACACCGCGTAAACGCGAGTGTATGTGTGTGCGACAGTGCTGAAGGTAGAAGAAGCAGCAGAACAACAAAACATTGAAATGACTAAATAATAAATGTGTATGACGGGTGAAAGAGGCGGGAAAGTATGTATGGAAGGCCCAATCAACAACAAATGAAACTAGTGAATAGTTGTGAGCAAAAAACAAGCAAAAATATCAATGTAACCGTAATTGTACTCGTTGATTGACAAATAAAGCATATTAAACGCAATATTGTTGATTTTGTTCTGAAAATATTATTGAAAGAAAATCAAAAATGGACCCCAAAGTTTTGGTGTGGTATCACTTTGTTACAATGGTAAGAAGAAACAATGTGTGTAAAAAATATACATATTTTACTTTCGATCTTTCCGACCGTTCCGACCGAACTTACTAGATTGAAAAATTCGAACCTAGTTCTGGTCGTTCCATTTTAGCAACGGAACGTACCTACCAGGTTCATTCCAGAACGCGCTTTACTACTTCATCTCTGTGTGCCCATCTCTAGCATCTCCCCTGCAAAGTAGCGCGTAACGTCGTGTAACGCATCAACTGTCATTCTAGCGTGAGGGGTTATTTTTCAAATTGGTTGCACTGGGTTATTTCTAACGGTTCATTTAAAATTTCCCGCTAATGATATCTTTCCTCCGCTGCACGTGTGCACGTCCACTTTGAGAACGAAATTTATAACTATTTTAATATTAGAAGAGTTTTAGGAAATACTGCCAATTGTACAAATAATTCCATATCGTACCGTTAAAAAATTGGTTACTTCAGTAAAGACGCTATTCGATAAGCAAACAGTAAGTAATAACATTTAATTTTGGTTTGATTACTAATTTTGTGTTTGCGATTACATAATGCGTAATATTTTGTTCAACAATTTACGCTCTGTACATCATTGTGAAAAAAATTGGTCAAACATGCCCCCCCCCCCCTCTCCCAATTGACAGTCGACGAAGCAGCCGAAGTGAATAAGTCTCTTTGTCTTCAGCTAGAGCCTACGGGACGGAAATGCATTTGCGCCCCGTTTTCGTCGCTTATCTCCTACCGACGAATTATTTGCTCTGCCGTGCCGTGGCATACGCGGAACTGAATGTTTGCGTTTCTCCCAATTTAATTTCCCGCTCCACTTACTTCTCTTCCACCTTGCAACCAAGCGGTGAAAAAATGGGTCATTTCGCAACACCGACAACAACACAAAACACATTTGACGCAATTGGACACCATCATCCGGCTGCGTGAGGTAGGTCGCGACTGAGACCTGGAAGGGGTTGCATGTAACTTGAACGTTGGCTAACAACAGCGCACACAAAAAAGTGATAAATAAATCGTAACCTCCACATCACCGACGACTGTCTGGTGCGTTAGAACAAAGAACTGCTGCTACTGCTACTGTTGCTGCTGCGACCTAGATTGATAGAGACTGCAGAAATGAACATAAGTAAGGGAAGATTGTAAAAATAACAGCAATAAGACAGACGGGACGGGCTTTCTCTTTTCCTTTTTTTACCGTTCTCCTGTTACCGTTTGCCGAGCGTCTGGGATCGACTCAATTACTGACCTGCGCAGCATGAAAGCTTCGTCTCGTATCATTGTTGTACCACCGCGTTCGGAGGTCAATGTAACGATATTTCATTATGAAAGGAACCGGTAGGTGGGATTATTTAGATAGCAATTCTATCCTCGGAGTGCAACTAATTAAGAAACTAATTCAATTGGAAATGATAAGCAATTGAACTGAATCGAATATGGTTTTTAGGTCTCTGAATAAGGCCTTTAAACGTTAGGATACATCTTCCTGTATTTCCTCATTCCTAAACCATTCATACTCCAGACGTCTACAAATGCCGCATCACAAGTTACAGCTCTTTTGAGTGAGTGATTGTTCTAGCTGGAATCTACCTTATCACCTTGAAATAGTTATGCTGTGGTCCGGAGGCGTATCATATGATCTCCATTAGAGGCGTACATTATTTCGTAATGAATGATCATTATCTTGCGAAATTGCGTGTCTCGCATTGATAAGAAACCACCGAAAGTGGACAGTGTGGACGAGACATGGCACAATCGTCCGTTTCTGGGGTGATTTGCGCCCACAGGAAGTTCGTGGAAGCTCGGCTGCCGTCAAGTATGGTGCAGAATGGCTGAACAGTGGTTGCGATTTGCACTTTGGCAAGTGTCGAATGTACAGTGATTGTGGTATGAAAGAGTGCCAAATTCTTCTCATCGTTTATGGATGATTGGATCATGGAGCTACAGAATCAAATATATCTTATGATAGCAGTGTTTGGAGGCATGACCGCACTGTTGTTGGTGCTTACGGTTATGCTCGCTGTGTACGTGAAGAAAACTCGGACACTTCTGGAAGACTACAGAATGGGGTATGTTGTGACGCTGTCGATGGTGGAGGTGCAGCGGTTTAGTGACGGAACACAGCACTTAAAATCTGTCTCTGCTTAGTCAATCGGTAGACACACCCTATTCGACCGGAATGAGCGACGTGGATAGACGGGACCGAAGACGCATGGATCAAGCGGCAGTCCAACACGGCTACCCGATGGATGTGTTTAACCATGGCATGGGCCCGAAAGGCGATCAAACGAAAGCGTAAAGACGAGCTTGAGTTCGAAACGATGCTGATGACGAGTTTGATGAGATGTCTTCATTTTGCTTCCGTTCTAGTCGCAACGATTACATGAACAATGCGAGAAACATCCACGCTAATCGACATCCCGGTGGACCGTACCGGAACGACGTGGAAGCGATGGGTGGATATATGGGCGGGAAGAGGGTAGGCGAGAAGCCACCGAAGGCCAACCAACCGCACAAGGGTCCGCGAAGTCAGGCCAGCGTGGAAGACTCGGCCCTAGAGCTAGAGGTGGCCAACATCTTCGACATGGACGAGCTGGACGAGGAGGATCTGTCCGACTTTAACAGTGGCCCCAACGGTCACGGAGATGGCAAGGACGCTCGCTACATGGCGAACGGGGGAGTGGATGGGCCGGGGCCTGGGCGACCGAAGCGACCGGGCAACCGGGATCAGTATGACCGGGAAATGGGCCGGAACGGAGCGAACGAAGGACGTAACAATCGGTTCCAAAACCCACACGCGGGCATGAAGCCGAAGGGTGGTGGGAATGGAACCGGGGGCAAGCAAAATCAGGGATACTTTGACGATAGGGGCAGCATGTACTGATAAGCGGCAAGGCATGTATTTCCGAAGCCTCGACTGGTAAGGTAGGCCTAAAATGTGGTAGGAAATGAGGGCTGAGCATTCAACAACACATGGAGCATTCAACACGCTGTACTAAACCATCTCAACGGTTACAAGCTGTCATCAGCTGTCAAATGACCGTTGACAACTCTTATTTGTTTAGTATTTCGACTTCCAAACACACTATCGGTAGTTAATATAAGGCACATGACTCTAGCTAGTCGAAGCCTTTCAAAGAGAAAGTAAGCCTCTGAATGTGGGAATTTGGACACGCGTCTAAATATCCATAGAAGGATACAACCTTTCTCGCAGAATATAAGAAGAAGAAGAAGAAGTAGTTAATTTAATTGCAGTCTTACAAGGTAAAGATATTGCGTTCAACACAACTCTTGCAATACCGTTAAACAACTGTTGATTTTTCTGGTTATTTTTGTAGCACGTACAAGTACATTGAATCAGAAGAAAGAAATTAGCTTGACTCTGTCACATTCAATCAATGTAATTTGACCATCACGCAACGGTGGTGTGAGAACCGGGCACATTATTATGCTGCGCCGCAGAAGGGAGAAATTGTCTACCAACCCTTCCCTGTGCATATCCCTTTCGTCCCCTAGTTCCATTTCCGTCCATCTGGATCACATCCTCCCCCAGGCCCATGATTACAACACCCACCCATCCCTGCCCGATGAGATGACCGCGGTGCGAAGCGAAGAGAGCAGAAGCGAAACAGCGAGCTGATGGGCCTGCACGATTGAATAAATTGTGTCGCGGACACAACCCGAGACCGATGACCGGTATGGCCGCAACAGACGGTGACCCAATTTCGGGTCCGCTTCCCTTGTCGGCCCTTTGTGTCGGCGTGTGGGAAGATGGGCGCGCAGAACGACGCAAGCTGGCGCTGGAACGCACTGCAATTGCGAAAACGGGAAGCGAACTGCAGCGAACCGAAACGCTCCCAAATCTGCACCCGGTCGATTCGGGTGCGAAAGTGGCGTCACATGTGAAGGTCTATTTTTGTAACGTTCTTTGAGCGAGTGTTTTGTTTGGCCAGTTTTGTTGTACGAGAATGTGTCTTGATTTAATCAAATACATATTGATCCTAATTATTACCTTGTGGTAGTAAGTAAGCCTCATCATTCACCTTAAATATCCTTAAAAGCACTAGCACCGGATGATGAGCATTTCCTCTCGCGAATTCTCTTGTGTAATATGCTCGAGAATGTTTTTTCCGCCATTCCGTGGTGACCCATTTCTTTTCACCACTCGTAGCGCACCAGCCAGGAAGAGCGTGACAGAAAAAAATGCAACAGTAAAAGCAGTAAAATGAATTTGTGCTTACCGGTTTGCAGCTTCCATTTCATTTCATTCAAAACTCAACATGAATGATGCACAACGCCACTGTTAAAATAATCGTTCCTTTGTCAATCTTGTCCATCTCCTCCGAAAGTGTGTTTGACTATTGCTTTCGACTGCACCGTTGGTGGTTCCATTGCTTTTATCGGCCATAGCTGTAACCCTCCCGCCTCCTTTGTTGCTGCTGGATGGCTTCACTCACACTACACGGGGCTCGATATTTGGGATTTCCGTTTACGAGAGTCATGGCTTGCTTTTTTCGCGTCTCCCTAGAGCAGCCGGTCGTTCAACTCATCACCTGCCACAGCGTCACCGTCATATTTGGGGTGCCGAAATTGCATTCCCTATCTCTGCTGTACCTAACCACACACACACACACACATACACACACAAACACCTCGAAAGAGAGAGAGAGAGATAGAGATATAGAATTGTTGTTTGTTTTTCCTATTATGTGCGGGGTGGGTTGGTTTTTTCATCCCTCCGTCTCTCATCCCTCTCGCTACAGGATAAACCTTGTAAGTTCGAGCGCTTTTTTAAATGTGCTATCTTTCTGAAACGCTCAGGAGAAATATACAAGTGCTTGTGAGAAGCAGAGAAAAAAAAATAGTACAAAAAAGGCAGATACAACACACAAATTTGCTTTTCGTCATGGAAAATTCCACATGCTGCTCGGGCTTTTTCTTTGTTTTTTTTTTTTGATGGAGTGTTTACTTTTGAGACCTACTTTTGCAACGTTGCAGCTATCCGTGCTGCATGTATGCACCCTCCGCCTTGCGCTTTGTGAGGGGTTTGAGATGCAATTTTTTTTTTCGGAAGCGAGATTGCTCTTTTTTGCTGGTTTTTATTCCCTCACCTTGCACCCATACAGGAACAGTTCGATGTTTACCCGATCGCTTATCTCGCAGACACGCCAGTTGCCAGGCGCATGCACCCGCGCTGCACTTCGTTTCGGATGCACCGTGCAGGGTGCGGAGGACGTAATTTTTTCCTTATTATTTTTGAGGATTCCGAAATGAGGTCAGTTACCGTTCCGCTTGGCAAGGGTGCATGGCGAGGGTGGTGTAAACGGTCCCATTGTTATCGACAAGAACACGGGGGCTTGCAGGACTGTATTTACATCATCATCATCATCACCATCATCATGGTCGAGATGGTTCGTTCGTTTGTTTGTTTGCAGTATCGATTACGGGGGTCCGGGTTCAGTTCACTTCGGGGGAATAATATTTCGGCTTATGTCAGCTCTTTGTTATGTGAGGATGAAGTAAAAAGTGAGCACATACACAAGCTTACACGCCTTTAAAGCTTTTATTGAAGACCGATTTAAGGCCTGAAGTTTAGATTTTAAAGTTTTAACAAAAAAGATTTAACTCTTTCTTCAGGAGCGTTATTGTATGATTGCACAAATGCCCAAAAACGATTATCTCGCTCTGCGCAAGCCTCGATAACGACAGTGTGTTTGCAGGGAGTGACACAAATTGGTTGCATTTGCGTTGCAACGAAATGAGGTCAGTTTGGTGCACCAAGATCATGCAGTTTTTTTTTGTTCTTTCTTATGCCAGCGACGATTGGTGTTACTGTCTGGGTCTTGTCATGCTGTGATGCATTTCGTCAAGGATGCGTTATCAGATGACAGGGTAAATAAATGAAATTATCAAATGAAAAATAAAGGCACGAAACAGCACACAGACTGACAGGGTGAAGTAATAGGACTGCGTTAGACAAAGGCAATTCCTTATGATGGCGTTTTTTTCATCACTTTTGCCATGAGTGTGTGTTCCACTTTTGTTGCCATTCTCTCCGCATTCACTAAACACCCACCAGCAATTCTGTTGCCTCAACACTTTCGTAACAAAAGATGAAAGTAATTTCTTCCCGTGTCGGCGTGAGACAGGCGCAATAGAGAGATAGAGAGACGGGCGGCATTGAAAGTAGAGAAGCATTGAATTATTCAAACCGGCACACACTTGACCTAGTTCCGGACTGGACGGGTGTAAGCCCGTTCTCTCCGCCGATGACGATGGCTGGGAGGGTGTGGGAGAGCCCCCTGTTGGGGCAGGCGAACTGTCGGATGGTAGGATTAGTCGAGTTAAGCTGGGCGGCGGCTCGTGACACAAAACTATTTGCTTCCTAGGGTGGTCAGGTAGCGAGAGAGAGTGAGAGAGAGAGAGAGAGAGTGTGACGGGCGTTCTTTGGCTTTCTTTACGTCATCTGAGAAGATGGAAGGCATCAAGAGAGAAAGAATGGACAGAGTTTGTTGGTTTATGGATTAGCAAAACTTTCTCGGAGCACTTGAAGTTTGTTTCACGGATTTGGGGTATCTATAAGAAAGGTATACAAGCGTAAATAAAGGGATGCATCAAGAGTTGAGTAAAGCTTTCAATACCTTCAGTGCTATTTAATATATCTAAAAATGGAAAGTCTACAAAATGTTTTAAATTGAGACTGAAGTACACAAAATCTGTATCATTTTGCAGTAACACTAAAAATAGCTTCATTATTTAACGTTTTAAACCCATCTAGATGGACGGTAAAATAACCTTTCACCGATTCCGCTCAAACTGTCCGCAATTCGCCCACCAAACCCACACGATTTTCCTCTCACAATTTTCCACCACCCCCAGTTACGGTTCGTTACAGTACGGGTGGCCCTGATGACGGCCAATGTCTAGGCATTGATATTGAAACCGAAGCCAGCAACGGCAATGGGCAATGGGGCTGGTAGGTAGTTGATGGTGGGGCGTACTGCAGTGAAGTGAAAGCGCTCATGTTGATGGCGCCCGCACCATCGGCACATTATGTCAGACTCGTCCATGTGAACGGCGATGCCTTAACGGGCAGTGGATGTTTTGTTGTGCCGTGTTTCGCTCGCTATGTGTTGTTGTTGTTAATTACAACTCCAGGAACAGGCAAAGTCACGGCCAAGGAAGGAGGGCCTTAGCTATGCAATAAATAATAAGAGAGGAATGAAGTTCCATTCTTCAAATAGTTACTTTTATTTCCGTGAAAAGAGGACAGTTAGAAAATACAAACAAACTTTTAAAAAAATGTTGAAAGAAAAGAGGAGCAATAATAAAAACAAGATAAAAAAAAGTAACAAGAAAGAGGAATGAATGCTACGAAACATCAGGTATAGAACAATGTAAAACGGAATAGAAAACGTAGAGATATATTGATCTCGAAACAAGAACAGATCATTCTTCCTGACCTAGAACGAGCAGTAACCTAGTTGCCCTGTTTTGGGGCTCACAATTAATCGTCATAATTAAAGCGGTGCTTAGCAACAGCAACCGCTCTAAACACTCCTTGCTCCGATGATTATTTGCTTGGGCGAATTTTCCCGCATCTGCACCACGCGTGCGTGCCTGTTACAGTTGGAAGTATAATAGGTCCGACCGATACATACCGAAACATTCAATTATATCATTACCGGCCGTTGGGGAACCGTTGCAAATTGCGCAACGCAGGCAAGTGTTGATTCGATTTTTTAACACTTTAATTACCCGATGCGGTACATAATTTCACCTTTATCTATCGTTCGCTCTTTTCTTCCCCTTTGATTTAGCTGGTACTGGTGTTTAAACGGGTTTGCTGCTTCTGTTTGCTTCCCTTTTCTTTTCGCAGCTCGTTACAATCGCGTTCCGTTTCGGGGAGTTTGTTCTACTTTTTGTACGTGTTTCAATTTTGTTTGCTTTCTATTGTTCTTCGTTTCGTTCATCTCCGGCGCGGCGTTTCTATTGAGGAGATTAACATTGTCTATTCTTTTTGCTTTGTTTGTTTTGTGGCTATTTTTCGTAAGACTTCTTCGTATGCCGCTACCTGCCACACCCGTTCTGTTGTGGAATGATTCGTTATAGATAATGTTACGTTCAATTTAGCTGAGCTGCTCCATCACGGAAGGCAAACAGCAGGGCACAAAGAAAGGAGAAAGCTCTTTTCTCACCTGGAACGAACGGAACGAAAGCCCCAACGACGGGGAAAAACGTGAGCCATTCCCAGTTTGTGTGTGTGTGTGTGTGTGAGGGTAGCCACGCTTGTCCCACATTTGCTAGTGCCGCTGTCCCACATTTTCCCCGTCATCGTGGTCGTACACGTTCAACCGCAGCCCACGCGGGTTGTCGTGATGCTCCGAAGGGGAACGGTCCGCCCGGTATGCACTGCGGGACTTCTCGGGCTGTTTGGTAGGTTTGTTTGAAGTGTTTCCTCTCTTTGATCATCTATCATCGTGGGTTAGAAGCTGTTGGCTGTTAGCTTTCACAGTGAGTGATCTATGTGAGCAGGGAGAGCGATTTCGATTTGTTGACTTGTTTTAAAGTGCGTCATGCTGTCATGTCGGGGAAGAAACTTAGAAGTCGACGAGGTGATTATCTAAACAGAAGAAAAAAATATTAAAACACTAGTTGAACGGTGATCGAAACAAGAAAAAAGAAATACAACACAAAATGATATAAAAACGACCAAATCTCTGCACTAAGCACCTAAAACAGAGGCACACTGTACTTTCTCAGCGGAGTAGCCTTTTATAATGTGCCGGTGACGTTTGTGACACAGTACACCACACAGTTGGATGACATTTACTGGATGACAGAAGAGATGCTCATGACCAAATTATCATGACTCTCTCGGTACACCTCATTTCCAAGCTTGCCCACCACATGCCCGGGGGTTTGTGGAACAAATTTGTGCACAAAAAGCAAACGAACCAATGAATAAACGACACAGAGCAGAAGAAAAAAAGAATACTAACATTCTCTGCTGACCCACTTTTGCCCCGAATGTCATTTCCCTTGGCAAACTGTCACCCCGTTACGTGTTTTTGTGTGTTGTTGCTCTTTCTCTTCATCCCATGACGTATCCGAGGAGGATATGGATGTTCTTTATGCTCCATTCTGCAGTACAGTGCTGTCGCTCCCTTTGCCAGCACATGGAAGGGGTTTTTGGTTTTTGTTTACTTCACTGTGTGTGCCTTTTTTGTTTGTGGGTGGGGGGTGGAAGCAGCATTTGAATACCGACCAACTTCCGTGACCATGGCCCTGGCAGGTGCACTACTACAGCCGAGTGGGATGCTGGCAGTGTGTTTAGTAGTTGTAGTTGATGGGAATTTAAACGGTATCTTTCATGACGTGATGCAAACTTCATACGGGCAAGACGGACACACATTTTTATGGACGAGATTGATCGAATCGAACGTACCCGTCAACCGGTTTTTCGGGGTCAATCAGCGGAAGGGAAGAACCTGGCGTGCTTATGAAAAGGTAAATAAACTTACAAGAAAGGCGAGAAACACACGCTAGGTGTCGTGACCGCAGACCGTGATAGATTGAAGAGAACTGGTTTTTATGCTGGAGTTTTGGAAGCACTGTCCAAAAAGTGGCAACAATTCTTGTGTAAAGACAGACAGAAAGGATGCTGTCTTCCCACACGGAACATCGGATCATCCGGAAAGGGGTGATTGGTCTCCCATCGTTATTTAACAGCCGATGACGGGTGGGTCAAGTCATCGCATGGGGAGGAAGGCTTGAGTAACTGTGCGCCAGTAACGGTATTGTAGCTCCCTTGTTTCGCCCAAGAATGATCATTATGCAATGCTTGAGGAATGCGAATTCGTCGCTGATCGATCTGTTCCCAAGAATGTATCATTATTTGTTTCAATATTGTTAAATTTGCTTAAAAACAGGTCACTTGAGAACAAAGAACGATAAAGAGCCGTAGGAAGGGGAAGCTTGATGTTGCAGAACGATAAGAACGAAACTGTACGGTTGGAACCGCTTGTACCGTGCGCCGGGAATGTATGTAGGTCAATCGCAACGGTCAGTCGTGAAAGCCAGACGCCATTCTCCCTATTTTCTCTGCGGTTTTTGTTTTTGGTGTGCATGTTCTGTGATGCATCCGATCCGTTCCGATCCGTCCGTCCACCGTTCTTGTTGTGCATTCTACCGTAAATGGTGCTGCTAAATGACGCTTTGAGGGAGACCATGGGCAGGTTTTGACGATCGTCCGTATCTGGCACACGCCGCCATCGTATGCGACGGTACAAAACAGCTTTTTGCGCATCTCGCCTCCAATGAGGTGCGATGTGCCGAACAAATTGGTCGCGTGATGTCATCCCACCCAATTCCATCTCACGTGTGTGTGTGTGTGTGTGTGTGGGTCCGGATTGCCGTTCTAGGGCAGGAATGCACGACAAATTAAAAAACGCACATTAGTTGAAATTACACCAGTGGAGGTTGAAGAACTTTCATCGTAAATTGGCGGATTGCGTCATTCGACTGCGCTTTTATTACTAAACTGCACGGAAAGTGCACTCAATTGCATTCCAAGGCCTTCGTGGCCATTGTTATCAGTGTCTTAACATACACTTTCTTTCGTGCCTTCTTCGTTTTGTTTCGTTTCGCTCATCTGTCTGTCTATAGCCTGATCACGCTCTTGCAATGCCTCCATGTTCTACCTGTATGCTGTCATTTCGATGCACTCTGCTGCGTCGCACCCAAAGTGCAATTTTGTTAACTCCCTCTCGAACGAACAACGGTTGTGCAGGATGTTCTGCTATTGCATCAGTAGGAAGGGTTGGTGTGTTGAAGAAGAAAAAAACAGCAACCCACCGGGAAGATCCTGACCTAAATTCGAGCTACGGGGAGTTTCTTTTTTATTAACTGTATGTAATGCACTTATTACTTTGCTTTTACGTTTTACTTTCGTTCTTTGTTCCATCCGGCAGAGGAGCAGATACCGTTTCAGATCTGTTTTTGCTCTGTTTTGCTACAACCATTACTTCCCGTTCTGGGTCAGACAGGCACGCCACGCTACGCCACGCCACGCCATATTGCCAGTCCACCCAGCCGATGCCAGATGCAGCGCAACGATTGGTGAAATGCACTCGACCTGCACCAGTGTTTCCGTTTTTTTTGTGTGTGTGCAATTGTGCCCCTTGCATTCGATGCAAATGTTCTTTGTTTTGTGAAGCAAGGAAGGAAAAGTATTATTAATCATGAGGGGACAGAAAAAATGGTCAAAAGGCATGAGAGCATCATTTAATTATAAAACCAGCAGCATGCTGTAGAAAAGTGACCTTTCCTCTGCGAGTGGAAGTTCAGGGGAAGTGTTTTGTCCAACAAACAATGTTCTCAAAATAATACACGATCACGATCGCTCCAGAACCACCATCTCATACGGTCGATAAGCAATCGCTTAATCATCTCGCTTAATCGCGCCCATTAAAACCTTTACAAGGCAATTTTCTGTTGGGTAGCGCAAGGCCACCACCGTCTTGGTCGGGAAAATTCGTATTGCGTCTTCGCCGTGGGCCACCGGTCAACGGTTTTGCGTCTCTAGCCGTTGCAAATAAAAATAATCACCCAATCTGCCTACACCTCGTCCGAGAATGATGGGGGCGGGCGGTGGTGCGGTTGGTAAATCTGTAATTTCTAAATCCACCTCGAAACGGAGCTAAAAATAAAGGTTCTTTACCACCTACGCCGTCCACTTTCACATTTCGTCGCGATAGCGGATGACGAGGAAGGAATCGCTGCCGGTTGTGGGCTTGGCCGTGCGGCACATGCACAAGAATGATGAGGAAAGCCACACACACACAAACACACGTATTATGTAAGCAGACCGCCCGAGGGACAAACGATCCGAAGGTTCTATTTCTCACCACGACGGGACGGATGCGGGGGACGAGCGCATGCTAACGAGATGAATTGTGAAATCGTGCACACGCGAGAACGGAACATTTGTGGCTGTTTATTTGTATCGGATTTTTTTTGTGAATCCTTGTCTGCTGCCGTCTTCCTTTACCAACTGTTGCAGCTTGCCTCTGTGTGGGAGCCGCAGTTTTCATTTGATTTTTAACCAATTAATTAAGCAAACAAACGAAGTAAATGACTCGATGGGAGGTGAGAGCTCATGCTCCGTTACGGGCATGCTGTGTTGTGTCATAATCGACGACGAGGATGAGGATGGCCTCTTAGCCCCGGGTCAGCTGATATAGACGCTCGTGGGATGTGAAATATTGCAAAACAAGCTTGGGTGATTTGTGAGAGTGTAATGTGGGATAATTAGTTTACATTACTCTTAGCTTTGTTGGAGGAAATTAAAAGGAAAAGATTCGTTGATAAACGAATGGGCAGGACTGTCTTTTCTTGTATTGAATGAAGAAATTTATAAAAAGAATTGAATTGGTATATTGGCCATGAAATGCCATAATTTGAGGTTTAGTGTCAATGGGTTCGTATTTTGTTAACAATGCAACCGTGCAACATGTAAGCAAAAGGCCTTGAAAACCTAGTTAAGTATTTATTTCTTCATTAGCTCAATTTGCAATAGTTTACAAGCATGTTTTTCGTCGCAACCGGTAACGTAATATCACTCCCTTCGCACAAAACAGCCAAACGACAAAAACAGGTCACCACGTGGCCTTGCGCTTCTCGGGCACGCACTACGCAACGCCGTGTTTTGCGCGCCACCCAACACACACACACACACAGCCGAGTTTCCGAGCGGACATTTCAAAATCATACGCACGCTCGCTTGATATTGAACTAATTTTAATGTAACACACCCCAGTAACACTTGCCCTCAACCCTTGCGCTAAGTATGCGTGTGTGCGCGCATCAGCCTCGCCACGCGAAGAACGTTGCGCTATCGTCTTCCGCAAAGCTGAAAGAAGCGTTCGGGCGAGCGTGTGTGTGCGCGCGCGCCTTCGGGGGTTACGTAAGCGCAAACGGAAGCGTGATAGCGTTTAAACTAGGGAATAGTTAAATGGGGAAAGGGAAAAGGGCGGGGAAACGGGATGCGGTGCAGCAAGAAAAAGTAAAAGAACCCAAACAAACCGTTGGCGCGTCGTCTTCGTTCGTGTCGTCCTCAGCGGAAAAGGGGTTGCGCGGCCGGGCGCGGCGTCGTGGTGTTTGCGTGCTTGCCAATTCCGCTGTGATTGCCACCGGTGCGTAAACTAGAACGCTTCACTTTCGCGTGCCGGCAGTGTGTGTGTGCTTCCCTGCGGCCTTCTTCTACCTTCACCGGGTGCCGATTGCGCAATTGCGCTTACGGATTACTGCGTTTCGGTTTCGAAAGTGTAGAGAGATAGAATGGTGGTGCGAGACAGACAGAGGGAGACAGAGAGCGAGAGAGAAAGGTAGATAGATTTAAAATCTTCGTTCGTCAAGGATAACGGCACGATGATGCCACACTGGCTCGCGTCTCGTGAATAAACCATTTATGTAAGAACCCATTCTGGGGCCCCGCAAAGGTTCGACGTTCGAATCTAGGCCACGGTAATGATTTATTTTCGACGAATGCTAATTGACAGATTTCGAGGGGTAGAATTCGGGGCTGGGCTTAGTAAGTACGCGAGCACGCTATGTTGGTTCGTTTGGGAACGATAATTGTACATGATTCGAAGGTTGTTACTTCAACGTTTGGTTTAGAGATACCTAATAGCTTTTGTAGTGTATTAAACATTTTATGATAAAATTATAAGTAATTTGTGCTCTGGCACTTGCTACAGTGTATACACAAACGATGAAAGTCCACACGATCGTCTGGCGATTGAATTATTTAATCGCTAATCTCACCAACGCTCTCGTTTCGCGCCCCAAGGCAGACTCTAGCTTCTAGCGTCTTTCTAACGGGTTTTAATTATCTCAGAGCTGCCCTGCTCTACAATTAACCGGCACCTTACCCAACTATGCGTCATCGTGACACAGTATCAAAGTACACACGACAATGGGCCATCGTTCGGATGGGTGACCTGAAGGCGAAGAAATGCTTTGTACCGCGGCGACACATCAAGTTCTCTCTAGTCAAGGTTTTCGATCCTGGGGACAGGCAGGCCCCTGGGGGAAGTGTGCAATAGAAGGATTGTTACTGTATTTCCGCCTCGCGGAAGCCTTGATAGATGATGGAGGGGTGGCGATGCAAAACTGACTGCATTCTCTATCCGAGTGCTTCATGGGACGTGTGATGCGTGACAAAGCAAACCCACGCACCGGTTGAGCTGAAGATAGATGATGGATCGAGCATGACATCAGGGTGACAGACACGTGTGACATACAGCGCGGATCATATCTGTCGGTCGACGTCGGTAACGGTCAGTGAGGAGTATCGCTTCAGATTGCGTAAAGTTGTCGAGTGCAAAAAAGGTGGAAAAACGGCTATTAATCTGAATTCGTTCCGGCTTTCCCGGAAAATAGATTCACAAACCCAAGGGTTCTGCAGGTCGTGCCCAGATCCAGAGAGTCGCTCGATGTTCGTTACCATGGTGACAGCAGGTACTGGTTACACCGTTTGACAACTGCGACGTTGATCATCCCCAACTAGCACATCCAAACAACCACAGCAACTATACTAACCGGGGTGATGACGACGGTAATGATGATGGCGATTGGATTGTTTACGGCGACAACAAATGCCGTCGGTGTGCTGTAACGGTGCCAATGGGCTAATCTCAAAAGTGGGTCTACTGACTTGAGCGGGGTGAGACCGGGTTAGTTTGCTCGACCGAGGGACGATCCGGGTGGGTGTGGGGGCCGTGCGGACCATGAGTAAATGGTAAAACTGTTGTTTTCATTCAGCAGGGCTCATTAGACGGCAAGGTAACACCCGAGCTCCGGACGGGGAAGTGCTTGTTTATCATCAGCGTGTACGAGGTAAGGGTTACAAATGTGCGCGCACACATACACACACACACACACACACAACAAGACGGAAAGTAACGGTAAATGCAGCATTCCGTCACCGCGCTGTCCTTGCCCGCGAATGTCAGCGGCGTCGCAGTGTGTATGCCCTTCTATGACAGTTGTCTCGGCTGACAGTTGTCGTGCTGAAAGCTACACCACTTACTGGGGGTAGAAACCCCTCGCGGGGTACTTAGATAGGACACACGATCACTCTTTTGATTGCGATCTGTAAAAGGAGAAAAGATGGAGAAGAGGTTTAACAAGATTTGTTAGATCTTTGTTCTCCTTTTTGTTGCACTTTTCACGTTAGTTGGTCTTTGAGTGGTACGTTGATTTCTGCTTTATTTAGAGGGTATTTCCTTTTCTAATTGTTGTATGGTCTTGAAACATTTACTTATATTTAACGTTTTGCACTTAGCGTAGAGTTTTCTTCATTTTTCATAGCCATATTTCAATTTGAGGAAAATAAGTGGAACCGTTCTGGAAGAAACAACTTCGCCACGTGTCCCACCGGAAGTTCGGATACAAACACCGAAAAAGACAAGGCCAACTAGGTCCGTTGTTGCGGCCAGCTGTCACCCTGTGCGAGTGTGGGGCGTGCAGTAAATTTCTTCCTTCATTCATTCGCCAACACGTAACGAGGTCGATCGAGTGGGTCGCCGGGCAGATCGCCGCACACGTCCACAGACTAGTCCAAGCTGACCAGCGCAGAACCGACAAGAGAACGAACCTTTGCATCACTTAATGAGAAAGTAAATACAGTCCGGTTTGTGCAGCGTCATCATCGGTCTATTTTTGGCCCCGTCGCCCGGTAGCACAGAGGGTGGAGAAGGGTGTGTGTGTTAAATTTAGGAAAGGAAGGAACGCGAATGTTTCCGTACCACTACCATTACCACTCGGTTGACCATACGGTGTGTTGACGCGTTCTGTCACGACATTGGGCAATTTCATTGAATGAAAAATTAAGCAACGGATTAGTGGTGGGGAATTCAAAAAGGGATCGAGGTGTACTCCCTGAGCGACTTGCAACACATCGCTGTGTAGTGGAAAAAGTGGAATGTCATCTCGATAAGCTTGCTCATGGGATAATTTTGCGCAGATTTAGTCGCCGTTAATTACGAAACCGTGTTTATTGCGACGTGTGTTTTTCATTTCTATTTTTCAACCAAATAAAAGCTTTTAATTTTCAATGTTTATGTAGATCAAACGTAGAGCTACACTTGCGCTGGCGTAAGTCGTCCCAGAGGCAGCGCCAGTACCGTGTCACGTTTGTAAGCGGGTTGTCTATTGAGGTCAGCCATTTGCCGCGCGTGTTCCAAATGCTGCGCGAAACAACGTAGCGTACAGAGTGCGTAAATCACGCCTGCACATTTGAAGCACTTTTACCACCTTAACGAATCGGATACAAGCAAGAATTATCTTTTTTTCAATATTAAAGAAAAGCGTTCGAAATGGACTAGGCGCCTCCATGGGGTGAAAAGAGAAAAACGCTTGAAAATGTGAAAATAAAAACGAAACGTACTAGTAACCGTGACAGCATTTGTTCCTTTTTTTTATTACTTACCAACGAAAATGCCACCCTTTTCCCCAAACCGATGCACCGAGCACACAGGGCGACATGCACCGACCGAGGCCGCCCGTGAAAGTCTTGACCCAGTGACTTTGTGCCCTTTTCCAGCTCTGTGGCCCACCGCTTTGAAGGTGAGGTGAGCAGTGTCGTTTTTAGGCCTGTTTCTTGAGTGTGTTTTCAGTTGCGCGAATGGCAAGGCGTGATGGGAGCACGGCTGGAGAAAGCTTGTTGCTGTAATGATTGTTGTTGTAACCGGCTCTTCGGTTGCCGCCGGTGGTGGAAGAAAGAGCAACATCGTTAGCAGAAGGAAAGTCTCCCGAAAGTGGTCCGCCTTTGGAATGGAACGGAGCTGCCGCGAATGCAGTATTATGTTGCAGCGCGAGTTCGAGTGAAAGAAGAAAGTGGATGATGTGTGTAGCAGCATGAGAGGCCTTACCTTGGAGGCTGGTTCGCGGTTGGGTAGCAGGATTGAAGGTTTACAATGCAAAACAGACAGTGTGGAACGGAAAAAAAAAACTCTTACAGCAACATTTACTTACATTATTATAATATTATTTTTAAAGTATTTAACATACAGTGTAGATAAACCTGTCCCCTTCTGCTGTGCTAAGACGGTTTAGTTTATTTCTAGTGCCAGCAGTTTTGCCGGTTTTTAGCCTTCACTGTAACGAAGACGAACAATCTGTGCCAAACCGGCCACTGCACGTTGCAGCGTGGAAAGCAACGGCGCGATAAAAAGTGCTGCAATGAAGGAAAACGCGATGAAAATTTCTCCTTTCTTTCCCACCGCGCGCCCGAACGCGGGGGCCTCGAATCCGGGGCAGGGGTGCTACGGTGTGTAACACCATTATTATTACCATCACGGCTCCATCGCGGGTGAAGATTACTTCATATATGCCATGGTGCGCGCTTGTTTCCCTTTTCGTTGTGCAAAGGGAGAGAAAGCGAATCATAAAAATTCTACTCGCAACTCCCTTGCTCTGTAATTGGAAGGCTGGTGATGGTGATTACAGCAGTGAAGCTTTCGAAGGCGCTTCCCAGTGAACCAGAAACGATTATACTGACGGCAGAGCGCAAGAGTGTACAAGCGATCGAGTGGGAGAGGATGGGTGGATGCTATATGCCAATGGTGCTTTTGAGTGTAATAATTATGAGATATGTGTGAGTTTTTGTATTTTCAGCGGTGTGTGGAGGCCTCAAATCAAACATGTTTGCATATTGATTTGAGTTCACCAAAAAAAAAAAAAAAAACAAAAACACTCACTTTCCCATGACACGATTCCTTTGCCCGACGTAATGAGGCGTGATCAAATGGGGGTGAACGAAAGAGGTGTTGCATTGAAAGTTTTTCACTGTAGAGAACGTCTCAGAAGAAAGCGGTAACACAACACACCGATATGCACTATTCGTTCGCTTCCGAAATGAAGTGAAAAGCTGGTCCATTTCGTACGCAACGCCGTGTGGAGGAGGGAATGCCTTCCAAACACCCACCCGCAGACATACCCCGACGGTGGCTCATTTGTGTAATAATTTGTAATTTGTTATGAAAGTGAAGCGAAAGCGTGCAGAGCGATCGGATGTGTTGTTTTTTTTTCTCTGAGTGCAGTACTGATAATGCCCATAAAGTAATGCTGGGTATGTTCGTTAAAGTTTCCTTTTCGTCTGGCAGTTTAATTTCAGATTTGTTTTTGCGTAGTTTTTAAGTGATTTTATTGAAAGAGCAAACAGCATTGCATTTATGTTTCTGTCAAACTCAAGCATAAGCATCCACGGTTTTCCACAACGATGATACTTAAATAGTTAGGTCTTCGTGTGGAAGCACCTATGACCTTTCCATTCCCGACCTAATGCCCTACAGCTAAACGCGTCGCTCGTTGAGGAAATGCCGGAAAATGCTTTTTCACGGTCGCACGGATCGCTGCAGCTTCACCTCTCCACCAAAACACCGCTAGCTTCCGCGCCATGACCTCGAAACGGCATTCACGGCATGTGTGTGAGTGTCTGTGAAATCGTGAGTGAAAGTGTTCTAAATATGTGGCGCAGCATACCCATGCCCTCAAACGGAATGGAGCAACGACTACGGCGACGACGCTAATCGAGAACCGGTTCCAGGGCGGAACGATCATGCTGTGGGGTGGACGCGCGTTGGCCTCGTTTCTAACCACAACACGATGCAGCGTCCCACTGTCGACTTCCCTAGGGAGAAAAAGTGACGATCGGCGTGTGTGTGTGTGTGTGTGTGTGTGTGTGTTTCTATGCCATTCTGTCTATTTTGCTATCGTTTCTTCCTCTGCTGGTTCGTTGATTGTGATCGTACGCGCTTTTCCTGCAGCGAAAGATCGGCATCCACTACGAGTAAATCAAATGTTTATCAAAGGGTTCCCTACAGCACTACCACAAGAAACGGGTATTTCTTGCTACGAAGGTGAATTTATCGCCATGATCCCTAGAAGAAGGTCAGTAAAAGTGCATACTGGCTCTGACACCATTATGCTCGGGGCAGAAAATAGAACATCCTACTTCACAGACGATTGGACGCTCTTGAACACTCTCATAAATCATTGCGAGCAGTCTGACTGGGATAAGAGCCAGTCAGCATTCTTCATTTGCAGTAAACGAAATGTGTGATATTTCAAAGCAAAGAGCAACTCGCTGGAACAACCTTTTTTCTGATACTTATATGTTATATATTAATAAGATTTTTAATATGCAAATTGAGTGCACTTCCAACAACTTACTTGGAACCTTGTCTCATAGGTTGTTGTTCATGTTAGCAACTTTTTATGTGCTATTGCCCAGTACCTTTTCAACTTATTTCCAACACACCGCTCGGATTTTGTAGATGTTCCGCACACCTTTCCAATGCGCTGGTACGCTTTCTCCCATGCGGCCTTAACACTGGTTCCCCTGTTTCGCTCTTCATCTTCGTTTTTCCCTTCGCAACGTAACGTTTTTCTCTCACGCTGTGTTTGAAAAACACATCCAAACCCGCTTCTAAGATGGTTTGTAGCATGCTTTAACGACGATGCAATCGGCGAGGCAGTGAAAGAAAACGATGGCAAGGTGGTCGTTGTGAAAGATATCATTTCTCCTCCCCCTGGGCTTGGGAGGCAAAAGAAGCAAAAAGCAAAAGCTCAACAACATTTACTTTTGACACACAACCGCACCGTGGCACAGTCTTCTAGTAGGCCCAGTCGCCCGGTCGGCTAGGAACGGTAGGTTGCCGATCGTAACTTTCTTTTTATCCTTTCTCCTTCTCTCCCCTAGCACCCGCGCCTGACGATCACCGCGTAAGAAACTCGTTGGGGCAGTTTTCTCTACTCGGTCGTTCGGTGTGACCCAGTTTCTCAACCGCCACTTGGAACTGCGACCGGAAAAACACCCCTTTCACCTCCCTCCTTCTCGCACGCGCTCGACCGTGCCTTGCGACCGCGAAAAGCGTGATCTTTCAATGGCAAACCGGCTGATTTTCACGGCTTAAACATAGTTCGCTCGGGTGTTTTTTTTTCTTTCTCTCGCAAGATCGAGAGCGAGATCATCATTCCCTATGCGGTGGTAGCAGATTCCGTTTCGGTGTATTTTTGGCTTAATTTTGGTGAAAGTTTTTCTTCGCCCTCCGCTCCATCCCTCTCTCCCGCTCCGTTCTACCCACTGTGTGTTGCAATTTTGCTTTATCACGGCGGTCAAATGTTGGGCTGATATGCACAGCTGGGAGGGCGGGCGAGTGTTGTTGTAAACGTGTATGCGGTACCATTTTCGCAATTTTTCTTTCATTCTCGCTCTGCATCGCTTCCGGCGAAAATTGGAATTGGCCTTTCTCCACTTTCCACCAAAACACAACAGATCGATAGTGCTGCGAAATAGGCAGCTTTAATCAGAAAGCACACCTATATGGAGCATAGATCGTGATGATAGCAAAAGCACAGCAACGCCCCGAAAGAGCGGTTAAACCTGGTAATTAACTCTTGTTTAGGTGTGCTTTGAAGGAGGTTTCTGTTTAGTTTCACGTTTTTCACATAGTTCAGGGGCGTAATTCGTTCCTTTGACAATGTCAAGGTTGATCTTTTTTTTAAGTTTAACAAACAAATGTAATTAAAACTGTAGGAACTCTCTGAAATTATGAAAGAATTTTACAATTATATTTTTATTTCATGCATAAATAATATACCTCAACAGTTGCATGCGGGCATCGGGCGTTTACCCAAACCGTGCTGGCTCAAGAAAACGTAATGCAGCTGCCTTTTGAACCTTTACACAACCCACAGAGAGTTCATATCGTGTTCGTAACCCAAGAAAAAAAAGGAAAAGCAACAAAAATCTCATACAGAAAGGTGAGCAACTGCTACTGGTCACGTCCTCCCGCTGCTGACATGTTGTTGCAGTTTGCTATCAACACGCTCACATGTATAATTCAACAAAACCAACAAAAAAAAACAATGCAAAACACTTTATAATCGCCATCCTGTCTAGGGCGGTCAACGACCCAAAACTGGGCGGGCGGTACAATTGATCAGATGGCGGGTAGCCAAACGACCACCCCACTACCACCAACACCAGCGACGATCAACGAATGTGTTGTTGCGCCCCTCCCCCCCCACCCCAAAAATCCCCAATCAGCGATTGTTTGTTTGGCGATGCAACTGTTGTGCATTTCTTGTGACTGCTCCAGATAGCTAAACGTTATCTTGATATCACGCAAATGGCGTTTGACAGGAGCAGAAGAAGGTATTAACAATTTACAAAAGAGATGAATGTTTGGTTTAAAAAGAATGTTAATTAAAAGGAAAAATTATGAAGCAATAAAAAGATGAGTTATTGCATCACACTTCTTTCCCGAGCGGCTTTGTTGCTTGGTTACAAATGTATCCTCTGCACGAGGCGAACAGCGTTCATATCAGCCTACTACAAACAAAAAGCTGCGACCATGCAACAGACACGAGGGCATTCCCTTCTTCTGCGCGACACGTGAAGGAAATTTGAGGAAAACATTTACAAAAAAAAACAAGTTTGATAGCGAAAAAGCGTCATCTGCACGTTGGAATAGGTAAACAGAGTAAAAAAATCGCTCGAAAGGAGACGAACAAATCTGAGACCTAAAGCGTCATAATCAGCTGAGGCGTCATCCGGCCTAGGAGAGTGAACAGAAGCCTATTGCAATGGCACGCAAAACAAAGTACATGAAGAAATAAACAAACAAATTGGGCGGGGTGTAAGCAAACAAGATAACCGACACCCGAAAACAGTCATAAACAGTTTTGAAGTTGTGTTGGTGGGCTGGGAGCGGGAAGCGGGCGGGACGGGTAGGATGGGAGAGAATGCGAACTTATTTGTGGAATGTTTTTGTTATCTTGCATGGGCGAGGGAGCGACAGCACTTGGGGCAAAAAGGTGCCCAATGTACGACACATTGAAGGAGCAGTTTAAGATTGATAAGCGTTTTTCGAGGTGTTTAAAAAAATTGTGTAAACAATGCACAACGTAAAAGTAAGATTAATTTGAACATTTCTACCGCATTCTACGAACTTTTCCGTGTATAATCTTGCGTTACCTCACTTCTACACTGGTTTTGTCGGTGGCCGCTTCCCACTCTCGGTTGCATAATGTTTGAAGTAGTTGGCACGAGGCACGTTGTGTGATTACTGTTCCCTAACACATGCGCGCGTATGTTTCTCATGTGCGTAAAGCGGCGCACAGTTTTACCAAAAACCAATGATTGCACATTTTGGCAGTAGTCTAATTAATTTCTAGAAAAACATTTAACCATCATCTCGCCGCTCTCGATGCAGCAGCTCAAAATGTTCCACACACACACCAACAACGGGGGTGCAAATTGCGCCGCATCATTCGAGCAGCATCCCCCATCGCAGCGCAGCGCAGCGGGAGAATGAGAATGAGCAATAGAAGCGAAAGAAATGAGCGAGAAATGTCTACCAAACTTCAAATCATTCTTCTCCAATCGCACGCACGCACACACACACTCACAGCCAACCTGATACGTTCAATGACCTTTGGCGTGTGCAGTGCAGTCTCCCCCCACCCCCTCTGCAATCCTTCCTCTTGTTGCACAAAAAATGCAGCCAGCATGATTGCCGAAATCTGTCTCACTTCATCTTCCACAGGGGTCGGCATTTTCTATCGGTTTTTGGGGGGAGGTCTGGCTTTTTTGTTTCCTTTTTTCACGATTCCCTTCCCCTGCCTTACCTTAACACCTTCCCTTCGTTATGGCATTGGATGTCGCACCGGTGTACCAACACAACATGACGCCCAAAAAACTGCATCCAGGCAGTGCTGGAGTCGATCGGAGGCAGGCTTGATATGCAGCTGCACAAATGTTTTCTTGTCGTTTTGTTTTTCCTCGCTTCGCTTTGCCCCTTTTTTGGTTGGGTCGGTTCTCGGTTGGGGTTTTGTTTTCGGTTGCTTCGTTCTAAGCGTACAGCACGGTGCAGCGCCCTGTTTGGGTGGAGGGCATCGCATTTAGAAAGGGAAGAATGTGCGCGTCTCCCCAGCGGCAAAGGTGCGCTGGCCCGAGAACGACGGTGCAGCATTTGATCAGCAGCAAAAAAAGGGAAAAAGGCTTACCGAAAGGGTAAGAAGCATGGAACATGTGAAATAAGGAGTAGAAACAGGAAGATGTAACAAACGAAATATAATGAGCAATGTAGCTTTAGGTTGTATGCTTCGGTATTTTGATTTTAGAGGCTAATCCTGATACATCTCATAACAGTAATTCTCACAACGAGTTAAAAAATAACATTTTTTTTATTAAAAAAAATCTCTTGTCCTTATTTTAAAACTTCCGAGAAATCCTAATGATGCAAGGAAAATATTCTTTTCATCACCCACCCAAAGTATTACTGTGAATAATTTTCCACCTGAACTACCGTTTCGTACATCCCTTTGTGACCCGCTGCACACTTGTACCCATCCAAACCGGGACTCGCACACGTGCACGATGCAATGCGGGTGCAATGGCTTGCGCAACGATTATTGCGCGCCAACATCTCCCAGCGGCCTGGTGTTCTCTCAGCATTCGCCGAATTTCCCCAAGGACACGAAGGCAGCTGTGTCCCGCTGAGTGCTAGTCCGTGTATTGCATTGCCGGTAGCTCAGGAGAGGCCTTTTTTGCGTTGTCATTTCATCTTCCGGCTTGTCGCGGTAAGAGGTTTGATTTGTACGTGCTTCGTCGGGGTGGCCCTGTTGCCTCCGTGTGTTGGTAAGCCCCAATGATTGGAACGAACGTGTATGCAGCACGGCAGTGCAATGCACTTTCAGCTCAAAGGCAAAGAGTAGAACGAAAAAAAAAGGAAACACTCTTAACGAAATTCAAAACAAAAACAGGCCGCTCCAATTTAAGCTCTTGAGTCATGTTTTTCTTTCTCATTTTGCTAAGGCTTGGATGTGTTTGTGTGCGATTCGTTTCCTCACAGGAAGATGGGCTCCGGGAGGGGGATGGGAGGGGGTGTGGCATGATTATGAAATCGCTCACATCACATTGCGAAACACAACACGCCAAATAAAGTGAACTAAAATGACGCCGCGGCCACAGCACCAACCGGCGCAGGGGCGGCAGAACAGATCATCATCCTTGCGTTTTTGCGGGGAGCGAGGCGCAAAGGAAAAGATCTTGCGCTCGTAGCGCGGGAAAAAACAACGGCGCAAAGCGTCGCGTGGCGTTGTGGAAGCGCAGCAAGATTACGCGCCAAAGTCGTCGGCAGCGTGGTGGATCGCTTTTTATTCGTTGACCCCATCGGTTTGGGGTGGTGATGGCGGTGGCCATGGTGGCGTCGACCCCTGAGGGTGATGCCATCGGTTCTTGCCTTGCCGTACGATTTTCGGATGCGTTTCTTCACCCTTCTACTCACTACACCCCTCTCCCCCCCCCCCCCTCCTGCTCACCGTCAAGATGGTGGTCAAGGTACAATAAATTTATTTTGTTATTCTCCCATTTCCTTTCGGTGGTTTTGACCAGCAGCGAACACGGATCGAGTGCACCGAAAAGGATGCAACGTCCGAGGGTCAACAAACTCGTCTCTTAACTCGTCGAGCCCGGGCGGTACGCCAGGACGTGATTAGAACCAGCCGGACAAGTTTCGCGCACAAAACGTGTTGAAGCGAAATTTGGTGCGTATGTTGCCTTGTTTTTACCCCGCCAGCGGCATAACTGGCCGTAATTCGGGGGTTTGTGATTGATTTCGGGGAAAATGATACACTCTCGCTGGCAGCTGCTGCTTCGGCTGTTGCTGATTAGGAGACCGATAAAGGGGAGGTCAGCATGGACAGGCCGGATGCAATTTGCAGGGGCCACTGTTCCACGGGTAGCACATTTGTGCTCATGAAGAGTGCATCCAATTGGTTGAAAACGTGTGCATTTTGCTGTGCAGCAGACACGTATATCACAAGGCTGTTATGTTGTGTGATAGTTTTGTTGAAATTATGAGTGAGTTTCTTGAAATCGATGCAATAATTCCTGTGACCGGTGAGCTGAGAGTGATGCGTTTTGCAGATAAGTAAATTTGAATGGTTGTTTTTTTTCGGAAACGGTTGTTTTTATTTGCAATTGTGACGCAAACTGTACCAAGCCTTCCGAAAGCAACAGAACTCAATTTACGTTCTTAATAAATATGTTGTTTACATCAGATATTGCGCGTCCAAATAGATGAGCTGTAATTCGGCAACAACGATTTCATCATTCTAACGACGTTCTGAACATGTTTCATCATGCACTCCGCCGGCGGAACGGAAGCGAGCATAGAATTTCAGAACACTGCCGATGGGAGAGCTCATAGTTCTGAAGCATTCTGAGGCAAGATGATTCATCCGACGGTGGAGAAGAATGCGGCGCGTAGTCTTCTGGAACGGTTGAAATTGCAGACGACGCAGGATTGTTGTGAGCAAAACAGTTTTCTTTCTACAGAAGCATTGTTTTACAACGAAATGCTCGATATTTTGCACTTCCCCTCTAGTACCTGAGTCCTTTGCCTTTTTCGGGTATTTCCGGAGCACGATCCAGCGTAGACTTGTTTGGTGGGTGACTCATGCTTGAAGCATTTCCTGGCCACGATGAGTTGCAATATCGGGAAGGGAGCGAATAAAGCATGGGAAAATGAAACTGATTCACATAGTTACGGCGACGGTCAAGACACGACGCGAACGGCGACATTGCGTAATGATCTTCAGTTCAGGACGGACAAGGGCATCACGATAGGCGATCGGGAGGTTGACACTGATGATCGCCGATGGAACGCCGGTGACTGGTCAGCGAATTAGCATAGCTGCAGCAAAATGTGAAACGGTTGGATATAGAAATGTCATAACCAAGCACAGGCCCATGGCTCAGGCAATAACCGTTACGACGTTTGCAATTAATATTCTAATTAGAACTGAATCACGTTTGGCAACACGTTACTGTAACAATGTAGTGTTTCTTGAATAACTTAAGCATCATATGTTTTAATTGTATTACATAAAGGAAAGAAATGAGTTGCAAAGGTCCATCAGCGGACAATAATGGATGCCACCTACCACACTAGCTGAGTCAGATGGCTGCTGGGAGGAGGAAGGCCGCTTCACTTCACCTTCTTTTTTATTTGACCATGTTACCTACTGCAGTTGGCAACTCCATCTTTTTTTTGCATAAAATGTGTCGTTTGTGCAGAAGTGAAGCGAGCTCGAAGAACTTTAACGTGCCAGTTGAAGGCCAAACGGTTCTCCGCCAAGAACCCACAACTGTGTTGCTGCACGGGCACGGGCCAGCATGGAGTCTCAGATGCAGTGCAGACTGTGAATGATCCAGTGCATATGGTAGCTCTTTTGCGAATGCAGTTGCCCGTGATGTGCTCTGTTTGTGGGACAGAGTTTTGTGATAATACTTCATTTTTGTAGAATATTTTCAAAGCTATGCTATAACATATTTGACTAAAACATAAGCTTTTAACAAGTGTTTAGCATAACATTACACTTTTAACTTGCTCTTCACATTTCAAAAGAACTTTTCAATGCGTTCCAGCACAATGTTCAAGGACTTCTCGATAGGTCGTTCCCTGTGCAGACTGATCGGCCTTTTGTTAGAGGCGGTGTAGCACTACGTTTATGGGTGAGAGAGAGAGAGAGATAGATCTGGGATAGAAGTAGTAAAGCGCTAATGGTAAAAATGGTTTCATTTATTACCCACACCCCTCAGACCAACGCCAAGACGCCGGGGGAGCTATTGGCGCAGTAGGCGCAGACATTTGCAAACACTTGGATACATGCAAATGTGGTGGGATGAAGCGTGAGTGTGAAGCACGCTTGCTTCGTAAGAAATCGGCATGAGCCGCAGACGAAAGAAAGTTGACTAAAAATGTGACAACAATAAAATTAATTTCATTTTAAAAATACACATCCGAGGGTCAACGCAGCCATTAGGCCGTATCAACTGGCACCATATGTTCTGGGCGGCTTCCGTAGCACCAACAAGCACAGCCTGCTGCGGTATCAAGCTAGCGTCGACTCGTTTCGCTTTCATTTATGCATGCCTTCCCACAGTGCTCTGCAGGTCCAGCACCGTGAAATTAAAAAAGGAACGAAACGCTCTCGCACAATTACTCAATTAAGGAAACAAATCCTACCATTTCTCGGTCGCGCGTGCTCGCCTAGAAGCTTGCGCCTTTGTGCCATGCGGAAGTCATGCGAAGTGTCGTTCTCCCCGGCCAATCCCTTTGGGCGGTGGCGCCCCGGGTTTCTCGCCCACCGGTTTCCTGACATCGAAAACTAGTTTTCGATCTATGTCAAGTTGACGTTTGGCAGCTGGCGGTGGTGAAGCGAAGTGAGGCGTTGAAATCACACTCACGGGCAGGGCTAAGTTCCAGCCGTCTGTCTGTGCCGTAAAAGGCAGCCAGCCACTGGCATCGTCACGTCCAGCTTAGCCGTTGCTACTCTGGCGATGTGTGCATAGAGGAACCTAAGAAAGAGAGAGAGAGAGAGAGGGATAGAGAAGGGAGAACGAGGAAATTCTAGCGCAATCAAAGTGCGCCGAGGCCACGTGGGGTTTCGCGCAGAAAACCGTTGCGCGAACCTATCTCTCGCGCGTCTAGCGACGATTGCGTAATCGTGGGGTTGCCTGTGCTTCGCCTGTACCGTATTTCTAATGCCAACCAGGTTCCGGATTCGTTTCTACGTTTTGTTCTCTTGGTTTTCGGTTTTGTTTTGCGAGTCGTGTGCTTAGAGGAAGCGAGGGAACTGTTGAACAATATGGTAAGGCAGCCAAAAAAAAAACTGAAATGATTGTTAGAATGGCGTCGGAATGGTAGGGAAGGATTGGCAGTGACCTTGACGGTTTTATGTGATTGGAATGAGACGTTATGTTCTAAAGAAATGTCAACCCTGGAAAAGTGTCCAATAAATGCCTATCCTCAATACACTTTCAATGCACAAAGGAGAACGCTCTCAACAGTCTTCGCAAAGGAAAAAAGGCACAAGCACACCTAACATCGTCACACATTCCTTTTGCTGCACAACACACACCAACAGAAGACGCAAATTCCATTTCACGATTTGTCCGTGAAACACAAGCACTCTGCTGCTTCTTCAGGCCAGCTCGGAGGTAGTTCTTTCTAATAATAATGCACAAACACGTCACCCGTTTCCTGTTGTGCGCCGTCGTCCGTCGGGAGGCTTTCGCGGCAAATCACTTTCAGCTTCCGCCGTCGTGTGCAAAAACTCGTTCATTCTGGTGGGGCAAACCCACCCTGGGATCGTACCAGAAGCCCACCAACGAAATGGTCGAAGGAGGAGCAGACAAAGTAGGCAAAAAAGAAGTGATCGCGAACGAGAGTTCGATCACCTCCGAAGCGGCGAGCCAAAGCTGGTGTTCGCTCCGTAGGATTGAGTAATAGCTGCCTAATTTAATGGTAGTCATCCTTAACCCTGGCAGTTAAGGAATGTTTTCTTGTGTGTGCGAGAGCGTGTGTGGTGCCAACAAGGCATTACCTTTTTCTCACGATCGATATGTCCAGTGCAAGATGGCGAACGATCGAGGCGTGGAGGAACCGTGTGAAGAGAATTTTATGACCCGGTCGGACGTGCTGATACTGATTGGAGGCTTGGACCTCAAATATCACATTACATTCCAGTTTTTGTTCCGAACAAGCGCGTTCGAAGTCCGTTGAGATCGAAATTTTGAATGAATGACGCAGATCGAAGGAATTGTTTTTCAACGGTAGCATAAGGTGGAAAGTAAGAGTAACGATGACGTAGCTTTGTTTAATGTTTGGCCAAGCTTGCAAACTTAATATCTATATCAGTGTTTTTATCCTACTTCATTCACAAGACAGGCGTTTGGTTCAATTTGAAACACATTATCGAAGCCGTGGAGACTTCTACGTTGACTGCTCAGCGAGCATTTCCGCTCGCTTTTGGAACTGTTGCTCGTCCCTCTTCCGCCACACACGCAGAAACCAGAGTCACACACTCGTACACGCGCTCCAGCCGTAACGAAAACGAACGACCATGAACTGTTATGTATTTCACGATGCGTTGTCGCGCTGCGCGTAAGATTAAAGCGTGGCCGGAGGAATGAAGGATGCAGGGTGGGGGATGGGGCTGAAGCATCGGGTGTGCTCTGTGGCCGTGTCTGTGTGTGTGTGTGTGGTTGTGCAGGACTAGTATGCGGGCCACCACCGCCATCTACCACGTAATATTAATAATATGCCATAAGCCGGCAGCCCGATTGAAGGACGCAGCCCGACCGCTCGATGTGTCATCTCGATGTGTTCCGCCGTTCGGGTGAGTGCAGCTGGTGCAGCTGGTGCAGTTGGAGGCTTCCGTGGTGGGATCGAATGCTGAATGCGAAATAAATGTGGTTCGTTTTTTGTGCCTTTATTCGTATCGGTTTGGGAGGTACATTATCCCTTGATTTTCTTGTGTTACTTTTTGCTTTTCAAAGATTACGTTTTAACATTTAAATTTGAATATTATTTAAAAAATGCAGAAAAATGTCGAAACGATCACTGGGAAAATATCTTTACAAAAATATAAGTAACTATAGATAAAATCGTCAGCCATCCAGGGGTTAACGAGCAGCATAATCTAGAATTCGAGCGGCCAATTTCCTGCACCGACAGCATCCGTGTATCTGTAGAGGCGTGGGCGCAACAGGCAGCACATACAAAGGCGTCAAAGGGCCTCAAGGACGCAAGGGGGCAGGCTTTAACGAAAAAAAAAGAGAATCCCATTGCACGCCCCAACAAATGGACGTCGCTTGTCACGTTGCTTTAATTAAGCAGAAGTACGTTATTGCAGCCAGGGGAAGGCACAAGAAGGCTCCGGATTCTCTGTTCTCGGCAACGTCCATTTGTTTGGCATGGCGTGGCAGATATGCTTCCTGGTTGGAGCGGCTTGGTAAGAAAAAAAAAAGGTTGTCCAAGAAGTGGTTCTGTAGCCGTCTCGAAAGTGAAACTCTTCCGGGAATGAATGATTGCTATTAAATCGGCAAATGTTTGTTCTGCCGGATAAGGACAAGGGTGTCCCGGCACCTCGGAGGGAACCAGACGCAGTAAACCATTTATATCAGGTGGTGCAGCATAATCAGTGCGAAAGCACGACAGGAGAAACAGTGAAGTAACACTCAGGCGAAGCGAAGGAGCATTAAGGTACAGCGGGATGAATAGTTATAGGACTAGTTGCGAGGCTTAAAGATGAGATAAAAACGGATGTGATGCAAAGAATGAGTGCTATTTTAAGTTTATTTTTATTGGGCTTCATTAGTTGCTGTATTTTATTATCTGGTTTCCTTTCCACAGCTATGAGCAGTCTCTTCAGTCTCTTCGCATAATACTTATCTCTTTTGCATCTTTGATTATCCCTCTAGCAGAGAGACAGAGCGACCCCATCATGCTTTTAATTTATATCAATAAATTAATTAACCCGTGCAATACGTTTGTGTGATTGCTGAAAATAAATCGCAAACAATTGAACGCACATAATCTGCGATCTTATCTCGCCTCCTATATGGATCTCTTTGCTGCCCTGCCCTGCTGAAGTTGCAATGCAGACGAACCCTCCGTGTGGTTAGTTAATGTAAATCAATTGCATTGCGGTGCAAGATTTATGTTCTGCCGGTTGTTTGTTGCAAACGATTGTTACACTATTTTATAGCGCTGTTGCTTCGTGCGTCATTCTGTGTTCTGTGCGGACTGGAGCGGCCGATACATCAGCCATGCCAGGAGGGAGCATAAGATTTTACTGCACTTTTACATGCGCTTCCCGAGCGGGGTTCATTGTCACGCTGGCCATTGCGAAGGATTTTACTTCTGCAGAATTCGAGACCATTCCAACTGTCCGTCCGTCTGGCTGTCTGGCTGTCTGTTCTGTCGGGTTCTGCTGTCATGTACGGACACATGTAACAGCGCTCACCTCAAGCACCCTTCCCTTTAATGCTCAATTAAAAGCACTGGCCACAAAATGGATGCATCCCATTATCGTGGCGGTTGCGTTGTGGTTGGGGAGTAGATTACTTTCTCGCGGATCTAATAATATCCGACACGGGTGGAATTGAAACGCGATTGGAGATGGAAGATCGTGTGATCGTATCCTGGTGGCAGTAAAAATGGGAGGATGTAATGTAATAAATGCACTTTATGAAATGGCTAGAGTACGGCGGTGTTTGCACTCCATTGTCTGGTGAATTGCTGGGATCCGTGCTAGGTTGTGGCAGATAGAGTAGCATGGATTTATTAGGTAAGGAGTACTTTTATTCGATCGTTGCTCTAGCAAGTGGTTGGATTAATAAACGTTTTGTAGAATGATAGACTAATTGCCAATGTTTTATTAATACTCAAACCCGCTCCAAGGAACAAATCTCACAACTGCTTAAGAAAAAAACCCCACTCAAATAAAGAAGAATTGATACAGAAGGTTAACGATAAAATGTTTTTGAAAACAGTACAAATGTTGACTGAAATGTAATACAACTTCCATCCTCGGTGCTGAACATTCTTAAGCAATGTTCTCCACACGCACTTTGAGTGGTCAGAATCAAGAGCATTGCGCTCGATGCTGCTCAAGTAGCTTGTGTCGCGTCGTGCTGTTCGAAAGCACCACGACTTCATCCTACGTCTCGTCCCATCCCATGAAACCGTGACATATTGAGTCGTGAGTGTCGCAAGCGAAAGCTTCTCTAACCCTTAGGGAACGAGATCATTCGCCAACCACGAACGAGTCTTTCGCTGAGCTGAGTGCAGTCGTCTAGAGTGTGTCTTGTGCAGCACACTTGTCTGCACGTTGCACCCTGGTGCACGGCCTCAAGGCCAAGGAATGCCGGCAGATCAATCAAGCTGGTTAAACAGGGGTTGGGAAGCGTTAAAAAGGGGAAGCGAAAACGACGCCGTCCAACTCACCGTCCAAACACTCCAGAATGCAGTGACCGGGCAGGGCGTTGGTAGGGACAGCGCAAGAACAAAGTCGTCGTCGTCGTCGTTGTCGAGGCGTCTTTAAGGGTGCTCTTGATTAGCGAGAAGTCTTACAGTGTGTAGCACCAGTAAGCTCACAGTTAGGCAGTCAGAAACGACGAAAAACACTTGTTTTCACTTGTCTCTCTTATCCTATCGCCGTTTTCCATCACTTACTGTACAAGAACATCGCTCTGGACAGCAATTTGCCACACTTTTGCTCTCGTTTTCCTTCTCCATCGTTTCGAATCCATCGTCACACAACCGCGTCGCCAGAATGGATGTTCTTGCCGGAAATCGTCACACACACACACACGCACACACACACACACACACACACTTTTGCGATTCGATCGTTCCGTTTCGCTTTTAACGTTCGTCCCAGCCTGCCAGAGGGCATCGCACAAGCATGCTATAATCACGCACATACACTTACACTTTCGAGGTTGGGTTGCCATGGTGAGACGCGCAAAACGCGTCTCCTTTGCGATGCAAAAAAGGGTTCTAACCAACGCAACAGAGGGAATGGGAAAATGGGTTACGCAGAAGAAGACGAAACGGGTCGATGGAGAAACGGCTGGTGTGTGAGTAAGGCTGGAAAGCAATGGAAAACAAGAGTGTAGATAATTTTCTTCAATTACACACACGTACTACGGTGCCGGTGCTGCTTCCCGTCCATCCGTTGCATAATAGTTTTCATAATATGTATGTTGCCGCCCCGATTATGTGTCTCTCGTCCGTTCGCTGTTGTTTTGATTGTGAGACACTCTTTGGTTCTGTATTTTGGGTTGTTGTCGAACCAGCAGGAAATAGTTAAATTGTCTAGTGGATTATTATTTGTAAAAATTTGAGCTACAACTTCTCCAACATGTTGTATTTTCCTAACATGATAAGCCTGTTATGCATGCTTTACACTGACCTTAGACGTTTCTAGCCTCACGGCAATTATGAATTTCACAGCTCTTTCTCTACAGGAGATTAGCAAGACGCACACGAACCGCTTACCGGCACGGCTATGCTCGGAGGAAGAAAACCACCAACCCAGACGGTACGACTAGAAGAAGAGGAAGTTCACAGCTCCGCCTTTGTTCGCTTTGCAACAGGGGGAATAGGATCGCAAGGACAGCATGGAATATATATGCGTCGTAGACACGTCGTCCAATGTTTCCCTCCGTTGTGCCAGGATATTTAGCCAGCCAGCCAGCCAGTCAGCTCTCGACGGCATGTCCTTGGCCATGGCTGGCGAGTTCATCCTTGGTCGCATTCCGCGGATTCGCAAAACACAGGCTACACCACACGTAGATTGCAATCGGCAGCTTCTTCGCCTTCGCCACGGTAAGCCGTAACGGAGCCGTCGTGAACCCCTCTTGTGAAATAAAAGGGGTTTTTGCTGCCGACGTCTCGATTTCTTAGACGCAACACGTTCACCTGTCAGACCAGGCAGCCAGTATGGTACGAAAGATTGAGACCTGAGCTGGAGAAGCGGGGGAAAGAAAGGGATGGACTCGAGGGTTCGTTTTTCGTGCGAACGATTCCGTCTAGACGGAAGATTGTTAGAAGAGGGAGCAGCGAGGAAAACTCTTACAAAAAAGGGGAGAGGAAGAATTCTGCATGCGAAGGACACTGTCTGGAGCGGCGTGTGGAACGAATCAGTTCACAAAACAAGAAGAACACCTTGCACCAGTTGAGAGGTTTCTCGCTTTACCAAAATATGTAAACTTTAGCTTGGTTCAATAGAAATAATGAAAGTTTAAACAAAAACTGTTTAAAACAACGAACGAAAAAAAAAAACAAATTCAAAAGAGCAAAACCAAAGTAGATAACATAAGACTAAGGATGTAAAAGGCATTAATTTTATGTATGTTATTTTATGCAGAGAATAAACAAAAAAAAACTTCAAAAGCATTAAAAAGAAGACTTGATAAAACAAATTAGTTAAATAATAGTCTAATGTGTGAAATGTTTTGAGCAATTTCTTTTGTTCTTTTTTATTCACAATTTAACAAACGTTTTATGGGTTATCAAACTATGTTACAACTTAGTGTTATTAATATAAATATTGTGTCAGTTTTATTGTGCTTCCTGATACAAAGAAAAAATGATGTGTTTGATTTGAAATTGGTGATGAAGTGGAGGCAAACTTTGGTTGAATCTAAATTAAAAAAAATTCCTTGTAGGTTTGTGTTTAAAGATAATCTAATAGTAGTTAAATTTATACATTCTCTTGATATGTATCGCAAGCAGGCTGATCATTTAATTAAAATGCATAAAAAAGGCATAAAAATATGGATTTCATGCCAAATGACAAGCTCGAATTGACGACGCTTGCTGCAGTTTAGCATTTTTGAACGAGAATATTTCAGTTTCCAGCGAAAAGGAGATGCATCCAAACTATGACTGCGTGTGGATTGATTTACGCTCACTGCTTAAAAGCGCTCTTACCGCCGCCTGTACCCACTGTCCGCTAGGAATCAGAGAAGATTATCCAATTAAAATCCAAAATCAATCTCATTTTAAGCGTTTTCGGTCGCGAGAGCCTGTGACGCGCTTTATCCATAGAATGACATAAGAAAGCATGGCGGTCACAAAGCGAGGCGTCTGCACACACATAAAGCATAAAATTCCATTCTAAGGTCACCCATGCGTCTGGCGTGCAGCAGCTCGCATCCCAAATGGCCAAACAAAGAAATGAATGAATTCGTGTACGGGGGAAGGGACAGAGCAGCAAACTGTAGCTTAAAATTTTATTGCCTATGTCTGTTTTGAGGAAGGAAGAAAGGCGGGAGGAGGGAAAGGAGAAGGGATACCACAACGGTACCCGTCGTCTGCAAATTGGGCAAAAAAAAAACGAGGGAAGAGGACGGACCGTCGGCCGGAGACCACCGAAGCGACAAAGTGGAAGTGGCAAAGCGAACCGAAATGACCGAAACCGAGCCGGCGCATTTCAGTGCAGCATAATTAATGGTTCGCAAAAATCTTCATTTCCAAAAAGTCGTTTAGCGTGGATGCCGCGTGGAGGCAACGGAGGGGCGGGCTCGTCTAGAATATCCAGACAGTCTGCGCGGGTCTGGAGTGTCCCGGTCCGTCAGACAGCACCGCTCGGTTATGCGAGGTTAAGATGATCGTCGTGGTGCGTTTTTTGTTGCCCTGTTTCGTTTTCCTGTTTATTGAGTGGATTAGATTTCCTTCCAGACGGCTAAGCGGCAGAAGAGTGCGCGAAAGTAAACAACGACGGAGAAGAAACCGATCCCGGTCCCGGTACCCCTATCCGTACGGGACCGCGAAGATGCTGATGCTCCGTACGTCTTTGTCTGGTCGGCATGTTTCATAATCGCTAGCGGGTTGGGCTGGCGGTTGGTTTCAGAAAACGTGTTGATGCATCGAACGGGTGTTGCGTTTAATCCTTTCATCGATACATTACCGTTGACATTGCTTTACTTTGTGCTGGGCCAAGGCGAAGGAAGTTCTTTGTACGCTAATCCGTCGCTGCTGGGAAGGTGCAAACATAAATAAAACAGAAAATAGAGAAAGGCAAGCAAAGAGGCGACGGTTTAGTTGGCGACTCGGCGAAGAAAGACCAGCACAAAGAAAGGAACAAGGAGCGCGTGTTCATGGTTGTCGATTGAGGAAGCTGCAATCCGCACCACATCATGCCGGCGACGGATGCGGCACGCACTGTTTGTCATGTGTGTATTAAGAAGCGATCCACTCTCTTTGATTTCTTTTTTAAATCTAAAAAAATGAATTACTTTTGCAAATAAATCCACCATTAATTTCCCAACCCGGCACCGAATGGAGGCGCCTCGCTTTTGGTAAGCGTAAATACGCCACAACTGTCACCTCGCTCGAGCGAGAGAGAGAGAGAGAAAGAGAGAGAGGGCGGGTGCGTTAAACATCCAAGCATGCATTGAAATATTGCAACCCTCCAGTGTTGGGACGGAGCAGCACGCCGCACGCTCCAGATTTACACACTCTATTTACACTGATTTCGCATCACTTCTGATGGAAGCGGGACTACGGTGGGTAGGGAGGTGGGGCAGTTCGAGAAGAGTGCAAGCGACGAACCGGGTTGGCGCGGGTCTCCTTATGCTGCTGTACCATTTTTGTGACGTGCCTGTGGTGCCTTTCGGTGTTGTTCCATAAAAACCCTCTTTCCATCATTTCGTCCCGCTTTCCGCCCCACCTCACCCTTCTAGTCTGTCTGTCTGTCTGGACGAGTTTCCCCCTTGCAGTTTTTGCGAGCGAAATGCATTCACGGTACGGGGCGAAAGGGAGGCAGTGAAGCCAGACAGAATGGGGAGGGAGGCGAGAGAGAGAGAGAGAGAGAGAGATAAAGAGAGATAGAGAGAGAAGGGACGGTGGTAAACGATTTGCAAGCGCCGACTGCATGGAACGGAAGCAGCTAAAGCGATACCGTGCGAAAGTGAGAGCGAACGAGATGGAAACTAGAAGTAAGGGATGAAAGGGGGTGAGAAGTTTCAGGAAGCGTAAACAGGCGCGCGCGCGCACACACACTCACACACCAAATCGTGCTGCGAGCGAGTGAGTGAGAGTGAGGGTGAGTGAGTGAACACACGCACAGAATGTGCGGCGAGATCTCACCGGGCGAGAATGATGCGTTGCGCGGCTGCAGCTATACGCCACACAGCACCGCAGGCACACGCGAATGCAGCAAGCGCACCGGGATGCATCGAGGGGGTGGCGCATGGTGTACGGTTGGTTTCGGTTCGAGCGCATCGGACGTCGGAAGAGTTCAGTGATCGGACCAGATTGACCTTGACGGATACGGGCGCACACTCTTGGTCTGTGTCGTTAACGACGGTGTGTGTGTGTGTATGTTCGATATGCAAAATATTATGGGCCGGCGGGTGCTGTGCCATGTGCATATGCTTGCCATGGGGTCTTGCGTCGGGGAGTGCGCTAGATGATGATGCGCAAAATGCCGGCTCAGACCGAACAGAGGTTTTCATACCGATCTGGCGACGACAGGTGAAGTGAAGTGAGAGAAATACAGTACGAAACTGGAATTGCAACAAAAGTTATATCGAAAAGAAAATGTTCCATCAATTTTGACAACTTTCTTATCCGACCCTAGTAAGACTTCCTTAATCACCTTGAAAAACTAATTCAGAAATAAGGCACACCGAGGGTACAAAATTATATCATCCACATGTAAAAGGTAACCCGATCCCCGGACTTGAGGTTAAGTCCATGAAAATGCCATCGAACTCCAGCAACACGCACATCTAACCTTGTCACCTATGCTTTGTTGCACACCCAAAACCGAACCCTTTCTACGGTCGCTTCAACCGAACCGTTCAAGAACACTGACCAGAAACCCTCGGCAGCAGCTTTGCGCGCCATTTTTTTGTTGTTGTGTCTCCCAACTCACCCCCACCCCGGCAAAATGTCATTCTCACCGCCTCCTCATGGCACACTCGGCTGTTTCCTTTCTGCATCGTTCATACGAAAATTTGAAGGTCTCCTTTCCCCCAAACTCGACTGCTGTGTTTTTGTGTATCCCTCTCTCTCATTCTTTCTCTCTCTCTATGGCTCCCTCTCTGGCTATTTATTTCCCGTTCCCTCTTGCGCAAAATTTCGTGTACCGGCATCGCAGACGCAGACAGAGTTTGTGCGATTATGTAATGGCCGTCCGCTGCTTGGTACGAGACCGTCCCTACCTCTTCCTCCCCCCCCTTCTGTCGCAGAACAAACTACCCCTACGGTTCGAGAGGAAATGGCGGCACGGTCGGCCAAAAGGACGACAAGGAGGTGCTTTGCCCGCTTGAGTTTCGGTGTCTGCTGCGGTTTATTGTTTGCTGTATTGGTGAGTGCTCACACATTCCTGCATGCACTGCGGTGTACCAGCGTTCCTTGACCTTTGCCGGCAGGGGTGTGTGTGTTTTTATTCGATGGGGTGTTGGACGCCAACCGTCGTCTGCGACGGAACGGTGACGGGTTGTGGGGCGAACCAGACCGGCAGTCCAGACCGGCGGCAGTCCTTTTATTTTGCCCCCGTCCTGGGATTGTGTGTGTGTGTGTGTGTGTGGAGGGTGGATTTGGGATTTGATTTCGGGTTGTTGTGCCGTAATTGCGCCGAAAACGCAGCAAACGGAGCGAAAAATAAAACAGAAGAACGAGCGAACAATAAACAGACGCGGTCTGGTGTGTGTTTTTTTTCTGTCGGCTTGGTAATATTTTTTAGTTCGTCCGAATGGGTTGGTTTTAATGATCTGAGCTGATTTAATGGTTTGCATCTCAAATCGCTTTAGAATCGTGGGAATGGTATGGTTAAATCGATGCATAGAGAAAAGTGTTTGAAAATAGCGATGACACGTTTTATATTTTTTTTAAAGACTATTTTAAAAATGTACGGAACTGATCTGAACTGAACTAGTCTATGCACTTTTTTAAATGGTAAAAATATTCTATAATTCATTCCAACATCGTTCATGCTCATCCGTCTAACATTTTAAAAATCCACTTGCAATGATGCAAAGTATCATCCCGTTCAGACGGAAGAGAATCCAATCGTTTGGTGAAACAATAAAAGGAAACGTTTAAATCGGGCGGCGTTAAAAAAACGAGGGTTGAGCGGCGTGTACGTCTGCCTGACGGGGTTAGGGGAGGGTTGCGGGGGATTGTTGGCCGGGTCGGTCACATGAAGTGCGAATTGCATCCCGTCACGGATATTTGCGAGGTTTGTGCCACCCTAGCGCTGGAGTAGTTAAAGCATTTGAAATTTAGCGTCTCGTGAGAGAATCTCACAGTGTAAGAGGCGAAAGAACTTTTAAATAAGCCAAAGCCTCTATAAACCATACCAACAACAACAACAACAATCTCACAGTGAGCTGTATGATTGGACAAAATATGAACTTAATGGTAAATTTTCCATGAAATATATAGTGTTATATAGTGTAATAAGCACAATGTTTGAGTATGAAGTGTAATATATCTCACACATAAATTTAATAACCATGGTATTTGCCCACTGTTTCGAGCTTAGAAGCAGCTCTCGCATCGATGAACGACCATCGTCTGGCAAACACCATCAACCCTCCGGACGAACACCGCCGTATGGATGCGGGTGAGACCGTACACCAAATTGATCTGTCCCCGGATCGACGACTCGTTTTGGAAGAATAAGAAATTACGTGACATGGCCAAAAGAATTAGGAGTGTCCTAACAGGAGGAGTGGAGATGACAGGAAAAAAAAGAGTAAGTGAAGAATTTGAACCTTTCCCGGGCGAATCGTCTCAGACTGGGAATCCAGTACAGTGCGGTGGTCAAGAGGGATGAGAAATGATGGAGATATACGCGACAGAAAGTTCATGGCCCTCGCTTTGTTGGCTGGCGCTTCGGAACGATGACGATGATGCAGTGAACGACGGAGCGTAAGCAAGAGTGCACCGATTTGGGTGGCTGTTGGCGAGAGGATCAGACTCCGAATTCCGGATGCAAACTGTCAAACATAAACATTATGCAGCTATGTAGAACACGTAGTTCAATCGAAAATTTTATTGCTTTATTAGCGTGAGAGTCATCAGATATCTAGGAACTGTTAATAGAGTAACTCTTGACTGATCTTCTCACTAATCGTGTACAAACATTAAAACGATTCGTCTGTTGGTTCCAAATACCGAAACCCAGACACAACAATCATCCCTCTGTCTTTGTCCCTGACGTCCCTTGTCTGAAGTCGTGAAAATCCTGGGGAGTGTTGTATGTAACTTCCTTCCCTCTCCAATAGACATTAGAGCGGAAGGATATTAGTCTGCCGATGGTTCTCACACATAAAGCCAACCCAAAATCTCTCAGACACTATATATAAACCAACAAAAGAAGCAGTGAACGTGACCATGCTTTCGATGCGTCATTGGTGATGGTTTTTTTTTTGAATACGATCTAAATTCGAGCTCGAGAAGATGTCGTTCATTATCGACGTCTGTGTGTGTGTGTCGAGTTCCAGACAGATTTGAAAGGCCCCTTTTCCTCTCGGCACATAGGGGTAACAAACAAAGTTGGCCAAAACGGATTCGGAACGCTACTTTGAAGTGGTGGGGAGTTATAGAATGGCCGAATTATTACATCACCGTGGACGAGGGTAAGATTATGAGGCAAGAATTGCTCTGGAATAAGGAGATACTGGAAAGGTTGTTAGAATAAGTTGAGCAAATAATGATACAAAGGCGTTTTGAAGGTTTTATCAGAAGTGTGTTTTTGAAATATATTTTCTTGAAACATATTTAGTCTACTGGCAATCCTCTTAACATTTTCTTCTACAAACTTTTCCATTTATTTCTATTCTGTCGTCTAGTCTAAGCAGACTCCCCAGTTGAATAAATGACGCGTCGGCAAACGTGACGAAGGAGGGTGTTTTGTGTCCTCTTCAGCTACATACGTACGAGGAATCCTTGGACGGAGAGACAAACTAAGGAGTAGCCGCGTGTCTCGAAGCGTCTCGAGCCAAACCATTCCGTCTGGATCATACCTTTTAGAACCGTTCCGTGTTCTGTTTTGTTTTCTCTGCTTCCCTCCACCAGCTCAGTTCGTTAACACATGGCACAGAGGCAAGCAAAACGCACACACCAGGTGCCCAACACGGTGTAATGATGAAGCAAGCAAAAAAGGGCTTCGCACACTTCAAGCCAAGCTACAGGCTCGGTGTATGCGAAATCATTAGCGAAACCCATTTCCAGGAAAGCAGGTCCTGTGTTCCGGTCATTGGTTTCAAGCAGCCATTGTTGTACCGGGAACGAGGATTAGAAGGATTAAGCATACATATTTTAGCGTCTAAAAAGGGCGAGTTTTCTCGACTACAAAAGACTACAAGGAGTCAACATTGTCGTGTTGTACCTCTCAACTTTTGGGGCTCGCTGTAGGACGTGTAATGCTCACACTCTCGCGATTGCATCATGCTTCTATTTAAAGATGTTTCCTCTTCCTCTGCAGTGCTATCCACGGCCTTATCGGTGGAGCTACAGTTGCCGACGGAGCTGTTGTTACCTTGCACAGCCTGCAGTATCGTTCACCTTTTTTCGGGGGTGTTAAATGCACTTCGCCTGTGTTTGCACAACGTGACCAGTCGCTGCATCTGGCCATAGTGAATTCGCACAACCGCCAATCTTATCAGCGACAACGTTACGCAAGCTGCACCATCGCGTCAATGAACGATAACGGAGCGTTTTCGTTCCATCCTGCACTTTCCTGCTGCAGCCGACAACTGTTTCGCGATAGGGTGCAACTGCAGTTTGACTTCCATGGCGAACTAGTAGTAGGTCAGGCGGTAATCATTTAATGCTTATATAAGAGACGAAAGCGACCAGCAAAGTTCTAAACCGTGTTGTTTCGTAGAAAACACATTTTTATAAAACAATTCTAATCAATATTTACTTTCATATAGCAAATCGCATCACACCTTGAAATCGCATTGTACTCTCGCCTCACGTTACAGCTCAAGGGATGATATTGTCGCGCGTTTTAATTACAACCCGTTACAACGCCACAGCAGGGTGGAGTGGTGTACGCGATAGTAAACACTGTTTACGCTCGACACGTGTTTGCGTAGACTGTTGTTTTTCGTGTAGTACGAATAGGGCAAACGGGGAAGGAAGGAACTGGAAAGTGTGTTTGGATCATTTGCCACTACATTGAAGCACCTTCACTATTGAGGCGCAGAATGAAACGGAAACGGGAAGAAGGAGAAAAGAATACCCCCTCCCAGGCGCATGTTGGATGCAACTTAATGCGTAATCTGAGGCACGCACGTGTTGCGCTTTGTCCATGTTGGACAGGTGAGAACTTTATCACGGGAAGAAAGTAAAATGAGCAGCAGTGAACAGCACATCACAGCAATTAGAATACGAGCAGTAAATCACGTTCCGAAATGAATTACCATTCACTTACCGGCAAGAAGAAAAAATCCCTTTATATTCAGGGTGGACGAACTCACGCCCTCCGCAGTCATTTCTCAATCAATCGCTCGCCCAGTTCAACGAATCTAACACCGCTCTCCGCACATCAGAGTCGCTGCAAGCTTATTTTCAACTCCGCACCTTCTACCTCAACGCTCGTTTGCATCGGTTGCACGCGGCCGGGCAAGGTGATGCCACTCATCCGTTCGACCGTCGGAAAACGTGATCCTGCAGCCCCGGACACTCCGTACAGGTCCCGCGACGGCAGCAGTGGCGTCGGTGGTCCGATCTGATTAGATTAACAAACGCGTGCTCGCCGAATATGTGCGTGTGTGTGTGTGGTAGAGTGGCCAAGGTAGGAGAGAGATGCAGATTACACAATGAGTATGGGAGGAGTGCGTGTGCTAGAACGCAGTCACGAGGATTCATCACGAGGAATTGGATGTTGTCACGATTGTTAGCTCGCTTTGGTGGAAGATGTGATAAGGTTTGTTACCTTTTCGTTTGATGTTTTCCATGTGTGTTAATTAGGGAATGTATATTCATTGTTGATTAGACACGTGCGACACCTTCAATTAGTCGTTCGATGGTTTGAAATGACATTATTTGCTAAAAGAAATTAGAAAAGAAGAAGGTTCCATCTCTTGAGTGAAAAGCAAAAGTATTTTCAAATCTCACTTTTTAAAGCCCACCTTGATAAAGCATCTGCCGTAGCCGATGGACGTAAAGCAGGCCTCCGCCACTTCGGGTCTTGCACGGTCCCATCACTTAAGTCAACTAGATTCGGCACGTTTTCAGGCTCCTAACTCGAGCCGGTCGGTTTCGAAACGTGACGCGGTAAGCTGACCGGCGGATGGGGTGGAATACATTAGACGCCGATCCGATCTACCGGTGACACGTGAAGCCGCCTTCCATGGCCCTTCGGGGAAATGCATCGCAATGCATTAAATGCATAGCTGCCCGAGAAATGATAAATAATCTATTCCGTTCCTTTCCGATCAGGACGGTCAGAAGTTATGGGGACGAAAGAATAATAAGGTGTGCGGCGATGGAATCGGGTTAGGATCGTCTTCAATTATTAATGCCCTTTCGAGCGGGTGGAGATGTCGCAATGATCTTATATTAGCTTGAAAGAAATTAATTTCAATGGAAAACGCCTCTTTTTCGTTGAGCAATCGCTCTCATTCTAAAGTCCAAACACCTTCAACCGTTCCTCTTTCGTACCACGCCCGGCACGTGTTCCCCGTTCCGTCCAGTTGCGTCTCGCGCGCGTAAGAAAAAAAAACACAGCGCACGGGCACTTTGGCGAAGGACTTGTGTGGCTTGCGTATGACATACCGCCTCACGTTCCCTGTCACGTGGCGTAGCCCGATGCCTTCGGTCGGAGTTGGAGTTGGTTGCTTCATCGAATTACACAATGACGGGACGGGACACGAGATTACGTGTTTGTCGGGGTGTGCAAAAATTGGCCAAACATGGCATCCGTTCGGGCTCGTTCGTTCTTCCTTTCGTGTCTTATCGAAGGCGGTTCTGGCTAAATTCCATTTTTTTTTTCGGATATGTATGGGCGATTGAGCAACAGAGGGGAAAGAGCCTGTTTTGATTTGTTAATCCAGTTGGACCTGGAAGTGTGTGCCTGGAGGCGCGCGCGACATTTAGCCGGGGAAGAATTTGAATCCGTCCGCGGGCCGTCGACGATGACGCCAGACGAACTGGGGGCGGTTTGCATTTGGTATTCGAAACCAAGATCATTGCGATCGCTTGGAGGACGGTGCCGAATGCGTCCGTAGCTGGCCGAGGCGAATATTCAGCTCAAAAGTCCTGCGGCACCGATTGCATAAAGAATGAGGTTAAAAACGTTTAATGGGAAACGTGCGCCACATCCTGCTCTGGTCGCGTTCTGGCTGGGGCGCTATGCAAAGTCGTTTCGGATCGGTGTCAGGAAAGGTTAAATGCATTTAAAATTGTAATAATGTCCAGAAATAAGGGAAATGCGTGTATCCGTTTGCGTTTTAATTCAATTTATACGATAAGACGTCTTTCCACACTGTCAATAATTCTTTGCGAGTCGGGGAAAGAGTGGGATTAAAATCCTTTAAAGAAGCCCAGCCCTGTCCAGATAGTGGCCAGCACCACTCAGGGCCCGTCCCTTTGTGCGACGCTAATGATCAACACGAGCGAGCTGCAACAAGTTTTCTCCGTGTGTTTACGATCCGTGGCCACGCGAAGCTACGGAAAAATATTCCATCACCCGGTCCCTGTACGAATGGTTGCGACCGCGAGCCCGATACCGTTTACCGTCGCGTCAATTCGAACCCATCACGTGGCCGAACCACGTGGGAAAGATCTTCCCCCTCTCCATGCCACGAGCCAACAGCGAGTACAACGGACTCGTAGCCGCATAAGATGATGACGACGATGGATAGGGACGATGGTCTCGCGATTTGGTGCTGCCTCGTGCAATTTTTTTGTTGCCATTGTCGTTGCTGTGGTTGTAATTCTCGCTACAATATTTCTTTCTTTCGTTTCTAATCTTTTGCACATGCCTCACGAGCCCACACACACACACACACACACACACATTCAGGCTGCTCGAACGTTAAGGTAAGCGTCGCGCAAAATCGCTCCACTGTTTCCGGACGTGTGGTTGAAAAACGCGACTGCATCGTCATGATCATCAACATCACCATCATCAGCATTGCCGGTTGGCCGTTGGCGGTTCTTAGAAGTTTGTCCGATAGTCTAAGCACATTCTCAGTTACTTGTGCCGTCAACAGCCGTCAGTGGCAGCAGCGGCTGCAGTCAACGTGAGGTAATCGTAAGGAAGGAAGCGCACGTTATGCAATTCGCGGCAAGTTCGCGCCATCACGGGGCAGCTACAATGTGCCCGCGTGTTTGATACCGTTTTTTTCGCTCCCTTCTTCCGCCCTTCCTCCAGCACCACGGGGACCTGTTCACTTGTTCGCATTGTTGCTGCTGCTGCTGCTGATTGCGCAAAAAGCGTGCGCTGGGTGGGCCGGTACACACGTGTCGCTTGCTGATAATTGAATCATCCCCACCGAGGAAGGAAGGGAAATGGGGCGGGCTGGGAGCATTCAAGCCGTTCGTGCCCGGCCGTGAACGCGCTGTACGGAGTAGCACGATATACGGGCTTGATTGCTGTATCTTCCAAGCGTATCAATGACTTTTTCGAACTTAATGGAGACGCAAACGAGTGTTTTATCAGTGTTTCAACGATAGTGTGATTAGCGTTTTTATAGTAAGAAGGGGATCGTGCAGTTTTACATGATGCAATGAATGAGGAGAAGGGTATCAATCTCGTGGAGGAATAAGGCACTAGCGATGAGTTGGGATCGGAATCGTGTGCTCTACGCGTTATTGGAGGACATGTTTTCTGGAAGCTTATCTTTTGAATACCAAATTCGTCAACTTGATCTTGAATTTGGTTCGTCCGCATCTTCACGTGAACCTGCCTGTGATAATACCCCTACTCCAGTGGCTGATTACGTTGCAAATGTATTCCATTACTCAAAGCCAGAGTGCTTGCCAATGCTCACGTGGCATCTGGTACTCTGTGCAAAAAAAAAAAAAACAAAACAAAAACACTTCCCCGATCACTCAAAACACCTCCAACGTGACCCGTTCGTTCCGGTCTCCGGCTTGACGTTAGCGCTGTGGCGTGGCGTGCTCCCGTGCTTGACCATAAAAGGTTAACGCGTAGAACCGAGCTCAACCTGTTGTGTCAGAATTTTGTCACAATCTTCTTCCGGGTTTCTTTTTTACAAAACCAAAAAGAGTGGGAGAGTAAGCAACCTAGCCTTCTTACATAATGTGACAACATGCTCGATCTGCTGGAAGATTCGGCACGGCCACATCAAGAGGATCACACGCCTCGGGCGATGCAAAAGAATCCAGCTCTGCACCTCGCCCCAGTGGAGATCTTTTTTTTTGTTATAATATAATTCAGTGCGCGTTGCCGCCTGTCGCTTCTTCGGCCTTCGCCGTGGATCTCCCCGATGGGCTGAGCGTGTGGTCAATGAACGAATTAAGGTCACGATCGTAACGCCGTAACGTCGCGAGAACGAGAAGCGGTGGTGCTTCGTTAGCACACGACGGCGCTCCGTATCGTTTTATGGGAGGATGATAAAAGTGAGGTAAGACTCCATGACGGAGCTTGGGAGTGGAGTCGGAAACTTGATCCAATCGTTGTGGTTGTGAATCTCGCAATCAATTAGGAGTAGTTAAAACGCTCTAGGAAACCTTAAAATGTGTAGGATGAACAGGAAGATGTCTCAAGGTAGCCAGAAAACTCGCCTTACATCCGTCGCTGTATGATAAACGACTACGACCTCCGTGTATGTATGTATCAAACACAACACTTTATGAACAAAAAATCGGAGTTTGATGAACAAGGTAGGAGATCTTGCCTTTCCAATGGGAAAGGAAACAATATATTCTTTGATTGTAATTGATACAAATTTTATGTTAATGTTTTGCATGTTTCTCCAGCACCTTACTATCGTTCCCTATCGGCCATTGCCAAAATTTGCAAAACGTGTATGCGTATCACTTTCTTTCCCGGGAGGAAAGTGTTTGGCCGCTTTCTAAATCCCATTCACCAAAATTCGACCACCAAGCCTGGGGTTCGTGCTGATTGGGAGGAATGGCTAGTTGTTGGGGCGTGTTTTTGGGGAGGTGCTGCCGTTTCACCATCGGCTAGTGCATACTAAACTCGCCACTAATCGATCTTGTGTGTGTATTTTGAATAGATTCCACTCACGATTGATACAATAAAAAGAGAAAGTTCTTCCTTCTTCAAACAAAATTGGGGAACAAGAGGGTGCAGGAAGTAGTTTATCATTTGTTTTGTTGTATTTTTTTGTCACAAAATAGAGCAACAATGTTGGAAGAAGCATGTTTGTGGGAAGAATTATTGAACGATTGAAACGCTGGAACGAGAAACTCTGTTTACCGAGCAGTCTAGTGAAGTTGTTACGAAACGTGTGACGTTTTGCGTGAACACACACACACACACGCACTCAGCAACTCATCCGCACCCCTGGAGATTGTTCTTAGATCGTGCACTAGCCCGGAGTCAGGTGCGCTGTCACTAAGTGCCCAGAAGGTCAACAATAAACACTACTCCATTACGCTTGATAGTGGAAGAAGTGCAAGGGAACGAAAACTGATTGCGGTAGGCAGTTGTTTATCGACATACTGTGACTGTGACGACATCAAAGCCGAAGTCGAGATAACCGTGCACGGTATAGGTTGTGAGAAGCAATCAACTCATCGTGTTGGCCCGACACGATCGTTCTCACGATCGGGGAGCTCTCACACCAAGCCAGGAAACGCTTGCTGCGATGCGTAGATGTTTTGGTAAACAGAGCACAACACTGCTGCTGTGTCGATGCAGCCGCTGACAGTTCTAGTCATCGACGGTGATTTCGTCATCGGTGCTTTGAGCGCACTAGAACGGTTGGAAACGAGGTTGCACAACGTGAGGTAACGGACTTCCGCATTGCAGCGTGCATCGTTCTCACCGTTACGACACCATTGCCTTGCGAGCGTTTTCAAATCATGCCCTTGTTCAAGAGGTTTTGGGCATATACAATGAACTTGTCACATTGGAAAAGTTGACGAAACGTTAAACCAATATCAACAAGTAATTACATAAAGATAACAGCATAATCATTGGATTATCTCCGATTACAAGCTTGCACGATTCCTGTTCATTTACTGGGTGAGTATTTTGTCTTTCCTTTCAGCTGCTTTTCCCTTCCCTTTATGTCATCGTACTCGATGTGAAATCGGCGCTTTGTGTATCCCCGTGCCCCGGCAAAGGTGCAAGCGAGATGGAAAGTGTTGTACTTATAATTTCATTCAATAAAAGTTTTCACCCAGCGAAGAAGGATAGATACGGAGTGAAACAAAAGTAAACAAAACAAAAGAGAAAAAAACACCACAACAATAAAGGCGTCACCTGCGAGGAACAAAACTTTCTCATCGACCAAACGGGCGGACTTGTTGCCTTACACACTCGCTCGCTCACCCCCTTTAACGACATTCCACATTCGGGGATGAAGCACCGGGGGCGCCGTTAAAGGGTTGCTTGAAAGGGAGGGGGCTGTGACGCATTGCGAGCAAAAGCTCACACAGCAGTCAATCACCCGTTGAAGCCGGCCGCAAGATGTCCGTGGCCGATGTCAAGGTAAATCCCGGTCAACTGTGCCGACTGAAAGCTCTGCCGAGGAGCTTCATGTAATAGTGTTTGTGCGATGGGCGGAAGGTGGCTAGCCGAGTGACTCAGAAAGCCCACCCCTAGGTTTCGGAGGTTGTCGTTGATGGGTGGTAGCTTTTTCGAAAGTTGGCACTGTTTGTTGTGAGGAAACAAGGGGGAGCTTCCGTTTGGTAGGTGTAGATGTGCTTTGTTGGTTGATGAATACCTACGTTGATGCCATAATTTTAGCATTGGTTCGGAGCATCTTCAATGAAAACTAAAGCATGATTAAAAAAAACAGTTTAAGCTCAAGGAATCTGCGTAGTAACACGTCTTAGTAACAATCTAAGACAACGCGAAAGATTTAAACCACATTATGTTAATGTTGATACAGTTTCAACTACAGGTGTTGTCTCTCACACATCTTTGCATGACTTGCGCTCAAACCGAAAGATCCAACAAGGACAATGATGCAATGTCGTATCCTGTTTTCATTGAAACAACGCGACAAAACGCCAGCAATGACTGCATCCAGCTTCCAGGTAAATGTATCCGTAATTCCCCAAGAAAGGAAGTGACAAAATTTCACCAAAAGCTCTCTCTCTCTCTCTCTTGTACTCGTCTCTGTTGTCCCTGTGGTCCTCCCTCACCGAAAAAAAGCCAGTGCGTTAACCTCGCGAGCTATTACATCCTCGTTCATCCGGATTTCTCCCCAGCGTGCCAGACCACCAAGGCACGCGTGAGTGATATTATGCATAATTGAAAAGTCACCGGCTCACGATCGCAATCGATCGATCGGTTGTCGCCGTTTTGTCAAACACTGGCGATCGATGACCGGAACCGCGTGGATGGGCTTGAACTGTGTGGAGAAAGCGCTAAAAAAAAAACGTCGATGGCGAAAATTCGTCTTGTCCGCTTCGGTCAATGCACTTTCCTGAGTCCGGGGGAGTCCGGTTCGCTTCCAGCCTGCGATGGTCGGGATGGTCTGGAAAGTTTGGCGGTACTGTCCGCCTTGCGTTGCCGACAGGGAAGCATCACTCGACTACGGATTTCCCTTCCCGATGTGCAGGTGTGTGCTGTTGGGTGGCTGTTTGTTTGGTTGAATTTCTTTTTCCCGCTTGACACGATAACTGGTTACACAAAGAGATGACGCTAACCCCACGATTGTGGCAGTCCTTTTGCGTTTTTCTTACGCCGGGGCCAACGGATGCCGGTTTCACCCCGAACGTGGACGTGAAAGTATTATGTATTCTAGCACTCCCCGAAATCGGACGGAGGAACGCATATTACACTCGATCGTTCGACTGCAAATGGTTATTTAATTGCGTGCTTTCGAGCCACGAGCCGTTTCAGGTGGAATATTGAAAACCCCGCTTCAACATCTGGTTATCCTTCTGGGTGGACAAACGACCCTATCAGATGCATTATTATCCGGGGTAGGTAAGAATGTAATACCAATAATCACATCCATCAAATGCACTGCATACCGGGCGGAGGACCTTGAGTGGCCAAAGCAGGACAGCTAGCTTTGCATAGTGCTCCACACGCGCCGTTTTCCATTAGACCGGGCCGGGTGTTTGGACAAGCCCCGAACAGGATCCTGTTTCGGGAAAGGAAATGGGCGGGAGTCCGTATGAAAATATGAGGCCGCCCGACCGCCCGTAAAACGCGATCGTGATCGATCAAGATTTGTGCAAATGTGAGCCTTACCTTTTTTCATCTAGCTGTCGCCTGTTTTGCTTATAAATCCCGACCCGTTACCGAGGCTTGAACTTGCTCTTGGCGACCATGGAACGGAATGCAAAAGCGTCCGCCTAGAAGAGGAATGTGTTGTTGTTTGGTCGTTTGTTTGTTACCGGGGCGTTGGCGGTGTTGGGAAAGCTTTTCGGACGTGGGTAAGGGAACGGCAAGGGGGAACACGAAATGAGACGAGATAAAAGCCCACCCTTTTGTGATGCAGGTATCGTTCTCGGTCCACTTTGTGGGTCATGATCGGTCGGTTTAGAATCGGGTTATTTCCTTTGGGGGCTTTACTGTTGATCGTAAACACATTAGATTCGGTTACAAAGTTACTGGAGCAAGCTGTAGGAGTTGTTGGTAACAAAGTTCCTATGTTTAATGAGAGTTATCAATCTACTCAGCAGGATAGGGAGCTGCTCGAAGAACTTGGGCCACTCCAAACAGACTCGTCACCCAACTTCCCGTATGAATAATACGGCCAGCATAAGCCATGTAATTCCGATTGCTATTATGATACGTTTCACATCACACCCTGCCGGATAACAGTGAGTCACTTTCTACAAACCCCACCCTTCCTCCGGCACACCCCCCAATGCTTTCTTCCAGGTAACTGCTGGCGCTCGATGCTGTAAGCACGTTCCCGGGCACAAAAGTAAAATCGGCCCACGTCACGTGTCCACGGCACGGCGAGCAAGAGAAGAAGGTTAGTGCCCTTTCACTTGCCCGACTCATTTGCACTTTTTCGACGATTTTTAACAGGAGTCATTGGACCACAGGACCGGAACCGGACCGCAATCGGTCACTCGGATGGCACTTTCTCCACCGACTGACGTAGTGTATGTATGTGTTTTTAGGCGAAAATGGGGGAATTTCTCCCGATGGGTGGATTGGAAGGTGTGAGCTGGTGGGACGACCTACAGACGTCGATGACCGCGAGTGGCCGCGATCACGAGGTCGGGAAGTGAGATGGACGAACGTATGCGTGTCCCTTTCGGGCGACGAAGTTATGTCGCAAGTAGTACGGGCGAAAGCGATCGAAACTGTTGTGTGAACCTACTCCAAACAATAAGGAGGAAGGGAAGGAGCATCTCCCTGGGAGGGAACTAGGTTGAAGAAGAGGATGGCCGTGCGTACGATGTTTGCACGATCACGGTTGGAGGGAGGAAAAGTCAATGTGCTTTCGCTGTGGGCTAAATGTTTTGTGAGCGGTTTCATTTCCTTCTTTCTTCCTGTTGTTTGGTGTCGAAAGGAAAGTTTTTATCAGCCAAGGAGGGTGAGCAATTGGAAGAGAGAGAGAGAGAGAGAGAGAGAAAGAGTGAGAGAGGGGGCGAAAGATGTTGATAATCCACCAAAAAGCAACAGAGAAACAACAATAATAATCAGTACCGGATATTTTGGCGAGGTAAGGTAAAGCGGGCCACGTTCGTCGTGTCCGCGGTCGCTAATGGCCATTACTTCATCGTGTTTTTACCACAAAAGCTTGTAACTCAATCCACGGACTGTTTACACGACCTCTGGATGGTAGTAATCGGTTACTCTCCACTAGTAAAGATGGTTGTTGTTTTATATGGCGCTTGAAGACCATTACTTCATATCAAGATAGGTGCAGCAAACGGCAATGGATGAAAGAATTATAAAATGTACATAATAATCGGATACAAAAAAATCGGATTAATCTATTCTTAAAGTATTCGATACTCTATTCTCTATGTCGTATTTTTGTTTCGTTGCTGAAGTCTTTTACAAGTCTTTGTCTGTTTGTTTTCCACTTCATATTATTTATATTTTCTTCTTTATTGCTTCTCTTAGACTTACTTTTAATTATTTCTTCTTCTTGATATTTTTTCTATCATTCCACTCTGCCTCCATTCCACCTCACTTATCTGTTTATTTCTAAGCCTCGCCGAAACCGAAACTGGTCAATCTGGTCCGCGACTCCTCCAGGGGCCTCCAGGGTGTGTTCACTCGTGCTCAAGGTGTCAGCGTGTACCGCGTGTGTGTGTGGATGTGTGCAGTAGAGAGATAGAATAAAAGAAAACCTGCCGCACCTACCGCGCATAACACCCACCACGCTTCGCGAAACAACACATTTCGTTGTTGGGGGCCGATAAAGGCTGGCACTGGTGCATTTATTTTGCAACAACAATTACAACCCAACCGTCCCGACGAGACCTTGAACGTTTGGTGGCAAAAGTTTATTTCCTTACAGCTCGTGTGACTGTCGCTGCAGCTCGCTGTGTTATCCGTAAGTGCCGGTACCAGTTTGTCTCCTGTTCCGCTGCCGGATTCTTGCACCATGTGCTGCCGCCAAACCGTGTCAGAGGGCGGTGGCGCTGAAAGCGAAACGGCGTTGAGTCCCGTGATCCGTTTAATGTTTGTGATATACTTTATGATCCGGCAGAAAAACGCTTCCTTCGGTCGTTTTGTCGGTTTGTGGGCCAATAGCCCCGCGGGTTATTGGAAGGCGTTTGGGTATGAAAATTAAATATGAGGTAAATGGAAATGAGTGCCATTTTAAAACATGATTTAAGTGAGCAAACTTGTTGCTTCGAACCCCTCAAGCAAGTTCTTGCTAAATGTGTTTATATTAGATTTTCCCATACTCAGGTCACAAGCAGCCAAAGATACTCCGTTTCGCAGCAGCAAAAAGAGCTTTTCCATGTCAACCACTATCAACCGTGTGGACCTTTGCAATTGTAGCCATGGATAGAGGTTCGAGCAGCAGGAAAGGAAGGTTGATTTGTGGCTTATGGTCGCCGCTTTGACCCCCCCCCCCCCCCCCGCAGCCTCCACACGCGAATAAAGTCGTGTGCACACTTGGTCCAAAATCCGTGATAAACGACCGACAATGGTGCCAGCACGGAGCAGTTGCACTTTGCCAGCTTGTTTTATCTCCATCACGGTTTCGCTGCAAATGGTGAACACCCACCTACGGACGGCTAACGCCCAGAACGAGGCCAGAGAAGAAAGTAACGGCCACAATTAGCATGTCTCGTATGGTGCACCCGGCCACTGTTCTCGAGCACAAATCCTCATTCCAGGTGGACCGGTTTCCTATCCTTCCTTCCTTCCGTCATTCCCTTCGGACTGGCGTGACCCGTGGACTTATCCTTCTCGCTTTGTTCCCTCACCACCCCTCCCCCACCCCAGAAAGCCATGCAGTTTTAGCACAACATTGACAAGCTCACGTCCCGCGCTTTTACGGGGTCGTTCGGAATCACATAACAAATAGTAACAATAATTGTGCCCGGAACGCTAAACTGGATCTACATTACCAATGGGGCGCGTGTTGATTTATTTCCCGTCCCGAAGGTCCTAGCGGCGGAGGGCCGGAGCTGGCTTTGTTGTGGAAGGCATTAAAATGCATCCATTAATTGCCACCGAATAGGCCACAAGTGTGGGCGGCCTCGTTTCGGACCCACGATGGAATGTCACCAGGCCTCGTCCCGTCGCCTGTTCCATGGAGGACCGTGGTGGCTTAGTTCCCAAAAGTGGAACGATTTCGTTCGAACGAAAGAGAAGGTGGAAATGTGATTCCTGCTCCGAGCTGGCCGACCAGGGCGGGAAAAATGAAGAATCACCGTTACTGGGCCACAGCATAGAGGGGTGCGTGTGTGTGCGTTTTTTTACTCTGCTTCGCTTTTCGCTTTGTTATTTTCGGGGCCGGTGAAAGTAGCATAAAATGGAAAGTGCACATAGAGCGAAGCGAACGAGAGCGCCTGCACGAACGCACGCACGCACGCACGAACGTGGAAAGTAGAACGGGCGCGGTATGTGAGCACAGCGTTAGCACCTTTCCGATTCCGAAAGTGGAGATTTACTTCACCAGCATGAATTACACACCGAACGGGGCCTACCACCACCCACCACCCCTCCCGTTTTGGGAGGTGCGCGCTGTTGAATAATAATGATGCCAGCTGCATTTCCTTCTACTTCCCTTGAGTGAGGGAGAAATGGAAAATCGCCACCTCGGGCGGCTTGGGAAGAAAAGTGAAGCGAAGTGAAAGGAAAACAAGCGCTGACCGCATTTTCGAGCGGCAACGCATCGACTTTCCAATCATTTCCCCCCGTGCCATCCAGCCGTCCACCGTTGCCATCCGGTTTCGTAGAAGTATTTTAGGTCGCGGTTGTGCTCTCCAGGGCAGCCCTGCAATCGAACGAAGAATCCTCGCGGTCGGACTTAACGAGGCGATCATTACGAAACCTGTCAACGGATTAATTGCTTCCTGTTTCGCTGTCGATCTCGGTGGGTGGGGTGCGTGGCAAGGATGCACAATTATGCCTCCGCCATCGTCATCATCATCATCAGCAGCAGCAGCATCTGTGGCGTTTGCCCTTTTATGGGGTACGGTATGATCATGAATTATGCCACTCTGCAAGCATGCAGCAATGAGTCTCATATTATAGTTATTAAAGTACATATAGTGTGAACTGTTTATTTCCATTTGTATTGGTTATTTCCCCAAATTGTTGTTTTTTAGCTTAAAACATAATGATTTCCTCTGTTTTACTTGTTTCATAATTTTGAATTCTTATTTTCTACATTTTTTTATTCATTTTTTTCATTTAGTATTTTGTTTTTCTCTTTTTGGTTCTTTTACATTCGTTTATAACTTGTTTTATTTCTCTTGTCATTGTCTTTATGGCTTTTATTTCTCTATTTCTTTTAAAATCTACTACCTTTTCCAGTTCTCAAATTCTTGATTTTCTCATTGGATGGAATGAGAACACAATACCATAATGCCCCACACAGTAAAGACACCTCTCAGGTACGAGAGCAAGTGCTTACACCCTTCATCGCTTAAAAGTGGAACGAAACCGGGTTAAGTACACCGCCCACCGATCTTCCCAGCCCAATGCGATGCCTAATATCAGCATCCATCCGGCCGCAATCGCTCGCTGTTATGTTTTGCCTCGCAATCGCTGTTCCATTTAGCCGTCGTTGGCGCTGGTGCAGTTCGTAATTTCACTTCGCTCTCCATTGCTTCACAGGTCGCGGCAAGCGGGCGTTTGATTTGTTTTTCCTCCCGATAGCTCGCGCGGGCAGGTGTTGTACAGGTACGGTGTCTCATATAATGGAACTTTGAGTGGGTTTCGTAGCATGGTCGTTGCATGGGGTGTGCGTTGGGGGTGAATATGGAGCGAATAACGATAGTTGAGCTGTGCACCGTGTTTGGAAAACTGCGGGAGATTCCTGGCTGCTGGAGTAGTTAACCTATTTTACGCACACATTCTAGAGGGTGAGATTTTCGAAGGAATATCTAGCAGAATGGGGTTTGATAACGATATGTAGATCTAAGTGGGTAGATCAAGGAACTTCAACTGCAGATCATATCGTCGTTCTCTTTCAGCGCTAGCTGGCTGTAAGTTAGTCTGTTATCAAAAAGACATGCAAAACAAAATTCCACCGATTGCTTTCCCATAATTTATGCTTCACTTTCACAACCACAATGCGAAAGATAGAAACGCGGACAAGAATGGCGTGGCTCCGGGGGCTTGTAAATGGGCATTTTATAACACACGATCTCCCTCTTTCTTTCTCTCTCTCTCTCTTCGGTGCGCTCGAAATCGAATCTCATCGCGACCGAAATCGACTCGGCACGGCACGCACGCGCTTAGTAGGTCAGCGACGCCTCTGCAATCGCGATCACGTTACACTTTCCACCGGCAGTGCTTGGCCGGCGGCTCTTCCGGACCGTCGGTTCTATACCGGTTTCCCCATTCGATTCAAACTCGCTTCCTCCTTGTCTCTTTCTCTCTCTCTCTCTTTTTCCGGCCTTTCTTTTGTGCTATTCTCTTCAGTGCCACCCGATCGCGTGATCATGCTCACCTACCCAGCGCGATCGTTGAATGCGTCCCGCGGGATAAATGCGATGGCAGTTTGTTGATTAGATGGGGAAGCTCTCGCAGCAAGGTCCCACTCGGCACACAACGGGAATTTCTAATGCTCATTGAAAGGCAAACGCGCGACCGAGAACCGAACGTCGAAGTGGGATAGTGAAAGTAGCCACGCTGCACGGGCAAAAATAGGTTATGACATAATTAGGCTCAGAGCCTGATTGGCCACAGTTGCTCTTAGAATAGTAGCATCTTTGCTTAGCACCCCAACTCGAGCGCCATTTTCACCAAACTTTGTACCTTTTTGTCACAAATTTCAACATCTCGGAGCAGAGTTAACAAACTATTATGCGATGGACACGTGGCCCTAGCACATGTCTCGTGTACGGCCACGCCTATGCCAATTGTGGTACACGGTACGGTTGCTTTTCGCGACACGGGCGACAATTTCTGTTCTGCGAACGCTTGGGCGGTGAGAAGTGGACCACCTCCACCGGGAAAGAAGGTTGCTATTTTCAGCCCAGCAAAGGGCTTTCTCAACACGAAAATACTACGATTACGCGTGGAGGATGGCCAGTGGCAACGTGACCGGAGAAAGTTTGGTGCGTTTGCTGCTGTGTGTGGCTAAATTTATGCTGCAAAAGGGCGCTGCAAAGAAGCTGTTCTCGAATGGTGACGTGAGTCAGACGGGCAGAGTACAACAGGACAAAAGTATAAAAAATGTGAAACAAGATACATGATTCCGGATGCATTTTTTAGGTAAATCGTTTTTTTTTACAAATGTGCAACTACAACCATAAATTATGTAAAATTAAATGTCAAGGAATGAGTAATGAACTGAAGAAGGAAATATCATTGAGTAATAGGTTTTGATACATCCTGCTGATAACAAAAAACTCATAAAAATATAAATGATATTGTCATTTATTGGTCATTCATAAAATATTATTTCAATGCGATGAAGAAAAACATAAATTAAAGAAAAAAAAACTCCCCAAAAAATGTTTCACATAAAAAGCACTTGAGGAGCTAAAGCTATAAAAGGGTAAAGTGAACATATCCGTGTGCTTTTTTGTGTCTCCAATCACCCATTTTCTCTATCATCACACAATTCTACGCTTGAACCGGCAATTCAACCGCCTGATGACGCACGCCACGATGGTGAAAGTAGGTAAATCTCGTCGCGGGGTCGCAGGCTTTTCGTTACGACCATCCGGATAAGCCCTGGCGGTGTGCATTTTTTCGGTCCCTCCGCCATATGTGGCATGGTTCTCTCTGGCAACACAGAATCTCGCATCCAAAGGCGAAATAAAGTATACCCTCAGGCCATCCGGGACGGGAGGAAAAAAGCAGGCAGGCAAAAACTAGCTAATGTATTCGCGGACGCATTTTGACACAAACTCGGGCAGGTGAAAGTTGATAGAAAGGTCCGGCCGATGGGTGAAGAATGAGAACAGAAGAAAGGCCGACGATAATTAACTGTTGTCTCCCTAATCATGCACAAAAAAGTAGAAGCTACCGCTTTCCGCTGGTTATTTATCTTGCTTGGGGGGCAGTGGGGGGGGGGGTGTCACCATTAAAGGTCAACAGTTGAATAAAGTGTCCATTCCGGAGGAGGAAAATAAGATCAGGCCGGTTTAGCCTGGGGCACGGGGATGGGTGTTTTGTGACAATTTTGGGAGTTACCTTAGCTTAGTGTGATGGAAACAGAAATTTAACCCTCATTAACCAGCCAAAAGTCCTCGAGTTGGGCAGTAGAATGAGCGCCCTAAATATTCTCCTGCGTATGACGCACTTCGTTGCACATCTGGAATACATTGAGGTGCATCGTCTAGTTTTCTCCATTCGCCATTTGCGGTTAAATCATATCGTTGAGTGTCATTCGCTTGGTCACCTTGCGCATTCGTACGTCATCGTGTGACATCGGCTTAAAGTGGTGTAATATAATGGAAGATAAATAAAGATATAAATAAAGTGGAATCGCATCCAACAGATATGCGGTTCCTGAAGTTCTCTCGTGTGAATGCAAATGTTGCTTTCAGCAGACAGCAGACAAGCTCGGCATCCGATCATGGAAGTGGTGTGGGCAACGTTTATGTCCTGCCGGAAGTGTGTGCCACGAATATTGAAGTTATAATGCGGGGTATAGAGCGACCAAAAAGGGAAGGAAATGATTGCTACTAAAGAGAGTCGCACTGCAATAAGGATTGTGTTTTAGCTAGAAATAGAAAACGTCCCTTAAAAAAGAGTAGAAACATGTTACTGGACTGCGAATCACCCTAAATTTCTCCATGAGTTGGGAGCGTTGCAGTAGTACTCACTTTATAGTTGCACCACTGATAAAGTACGACCGTGGTGGCCTCATTGCTCGCATTGCTAGTTTGCCGGCGACAGTGACAGCGAAGGACTCGGCAATTGCCTTAGATTTCCTGCATGCAAAACCCTCGCCTCCATTATCGCGACTCACTTGAGAATGACGAGCCGTTTGCTGTGTCCCTTCGTTTCCCCCAATTACCCAACCAGCAGCTGATGAAGATGTTACAACGGTGTTTAAAACAGGGCTTAACTTTATTGTGCCTTAAATGAGAGCAACAATGTTAAAGTGAACATTATGAGAAGCATCGGAAATCGGAAACCCAAACACAATCCAGCGTCCAGTTCGTAACCATCGCCAATCGACAATGAAATCATAGTGCACGGTTGCATCAGGGGCAGAGCAGGAAGGAATAGCGGACAGATAAGCTCCATCTACGGTCGTCCTCGTGGCGCTCCACAGCGATGTGCGACGGCCGTGCCCTAGAGTGAGGATCTTGAACTCTCGGGCGCCACTTCCACCCGTCCCGTTCATCGTCGGCAATTATTAATGATGTTATTCAATCGACGATCGAAGACGACAACGGCGACTCGTCGTTTTACTGTTGGAAGCCCAGTTGGGACGAGTTGAAACCAACTAAAGCAAACTCTTCATCAAACGAGCACGGGAGAGAACAAAGAGAAGACATGCGATGCGTTGGATGCCCGTTTCCTGGAATGCCATTTACCGCGAGACTACATTAATATTCGCATGGAGATTCGTCAAAGCGTGGCCAACGGCTTTTGGCATTGAGGGCCGGGCTGAGTCGCGCTTCGAGGAATCGGTCAATGCGCCGGCAATTAGTATCTCCGCCGGTTGGTTCGTGATACACTTTCAATTAGCCAGCTCGCCGTCGCTAGCATCAGGAAGTGTCTGGTCCACCGGAGCGGCTAAAGATTCTTGGAAGTTGTTAGTGACGAGATGCTGCAGACATTATTCGATGCATCATCCATCCTATTAAACTGAAAGATATTAAATTCGTCAAATCTACTTATGAGTCATGTTTTATGGAGAGAGTTCCCAGAGTTCCTAATCTAAGATATTGGGGATTATTCAATGAAAAAGCAATCAAAAGTACAAAGAAAACGGATTACATCATTATACGGCTGGCAATTATCAAGCACGCGCAAAACATAAATCAAATCCAGTCCATGTTCACTTGCTCGCCCGAGTCGCTACTAAAATCCGGTCAAAACAACGGACGCATCTAATCGCTGGTAATCGGTTAGGTAATCATCCTTATCAGCGCTAACCTGCTCGATCCTATTCCCTCTTAACCGGGTGCCGAGCGCACTTCGACTTCACATCGCAACGACCCTCACCGATGGCCTATTTCTTCCCATGACGTACTCGCTTGGCCGTAGAACGATTCGCCATTTGAGGACTTCCAAATTACCTTCTTTTCTCGCTGGCACCATGCTGGAGGAATTCTTTACATACTTTTGCACACTCGGAGTCGGGGCAGACCCCGAGCAACAAGTGTACTTCCGCGTGTTTTACGAGCGATTATCACGAACGCCGGAGGTAGGAAATTCCCCCATGGAAGGAAGCTTTTTTTTCTATTCGGCCGTTGTGGTGTGTAGTCCAAGGAGCTGTTAAGAGCATTATTAGTGTAGTATCAGCTCAGGCAAAGCAGTGTCGTTACGTCATAACTGTGGTTTGGATTGGAAGAAGAGGTTGCTTCCGGCAAAAAAGGGTCTACCCGCTCGATGTCTCTATTCTTAGACACTTCTGAGAGAGATCGCGTAAAACCCGACACTTGCGGGTGAAGATGTTTCAATTCCCAGTGCACTTACAACGGACGATAATTGGCGGCAATATCTCTGGGACGTGTATGGCGATCATATCGTACGTGTGGTAAGTGGTGTTGTGATTTGTAATGCGTAGGGGAAGTTGAAGATCGCTTAATTCTAAGAAACACGTTGATTGACGTACCACAACCACTTGAGACTGATTTATGCCTTGCCGTGGCGTCAGAGGAGTTCTCATAATACTTGCTCATAATTTTCGTTACTATGCTAAGAGATTTGTTATGTCTGAATAACTTTTAGCTTTACATTCTATTCCTGCTATGGTTTTCGTACTGAACTGATAATTTTAACACCTCGCTCTATTTTGGGACACGCTAATCCCCGTTAGGTCTTTACATTCTTTACGATGATCTGCATTAAGAAGGTCTTCAGAACATGCCAGAAAAAAGAGCTCATTCGGCCTTCAGAAAACATACTTCCCCCAGAACCAGGTCAATAATAGCTCAGCCGCTCATTGACCAACCTGTCACACTTTCTAGAACCATGACAAAACCGCAGAAATCAAACACACATTGCCCACATTATTGCCAATTGTGACCGTCTGCGCGGCACTGCGCGGCACAAAATCAAATAAACAAATCCACCGTCATCGGTTCGCATTATCGCCACTTTGAATGAGGTCAACACAGAACGCAAGAACTCCAACAACCGTCTTCGTCAACCCTCGCGTATACCATCCACATGGTGGTGTCGCCCGAAAAGTGTTTGCCTTGGCAGAATTACATCAGCACTGGAGAGTACTGGATTACGTAACATTCTGGCGATGCGTTCCCCTCACCCGACGATGGGTGGTGGCCAAACGTCAAGGGTCTGTCTGGCTGGACAGCCGAAAAAGCCACCACTTCTGGCCGCGCAAACGCAATGCAAAGGCACCGAGTGCTGCGAAACTGTGCCAAAGAACGGGTCGGTCCGAAAATTCTTGCTCAATTAACATATTTCATTATTTCGTTTGGTTTACTTCTTACCGTCTGGTGGACGGTTCTTTCGCTGTTTTGCTTGCCTTTCCTCTCTCTCTCTGTATTTTTTCCTCCCATCGTTTGTGTGTTTTGCATTTATTTATGTTCTTTTTTGGAGCTTATGTTTTGTTGGTGTTTTTTTTACCCTCTACCGTACGGGGCGTTTGGAGGTGGTAATGGTAAAGATTGTTGCAATTTATCGGCGGCAGCCTACTTAACCATTCTTGCCTCGTTCGGCGTAATGGTTTAATAAATGGAGGCCAACTTTGTTTTAATAATCTTGTTTTGTTTATCGGGCTTTTTCTGTCTGTTGTCTGGCGTTTGCTTTCCGCTTGCTTAGATGTGTCTTTGCTAGAAGGTGTTCTACATAATAATAGGAAAAAAAGCGAAACAGTGAGCAACACCAATGCTTTAGTTATTCAATACTTTGTTGGGACATTTTTTGGTTTAAACGACAGTAGAGTATCACGACTTGGAACGCACTACTAAAGTGCTCAATGCAATACCTCGCTTAATTGCCACCGCAAGCTTGCGTGCGCTCATTTCTTGCGCAACCACTCGCGCCACAGAACGGGAATAGCGCCAATCGGGCATGTTTTGCTAACCTAAATCGAACATCGATCCGTTACTTTGCCAGTCGGGGCAATCGTTTCCCTGTTCCCACCACCTTCCCCTCGCTTCCCCTGTCTGTGTACTGAAATCGGTTGAGCCGCTACACCGCCGCGCCACCAAACGGTCAGCCCACGTGTTTGGCCGGTGCTCGACTGTATGGAAATAAAAACCAAATTTGCAAAACCACGATTGCATGTAGAACTGTGAACTACTTCGGTTTCGGTTTCGGAGCGGGGCGCGGTTCTCGGTTCTAAAGTGGCACGTTGTTTTTATATTTCTTTACTTTTGCCAGCAAACCGCCATCTTCAACCAACACCCCCCCTCCCCCCCCACACATTCCCTCATCAACCAGACAGTTACATTGTTGGTGCTCAATTATAGCTTCCCGTCTTGCAGCTGATCGGGCGCTGAAATTCCCTCCGCCTCGCACACGCAAATGGAGCTTCCGTCTAAACACGAGGCACGTTTTCGTACCAAACGCCACCGATTTTCCGATGACGCGAACGTAATAAAATAGGCCACGAGCATTTTTCCCCTCCCATCCCCGAGGGAGGTTGGATGGGTGACAGGGGCGGGTTGTGGTCATGTGGCGTTTATGAAGATTACCTAACCTGCCGTAGTAGTAGTACTATCACTCTAGTGAGCTGCCACTCGGCGCTCGGTACGGACGACGGGCGATGCCCGGATGCTCGAGCTCACGTTATTGAGTCATATCTCGTGGGAAATGTGAGCACGTGGACGTACTAAGGGGGGGGGGGGAGGGGAATTGGTTGAGAGGAGGGAGGACAGTGAAGGAACGGCTTGACAGTGGACACCAGTTTGCAACGCATTTGCTTCGTACCCGTGCGCTCGTGGCCGATGGGAATCACACAGAAACAAGCGACGATTGCGTCGAACCGCAGCGATGTATCAAAAGATTATGTTTTATTTGATTTGTGACTCGAGTTTGTGTAGTAGAGATTTTAGCGACCCTATAACAAATAGTAAAATCTTACCAAGATGGGACATTTTTGCGCCACTCTGTTTCACTTCCAAGAAAGTGTTCTCCCCCCGGCAGACGACACTGTTGCATCCCGTCTCAAAAACTGCACATTTCTTTATGTGATCTATTTTACGTGTTGTGAGGACTCCTCTCCTCATCAACATACCATCCGGTCACACGTGTCGTCTTCTCTCCTTCACCCCCCCCCCCTCCCCGTGCCGAAAGAGCCCCCTAGCCTCGATCAAACGTGCCCGTAAATAAAACGACGCATCAATGTGATCCTATTCAGGTGCCGCCGTCCGCAGAGGGGCAGCGCATCGAGTGTCACCACCGTCTCACATGTTGTGGCACCACTCTCCATCCCCCTGGACACACGAGCGGGAGTGATCGAAAGGCACTTGAGGCGGGATGTTTCGACGAACGATCATGCGCCATTTCCCTCGCAAAAGCGGGGAACGCTCCGGTTCCGTCGTCCAGGTCGTGTGTTCTTAATCAGCGAATAGAGTGTGTGAGTGAAGAGAGCGCGGGGGGCGCAAGGGATGGATGTTGTTTGTTATTGGGTTTATGGTTCCAATGCTCCAAGGCTTCCCAGCGTTGGAGGATGTTATTGCTTGACGTTCCACCAAGGTTAGCCCGTTTGTGCTTCGCTGTTTTAATGCGACATTGGCTTAGAATGTTTCTTTTTTGCTGATGGTTTTTGTTGCATTGCATAAGTGTCGGTGTCATTTGTTTTGGTTTTGCGCAATCTCTTGTTCTTGGTACGCAATCTCAATTCGTCCTCTCGCAAAAGTGTGCCAGTTGAGTTTCGCGTATTGCTTTCCTGTTTTGCGCGCACTCCGTTCGGCATCCACGTGGGCAGATTTGTTTTTGCCGCAGCACCGGTCAATGTTTGTGGTCGAATTTTTGTGCTTTTTTGCGCACATTCGCGCTCCACAAACATGTTTAATCTCTTGGGTCACCGAGCTTAATTTACTGCTTTATTACGTTAACCGCGTTTGGCGAAGTAATCGAATCAGGCCGCAAAAAAATCAAAGGTACGGTAATCATTGCAGAGCAAGGCATTGACCTATTTTATCAATTTGAACTGAGCTACGCCAAAATCGTTTCGGGTGTGTGTGAATAGCACAGAGGAAAAAACCTTGACTCATCGCGCCTAAGAACGAAGTCAAATGTGTATGGCATGTTTGGCACCAAAAGGGCGGAAAATCAATTGACCCGAACGATGAATCATCACCAGTTGGTGGGCAAATATTTTTTCACCCAAAACACAGTGCCATCCGGTGAAATCATTTGCTTGGGTCTCAAGAACTAAATCGTGCATGAGGCATGAATAAGGATATTATCTATTTCAAGACCAAAGCTAATTTGTTCTCCGTTTAGGCAAACTAGGCGCCATTCTAAGGCGTATTCTGATGCTACAAATAATTCCAATAACTCACATGGTGCAATACAATCAAGCTAAGAGTGGCGAAAGACTCCAAAGGAGCAAAGCCACTTTAATATTCATACATACATACAATCAAGCTAAGCCAGACTGGTAAGATAACATTACATTGCGATCGATAAGTGATTCACTTTAGTAGGACAAACACGATTTTTCACGTTTTCGAGTGAAGCCGATAAAGGGAATGAGGTCTCGTCGACTCAGAACCACCATGTGACTGCAAATTCCGCATCCCGTCGTCTTGCTGACGTAATGTACAGATCAATTTCCAATGTGACATCAGTTTCACATTCTTCGGCTTTTCCGCAGTGCAATAAGTTCTCTGGCGCGCGTGAATATGGTGTAAGGGCGAGTGAACAAACAAGCATCACACGTCCCGGGCGAGCATTAGAAGTAGTAGACAACGCTGCAACACGTGCATTCGATTGCAACGCACTGCATGCGGTAGTTGACTGGGGGCTGAAAATAGAATTAAGCTGGAGCGAGAGCGTGTGGCAACTGTGTTGGTGATGCAAAAAATAGAATGTATTCAAAGGAATGGACGGGAAAGAGCTGCTGTGGAGTTGGAAGAGTACAACAAAAAAAAAAACATGTGTCACATCGCAAATTAGACCACCGGTAATGATAGGACATGGCTAAAGAAGGGACTTATTGTGGCGTTTGGATGGAAGCACAGCCATGAATGTGATTTAAGGAAACGTGATGTTGTAATCGAGTAAGATGTAATTACAAAAAAAACGGCAATTTAAACATTTCCAAACAGGATGTGTTTTATCAAAGTTCTTATCATGTCAGCAAGACGTAATCTGTTACAAATTGGGGTCTTTATTCCAGAAAGCTTATCAATAACAGAAGCACTCCTGAATCCGTTCAAAGTTTAATTTCCTGCGCTTCAAGATATTTCTATTTTTTCTATTTTAAAGTTACATAGAAACAGAGATAATTTGTCATTTTCTAAAACAGTATTACAGCTTAATAACGTTCAAACTGCATAATCCATTGTGTGTACTGATTTCAATCATTCGCTTATCAAGCAACCTTCGCTTCCCGGATATCCCCCTGCCCACTGTCCGTCGCACGAAACCTTCACCTTTCCGAGCCGCGCGCCACTGATAAGTGTGGAGTGTAAGGCTTTCTCTGCGCTCCGACCCCCTCTCACTATCCCATTTAATCAGAGAACTAACGCCCAACCGACAGATGACGAGAACGAACGGAAGTGCGTACAAAAATAGCATCCAAACGCACGTTAAGCGTCGGGCACCCGGCAGGGTTGCGAAAACCAGCGAAGCCCCCATACTGCGCGTGCACAATTATCGCGCTAATGAGTGTGAATGTATGTGTGGGGGCCCTTGGTGTCACGTTGCAGTGCAGCGTGCAGTGCTCGTTTCGGGGGCGTTATCTGCCCCATCAGGTTACCTCCTGCAGGTTGTTCCCTAATCCATATCCGAGGTTGGCGAGATGATGCAACCCGTGAAGAGAGTATGACAATTCGGACTCGATATGCTACTAAATGCCACCGTACACACATTTGCCGTACGTTTGAAGGAGAAGGAGAAATGCGAATGTGATACTACATTAGCCACGTGTGCATCGAAACAACGGTTGGATGAGTCATCACGTGGGCGCTAATCGAAAAAGGTGAGAGAAATGTTTAAATTAATGAAGAAGAACTTGCAGATGGCTGTTTCAGTTTTCAGTTACAAAAAAGTGTACAAAATATTTGAGAAAACAACTCTCGCTTCTTCTTGTCTTGGTTGTGCAACAAAGTCTGCTTCTTGTGCTCATCTCTCTCTTCCTGGTTTTCCCTTTTTGTGTCTTCTATTACTTTACTTACTTCAGAAGAAATACACCGTTCTGCTAAGTGCAATGTATCGTCTGCGAAATGTGCTAACGAGAGTGCTTACTCACCGCTTCCCTACTCCTTTTCCACATCGTCCCCTACCTCCCTCCGCCACCTTCCCTTGCTTGTCGATAGATCCAACCCGATGCAGTTCTTTGTTGTCCGTGTCAGGGCGCAGATCGAGAGGCAAAGAAAACTCCAAACTCGACGTGTTCTTGGCGTTCTTTCGCCACATCCACAACGACGACGACGACGACGACCACGATAAAGAAAGCGAAACCAACCAACGTTCCGGTATGGCACACCAAAGAAAGGACGGAAGGGAATGGTGGGGCTTGTGCGCGGTCTTGAAAACAAAGAGAATCCATCGTCCGTCTGGCCGAGATCCACCCTTCGTGTTCTTCCTCCCCAATCCACCCCTCTCTTCCCAACTCTTTCCCAAGACTCTTTTGCACTATTGCAAGCGTACCCACATACACATACGCATTCCGTCTCTATTACGTGTCCCTTTTGGCGCAAAAACGGATAATAACAAGAACAGCAAGGTAACGCCATTTACTGCAGACGCCATTCTTCTTCTCACCCACCTCCTCTCACCCTTGAGCACACACAAACACACACTCACACACAGGGGTAGACGATTGGGGTGGCATCTTCCATCACTGACCTGGCATAATTTCACGCCGGCAGCGCAATGGGGGGAAAATAGGAGAAAAAGCAGTGAGAGAAAGAGAGTGTGAGCGAGCGAGAGAGCGAAAGGGTTGGTTTGGTCGAATGAGCAAAGAGTGAGCAATACTTTCGATCAGGGATTTTAGTTGAATAGTCAACATTTGAGTTGATACACTAAAATAATGCGCTAATGCCGTGTAAATGTGAAATAAATAATAAATTCAATAGAAAAACGAACGAAAACAAAGCATACACGCAAAGGGCTGACTTTGTGCAGCGATGTGTGTTGGTGAGTGCCGGTCCCGAACCAGACGAATTGAGTGCCCGAAGTCGGTTGCAGGGTTCGTTGTCATAGAAGAGATGTTGGGATTGTTGAATATGGCAGACAAAATGTTCAACATTGTTTTAAGCTACATTTCAAACGAAAAAATTAAAAAACTGAAAACAGCATCGTTTATATTACGTTAAAGCACTCCTGGAACCGTCATTTGCAAGTGTTCGTTCAAGAGCATTCACTCCACTACCCCTGCATGTTTGTGTTCGGGCGGTCGTGGGCACTCATCGTGTAGGACCGAAATGCACGTTGGGTTTGCCGCAGCTCGCGTCCGCGGCTTCGAGATGCCGTTCGTTCAGCCAGACGCAACATTCTTCAGAAAACTCGCAACCGCAGCAAACGCGAAAACTCGCGCTCGCGGCCACCTCGGTGTTTGACCGCAAGTTTTTTGTTCCAAAGCCACCAAATCGTAACAAGTCCCAGCCAGCCAGCGCTAGAGTGTGGTTTTTCTTCGGTGAAGTTTTATACTTACTTACTTATCGGGCGCTACAACCGCTTCGCGGTGAAGTTTTATAAAGTGTGTAATTTTGGCAGCTGCTATCTTATAAAGAGGCAATCCTTGCTACAACAGGGTGAAATAAAAGATTCAAAGGAAACCCCAAGTGAAGTGAAACGGTAAAGTTGAACGTGGAGGGTGCAGTAGACAGAAACTAAACACCGGCGCGAAGCTTACAGTGTTGAAGGAAGCGTGTTGGAGCGGCTAGACCTTGGCCGTCGGAAAGGTGTTTCTGCAGCAGCAGTAGCAGCACGCATAACCGACCGTGACCGTGGTGAAGGAACGGCACCGTCCAAAGAGAACGCGTGTGCGTGTGTCTGCAGCATAAAAGTGCAGCAGAGAGTCGAGCAAACCGCAAGTGCAACTAGCTCTGCACTGTTGTGTTTTATCGGAAGTGCAGAAGAAGAAGTGTGTTGCCGAGCAATTAAACAGCAAAGAAAGCAAAGAAAAGTAGAGCACACGGGTTTGTCAATATCGGTTGCATTAAACAACACTTACGGCGACTTACGTGGATTGTGCATTGTGTGAGTGTTTTGAGTCTGGATGCAAGTGAATGCAGGCCGGCGTAGAAGCGTACAGGAAGTAATCGGTTGAAGCATTGCAGTGAGAGAGCTAACGAAAAGTGCATTAACGTGAAAATCCATTAGTGTGAAGCAAAGTGGAGCTGGAAAAATCAGATTTTCAACAACAAAAAGGTGGAAACATAACTACTGAAAAGTGAATTGTTGTGAATACGCAGTACCATAAGTGAGACCATAAGTAAACTAAAGAAAGGTTACACAAAATTGTTGCTGAATTACTTGAGCAAAGAAACCAAAACAACAATCGGTGTGAAAGGAAGAATAGTATCAAGCAGGAGATCCATCGAGAAATCGACGACCATTGCTAATTTGTTATCGGCACCCAAAGGAAGTGCTGCTGTTCACCGGTTCGAGGAAAAGAGTGAGTTATCCTTCTTGATTATCTAAAAAAGATGGCTGGGCACAGTAATAGGCGATATTTTTCAGAGTGACACCTCTTTGTTTTAGTAAAAAGCGAGGGACATGATTTATGAGAGGTTCTATTTTTGCTTTAAAAAAAAAAACTATAAAAGAGGTAAACGAACGATAATTGTGTGTTTTAATGGAAATTTCGCTAGCAAAACAACAAAGCAACAGTTACTACAGTTACCTCATTCTACAAACTCCGTTAGTGTTTGAACACGCGATTTATGAAGGTCATTGGGTAGTTTTTTTTGGTAACATGGTTTTTTATTTCCACGCGCTTTTTATGTGTTTTGTTCACAATTATTGATTACCCAGGCGACCGATGGTGATAACGCCGACGATGGTGCAATCACTATTGACACAGTGGCTTTTTGACATTTGGAGTGCTAACTGGGGAAGCTTACTAGATGGGGGAAAAAACGCGACGTGCAAGTGTGACAGTTTTACTTCCTCTTTTTCCCTTAGCTTGTGTTTCGCTTCCAGCTTTCTAGAAATTCAAACCAAACCGTCAAACAGGTTCTGACAGTAGGTGGATGAACTTTCTAGAAAAATCAGTTGATTATTGTTATCCCTCCCTCGCGCTATCACGCGTCCAAAGTGTCCAGGTGGGTGGAAGGTGGCTTATCAATGTTCGGGGAGGGTGATGAAGCTGTACACCGTCAGCCCGGGAGGCCGTTGAGCTCGATTCGATGAGTTGACAGTTTTTATGTTTTTGTACAATTTGTTTACTAGGCACGCGTCCGCATGGTAGTCCGGGGCCGCGTCGTGGTGTGAACTATGACCTCGTTGCTTGGCTGGTTTATTTAGAGCACGTCACGTCCTTGTTCCAACGTTTCTAACCGCCCAACCACCGCAGATGACCTTCTTTCGTGTCACACACACACACAAACGTGTGTGAAGGTTTTGCCGTGTTATTAGATCATCCCCAATTGCTGTGCTGGTGGTGGTAGTGGTGGTGTGTGATGAAATACAACAACGCCACTTTCTCATGGTATTATTTCCTCCCAACCACCCTCAAACCGGGGCAGCGGGGTTATTTTGTTACTCACTCACAGACGAGGCATTAAGGGTCTGACGTCATTTACGGGCGGTTTGTGAGAGCCCCCGGTCAATGTACCTAGAGCGTGTCGAATGGGGGCAGTGATGGGCCCGTAGAACGTTCCACGCGACCCCTTCGGATTGGACGAGGATTTGTTTTGTTCTGTTCGTCCCTCGCTTGCTCTCCCTCGGATTCCCCCGACTGTTAAGATTGCAAAACAAGGTGAAATATTCTATTTATCACCGGCAAATGGTATGGATTGCTTCTTACTCCTAGCTGCCACCACCTCCCATTGCACGAATGAAGCAATTTTCGACCGATTTCATCATCCCTTTTCACAAAACCATTTCGTGTCCGCCAGCGTGCTTGCTCGCGATTCATTATTTCTGCTGACGAACCATTTTTTTACAACAACAAAAAAAAAACCATTTGATGGTTGTGCGCGCACGCAAATAGGAAAGCGTTTAGAATTCGTCTTTTCGTCTGCTTAGGGGCGCCTTGTTAGAACACGTTGGAACATGCTGGACTAGGAAGGGAATGTTCCGCCAGTAGAACCACACCACGGACGAAGAAAACTATCAAACTGGAACGGATCGTATTGTTGTGTGTGGAGTGTTAATTTGGACAGTTGGCTTTGGCTTGGCTCGTTGCTTCTCTCTGCTTTGATTTCCCACCGCGCAGAAGATGGGAGAGCGCTTAAAGGGGGGAGGGGGATGTTTGTTTTTGCCGGTATCTTCCCCTGATCCTCTGCTTCATCCACCAGGGGTTGCGTCTTAATGCTCCAAAATGACACGCACGCGCTCGATCAAGGTCGGTCAGCGACGCCATTCGCGCTCGAGAATCGATCGAGCAGTGTGTTTCTACATCCTCTGCCTTCAGAGCGCGAAACACTGGCTACGATACGAGGCTCTCTCTCTCATCGCGGTATGCTACAGATGGTAGGGTGTTACGCGAATCCCACCACCTCCCTAAACTCAAAGGTGGTTTACCTCGCCGTACAATGCCATCCAAAACAAGCGCCACTTGGTGCGGTGCGGCCGCAGGACGACAGCAAGCAGGAAGGAAGCCGCACACGCTCGTGGAATAACAACAGGAAAATAAATGGTGCAAAAAAGCACAACTCACGCTCTCGAAAACACCCCCACCATCATCCCCTCGCGATCGCGATCGTTGGGTGTGTTCGTGGATCGCTCAATTTTTGAATGTATTTAATCACGCTGGGTGGCGATGAACTTGCGCTCTCTTTCTGTCTCTCTCTTTATCTCTCGTTCTTGTAAAGGGATGCAAAATCGTAATATCACCCCCCAAATGAACCTTTGTGGATTCGGTAGATGGAAAGGTGATGGAAAGGTGATGCGAGTCGGCATGTGGGAAAACGGTAAATAATTCTTGGCTCACAGCATCTCACTCGCGCACCCGGCTCACCTCACGCGCGTTTTGCGCCGTGGATTTATCCCCTACGCAGATGCGTGATAGGCAGAGGCGGTGGTAGGTTGCGGGGCGAAATGACGTAATTTTGACGTTCCGATGAACCTTTGAGCGTGAACGGTGAGATACCTGTTTCAATTCAACCACATATTTGGTGTGGATCGTTGAAAAGATGAAGGAAGATAAGGAAACGGACAGTTAAAATGAGATGTTCTGGCCATCCGGACAGGTCAATGGTAAGAGAACGTTTTGTAGAAAGACACTAGCCCTGTCCGAAAACAGTAGGTATGGTTAGAGAGGTTACTTCATAATCATAGTACTGCTTATCGATCAATCTAGAAGTCTTTGACGGGTGTTGTACCAGAATCTTCCCTAGCAGCTTGCAATACACCTGGACTTTGAGTATCGTCACCCGCATGACTCATTGCAAGAAGAGCCCGGAAACGTTCAATGCAGGTTCTTCTCCATGAGTCACACTTCACAACAATTCTTTGCTGGGAAAGAGGGAAACAGGGAAAACCGTGTGTGGCTCCCTGATAATGGTTAGATAATTGGCATTCCAAATCAAAGACGCATTCGTCTGAAGTGCGACATGCAAAACAAAACAACTCACGATCGCCAGATTACGGCGCAATATCTTGCGGGATTAGCAAGCCGTCAACAAGTGGCCAACGATTAGTGACGCATCAATTTTGGTCCAGAATTGGCTACGCAATCTAGCAAACGTATAAGTAGCATGATTCGTGCGTAAAAATAGCCTCGTGAAAATGTCGTGATAGTGGTACTCCGACGTTAATAAAAGCAAGGGGCACCTCTCCGACACCTGTGACTACTCCAACCTCTCTTACTTTGATGCTTATCTCGAAAGATACAGCAGTCAGCTAGTCCCTCCTGTTGATAACTGAAGCAACTGGAATAGCGATCGACCAAGGGACGTACAAGTATGATAAGCCATGCTGCTCGGAGTAAGGTGAACGGTGGCACGACGACGATGCTTTGATTCATGAAATGTATTTGCGCGAGCCCCTCGCCGGGAAGGACGTTGACGCGTCACCGGCCATGTCACAAGGGTTGCGTCATTTCCTGTTGTGCTTAGAGACTCCAGATAACGCGTAGAATTGTTTACGCGTGGGAGACACCGTGGTTGCGTAACAAGGAATGGTCCGATAGGCGCGATTAGAGGACGGAGACTATCGCACTCCTAATTCGCTGTAGACCACGAGGCAGATAAAAACCGCTCCGCACTGGAATTGCGAGGAATGGTTACTCTGCACACTTTTATCTATTGCACGTCCGTCCTTGTGTTGGGCGCTAACGACGCACTTGCAGTCACCATGTCCGATCGAAGTTCCGGTCCTGTACTATGATGTCCCGCTTCCCCAAGCTCCAAAATCCCCTACCGAGCACGAGGCAAAGTACGATTGCAATCAATAACAAATGCAGCGGCGCACACGGCGATGCGGACTCTGAACGCACGTGGACCGGGATGGCTGCGCGTTTATGACGGAGGTTTGCGTTGCGTGATCGCGAGGTGTTGCCTCACATTCCGCGAGCGCACGGAGCAAACACGTTGTCACATGTTTCGTTCACGTGCCGCTCGCGCTCAAGTGCAGGTTTCGCTGTTTGATTGTTTGCTTGTTTTGCACTAAATTGCGTTGAGGAATGTTGGTTTTTCCGCAACCCGAAACCTTCCCGATGGTGTCCCGGTAGCGTGTGGGGCTGTAAATATTAGCCTTGATTTGATTATTATTTGTGTCTCACGGGGTGACTCGCGGGTAATGCAATGAATGCAATTACTCCACGCACGATAATGCTGTACATCCCAGAAACTAACGGGTTTTCGCTTTCTATTTGTCTTTTTCTTGCAGATGCCCCAAAACTAGGCTCGAGCGAAATTATTATGATGGTGGCGGACTTTGTAACACGCCAGCAAAACGGTTCGCCGCTGAACGGTGAAATACCCGGCCAGAATCATAACTCCAACTCCAACATGCCTGGTGAGTTTGCTGCTCCACACGGAGGAGCCACGCGCGACGTTAGCTTCAGTCGTTTGACATGCATCCAGAGCATCAAAGACTGGAAGAAGCGCATTCTGTAGCTGTGGAACTGATTGGTTTGTTTCTTTTTTCCCATTCCTGTCTTACTCAATCTCGCAGCCCACAGTGCCTTACTGATGAGCAACAACAGCAGCAACAGCAACAGCTCCGGGCGTGCCAGCCCGCACACATCCTCCGAGTCGGAGTTCCCCCAGAATGGGTACGAGCTGGCGGCGCACCTGAAGCGCAAGGAGCTGTTCTCCCAGCGCAAGCAGCGCGAGTTCATCCCGGACAACAAGAAGGACGACAGCTACTGGGATCGACGGCGGCGTAATAATGAGGCAGCGAAGCGTTCGCGCGAGAAGCGTCGCTTCAACGACATGGTCCTGGAGCAGCGCGTTGTCGAGCTGACAAAGGAGAACCACGTGCTGAAGGCGCAGCTGGACGCAATCAAGAGCAAGTACAACATCTGTGGCGAAAACCTGGTCAGCGTCGATCAGATCATGGCCACGTTGCCCACCAACGAGCAGGTACTCAGCTCGACTAAGCGCGTCAAGTTGGCTAACGGACAGGCTCGCTCCAGCTCCCCAACCGGCTCGACCATCGGGTTCCCGCTTTCTCGCAGTCCCTCGCGCCAACCGCAGGCTACCTCTCCCTCGCAATCGCACGGACGTGCTTCGTCACCACACAGCCCTCCGGTCGGCAATGGCACTCCCCATCTGCTGGCAGTTGTCCAGAGCTCTCCGACCACAACGACACCCTCGACAGCTTCGTCGATGCCCTCGTCCCAGCAAGCTCCGGTGATCCATCCCAACCCGAACGTGGAATCTCCACCGCCGCCAGCGACCGCAGGCTCCCCGCCAACAGTGTCCTCCGGTGGGGCGATCCAGCATACGAACGGTGGTGCCGCCTACCTGTCGCCAGTGCACGCCATCTACCGTAACGCCACGATCATTGAGTACGAGCGAGCATCGGAGGGAGGCAAGCTGTCGTCAATGGAAGGCAGTGGTCGCAGTCCCTCTCAAATCCGACTGGAATTGATCGAACGCAATCTGGATGATCACCATCATCTGCAGCAACAGCTAGCCCAACAGCAACAGCAACATCAGCAGCAACAGCAGCAACAGCAGCAACAGCATCATCATCAGCAGCAGTTGGCATCTTCGTCCCAGCATCTTCACCACTACAGCCATCATCCGCGGGAGGCGATCCGGGAGTCGGTGATTGATCATCACCATCCGCACCATCCGCACCTCCCTCAACACCACCATCAGTCCCAGCATCAACATCATCCACATCAGCAACACCTCCAGCAGCAGCAGCAGCAGCAACAGCAGCAGCAACATCCGCACCATCTCCAACAGCGAGTGCTGGTATCCAACGGCGACCTGGACCGGGATGACCGCTCTCCGTCCCCGCTGACACCCTCAGCCGCACCACGGTTCGGTTCCCCAACCGCCACCTCCACCACCACCTCCTCCTCCTCCGCTCCGATCTCATCCACGACGCCGCCGACGATCATCTCGAGCACTAGCCCGGCCGGATCGCCACCGGCCCATGTTCCCGTGGCCCATGCTCACTCGCACCACTACCCACCGCACCACCACCACCATCACCACCCGCACCATCTAGCGGCCCACCATGCCCACCCGACGCATTTTGTCGTGGGTGCCAGCTCTCCCTACGCCAGCTCCGCCTTGCCGGCCAGCGGCTACCCGTTGACGGCCGCAGCTGCCGCAGTGGCCGCTTACGCCAACGGAGCCAGTGCGCTGTACGCATCGCCACCCCGAACGACCGAAATTGCAAGTGCGTTGCTGACGGCAAACGTGCTGAATCTGAGTCGCCGAGCACCGTCCCCGTACGACGCGAGTCCTCCGCAGACGGCCTCCTCGACGGCGAGCGCCGGCAGCACGTCGGGCGGCGAAGAGGAACCGGACCGCGAGCGAGAAATCCACGAGCACGCCAACAGTCTGCCGGTCAAGCTGCGGCACAAGTCTCATCTGGGCGATAAGGATGCAGCCACGGCCCTGCTGGCCCTGCAGAATATCAAGCAGGAACCGATCGGACATCGGTCGAGCTCGCCGGCCTGGGACGATGGGGACGGTTCGTCGGATGAGCGAGACTCCGGCATCTCCACGAACGAATGGCCCACGAAGGCTGAGCAGAAGATGATGGTATCGCTTCCGGCCTCACCCCCATCGGCCTCCAGCTCGAGTGGTAGTGCGTCCAGTGGCGGGGCCATCGTCAGTACGGCGATGGCGGCGGCCGTCGCGAAGATCACCTCCATTCCGGCTTCGGTCGTGATCAGCAAGAAGGCGGAGGAGAATATCCACCTGCAGTCGAAGCTGGCCCGGCTCGAGTCCGAGGTGGCCACCATTAAGAACATGATGATCTCGAACACGACCGGCAGTGGCTTCGGCGTGACCGCCGCCGCCCAGTAGCGCAAAACGCGCCGGCAAGCAAGAAGCAGTCGACGACGGCGGCCGCAACGATGATGACGTGTGATCTAGTTCCTGTGTATAGCCGGTCCGATGGTGCGTGAAGTTGTCCCGAGGCGATCGAAACTGTGTGTTGATAGAGCATTCCTTACAACCAGCCCTTCGTGTGGCGCGGCGCGCGATCAACATCAGAGGTTCGATCACGCGAGGCGGATCCAAGTGGAGAGGCGAAGAAGAAGCAAGCCATTTATGTTAGTGGGTTAGTTGATCGGTTGGAATTTCTCGCGCTTGATCGCATCATCTCGACGTGGCGTGGACGTTGCGTGTTGGAGAAAGTTACCACCACACACATACACACAAACACACACACACACACACACACAACCACACACATACGAGCGTGCGCGTCCCAGGTATCTGTGGAGCGCAAAGAGAAAGGCAGTTTGCTTGCGTAGGACGCTGGAGGAGAAAGCGCCGCAACAAGCGTTCGGCCCGATTCAGTGCGCGGTGTGCCTGCTTTATCTGTCCTTTCTTGTGCTTCGCTCGCCCATCAAGTCAAGTGGAAATGGTGCTTTGGTTCGCCCGTTTTTTCTTCGCTCCTCTCGCCGAAGAAAGTAGCCATCCCTTGCCCGTTTTGCGCGGTGGCCCGGGGCCTGGCAAGAAACGATGAGAATGCGAGACGCTACGCGCATCATTCGGTCCGACAATGGAAGCGGGTGGATGTATTTATTTGGATTGTTTTAGCTGGTAGGGTAGAAAGATGAGATGTGAATCAAAATCCTGCTATGGATGTTCTTTTGTGTGGTTAAACCCTTCTGGGTTTGAAACGCGCGGAGGAGCGTTTGTAGTATTTGTAAAATAACTGAGAGGAGAAAACAAAAAAACAAAATAATGGTGTATGACACTAAAGCAGAACTGTAAATGTGAAAACCGAACTACATCAATCATATTTATATTCACGGTAGGTATAAGAGCAGACGTATAGCTAGAGGGAGAGAGAGAAAAAAGAAAACAAACTATATATCAAATGAGAATATAAAGTGTATTTTAAATATTGTAGTGTATTATAAAGAAAGAGAAGAAGTAACAAAGCTACAAAAGAAGAAAAAAAAAACAAGATAAAACACAAACACTCAGTCCGCGTAAGATACGAAAGTGCAGAAAGTGCAGCAATAGTTCTACAAGGGAAGGGAATGTGACGTTATTTTTTTATCTTCAGAGAAGATGATCCTAATTCGCGTGTCAGGCGAGCTGTGGAGTGCGTAGGAAAGATGTAAACAATACTATTAAATGTATAATGTATTAATGAATGAGATTTATTGATAACATTTTAAGAACACGTATCATAAAACCACCTGCAACTATTAGTTCTGTTGAAATAGTAACAACAACACTCAATCATGGAGAACACAGCGAGAGAGAAAGAGGGCGAAAAAACACAAAAAAGCTAACAAAAACATGGAAAAGAAACCGGAGGAGCAAACTTTTTCGGAAAATGTGATATCGTAGGTTTGGAACTATTTTTACATACAGAAAAGAAGAAAAACAAACACAGCCACACATACATACAAACAAACAAAGAGCGAGAAAGAGTAAAATGAAAACAAGAAAGTAAACTCGCTAACAGGTATTACGCGTAGTTCGCGTTCCTTCTGTTCGCCCGTCTCGGGAATCAGCTACCTTCTTTGAAGCGCAGAGTCGTTCGGTATTATACATTGCTTTTATTATTACCTTTAACTTGTATCATTACCAACTCCCAATGACACTTTCCTTTTTGCCTGTTCCTCCCCAATCCCGGCTACTCGCGTGAAGGTATGTGTATGATGTGTCGTGTGTTGCAATTTTTCTTAGTTTGGTTTTTACATTTACTACTTGCTAGTTTTGTTTTTATACTACTATTAGTCTGTTAGAGGATGGTGTCGATCATTAACTATTACGAACATTATGATAACTAGATCGGTACGATTATACAGCAACAGCTATCAATTTGATTATTGTATGTTTTCTATTGAAAAACAAGTTTCACCACGTGAAAACGAGTATGTCCTTGAGTTAACTGGAACAGTTAAAGCTAGTGTGCGTGCGACTATGACTATTGCAGTAAGTTTATGTTTTTTTTTTGCTAGAGTATGCGCAGTTCTTTATACAACTATGCTAAGAGCTTATCGTAAAAATAAGAACAGTCTTATTGTCCTTTATTTTTCTTTTCGAAAACTTCTTCCTAGCTCTTAGCTCCGTTTCCTTCCAAAATGCAGGTGAAGATAACACTTGGAAAATAATTGTTCTTTTTTATTTATTATATTTTTATACAAAAATCAATCATAAAAGAAGCATAATAAAAATGATGAACACAAAATGAAAAAAAAAAACAAACAAACAGATATAATGATTGTGCAAATGGGGTGAAAATGAGAAGAAAATCCAGAAATGAGACGAGCAAAGTTGATAATAAGAATGTGAGCACATATTACTGTTATATCTTAGTGTCACGATTGCCGGGATGTAAAACAAAGGTGGTCAATTGAATGTTTAAATGCGCTAAACCGTCTGCAGAAGCATCTTTCGATGCATCCCGCTAATGATTGCCCTTCGATCCAGAAGGATTGTTTTGTTTTACTTTCATTGGAAAGTTTTTGCCTCTGTTTTTCCCACCCCACTGTATGCATTTCGTTTTCCACTTCCTATCATTTACGTGCCTTGTAGGTATTTTGCGATAATCAACATTTGCTTCGTTTTCGATAAGACTTTTACTGCAGCGTTTTAGGTTAGATTTTTCCTTCTACCCGCTACACAGGCGGCGTAGCGATTATTCCTGTTCGCTTTTAAGACTTTACTCAATACGTAGTGTATGCGATGACACTATGCAACACACTTTAGCCTAGCCTATATTACTGCAACAACAAAAAAACTACTTCGACCTGCTCTCCCCCTTGAACGAACGGACGAAACAGTATCATGTGAATGAGGGCTCTTTTTGAACAAATTAGTGTGCTAGCAAGCAAGTGAAGGAAAGGAACGACACGTGATCTTAGTAGAGACGGGTTGGAGAGACTCATTGGATTCGTTTATTCATTTTTGACGACACATTTAAACGCGTCTATCGAGGTGAACTAAGAGAGGAAGAACGAGAGAAAGAGAGACAGAGGGAGAGAGAAAACTATTATAATATTCTACTGGTGGCGATACCTTCTTACATTACGAATGTTTACTGTATAATTTGTATCAAATTTACGTATGAAATACACTCACTTTCCTATAAATGCAAAACAAATGGCGTTTTTCGTATTGCAAATTTATCGAACGAGCAAAAAATTACATTGAGAAATCGTGAAGCGGCGTGCCAAGTGTAAGTAGGTGGTCCTTCGCAAGGCCTCTTGAAAAAAAGAAAAAAACGCACAAGGATGAAGCCCCATTTGCCCGGTTTGTCTCATCTCTAAATGGAAAACCGTGCCACGATCACGTTGCAATCCAAAGTCTTTCCGCCAAGTCACATTGCACGAAAGGTGATGCGCGTGTGTGGTGTTGTCGACTCTTGCAATCGTGCAAACGTGCGAGGATGGCCCCACTTACGCGATCAGTTGACGTCGATAAGGGCCGGCACCGTACGGTGGCACGCGGAATCTTTCCTAGCTGGTGCGACTGGTGGGCACTTTCTGTTTTCGCCCACCGTTCCACTCTTTTATTCGATTGCGCTTTTGAAGCAACGAAAACTGTTGAACAAAAAGGCCCAACAACGCGTTTAGCAAATGCTTCGTCGAAATGCAAAAAAGGGCACTTCAAAGCTAGTAACATTTTTAAAGACCACACATACACGGGCCCACCCGTGCTGCAGGTGCCATCTGAACCTCAGGAAGTCTGGCTCGCCAACGCAAAATACCTGCACCCTTGCCGTCACCAATGGGAACATGGGGACATGATTGTGCCGAGCAGACTCCAACCAACCGTGCCGATGGCATAAGCGGAAGGGCGTTGTGCAGTGCGAATCGGCAAAAGACCTTGTCGGGTGCCGTTGACCCATTTTCTCCCTTCCCTTACTGTTAAACAACTAGCACCGCTTACACACAGATGCTGACCACCCTGGTCGAGTGTGGCGTGGGGATGACGGACCATTTCCCTTTTTCAAACGGGTTCGAACTCGTTGGGCGTCGTCGTAGTCGTATGGGCGCAAGCATGTGCAAGGAAAGCGGCGTCGGAAGGCAGTGGGTGCGAACAATTTGTAACAATTTGTGTATGGCACCGAGGGACAAGCTTGGATGTAGTGTAAGCCGGTGTTTTATTTGAAAAATTCAATTAGTCATGTGTAGGTGGGCTGGAAATCTCCGGTTGTAATTCGATAGCCGACCGAGCCGAGTTACTTGCAGGTAATTGTCATTAATAGCCACTGTCTCCGTGCAAGCAACGAGCTCGTGAGGCTTTCGTGAGGGTTGTATAACGATGTAGGGCGGGTTTGGACCGTTCTGAGGGTGTCAAACCCACGTGGAGTGTGCACGTGCCCTTTGCTCTGTCAGAATTGCAGCATTGCTGACGATTTTGGATGTGTAGAAAAGAAAAGCATTTTTTGTACCGAAACCACTACTTCACCAAGCGCCATTGTAGGCTCTCTCATCCATCAAATCACACCACGATCGGAAGAAAGAAAACCTTCCTTCGCTTCACCAGTGTTGGCAGAGAAACTAGAAAGCGGAGGGAAATTTAGGTTAAGTGAACGAGCTACGAGCTAAGCGCTGCGCGAAACCAAAACGTTGGCATTCCGCTCCGGTGCACGATCCGTGTAGTGTAGTAGAATCACACGATGGCCAAGGAAGGGAAAGGGGTTGGTGGTGGTGGTGTGGCGCTATCGTGTGGTAGTGCTTTCTTGCTTACCGTTTAGCTGCATAAGATCGTTGTCAAACCGCACCCGGAGAAATGCAGAGATTGCGTTTAGCGCTTCACTAATCTCGTTCGCTCAGTAAAGCGTGGAAACATTGTTTTTTTTCTCTCTGTCCTGCGGTGAAGTAATAATGAGAGAAAACTGTGATAATAATTACAAAACAATCAATCGTGTGTACGTGCTGAACGCACTTAAAACGAACATAAAACGTAATAACGGGTTGCGGTGTACAGTAATAGGTTGTAAAATGTGGTTTGTTTTTGTATTCATTTAGGAATTAAAAATTGTCATGGTCCCGTGTCATGCCTGATTGATTCTTGTTTGAGTTTGCTTTTGCATATTCTGATTTCCTATTTAATTTGTTTATTTCCAGTAACAAAAAGACTAAAATAACGAAAGATAAGATTTGGACAAGTCTATCAATTGAAAAGGTCCAAAAAGCCATTCTGTGCAAGGTTACCAACGATCTTTACCCGTTCGATGAATATTTTCCACCTCAAAAAAAACAACCGAAAAAAGAAAAACCTCGCAAGACAACACCCTACTGACAACGTAATCGCCGTAATTGGGAAAGCTTAGACAGTGGCTAGCATCGTGCGAAAGTGCACGTCCTCCTCTACTACGCAATGCATCATAATACTTTCACCATTGTGAAATGGGCGATTTTCCAACCCGTTCAACGATGCAGTGGCAGCGCAAAGGGGGAAAACCGATGCTTCCGATGTTTCCGAGTCGGTTTTCATTTGCCATTTATCTCTCCCTCTCTCTTTCGTACGCTCTTTCGCTTCGCTTGTTTATGTTCGCTCTCTTTCCTTCTTCTCCACATCACTTGTTCACCCATTTTTATCATCTCTTTTGGGTGAGTTTTTCCACCAGCGCGAATGATGTGAAGCCGCGGCACTGTTTTTGCTCGTATTTCTTTTTCTTCCTTTTCTTCGCCCTCCACTTTGGCACGGTTGGCCTTTCACGTACTGCTCTCGTGTGGGGCCTGCTGTTGGGGCTTTCTTTACAACAGTCACGAGCGAAGCACTGGGAATAATAAAAGCAACAGTAATGGTGGGCAATGGTTGACCTACATACTTTCTTCTTTCACTCGTTCTTTCTCCACGATACGCGCGGCTCTGGGCACGGGAGCGGGAAGGCAGGGGCTCTTTTTGCCTTTCTTTCCCATTTTTACACACCTTTTTACTGCTTTCTTTCATTCTTCTGCTGCTTTGCTCTGTTTACAGCGGTTTTTTAATCTTTGCTTTCTTTCGTACGCTTTTCTGCACTGTTTTTGTTGTTCTCTTTTTTGAGTTTGTGCGTTTTCTTAAAACATCTTGGCTCTTTCTCCCTCCCGCCTATCTAAAGCCTTGTTTGCCTTTTGCACATTGCAATGACGCAGATTCGCGCGTTCTTCGCGGTTCGTTAGGCATTCGTTTCGTTCCACAAGGGAAAGATCTGCACAACGATACGGGCGGAGCGGCACGGAGAGTAAAAAGGATGGCACGCACGCAATGACGTGCGTTAGCCAGTGCGGACTTAATTATGCCCTTTTCACGCACTCTCCCCCGGTCTTTCTCCTCTACCCCTGCCGAGATCGCGATCATCGACAATAGCGGGGTGTGCAGCGAATTGTAAAATAGGCAAAGCCAAACAAACCGGCCCGGACAAAGCGGGGAGGACGATGATTGGGCTCATCTCTTGCGCGTTCCCGGATTCGGTTTGCCGGATGGTTCGGCTTCAGGGAAAGTGTGCCATGATGTAATACTTTGTCCTGGGGTAATTCGAAATGCTTTGAAAACTGGATGTTTGAGGGCGAAATGTTGAGCTGAAGGAGAGGAAGATCAGAAATGTGTGTATAGAAATGGAGATGTACACTCTGAGCTGAAACAATAATGAAAGTTATTTAAGCGAATCTTCAAGTTCACCTTTTTTCAGCTCAATCCAACAACTCTTCCTAGTGCATTGATAATATAAAACTATAGTCCATTCGCTGCACAACTCTATGATGGAAATAACTTGTTCCCTATCTCGCTCTTTAATGGCAACCATGCAGCAAGCAGCCCGATATGGACGTTCGGGATCATGCTTGCAGTGCAGGGCGTGCAAAAAAAAAAAAACAACCCAGACCCCATTCAGACGGTCCAGACCCACTCCACGCCCCAAAAGAGAAAACCAGTCAACCGAACCGAATGCAGCGCGATAGATGGCATACGCGTCGATAGTCGTCTACCGAGCCCGGGCATTATGCTGTTGCCGGTCATTATGCTGTCCCCCGCGTCCTCCCAGCCCTTACTGAGGTTGACGTAAAATAAAAACAAAAAGTCAAGTATAAACACAAACCCACCACAACGTCCATGAAGCGTTGAATCGCCAGAATCGAGGGCATTAGGGAACTCACAAAGGGAAAGAGAGTGTGAGAGAGAGAGAAAGAGAGTGAGAAGAAAGGTTGACCTCAAAACCCAACAGACCGCACTCGACCGTGGAAAAAAAAGGGGGGGGGGGGGGATGGGGAGGAGGGAATGGGGCTGGAGAAAGGTTAGAGTCACTGTGAACGCGGTTGCATGGAGTTTGTCGTCGGATTTCTAGGTTAAGCCTTACCGCGGTCGCCCTCCACCCCCCACCGGGATGCGATAGGTTGGTGAGGAAAAGGGCAAAACGCTCGGCAAGTGGTAGGGGCAGAGGGTCTCGATTGTTCGCGGCTGCCGTCTCGTTTTTCCTTCACCCTTAGGACCCAGACCTTGGGCATGGATGGATGTAGATGGTGGATGGCCGTCGGGTGCTGTGAAACTGTGGCACCGTCGTTTGGCGTTCTGCTTTGGCGTTGTATGCCAACACGCGATTTGCCCTTTCGCTGTCTTTTCTCCCGCTGGCGGCGAGTGGAAGTTATCGTGAAGCGCACGGCGACGAATGGATGGATCCGTTCAGGCGCGTTTGGCGTTGCATGTAGGGCGGGGAAGGAATTTTGGTGGCTAATTAATCTTGCACCGCGTCCTGCTCTGCTCTTCTCGTCTGATGAATGACACCGATTGTACCGTTAGATGCATCGCAGACCGTCGTTGAATGCATCCCGCGATGAGCTCATCCTTCTCCCTTTCCATCACCCCCCCCCTCCCACCCCTGGGGAGGGGAAACAAGATGGCAATGAGGGTGAAAGCTGAGCTAAAATAAGCACGCCAATATTATCTCATGGGACGGTTTTGGTTTTGGTTTCATGGAAACCAAGTTGTGTGAAAGGCAAGCACATGCACGAAACAAGTAGTGCACTGCAGCAGCATAATTTTAATCAATAAAAGTCACTTCTCCCCTTTGTTGCTCCATTTTCTACCGCACCGCCATTCTCTCGGCCAAAGCGTATGGTTTGCGATGCACAATTACCAACCGGAATTTCGAGCATCAGCACCACACGGTTAAGGTGGAACAGAAAAGGTAATGAACGACGGGCAAATGACACACCTCGATGTGGCGATGGATAAATGTTAATCAACTCCCAGGCCAGGCCCCGGGACGGAAGGAACCCCACCCAACAGGCGGTGAGTGAGTTAAATTTTATGTTTTTTTTTTCATGAGTTGCAGCACTAGCTACTAAATGTCATATCCTCAGCGTGCTGGGAGTGTATGAACATAAAATCTATGAAATAGAAGGTGTAGAATAGAGCAACCTTTGATAGTTATCCAGTTGATTAGTTAAAGTTTAGCGTTATATTTCAACACTGCAACACGCGCTTTTCCATACGATCCCCATCCTATCGATCGTGAAGCTTGCCGAGTGAGTGGCCGACTTTAGCTTTGAACTTGAACTCGCACCGGCCTCACTGCGTTCCGTGAGCGGCGTTTAAAGCTTCGTGTAAAAGCGCGAAGCAGCGAGCGCGCACTCATCCGAGCCACGTGCGCTGCGCATACGCGCTTTTGCCGTCATCCCCACCAACCTCCCATTTCGATCGTGACGCTTCGTTTGATCATGAAAAAAACCGGCTGGAATCACACCTCCCCTCTCCCCGCGCCATGTGTGCTGTTCCGCGGCGTTTTGAACTCGCGCCTAGAGAGACTCGTAGCCTCGAACTCGACCGCGGTGGCCACTGACATTTGCTTCAATGGCACCTTCGATAGGTGGTGGGGTTGTCAACGTTACGACTGGTTGGTGCCGGCTCGATGTGGGTAAGGCTGGCAGATTCGATCGGGCGATAGTGGGTGATATTATTGCTGTTTGGAGGAAACGGCATCGTGCAATCGGATTATGCGTCCCGACCAATGGTGTTGATGGCTAACAAGCTGTGTTTAATTGCATTGGGAGGATTTTAATTTGGTTATACCTGATGGAAGCGATAGGGAAGGAGGCGAGCGCAAAGCAATCATAAATTTCAAAATATTTTTTGCAATTAATGGTTGAAGCTTTTCTTGCTTTTCCATGGCTTTAAAGGTCGTTAAACGGTGTAGTATAAAAATGCTGAATTTTACATTAACTGAAATACTTGCAAATAAAACAAGCATTGTCAACCTCAGCCTACGTTGACTATGCTTGAAAAAGCATGTACCCATCATCCCCATACGCATCAGTGCACGCCACTTACTCGCTGCATGGAAAAATTGGGTGCAGTTCGATTCGCAACATTGTTGATTCGATCACAAAAGTGAGTGAGGGATAAAAACAAGCAAAAAATGGACAAGAATAAGAGCAAAGAACGGATAGTTGGAAGGCAAAAAACGTGGCCGGTCGCGATGGCCTAAATATTTAATGAAATTTCATATCACATCGACGGGCATTGCGCAGGGAATAGGCCAGTGGAGACAAATGCCGGCAAGTACCGGCAGCCACCACCATGCTCCCTGTGCTCCAAAGAAGCCCCACCGGGACAGGGAAAGTAGAACGCAGCAGAGTGTGCGAGTGCGAGTGCGAGAGTATATCTCTATATTTTATTCATGCAAACAAGCCCAAACCTTCGAACCGAGCGGAGGCCGCCGGGAATGATCTACTTTCCCGGGGAACCGTGTGTTTCGCCCCTCCGAACCCTGCCCGATGCACGTGGCGTGGGAGCGACCCCCTGCGCACCTTGCAGGACAACCTCGCTTCCGTCGGAGAAGCTTGAGGGAGCAACCTTTTACTCAAGCACCGTGACATCGTTTACCTCGTACACCTCCGATTACGGCTGATTGTTGACTTTCTCCCGGGCAGGCGGATGCGAAGCGAGAAAGAGAGCGGGAAGGGAAAATGGCAATATTGAGTGAAAAACCTCCCCGGCACGATCCGATGGAAAATGGATCATGTAAAGGGAAGGCAGAGCAACAGCAGCTGGGTGGTATTATGTTCGCCAATGTGTGCTGGGTGGGGTTTGGTCGCTGCGATAATAACCGACCGTAGCGAAGCGAGGGCAGTGTTATACAAAACGATTAAATGGAAAATGGAAAATTATGCAGCACACACACACCCAGCTGTTTCTATCTCTCTTTGGAATGGCAGCTTAACAGATGGGCACGAGAGGATGCGCGGTTTGTGCAATGCAGCTGCAACTGCAGTTTACTATAAATTAAATCCTTCAATAAGTTGTTCGGAAAAGTGTGGCAGAGTTTATTTTATAATTAAGGTGGTTTCATTATTTGATGACAATAATAAGCCTCACATTGCATAAGCTTCCAGCTCGAACTTATTTGATTTTGGATCTCTTTTTTGTCAATCAACATGGTCACTCTACTGGTGATGGTGTTGCATAAAACTATTCTACCCTAAATCCGGATGTCCTTGACTGGTTCCATTTTGAGAGCAACACAGCAAATGCGTTCAAAATTGGCAACATAGTGCTCTCGTTGAGTGAACGTTCGGATCGTTGGGTCTTCCCAAACTTGTACAGACACGTTAGGCACCGACGTAAGCATTAGCTATCAGAAACATGTTTACAAGATGGTAAAGAACGGGGAATTTTATGTTCTTGCTGAAGGAAGTTCTGCCTTGAGATTTTGTGTTGTCGACGAGGACATCACTGGATACACTAGAGTAACAATACTAGAACATGTGTCAAGTAGTTGAAATGCGTTTCCATAGAAGAAAATTATCGCTCGCAAAAAAGCTGTATGCCGTGGAATTCACCGCCTTCCCTAATTCAAATCACGCAAAGCTTCTTTCCGTTGGCGATTTTAACTATTAGTTAGGGATTATAGTTCCAGTTTGATCATCTTGTTAGCTGTTCGCGATGGAACTTTGTTGTTTGATTCTGGCACATCACTGATATATTCTGTCTTGATATATTCGATCAAGACCTACCCGAGCCTTATTGGAGAGAATAAGGATCTGGGGCTTTCTGTGACTTTTGATACTTATTACAAAAGCTTAGCCACACCTGATGATGATATGAGCGGCTAAAAACTGGGAATATATCTACCTCCAGACCCCGCAAGACCATTTTACCATCGAACCGTCAATGGAACTTTATAGCAGCATAAAAGCAAATCACCCTCAAAGCCTATCCCACCACCCACTCACGTGGCAAACGTGGCAACTTGATCTTTAGCCCTGTAATCACTCCAATCAACTAATCGGGCCACAAAACAAACGCATGGCCCACTGAACGGAGTCGTGGGCTAAGCCTAGGGTATACGACCGGGAAGTGCGAAGTAAACAAACCCATAGCGCACACACACACACACACACACACAGCGGTTTAATCAGTAACTGTTGAGGGCCGATTGCATAATATGTTGTGTGTCCTGTCTTTGTTGTCGATCATTGAAGAAGGTTCGGTCTGAACGGAAAACTACCGGAAGGCAACAGTGTGCAGGGGCTTATCGCGGTAGTTGACAGACCACGGAAGGGAGTGGTGTGGTGTCGAGGTTGGGGAACGGGTGAGACGCTATCAACGATGGGATCGGGGGCGACAGGCGGATGATAATTGTTATTTAATATTGAAAAATCGAACCGCGCTGTGACGCAGCACGAACGCGCTAATGACCGATAAACGGTTGCGCACACTTGCATACATTTGCGACCCGATTGGTGCGTATGTTGCGCAATGTTGTGCCTGCGTTTTGGGGTTTATTATCGCCATTCTAGGCAATAACATTGGTTCTGAGCTTCATCCTTGCTGCTGCTGCTGCTGCTGCTGGTGGTGTTGCATCACATGTTTTTTTTTTCTGGTGGGAAGCGGGCTACCTTCAGGTTACCTCAAAACCCATAACAACCCTTGAGCGGACCTCGGACAGCTTACAACAGATGGATTGCATTTGTGAAAAAGCCAGAAACAGCGATGGCCATCACCGGTAATAGTTTGTTGTGCATGGGTTGCATTTCCCAAGATAAACAACAGGCATACGCGCCGTGGCCTTTGAAAGTAGTAGGGGAGAAAAACGCGTCTAAATAAACATTTCAGCAAACCTACTGATCTAGAGTGCCAGGGTACGAAGAAGTTCTTTTAGCTGAAGGTGAAGGTGAGTGGATGGATGTTGTGCCTCGTCCGCAGGGGGAACTGTTTAACGTTAGTTCCATCAAGGCCATCTAGGGAGTTGTGCAACAATCCATCTACACAAGGTCTATATCACCCATTCTTAGAGGAACCATTGGACAAGCCTATAGTTCCTTGCCCTCTAACCAGAGCGCAAATTCTAGTGCTTAGCAAGTGCGAAGGTCATGGCCAGTTGTGGAGAAGCCCCCTACCAAGCTCCGACCAATAATTTACTCTCGGTGGAAGCTTTCTGTCACCCCGTTCCGGACTCCCGTGCCATCACCATCATCGTCGCCATTGTTGCTATTATCATCATCATCATTCATAACCGTAATCGCCATGCTCGGTCAACCGCTTTTCTCGACCGCCAGGACCGGTTTCCCCAGGTTGCGAGTGAAATTGAACCTCACCGTGCCGTGGCAGACGCAACCGATACCGATGTTAGTGTGTCACGGTGCAACATAAGGCCGGCTAATACGATGGCATAATGTTAACGCGACGACAGGAAGGAAATGGCAAAAAGGGGGACAGCGTATGGTAGCAATGTAGGGCGCAATGAAGGGGGATTGATTTTCTTCAGCGTGCGGTGATAATGATCGGTTCTCTCCTATTTTTAGCTACTCGAAAACATCCTCTTATCTGAGCGTTGCGGTGTTTGAATGTCAAGATTCGCATACCAGTTGCATCATCCATTAGAGAGGGCATTATCAACACGCCCCGACCACTTGTGGCGAGACGCTTGCAAACACCGAAAGCCAGCTGTCTGTCACGAACCATTCACAAATTCCTCGCCTATCAGATCTGGTGGTCTGTCAAGGTCGATCTGATCCCACTATCAGCCAGGTTGCCGCATTCTGAAAGTAAGCGCGGTGTTGATCGATTGAAGTGGGTTTGTCTGGCAGGCAGAATTATGCAACAATTCCCTTCTTCCACTACGTTGTTGCTGTCCAAAATGTTTCTACAGCAGTAGCGAACGGTAATTGAATCTCCAAAGCGATGATAACGATGTTCAACGCAAGAGAGTTACCAATAGAAGGCCTTCATCTGCTGGCACTCGGAGGCCAGTTGCATGAAGCCTTCCAAGGACATGAAAGATTGCAAGTTTCCTCTCAGATCACGTTGAACACACTTCACCGGCACATTTTATAAGGCACACCCGCGAGGAAATGCTCCTTTCCATCCCCAGTCGACAAACAAACGAACGGCAAAGGGAAGAAATGTAACCTTCTTGCTTCCGTTCCTGTTTTCCATCCGACCGGGTCCGCACGCTACATAATCGCTCCACATACCACCGGAAAACGTGACTTTTCATTCACCCTTGGTGACATATCGTACCACCAAAAGCGCCCTCGTAACTCGTAACGACAGGCCAAACCATTTTCCCGCAAAGCGATGTGGAATCGTTAATTGACACTCACCGAGCGCTCACATATGCTTGTGGCAGGTTGGTTGACTAAATGGATCGGTTGGAGTTTTCGGGCGAGTCCATCCCCGATCGCCATCGTTCATCAACCGGCCGTTGGTTGGGCCTCGGTCAAGGATACGCGGAACGAACGTGTTGCCGTGGCTGCGGCTGCTTGCTGAAGGACGCACCCCACCGTCGGTCGTTGGCTTCATCGCACGGTGGTCGTCAGGTTGGGCTCTTCGCTCCGAATGCGGAAATACGATCGGCTTTCAGCTTCTATGGGCGCTTGTACGGTTTCGGTCCAGTTTTAGCGAGCGTGTGAATGTTTCGGTTGCGTAAGCCTAATGCCGGAACCGGTGGACGGCTGATAGATTGATTCGGAGCGGCGTACAGGGACGGGAGAAGCGTGGAAAATGGATGATAAAATAAAAGCAAATAAATAATGACTAGCCATGAAGCGAAGCTGAAATCCAAAAATGGAAGGATCTAGCTTTTTTCGTAAATTAACATTAATCGACATACTTCACTGTGCAGCAGCAGCAGCAGCTGGCGATCTTAATGAACCACCCCGTTTATTGATATTAATGGACGAACATTAACTCACAGCTTTTAACTCTAGCAGGCCTAGTAGAAGAACGTATCGTAGAACTGCTCGTCAGGACTCTCGTGAATGGCCGTGCTTCTCTCCTGAATTCGTTTCTCTGCCAGCTTCACCACATGCCCCAGCAAGTAGCTGTGCGGTCTGATCAGCTTCTGAAAGCTAGCCCTATCCAACCGATACACCTCACACACCTCCAGCGCCACCACACTCACCGTGCGCAGGGCGTCGGCACGAAACAGGGCGATGGCTCCAAAGTTTGCCCCATCAATCAGATGTCCCAGCTCCACCCCGTCGGGAGTATAGACGGCGGCCGTTCCGATCGCTAGGAAGTACATCGAGTTAACCGAACTGCCTGCCGCTATTATCGTATCGTTCTCTAGGTACAGCTCAAATCGCAGCTGGTCGGCAATGTCCTGCAGTACGTAGACCGGCAGCTCTCGGAATATATCCGACCGTGTCAGGAACGGCTCGAACGATATCTCCATCAGTACGGTGCGACGCAAGTTGTCCGACGCCTGCGTCCTGATCGGCCGCACGTCGAAGTAGTGCATGCGATAGTGGCAGGCAAAGTGGTGGCTCATCTTGCGATGGATAGGCTCCCCGAGTCGCATCCTACGACAAAAGGCATCGATCTCGTTCAGGATCTCGTCGTACTGCGTTTCGCTGGCATCGGCCGTGATGATGGTACGGATCAGCAGAAGCAGGATGTAGGTGGACCAGATCCAACCGCCGAGCAGCAGCAGCGACTGCATCCCCTCGTGCAGGTAGTGGTGGGCGACGGAAAGCGAATGTCCACCCTGAACGCTTATCTTGAACGTGATCATCAGTGCACGCAGATAGCGATACGTGACGGACACGTTGTGTTCCACGTCGTCTAGCCGTGCGGCCATGAACTCGGCACAAGTGGAACTTTTCGGCAGATGCTGGTGGAAGTAATCCCGCAGATCGCTCAATGGAGGTAGTCGCATACGGTGGGAGATAGGGTAGAGCGATGCGTTGCGCTGTTGGTCGTGACTCCACAGCACATCGACCAGGAAGTGTGCCTCAAACGCATTGTTCCCGAGCAAGGAGAGCGTCAGCATAGGCACGATGTACAGCAGGCAGGAGGTCCAGTGCAGCACGTACACCGTGTCCATGATGGGTTCGAGTAGACGGATCTGCTTTTCCGATAGCCCAAACAGACTCCGGGCGATCGTTGCGAAGTACCGATTGATCGAGCGAAAGCGCCAAATGCTGAGCAGATACAGGTAGATCACCAAGCCCAGGTAAACCGTGACGGAGTCCTGGTAGAAGGCAAGCACAAGCTCATCCAGCAACAGTACGTACGGCACGAAGAGCAGCATCCGGTTGACCACGTACCACCAGCGGAGTCGGTAACGCACGATCCGGCTCAGTTCCAGCACCACCTCACCTTGATGGACGTATCCTGTGACGAGTTTGAGGGCAAACTCCAGGCCCAGCAAAGCGCACAGCACACAGTCGAAGAGTTGCGTTCTGCTCAGCACGTCGTACGGGAGATGAGGAGCAAATGCAAACACGAAAGCAAGCGTCACGAGATGAGCCGTCAGCACGAAGTACATCATCATCTCCCAGCACTTGCGGAAGCTGCTGAACGGATGCACTATAAACGGGGGCAGTTCTCGCACGAGTCGCTCATTTTCGGCTGCAATTTTCGTTCGGCTGCGATAGTAGATGTGTGTTTCTGGATGATCGGGTGAGATTAGAAGCAGAGTGCGGATGTGGCGCAGGATCCGGTCGACTAGAGTGGTGCCGGGCAGGATTGGGGGTAGATGGGTGATGGAGTCACCCAGCCGAAGCACTCCCGGAAGCGAGCAGCGATGTCCTTTGAAAGACATGCCAAATTTTCTGATGGACGGTGCTTGTCCTGTTCCTTCTCAACTCTGCAAACTACAAGATTTTCACTCTTTTCATGGATATCTTTGATGATTGAGCATCTCATCAAACGAGTTTGACATTTTCTCGTCCTACAAGCTCTCAGCCATCCATTAACTGCATTCCTGCTCAGGAAGTCCCACAACTGACGCCTTTTCCCGGCAACTCCATACTGACGCGCACCGTCAACTTTTGTGGTTCGTAAAAATTTAAATAAAAGCAAAAACTCCCACCACCAGCACCATCTGTAGCAGCAGGGTTGTGTGCGAAAGGACTCGTCGTTTTTCACCGCTGTCACGTTCCGTGCCGAGTGGCACATGTTCCGGTCGGGCATTACGATAAACACCCGCCATTGTGCTGCCTGCCACGGCATTGGAACTTCCCGGCGAATCCTACTACGTCAGCACGTCGTCACGTTACTGTGCCAGGTGAGTGGAAAAGTTTTTCCGAGCGCGAGCGTCCAACTGTACACATTGCCATCGTTGGTCGGCTCATACCTTTGCTCGCATTTTCCTTTTCAGCCCCTGGGACTCCGCTTTTCACGAGGCGACAAGTTCGTTGTGCAACGGTTGGCTGACTGGCGTAACCTTTTCGCGACCACCGAGCGGCTATTTCAATCCAGTAGACGTATTCCAGTTGCAAATGACAAGCAGGGATGGGTGAATGGTGTTCGCTGGGTGTAGTAATAGTAGACCGACGGTGGGAGGAAATATATTTAGTGGTTAGTAACAATTATGTGGCACTGGGAAATGTATGCAAAACAGAAACACTTTACTGAACAAACGCGTTTGCTAGCAGAATTAAATTGATTTCGTTAGTATCGATCAACCCAAATTATATAACCTTAGGGGCCTTCCTCTCCCACAAAGCGGTCCGGTCATATGCTAATGACCTCTCGCTTGGGGTACATGTCTTCGGACGGCAATCCGCCCAGGTCAATGCCAGCCTAAAAGGTGGAGCGCGATCATTTATTCAACGCATTCAATGCTAAATGCAGACGGTGTGAGGGGCAAGAAACAAGGATCACCTCGGATCGGACACGTAAGAGAGCGATCGGGGCTCAAGCCTTCGCTCGAGACTGTCATTCAGCAAATCCTACCACCGGCCGCAAAGATGACGAGGATGACGATGACCAAGGCGACGGACGGCCGTTACGAAACACCGGCGCGAGGGTTTTACACTTCTTCAGGGTCGCGCGAAACAGCTGGACGTGTCGATCGATGTCGCGGGGCGGAGAGTCACTGACCGGAAATTGATTAACCGAAACGGTTGCGAATATCATACTCGAAGGCAGAGCAGAGAGGTCAGCGTTCGAACGCCGTGATGGACCGTGGAACGTACAGGCGGAAAAGGAAGGGAGAATGAATATTCGAGGCGTTTCAACGTTGCGTCTGAGGAGGTGGAGATCATAGGAGATTTGTAATATGAACGTTATGTCATGATCTAGTATCTACAGTTTTTTTTTCTTTTAAACAACAAAATATTTAGAAGTTTCTTATGATATCGCAAGTTCCTTCAAACCCATCAACAACTCCACGCTCCTTGTTACCGTGCCAACGACTAATCGACCAATACGGTCGCATACAAATATCATAGCAACCAGACAAACGGTAGCATTTCTGTTTATGTTATCCTTCGTGTAGTTGGTTAAAAACCTCTTAAAATTTCATTTCAAGATATCCCAATACTTTGATTCTAAGATTTCCTCAGATAAATGGGTGAACTCGTAGAATACAACCCCGTGGAAGATGTGCTGCATGATGATCATATTCATCACCGATGTCATCCATTGGTAAGAGGAAGATTTTAATATTTGTTCCTGGAATAGATATTGACTACAGTTCTCCTTCTGCAGCACCTTTCCTGGGTGTCAGGATTCAACCCGCGTGTTTCCCTGCTGAACGTCAGCATCACCCGCGACCGCCAGGAGCTTGTGTTTGCATCCGGAAATGCGCTTCTCTTCTACTGCTACGATGGAGAGCGAGAGCAGATTACGCCGGTTATCGGACATGTAAGTTGTCTTCTTGCGCTGTTATGCTCCTTTCGTCTAAACTTTTGCGGTCAATTGTGGCGCAGAAAGATGTCATCAATATGATGGGATGTGACGACAGTGGACGCTTCGTGGTGAGCTCCGACTGTTCCTACTCCATTAACGTGTGGGATCGACAAATTGGGGGAGAAGGCAACCATCATCCCATTGCGATTAGGACAATATTTGAACCGTTCAAAGCAGCTGGCGACATAAGGGCTGTTTCACTAAGCCACGATGGCAAGTACTTGCTAGCAGGAGGTTCACTGCCCAAAGAACAGAGCAACCAACTGAAGCTGTGGTCGTGGACGGTTGGAAATGATTTTCCCGACGGTAAGAGTTAACGGAAATCCTCTAAGGCCACTGCTACACCGTACCTTTTTATCATGTGTTGCAGACACTATCACACTTCCGAAACGCCTGGGAAACATAAAAAGAATTCATTTCTGCCCGGATCGTGGCCGTCATAATCAGTTCGTCGTCACACTCGCCAATGGAGTCGTGTTCGGGGCGTGGGACAGCAAGGAACAGAAACTGTCGACACAGGTCCCGAAGCGACATGGTTTCCAGGATTACAATGAGACCGTGTTTGTGGAGCGCACGGATCGAGCAGTATCGGTGACTGGGGCAGGTATGGCAGTAGTTTGGAGCAACGATCGCATGTTTTCAGATGTACCGGAGGGAAGCGTACAGCGGAAGGAGTTTCTCAAGTTTCTTCATCTGAAGTACGCAGCGATCTATGTTGTGCGATCCTGCGATGGAAAGATCGTGACGGGAGACGACGATGGAGAGATTAGGTTCTACGATAACTCCATGAAGATTCTTTACTGGATCAAACATGATGATCTGGGGCCGATACGGACACTTTCGTTCGAACTAGTTGAAACACGCAAGTCCAAAGCTCCGGTTGAACCGATAGAGGACGACGATCAACGCCCTAAAGAAGGTTTTACTAACCAAGGATAACGCCGTCATAGAATTAACTTTAAAAAAAACCTTTTATTTTTGCAGAACCGTCTGAGAGGAAACAGGAAGTAAATATCGAAGATATAGCGCCGAAGGATGTTTCGTTTGAGAAACGACCGGTTATTGTGCGCGGGTTTGTATTGGCGACCAAATCAGGCAGAATACTCGACAACGACATAGTGTACAACAAATGTCAGGACTTGTTTCTGAAGTCGCCCAGCATCATTACAGCGTTTGATGTACATTCGGCAAGGTTCGGAAGCACTTCAACTCAATGTTCTGGAAATCACATCTAACTGTTCTACCATTTGAAAAGGTCCGAGCTCTGCACTTGTGACGGCAACGGACGGTTAGTCATGTATGATCTGCAAACGAAGTCGATGAAATTAGCGCTCGAAGTACCAATTCAGAAAACTAATCGGGGAAGAATCACCACCTTAGCCTATTCTCCTTGTGGTTAGTATCGGTGTGAAAGGTGGTATTGGAAGTGATTGATCTTTGATATATTTTACACAGGAATGTTTTTGGCCGGTGGAGCTGAAAATGGGTATCTCTGGATGGTGGTACCTAATCTTTCGATTCTTCCTGCCAACAATCCGTTACAGATTACGAATGAAAAGATCCGTTATGTATTGTTTTCTGAGGATAGCAAGTATTTGATTTGTGTTGTAAGTGTCTTTATGATACAGCTTGTTCTTTGACTACTATTCAATCATTCATTTTCTTCATTCATTCATTCGGTCTTCTCTGCAGGATAAAAGCAACACGATTACACTTATTCACCGTGAGTTGGACGATTGGCAGGTTATAGGACAATGCAATACTCATCATATGGTCGATCTGGCGTTCCTTTGCACCACCGATTTTGTTTCCATCAGTGATGATCGGGTAAGTAATGTTTAAGCTTGTCTTATCTTTAAAATGGCAAATAAGTGCTCGATTGTTTATGGTTTCTTTTTCTATTGTCCAGCACATGGTACAGTACACCATAAACACTGATGAGATGATGCAGCTTGAGGTTCTTTCGATAGTCAAAAGGAAAAGGATAGACCAGTCCGCTCTTCCGACAGCGCTACTCGTTTTACCTGGTGGCAATCAGATTCTGGTTGCAAACGATCATCTAAAGTTCAAAATATATCACAGTCGATCCTTCGAGATACTGCACACCTTCTTGGCCCCATTTAATGATGGTCCAGCACGCTGTCTACGGGTAAAGAAGGGATGAGTGGAACATACGCTTCTGTTACTAATACCTTTGTTACAATTCTAGCAACTTCCCGGTGAAGATTTCTTTCTTTTCATTACGAATAGTAATATCTACGTACATCATTTGCCGATCGATGGTAATCCGTTCAAATATCTAGCTCTACGTGGACATCCGAAGCGATTGAAAGATCTGCAGGTATGTTGGACGGTGCGAAGTGCGTTTACTTTCGGTGAGGGCGATCACGCGGTTAGTATGTGGAAGATTAACACAAGGTACGGTGGAATAATTGTAGAATCGTCAAAGAAAGTTCCTCAAAATCCTTTTTATTTTTTAGTCCACTTCTGGATAATCTAAAACACGCAGGCACGGGACTAGATCCTTTCTGTACGCTTCTTCCTGGTGGCAAGCGAGGCTGCTATGTCCGTGAGATTTTGAGCCTCTTTTTCTATAACCAGATCTCTCCCAAGAACAGTGACGGAGACGCCGAGCTTACAGTAAGTGGGGACCTTCTAAAGACACAGAGGTTATATTAGTTGGTTCTCTTAATATATGTTAACTAATTGTAGCTTCGAGATGCCATGAGCGTACAAGATGTCCCGAACTATATGCGTAGTATTGGATTCCACATGTCCGAGTATGAGGTGCGTGGACAGATTCGTCTCTAAAACTTTGATATAATAAAATCATGTCTCATCGTTAATCTCAGGAACAAAATCTTTGCAAAGAAATGGAACTTACTGGAACATACTTTCTTACCTTCGAGGAAGTGTTGAGGCTTTTTCTTAATCACCGCACAGCGACTGGTGGACCACCGACAGCCGACGATATTCAGACGGCCGTGACTTCGCTCGGTGCGACTACATCAAATGGTACGGAGAAGACCAGCACTATGTATAGACTATCTTCTTAAGCCCTTCTTTTACCATCTAATTGCAGGCAACAACGTAGATTTGGTGAAGCTCATTACGCTGCTAGCGAGTATGGGTGAGCCGATGGAACCGAAGACTACTGAGGCGTACTGCAGAGTACTGTTCCCGACCGCGTTCGAAGCGAACGAACAGGACGAAAGTACATCACCTGAATGCGGCCGCGGTGAAGATTGCACTAACTGTATCAACATCGATGAGTTTGCTGATAGGCTATGTTGAACACATTTCTTTGGGAGTGTAAAATGTTTGCCTGTACCACCGTTTTCGCTCGTTTTGCATTATTTTTATGATTCTTTATTCGATTTCAGTTGTGAAAATTTCTTGTATACATGTTTCATTCCCTGGTAATAATGCTACATAACAATTAGGAAGGCTAAACTATGATTAAACCCTAGCTCCTAGGAAGAAAAAATAATCTTGAGTATCGGAGTTGGATAAGGGTTTGAGATGTCAAGGTCCATCAGCTATAAGGAAAGGAAGATCTAGTGGCACCTGAGAGGTTGGTCAGCTGGAAACGAAGACCGTTATTATCATTTGTTCAGTTTCAGCGGGATGACAGTGGTGATGATGATGACGATGATGCTTTGGAATGGAATGGCAAAATATGTCCCTGAGGAGCACAACCCCGTTGGAATATTTGAATTGGTTTTTGCACACTATCATCATCTTGCGGGTAGGAAATCGTGTGAAGTTTTATCGATTACTGACTATACATATATCGTTGCGCATTGTGAGTGTTAGTATCTTTTCCTTAAATCTCTATTCCTATATCTACTAGCTCCTAGTTTGAGAATGTTGATGTGTTTGCCTGTGTCTCGGGTGCGCACCTGGATCCCTGTTGTTTCCCGGACCGCTCCGAATAGGAACGTTCCGCCAATCGATTGTCGGATCGATCCGGGGAAGAAGAACGGATCGTACGCGCAGCCGGAGACACCGGTCGATTTAACTTACTGAGTAAAATCACAAATATTCATTTCCTTTCCATACACTATTTATCTTAGCCCCTTGCAGTAGGTGAGCCTAATCTCTGCCAATCGTGGCAATAGTTTGTTGTTTTGTTCTTAATGTTAATTCGCTTGTTTTCTGGCGTATTCTTCCATGTGCTTAGTGTATATAAATTCATATTCTCCGTTTGTTTCACATCTGTGTTTCTTTTTGGTCCAACTGGTTCAGGAACAGAGGACATTTTCACATGACTTGAATGCTTTTTTGTTATCTTTCTTTTAATCATACGACTCTTAAGCTCGTGCTCGATCGTGCTTCCCCCTTCGGATAGTGTATATGTGTAGCAAAATATATATATGAAAAAATATTCTTCAACCCACTGTAGTCCACAATAAAGCTTGCTTACATGTCTATATACACTCGCGTAGTATCTATCACTTACATCGTTTGCTTATAATGTCTAAAAACTGTTCTCACAATAAGGTTCACTGCAGCTACAATCGGTTACGATTGATTTAATTCCTTGTGCTATATTTCTTTCTTCGTTCTTTTTGTTCAACAACAACGGCAAGTTTACAGCCCTTCGTTTCGCTTCTGTCTATAGCTTTTCTTCATATTCGAAAGGTTCCTTCCTTGGCATAGCTGAGGCTACGTCACTACAGCACTATTCGTACGGCTAGGCGTTCGTTCATTTTCCTTTTTCAACGGGATCACATATTTGTAGTAGTAACAGTGTGGATGTTTTAGATCCTTTTCCTGATTGTTCAAGTCACTTTTCTTCATTCGCTTTACCATCCCTTTAGCTCTGTACAATAGTGCATTTGGATTACGCCGTTTAGCGTTTTGGTTTTCATCTCCATTTCATCATTTGGTTTTCCTCTCTATGCTATGTACTGCCTTCTCAACATTCAATTTAGCGAACATGTACAACAATTCCTTTCCTTTGTGTTCACAGTTGCGGTTAGCTGCGAGACAACATATGAAATACCGTTATCTTACGCTTTCTGAATGCGTCTTGCGCTCTATCTAGTGTTGCTCGCTTCTTTAACGATCCTGTCACAATTTCATAGTAAGATGAACATCAACATGAGTAACAATTTAACAATTTACACATTAGTTTTCGACACTTTGTTCCCTTTGTCCACAAGGCTACGTACCGATACGACAGTTTCGTTTAACCGATACGCACCGAAACGTTCTAACATTTAAAGGAGAAAATCATAAAATCAAATAGAGTTACGCCAAAATAAGAAGCAAAAAAAGGGGAACATAAATGTATGTAAAAGCAAGATTTAAATTTGCCTGGAGAAGGTCAAAAATTTTGTTCGAAAAGATAGAAAGAAATAAAAAGAAAAACATGAATTAGGCTACGAAAGATAACAAATACGAGTAGAAAATTTAAGTGCAAAAAAGATATGCAAATACGTTCAGTAGTACACTATTACAAAATAGATGCAATGAATGGAAACAGACGGGGTGCGTACATAAGGACAGTGCAGTTTCCACAATCGTTATTCCCTCTCCACGTACTGATTGTGCGTTCTTGATTTTGGTTTGGTGCCACGGTTTCAATCACATCGACTAAAATTTTTTAATTTTCACAAATACCATTTGGATATGGCAATCTTCTGGTGCGAATAGCGTTGTGTTATCAAAATATGCTTAGGCGGCAATTATGGAACTCATTCGTCCAGCCGCGCCGACGGTTCGAATAAAAGGCACGATAACAAAAAAAACGGATGAACACTAGGTAATATTCAATAGAGGGACCATGTAGAGCTGGAGCTGCCGGTGTCTGCCTAATAGTCCTTCGACTTACTCGTCTCTCGAATTCCTCGTCTTTTGGGGATCAGTGTGGTGGTGCGTTTCTTGTGGGAATAGGAACGTAGCTTGCGATCAGATGTGCACATCTCCAGTGACGTTACCGAGGAACGTGTCTTACGAGAGACATTTGCAGCCACTGAAACACAGATTGTGCGGAGAAATTGATCGTAAGTGGAGGTGTCAAAGTGATCAGTGCTATATTTTCGCTTCACGCTTCAAGGGTTCAGGTAAGTTAAAATCAGTGTTTAAGATTAGTTTTCGTTCTTCCTACCTGGTGTGAGCGATTGTTGTTCAATTGATTTCAGCAGCTTCGCCTGTTCCTTCAGCTTTTTCATCAGCACCTCGTTCTTCTGCCTCTCCATGCTCAGCTCCAGACACAGTTGCGCCTTAGTTTTGGAATCGATCGGTGATAATACTCTGTGAGAAAAGTACCATACAGACAAATTAAAAGATTATTCCAACACCAAATAGAAAAGCATTTCGTTAGGCGTTACTTACGGGTGATTGAAGATCGTCGTAGATGAGGGACGCTTCTCTGGATTCGGGTGCATCATCTGCTTGATGAGATCGTTAAAATCCTTTCCTATGTTGGGCAGATCGGGAAACTGTCCGCTACGCAGTTGATGCCAACCGGTGCCATTCTTCGGCAGAGGACCGCCACCCGCCGCCTCGTACAGTGTAATGCCGAGCGAAAAGATGTCCCCCTTGACCAGGTTGCTGTAGTCCTCCTGCAGTATTTCGTTTGGCAGATAGCGACAGTCGCCTTCCTCCACCTGCGGATCGTTGATGGATGTGACGTGTCCCAGATCGCCAATCTTGTACGTCACCAGAAACTCGTTCTCCAGATCGTCGTACACGTCTTCGAAGCCATCGTCCGGACAGTCGGCCACCACAGGCAGTGCTGAAGCGGCATTTCCGTGCATGGACGCGCCCGAACGCAGTGGCGTCTTGGAGAGAAAAATGTTTCCAGCCTTCAGATCCATGTGGACGAGATCGTTCGAATGGATGTACTTCAATCCTTCGGCAATGTGCAGCAGCAAAGTGCGCAGTTCCGACTCCTTCAGGCAACGTTCCTGCAGCACCGTCTGCAGACTGCCACCATTGCAGTACTCGTTCTGGATTAGCATGTGATTGTTCTCCGCCCATGCGGAATAGTAACGTACGACGTTGTCGTGCTTGCCCAGCACGGCATGAGCGTACACCTCGTTGAGGGCCGTCTTCTCGAAAGAGCTGCCCGCTACCGGCCGGATACTCTTCTTAATCGCGTAGATACATCCATCGAGACGGTTCAGACACTGGTACACCTGGCCAAACTCACCCGTACCGAGTAGTGACAGCTGGATGAACTCTTTCTCGTACCGGGAGATGTTAGAGTCCTGCAGCGCGAGCCGTTTCGGGGCCTGGCGGTACTCGCCGCACTCGTCCTCTACCATATTGAACGCCTTGAGCGTGTTGTTCGTAGTGGAATCGTTCGCCTGCTTCATTGCGAACGGAGTAGACGGACCACTGAATGGCAGCCGACACTTGTTGAGTCGGTTGCTAGGAAACAAGGATGGGAAGTTGTGATTTCGAGCCGAATTCGCGATACCACCAAGGCCGAACGTTGCCTTTGCACTTTCGGGGCCCTCCTGCCGGGTACGTTTCTTCGTTCGCATGAACATGGCCGGCGGTGTGAACGGGTTTACGTTGGCCGGCGGTAGCCCCACGTCGTATCGTCGGTGAAGCGGAACCGGTTTCGGCTTGTCTGTAGCGAAAATCGGCATCCCACCATCCATAGGCTGTGCCAGCAGATCTGCCTCCGTTCCAGACTTTGCCGACGGGAACAGGGTCGTCCCGGGCCCGAACACTTGCCGACGAAACATTGTGTTGGTTGACTTCTGCAGAATGGTTTTCGGTGTGGCCGGTGTGTCGAACAGGCGAAGCGCCTGCACCTTCCTGTAGGGCGGTGATAGCGATGGTTGCTTTCTGTTTTGATGCCCTGCCGCCGGATCGCACTCCGGTTCCGGCGAGTTGCCGAAGGTTAGCTTCCGTGGCATGACCGTCGCCAAGCGCTGCGGCGATGAGTTGAGCTCGACGCTGGAATTCATATCCGGCGAGGAATCGATACCACTGCTTTCCGTATGAATCTCCATGTGTTACAAATAATGCGCGTGATTAGCCACTTTCCACCTTACACAAACTGCGTTCGTCGAAAATGCCGTGGTCTCAAAATAAAATCAATTCACTGGTGTAGCTGGTGTGCGAATTCCACCGCAGGGATCAAACATAGCACAGATGACGCGTAGCTAACGGGCAACCAAAACACAGCACCTGGGATGGCAGAGTTAGCGTGGACGCTGTGCGATTTCTTTTTCGGTTCCTCTTCACTTAACAGTTAACTTTCTTAACGCGACAAAATGTAACAGACTGATGGCACTTGGTTTATCGCTAGATTTTGTAATATTCACAACAGTAAAAACGAGATGAGTTAACAAACAATACACAATGAACAAGCAGTCATTAAAAAGCCGTTTACGCGTTTGAACGGGGTAGAGAAAATGTTGCGTTTAAAGAACCGTGCTAACGGATCGACCGCTTCGGAACGATGCGTTCCGGAATGAACAATCCGCTCCGGAGCGAAACATTCCCAAGTGACAAAATTGGGGACTTTGCGTGGCGAAACTGGAGTGTTGAAAAATAAATGCATAAATATTTACGTTAATTGGATAAAGCGTCTTGCCCTCTACTCGATAAAAAATTATAACATAAAATCTCAAACGTAAAAATGAAAACATAAAACATAAAAATAAAAACCATAAAAATATAGAAGAGCACATGGAACATGGATGACAATTAATCAAAGTACATTTTGTAGTAGACTGTTTCCTTCACTGTTTTAGTGCATTTATCTCTTAAAATTGTTTTGAGTTCATTGCGCTGATTTTCACGGGAAACAATGTGATAAAAATTTCAAAAATTGTGCTTGAATGAAACATGATCCGTATGCTTTGAATCCGACCAACCGTTGAAATGACCATCACTATCCATCACAAAACCGCATCTGCCATTTTCGCCCGATTCGTCTGCTAGAGCGAAGATTGATTTCCGGTTCTGCAAGAAATTTTAAACAGTTCATTTATTGTCAAGCAAGCAATGTGCATGTGACGGTTATATTTGAAATTTTAAAGTAAATTTTCGCGGAAAAAGGTCGTTACGCGTTGATAATAAATTTATTTGTTCAGGCGAGTGGCATATTTTTACTGAAATTTCGCGCAAGAACCAAGTTTAATTCCATCTTAAAAATTATTTTACGTTTTCATGTTTCATAAGATGATGTTTTAATCGCAGGGTAAGCATCCCACAATAACACCGATACAAACAAATGAAACAATTGCCACGAAACCACCCCGGAATGCAAATCTTTGCCAACGGAAACGACCTTGAGCCAATCCTCGGAGCGGATGCGTGTGCCAAGAGCAAAACAGTATCCCCCGTCATGCCAAAAACGCACCGCAATAGCACACAATCTCTGGCGCACGTAGCAGCGAATGGCCTTCAAGGTAAAACCGCAATCAACGGTTGCACCGAGCATGTAGACAAACAACACATCAAAAGCGCATAAAGTTTCCACGTTGTTCGCCCTTCCCGGTGCGGATGACAATCGTGTCAGCGGGGATTCCCTACGGCGAATGGGAAAAGTTTCCCATAAATTCTCCGCCCGGTTATGGCGCCGCCGTATGCGCCTCCCAGACGGTCGGTGCGTGGGATCGTTGCAGAGGATGCCAGATTGGCAACCGAATGCCTTAGTCCACCAATGGTGATGAGTCAGGAAGGTAAGCTCATGGGGGCAGGGGGGGGAGGAATTCTTAGAATAATGATTGTTTTCTGTCCATGTGTATTAGATATTCTGTGTTGATTATGAGCTTATAGGAGGAAAATGGCCGTACCAAGATGATGAAATCGCGGGAAGTGTTACAATTTGCAGTACAAGATGTGTGTTATTGATTGTTGAAACAAATAAAAAAAAATCGATAGCTTTAAAAAGCGTTCGAAGACCACGTGGACGAGCAGAGAACACCGTTGCACGGTGCATTCCACGAAATTCCGGCACTGCCCCTACCGTAGTTGAAGGTAGGTTGGTAGGTAGTGTGGCAGTAGTACTAGCAGATCGTAGTAGTAGTACGCAGATAAAACGCCCGTATTTGTACCAAACAGACAAGAACCGCGGCGCCACATTAGTTCTATTTCTATAATATTTTATCTCTTTTCGTCTGGGACTATTTGCCAAAAAAGCGCGGTATATTATTTATCATCCTGTCCGTCTGCCTCTGCGGGACTGTGTGTGTGTATTAGTATGGGAATGCTCGAGAGAAGGAGGGAGAGAGAGATAATGGGGGGACGAGTATGAGGACACGAATGGAGCACAACGCGTGGAGGGATTTCCACTCTTGAATTCTTCGAAGAAGATTGTCTCTTAGCCGGCTCTTGCCGTCCCCTGCCGGATGTCCGATTGGGGGCTTGTTTCTTTCGCGAGGGGTAAGGGTTTTCGGAATTGCGCATACCCCAATGCCCCGGTCGATGCCATTGCGGTGGATGTTCGGCGTACACGCGCGTGTGTGTGTGTGTGTGTGTGTGTGTGTGTGTGTGTGTGTGTGTGTGTTTGCAGCACGCCCGGCGATGATGGCGCTAGGCAGTCTTGACGGGAGATGGGGTGCCTGTTGAAGAACTGGAAAACTGGAACTGGAGCACGGTAAACTACTTTGCACTACTCGCTGTCCGTTTTCAATGATATTGATCTTGACGAGCCGGTGCCGAAAGGTGGAACGGTTCTCCGGTGATTTGTGGGATTGTGGATCTGCTCGAAGAAGTCAGATTACTACTACGAAGGATGCAATATTGGCGTTCTGAATGCAGAAATCTGAAAGCAATCGGGAGAGGCCCTGTTAGATGACACAGGGTAAAACGAGCATGGGTTGGCATTATTTTTTTTGTGGATGAAACACACCGATATAATATGTAAGATGTTTCTAGCAAAGGATTAATAAGTGGTAAACTAATTTGGAGTCATCTGCGCACTCAAGTAAACTGGAAGTCCAAAACATGTAAATGTACCTCTCGTAATGATAACCCATCTCATCCTTCAATCTGTCTGACCCTATTAATTCTCCTCTGGATCACGAATCATACGAAGAGACGTAACAAAGCCTTCCCCTGTATTCATATCTGTCTTGACCTCCTGAAGGGATCGTTTGAGTGTCGCTCACATCCCAGCCACAAACCTTCCAAAAAGGAAAAGGAAACATGTCTTGGACAAAATGTACAACCTAATTCTCACCATATTTCATCCGTTTTTGCTCAAATGTTCGCATCGGCCAGAATTATTCCAGTTTTGCGAAACCAGTAACTCACCATCGACCTCATAAGATAATCGTTTTGCTGTAGGGAGGACACTTAATGGGCGATGACAATTTGGGTTTGGCGTGTTATTTGCACCAGCAGTCGGCACCCTTCGCCCTGCTCCAAGTGCGCTCGATGGACGATGGGAAAATGTGGAAAATGAGCAAGAGATCGGAAAAAGATTGATTTGAGTCTCGGGTTGGAGACGGGTCGGGCAAACCCGGCCATGAATGCTGGAGCTCCAAAGTGGCCTGCTAAACTCCGCTCACGATCCTCCCCACTCCTCCCAGCCCACACCAACTTCTGCACACACAGACACACACACACACACACATACACACAGACAATAGAGGAAGGATAAAATAAAGCGGCCGTTTGAGGCAAAAGAACAGTCTACATTTTTGTTTCTCCTTTTTCCATTTCGTATTTGCATTGCCGCATTTTGCTTTTCCTTATCCAACCTACCTCCCCCTCCCCCCCCCCCCACATCCCATTCCGCCATTCCTTTTGTTCGCTTCTTCTCGCACTCTTTTAGCGAAGAATGATAAATGTTTCGCGCAAATTACCATTATTACAAGAGCACCACAATTATGTGCTGGAGCCGTGCTGGAAAATGATTAATTGTTCGCGCACTCCAAATGCGACAGGCGGGCGTGGTGGATGACCGGTGGCAAGCGGATGGGAACTGCATAAAGCACGTCCAAGGAGTTGACCCAATGCTCCCAAAAGTGGACGTGGAAGAAAGGAAGGTCCGTGGGCTTCTTTGCCTTTAGTTGCCTTGCGAGACACTTTTTTCCAACATGAATATTTTAACAGCAGGTGTACAACAATCGATTGAGCAGAAGAGAGAATTGTGAGAAGGTTGTGTAAGTGTCGTTTGTTAACATGCCAAATCGTATATCGATGAAGGTTGGTCCTTCCGGTAGGAAATCCAATCGAAAGCAGACTCGTTTCACAGACGTATCAGGCCAGAATAATTAATTAAACACGAAGCAAATCCATCTTCGAAACGGATTTGTTCCGAACGCTTTACCGCACCGTTGGGACTCGGACTCGGCAGAAGACTTTGGAGACATTCGGATGTCGCTGTTCCTAGCTTGTACTTTGGAGCCCAGATATCCGGCAGGCTTACTTTCGGGAAATCCACAGATGGGAGATAATTCATGGACTTATTTATGGGAAGACAAAGTAATTCATCCCTGCATTTCCCGGCAATCGGTGCAGTCGATACGAATGGGATGCATTTCTCGATGGAAGACATTGCTTAAAACGATCGATATTCCAAGGGCACAGCCAGGGCAGGTGAACTGCTATCCGGGTGGTGGAATTGTTGCGGAAAAAATGGGTATCGTATATCTTCCCCGTAAGTTGCTATCAAATTCTTGGAGATATGCCATCTCTCCCTCTCAACATCCAATGCCCACGTCTTTCTCTGGGTGATTGATTCTTGGAATGCCCCATCGAAACCTTTTCCCATTAATTGTTGCTACTGTTTCGGGTGTTGTGTTTCAATTACAGTACCCCAGCGAAAGGATTATAGCTCTCAATGCAAGGGAAAACCCCCTCTCGTTCCCGAACCGGACAATGCAGTAGTGGCCTAGATAAAATGGGATTTTTTCGGAGCTTTTCCTCCCTTTGCCTCTCGGTCAGTTACTGGGAATTGTTGGGATTTCCGTCTTAAAAGGAGTGAAAATAAAACAACACCACCAATCAGTCGCTGAAGTTGTTGGATTTTTGGCACGAGTCCATTTCGCACTCTTTCGTTTTACCGTAAAGGATAGAGTTTCCCACAGTCGTAGTAATAGTGACTGGTTTAGCTGCCGTTCTGTTTTTTTTTGTTGTTGTTGTTGAGGGAACCTGGGGGATTCTAAGAGGTGCTGTGAAAGCTGTGCAAGTTCCCAGCATTCCGTAATGTGTCTCTGTGCGTGTGTGTGTGTGTGTGTGTGTGAGACGATGGCAGTTGTCCGCAATGAATAGCTGTCCATTTTGTGGAAAACGCAGTTAGTTAATATCCTTCACCCGTTTTCTAAGAATTCCCAGCTTCTCATGACATCAGCACTTCGCGAGAGATACGCTGCTGCTGGTGCTGGTGCAATCGACAATAAAGTAGTGAAAGTTTCACCAATATGCGAACTGAAGCGCACCGAACTAGAAGGACACGGTTGGCAGACGTGCTTGTGCGTGTTTAATTCCTTGCTCGTGCGTCGATTTATGAGACCGCAGCCAAACAGCAGCTCCAGGGCCATGTCGAGATCGAGAAGGAATGGAGCGGGTGAAGAGGGATCGTTCCCAGTGGCCGTGTCGCACCGGCGAGACGCACATACACTCGGTTAGCCAGACGCCCAGACAGAAGCCATTCGTTTCGATGACGGTGGCAAAAACGGGGCCCTGTCGCGCGCGGGTAAGGACATCCGTATCTAGATGCGGCGTCATTAATGCTGCCACGATATTAGAAGCTCTAAGGCAACCGTGGTGGCAGTCACTGGCGGATCAAGTATCGATTTTCGGTCCGGGCTGGAAATTGAAATAAACAAACCATTAAAATTGGAACTTCACTATCGCTATCTTCAGCTCGTGCAGGGCTGCAATGGGTTGCAGTTCCTTACGGCAGCAGGAACTCGCCGTGGTGGTAAAAGTGCAGGCAAGCTCGTTACATGATGTATGGTGTCGCGTTTGGCGACATTTTACGACACACTACACGTGTGCAAGGGAACAACAATCGTCTGTTTACTGGCGGGGCCATCAATTATGTGAAGTTGCGGTGGCGAAGTTAATGGGTTCCAGTCGCTTTGGCGGTGCCGTAAATTGCTGATCAATTGCTTGTGATATTGAATTACAGGCGCTTCGGTCGTACGGTTGAGAAGTAACTTTTAATCATTTTATTTATCTTTACATTCTGTCAACGGTGGCTTCTGGAGTCGGGATTAGTCTGGAGCGAGATTGTTTCCAATTTTATGGCAAGTGATTCTTCCACCAGAAAGGGTTTTAGGATCATGAAACTGTCAGGATTGTTTGCTTTGCAAGAGGATGCCTACAATCGATGCCATCGTGAGAAGTAATAGATCCTTTTGAAAGCTGAAAGCGCCTAAATGTATGCAAACTGTAAAGCAAGATTTAGAAAAATAAAAGCAAAGGTAAGACTCTTCCTTCCATTACAAGCCAACAAAACCATTGGAAGTGATCGTAAAACAAATAAATCATTCCCTCTCGATCGTACGATAAGTTTTTACTACCTTCGGCAAGCATATCGACACCTCATCTGGAACATGTGGTGAGTAAAGTAAATTAAAGTTACATTCTAACACTTCCACCATGAGGAAAATCTGCTTCGATCGGCCAACTTTTGGGGATCGTAAAATTGTGCTGAAAGTTTGCCTGCAATCACACAATGTATGTGACCGTTTAAGAGTGCCAAACTGTCCATCAATGTCAGTGGCGATCGATTTCTGCAGCACTCCCTTTACTCACCCACGTGTCTCATGCCCGAAACCGTCTGTGTCGTCTACGTGACGGCGATTAACAACTCTCGGGGCCACGTTACTCCTTTTTGGAACCATTTTCCCCCTACGTATCCCAAAAACAGGGCTCCGAGGGGCAATCAAAAGGGCGCACCAAACGTCGCGGGCGCTTCCGCTTTTATGGACACTAAATAATCAATAAAGTAAATGACAAAGTTTGGTTCGCGCGAATGTGTTTTCGCCCATGGTACGTTAACGCGCCTGATGTATCGTTTGGGGTGGTTTGATGGTCGCCATCTTTTGTGGGACCGGATTCGTATGGGTGATCACAGACAGTAAATAAAAAACCATAAAGGCACTAATCCAGGGAAGCGCGTTGGGAGAATTGGGTCAGAGATGAGCTGATTTAATTAAGGAAGCTTTGTGAGGAAGCTTTACTTCTATTACAAAGAAGTCTTTCTGAATTTCACTTTGCTTAAAACAGTTCTGTAAGCTTAAAGTTGCACAAAATCCCTTCTATTGTGGCCATTTTGCTCGCAAAGATTTCCAAAAACCCCAAACCATCTTGAGAGCTATTTAGGGGCTTGGTTTTTACACGACACCAGGAAAAGTGGCTCGCCTATTTGCAATACCAATGTCGCGGTTTTCCTTAACGGTTTCCTGGGGATCTCGCTTGCACAGTGCAACACCGTCCCCGAAAGGATGACCGCAAAGCACTCGGCCCTTTTCGGGAAGGACGGGCGTCCGTTTGCTGTGGGTTGATTTCACTCGACGTCATCATCAACACCATTCAGTGTCACACCATTCTGACCACACAAAAGGAGGATGCTTGCCTTCCCTTTCTCACCAAGGACACGAGGGCCCTGGACGGTAGTGGACGGTTTCGAAGCTTTTCCGTGTCACCATGGTTTGTTGCATAAAATTGCTTCATTATTCTCACGAGTGTCGTTCTCACCGATAACAACAATGGGTTCTGCCGTACCGGTTGCCCTGTTGGCAGGCAGAGTGGGCGGGATAGAGGGGGGGGGGCAATGGTGTAAAGCTCTGGGTTGACTTTATGTCTTGTTTTTGTGTGCCGAGTGGTGCATTCTTTCACACCAGTCGGTGCAGCACAAGCACCACCGATTTATTATCCGAGAAGAATTGCCGAGTGAAAGCTGTGGGTTCCGGACCGGCGGGCTTGTGGGATACCGAATGATCTGACCTTCCGAGCTGTGTGTGTGTGTGCAGAGTTGTGCATCTCAGAGAGGTGACAACGTTGTTTTTCAGCACATTTAGTAGCATTTTGTATCAACTTTCATCCTAATAAGAGTAATTGAACTGCTGATTGCATACTTTCCGGCGTTTAGCACCAATCGTTTGGTTGTTCAAATCGAAAATAATTTGCCTCATTTTAAAGCACACAACGTTCCATCTGAAAATAACAACGTACGTCATCGGATATCGGTTTAATATGAAACCATGCCGATAACTACAGCATCCCCACACGTTTATGAGACCATTTCGGCACGGAAGCGAGAATGTCGCGATTGCAACCGGGCAGCTGCACCTTTCCACTGCACCGAAAGCGGGGCGTCTAGGCCGGGATCTAATTCATAAATTATTTTCCAATTTTGAACTGCTGCTCATCGGACGCGCCGTTTGGACAGCGGCGATAACAGCTTTTGATTTAGCGATAGGATAATTATTAGTCGCGACCGGTTTTTCGGTGCTGGTCTCGTCCCTGCCCCCTCGCACGCACTATATGGCTAATTTATCGTCCTGCTTTCAAGGCTGGTGTTTGCCGTTGCAGTGGTTTTTTTGGGGCAAAAGTTGTGCTCGTCAGGAGAACCGCTCGACGGATCGATTCAAGCAGAGTGGAGGAACCCAGAAGAAGCAAGGGAATGGTGGAACGCAAAAAGCGCTTGATTTCGGTTCCGGGTTCTGGGGCTAAGCGTGAAATGTGACGCGTGGCGTGGCGAAAAAAATCGAGCGAAATTATGATTTCCCATTCATTCATGTTAATTGCAGGGGCCAACGGCTTGTGGGTCAACGCTTTATGTTGTTCTGCTCCGGTCACTCCCTCTCCCTTGCAAATCGAATTCAATAACCGTGATTCGCATTTCAAGCCCGGTCAAATTTATTATGAACTAATACTTTAAGCATATAATCATGCCCGAGTGGTGGTGCCGCGGCGAAACTGTTGATCTGTGCCATATCGCCCATTCCCGATCGTGCCCGATGGCGGAAAGAGTGGGATTATGATTTTATTCCATGCTCGAGGGCAGAAAAGGGACAGAACGCTTGTACTTGGGGGCGTTCTTTGAGGGAGTTTTCGCTGGGTGATGCCGGTTTCGGAACTTTAAACTTTTGTTTGCATTGTCTTTTTTTGCAGTTTGGGCGGGTGCATGATTCATGTGAGTGTTTGATTTTTGCGCTGTGCTTTATGGGCTGTTTCGTTCGTTGATTGTTTCCGAGACGTTTGCTGGTTCGCTGTTCCTGTTCGTTGCTCGTTATCGTTTGGAGTTAGGCTTAGTGGGATTGATAAATTAGGATCGTAACAACGTTTGCTGGTGATGAGATGAATTTCCGCGAAGCGATCAACTACATCAAACGGTGTTTTGTGCTTTCAGAAGGGGCTTATGTTTAATAGTACAATGTTTTATCTTTCATCAACAAAAATATTGGTTTAGCTTATCTTCTGCAAAACCATCAAATAAGAGTAAATCTTTTTGTAGATCTGCAACAAAGTGAGAGTACATCATTCAAACACCAAAAAAACAATCCGCATCACAACGTAGTTTTACCTCTACAAAGTTGAATAAATCGATGGCTGCGAAACCGTCCGAAAGTACGACTGGATGCTGCGAGGTGAGCAGTATTTGCTGAAGTGTTTTCTGGTGCTTCGTTGACAGACCGTACCAGTTGACATTGTAGATCTCCTCCACGAGCTTATCATTCTGCGAGGAAGAAAAGCATTTCGAAAACAGGCGATAATCAGTGTGACAAAACTGCTGATAGGTACTCACTTTTGATGATAGGAACGTTCCCAGTGCACAATTAACGAAGAGCTGTATGGTGCATATCAAGCAGATTGCCATCCCGGGATACCAAGGAACCTGTATCGTTATGCCATAATGTAGTACAGAACAGATAGAACCTATTGGTTAGTATTGCTTACTCTGACGACAATCGCCAGCGATGCCACGAGTTCGAAGATCATGCAGCCAAAGTTAATGAAAAACTGTTTCTTCAGAAGCCTATCCATGTCCGTAACGTACCTAGGGCGTGTTTTGGGGAGAGAAAATAGGAGTGAAAACAGTCCCAAATGACCCAACAGCCCCTTACTTTGTATGCTCCAAATGTTTCATCACAATATCCTTGATAAGATCGGCGATTTCGTCATCATTTCGCCCAGACTCATTACCGTCTATCAGAATCGTTAGTTGTCTCAAATAGGCGATGATTATGTCCATCTGGCCCGTGGCATTGACGATCAGAAACAGTAGGCACGAGTCACAAGCCATCAGTCCAACGCAACCCTCCATCACTTGCAGGAATTGGTACAACCAATTGATCGCGAACCCAAGCGGTGTCCGATAGTCCACAAAGGGTAGATAGAACCCAAAGGCAAGCGAAAGCTCATGCTCCACCACAGGCATCAGAATGGCGTACGAGTAGATGGCGATAGCGACGATCGAGAAGGCCACCGCCAGAATGCGAATAAACACCATGCACATAGTGGCCGTGTGGAACAGAGCCTCTTCCACTTCTGGAAAGCGAGGCGGCATCTTGAAGCGAGCCACGTTGTAAAGATGCAGATCGTTCAGCTCGGGACAGGTGAAGGCTTCGATCTTGGCAAGGCCCTGTTGAGGATTTCAAGTTAACGTGGAGACTATAGAACAGCGTCATCCTCCTTACCTGTATGGCAACGCCCAAAGTGACAAAGCGGAATACCACATCCATCAGCGAGCCCCATACGATCGCGATCGAGTAGAGGTTTACAAACAGATAGAGAATGAGATCCGTCACCAGAAAGATCAGCCGTGCGTTGCGGCGCGTGTAGCCCGGCTTCATCCTTTCGCCACCGCAAACGATGAAAGCCTTGATCAGTATGTCGCACGCACTGTCGAAGAGGTGCATCGGGGATTGGTACTGCGTGCGGTACAGGGCACGCTTTCGCTTGAGATACTGTTGCCAGACTTTCATTGCGATGAGCTGGATGGACACGATAGCACTAACCCGTCGGGTTGGAAAATGGTGTAGTTTTTATGGTGCCTGTAGCTAAGACGCAGTTAGTCAGGACGTTGAAGGAGAAAAGGAATTTATGATAAGATTGTAATTAATGATGAGGTTTTGAATCACACATGTTGCTTGTACTGTCTTTGAAGGTATGCAATGATTCAGCGGTGCATGAGCAGGACTAAAGGCTCGTTGAAATATTGATTTCAAGGACGAGTTATGATTCTTACTGGAGTGGTATATGTTTGCAAGTATCTATGAAATAATCTTTCTTAACTAACAAAGGAAAAGCTCTGTTATGAAATATATTCATCAAATTAAGTTACTCTGTGATTGATGGCATACAATCAGTTTCATAATTGAGGCCTTCTCGATGAGGTTCTAATTTATAGCACCATCTCCAAACTTTATGCACATTGACATTTATAACTAATCGTTCGCTTTTGCGTCCGCGAAAGAAAACCCCCGGATGCACTTTACCGACAGCGACGCAACACGCCAAACAGTGCCGAAAATGTCAAAATTCTTTCTAACCAAAGCAAGGAATGATTCATCACCATCACGATCACGATGGCCAGCCAAATGAAGCACTTAGCTATGCATCATCAATTTAACGATCACGATCTCGCGCCGATCGGTGGCGGAAACCGAAACACGGGAGGAATGCAAATTTAAGTTCAAGAAGCGTTACATTAGAAGCATCACCGCTTGGAGCACTTCTTGAGGAAGCGGCTCACAATTACTGCACGCAGGCCGGCAGTAGAGCCGGAGAGTGCACTTTACCATGTCCGGGTCGGTTTTGGGGCGCGCTCGTGCATCGAAATCAATTTTTCATGGCATTTTCACGATTACGACCCACCGTAGATCGTTTATCATCGGTGTAACTAACGCCCCGGTACAGAATGGGCCGTGGGATGGTGTGTTGCATCAAGGAGGGAACCTTTTCTCCCTCTCTCCCTTTCTCTACCTTTCTCGCTCGCTCTTCGGTCCTTGGGTCCTGGGAAGTTGTGTGGATTTTGTGCGCTTAATTGTGATGTTATTTATAGTTTATAAATTCACTTTTAACCATAGACATTACTTGCCCGAGTGGAATGGAGTCATGGGAATTGAATTACAACCGAAACTCTGTTCGTGCGGCGGCCACAGTGCTTACCGTTCTCTTCCCGGCCCGGCTCGATGGATGGGTTTCGGTGTTCGGTGCAAATTAATGGCTTTTAGGAAACGGCTGTAAGAGAGCAAATGGTTTTGGTGTTTTGTTTTAATTTGCTTGCGTTCCATTGCGAAGCGTAAGAATGGGATTTTGCAGTGAGGATTGATTGTTACTTTTCCCAGCGATTGTTACCTTGTCCTTTTGCTGCGTTGCTAAAAGCCTTTTCCACCCAGCTGGAAAGCAAGATCAAAATCCGTGCGTTTTGTTGCATGGTGCGATTTTAAGGCGATAAAGATTTACGACCGATCGCGATGCTTTTTGATCTTGCGGGGCTAGCACCGACGCTGGCTCGAGCGGCGGTTCGCATCGGTGGGTTTGGTGATGGTGTGGAAAGCAATGGCAAAAATAATTCAATTACCGAAACCGAACCGCGCAAGGGGGACCAGTTTTTTGCTTCGTTCCAGGTTGGCGCGATGGTACCGATAGGAGTTAATGTTTCATGTTTCAACTCGTGCAATTGCACGAAACCAGCTCCGACGACTTGCCCACCGACCCACCGGCCCGGCCGGGCACGGGTGTGCACTGTGCGAAACATATTATTAAGAGATTTTACATTCAATTAAACGAGTCAGGATCGTAAACATTTTTACGGTGGAGTTGAAAACATGCGCTTCAGGTCGTTCGCCCATGTGCGGGTAGGATTTAAAAGCGGCGGGAACGGGTTTAAAACGGCCGCTTTTGAGCTGTGAGCCCCGCTCGGTCGCGTTCGTCTGCACGTGCAAGACAATTCACACCATCATGAGCAGCGTTCTCGGGGTTGTGTTTCAGCTCCAAGCTGCTGAACGTGACGCGTTGAAGAATGCGTGATTTAAACTCCATGCAAGGAAAGTAAACCTCTTCAGTGTTTTTTTCTTTGCAACGGTTGAGCATGCCATTGGAGAAAAGCGATAGTAAACTGTTGCCCACACGGCTTCACACTTTACCCACACGTAAAGGGTTGGCGAGAGGGTTGGCACTGGCAAATAAAAATGCCCAACACTGATAAAGAGATCAGAGCGCTTTGCTGTGTTGTTTCGTGGAATTGATAGCGTTTCAAGCTTGTGTACATGACCGTAATTAGCCACGTACACGCCATTGGCTATTACTTTTGAACATAAATCGGGCTTTTGAGTGTCCTTCTACACGTTGTAAAGCATACGGGTTGTAAGCATATGGGTAAAAGGCGGAGCCGAGCAAAACATGAGTGTGCATTGATATATTGGTAAGAATGTTGTTTTTTTTTTTTAATGATACTCTTTATGATATATTGGTAAGAATGTTGTTTTTTTTTTTTAATGAGACTCTTTAAGGAAGACTTTAAGAGCAGCACTAACATGCTACAGATTGAAACATCCACGTAGACATTTTGATGTTCCAGAAGTTTTCTAGATCGCATTGCAAAGACGGTTCTCTGCCCTCTGTCTAGTCTCTGATATTGTCAGACTCCAATGACTTCTGAGTACGTGTCGTAGAGAAGTTGCTGTTTCAGATGGAGAAGGTTCTAAAGCTATTGCCATAGGCTCTGATAAACGACAATTACATTCGCGTATCATCAAAGACGTCAACGAAGTTAGAATGACGGCAGCAGTAACATCTCTGTAGTATGTCGGATTTTCTTTAAAGTTAAAGTATAAGCCGATATCTTCAATGTGATGTACCAGTATACGTACGGCTTCAAAGACGTCAACGAAGTTAGAATGACGATAGCAGTAAAATCTCTGTGGTATATCGGATTTTCTTGAAAAAGTTTCAGTTGATAACTTCAATGTGATGGACCAGCATCGTATGATTTATTATCAACACTTAGAAGCTAGATGCAATTGTAGGGATTCGCATCATAATTGCAAGCGACACTCTTTTAGAATGAAGGTTTTGGTATTCTTTAAAAACTTTGTAGAAGCAATGGTTTGAACCATGATTTGATGTCTTCTCGTAACAGTCTTTCAGGTTTTCAAGCAAGCAACGAATTCAAATGGCTTTTTGGAGGTAGTTCTATCACATTAGCTTCAAACAGCATATCGAAGCAGCTGTTTAAAATCCAATCACCCTACAACTCATCGAATTCGCTTCGAACACATCACACACCAGCCGTTAGCCGTCGTCCTATGAGACGAACATTTCACCAAATCGCTTGTCCATTTCCATTGCCTCGTCTTGCGACATACCACGAGTACGATGACAGTTAACCAACGACGAGAACCCATTCGAAAGAAAGAAGAGAGACGTAACCGAAAAGCTTCAAGTCATTGGCGACACTTCCCGCCCCGTGTCGGTACATTGCCACCATCACCGACACCCGTGCCGCACAGCCAATCAAAGCCCTTGGTGCTTAATGATACTGCCGGATCGGTGATGCCGGTTTCGCTTCATTTTAGATTCCGCTCGAGGTCGAGCACAAGCCACCCATCGGAGGGATGTGGAGTAGTAGAAGGGATTGTATTAAGATCTCGCGCGCGAAAGTTACCCCCCCCCCCCACCTTCCCCCCGAGTTGGGCGACGACGACCACCAAGCCCAGCAAGCAGTCAGCACTTTCCGTACGCAATACTTTCGCTACGCAATGGCCGCCGGGTCGTTGGGCGGACGGGAGGGCTGGCGGGAGCGGTTGCGTTACATAAAGAATAATACAATAATATGGCTAATGTAGGCAGACTCGGTGTCGCCTTTTAAGATCAGCACAATTCGACCCTGCTGCCGAAAAGGGATGCGGTACGCACTGGCTGCGCACACACACATAGAAAGACGCGTTGGTTATTTCTTCGGAACGACCGGAAAACGACCGGGCACTCGAGTGTCCAGCCGTCTTTATCCGCGGTTCCGTGTGTTCTTGTGCGTTCGTAGTTCTCACGCTTCCCTCGCACGCACCTTCCCCCCCCCCCCCCCCTTTCCAGCCCACACTTGGGGCAAAAGATGTAGATGAGTTGGCACCCGGTCGATTGGACTCATTTCCGACAGGGCGAAGGCGAATCCCGGTGACACGTGCCACCGTCACCGTTTGATGGAAAAGCGGAAAACAAACGATCCTAGCCTGCGATAGGCGGTTGGAAGAGATTAAACGCCAGCCACGGGATGGAAAGGCGTTTTTTTTTTCACCGGAGACGCCATGATGATGATGATGATAATGATTATGGTGATGAGTTGGAAGGCCCACGTGCAACGTCAGCGCTTTTCTAATCAGTTCCTCGATCCATTGTTTAGCGATTCGGTGGAGGTTTTTGTTTGAAAATGTCCAAGCTCCCGTTTCGCAAGAAGCCCAATTTTCCGCCAATAGATTTCTCACCAGTGCAAAGAAAAGGCTGCATTTCCTGAAAGGATGGTGGTTTCATTCCTGGAAGCTCCTGGGCATCACTTTACGCCGAGTGCGCGCTGACAAAAGACAGCCGCTGTTTATTCACTTTCAATATGCTACTTGCAATTGTCGTGTAAAGATTTGCTCATGCGGCGAGTGCCCTTCACGGAACGGGCGGAACACAAAGTGGCCGGGTGGCCTCTTCATACGCTGCAGACTGAACGGGGGAATGAAAATGACTCTACTTTGCCGTTTGCTGCGCCATGCAGACGACTTCCATAGTAACTGTTTCTCTTTTCGGCATGTTTTCGCAGGGCAGAGCGGAACGGGCGCGACGAGACGACGAGGTAAGTAGGGAAGTAGATTCATTTTCTTTGGCCTTCTTTCTTTTCGACAGCAGGACAAGCTTTTGCCACTCTGCTCTAGTTCCTTCCCGGCGGTGTGTGGGAAAGTTTTGCATGCTGTAATGCTAATCTTTGCCGATTGTTCGGCTGGGACCGTGTGGCGAGTGTTTGAAGGGCAGAACGATTGCATACACTGAGGGGGAAGCGGGGTGACTTCCGAAGAGCCGATGACAATGTCGCGACTGATAAATGGCACTTTGGCGGGCAATGGGTTGCCAAACGAACACCCGGCTCCATTTACACATCAGACACCCATTACTAGAATCCTGGTTTCGTTTCTCTCTTTCTGTGTTCTTTTTTCATCCCCTGGTCAAAGGAACAAAAAGCCATCAGTGGGGGTGTGTCGGGACACTGTAACGCGAGCAAGAAATATGCAAACTTTATTCATTTACTCACGCCCTTCAGCGAAGCTGTTTTCCCCCATCCCCACCCCCTTTTGGGCCGTGTCTGCAGTAAGTGGATGCTTGTGGGGGATTTTTTAATGGGATTATCTCTGTGTAAATAGATGGTTGATTAACATCGTTTCATAGTTGTGCTGTGTTTTGGCGGGTGGATTTTAATCTTGTCAAAATGGTGCAAAAACCAAAACATCCTTATCTAGCTTCGTTTCACCTTTAACCCATTCTCAACATGATGCCGGGGATCGTATTTAAATAAAATTCCTCCAATTTAGAATGTATGTAGTCCGGATTTCTTCGAATCTATATGGAATGAGCTCGTACGGTTCTGCTGGATAGTTCATTCTCCCGGTTCGTCCCTCGCATCCACACAGCAAAGGAATACAGCATATAAAATTGATCTCCACTTTTTACCTCTACACGTGTGTTAAGCAGTGCAAAAACTAAACGGACTAACAACACAAAGTAGAAGTTCAAGCACACGGTGCTTCATCCCTTGTCCTACGCCCGGGAATGGAGCTGCGATTGGCATCCAATGTGAACGATGGACAGCAAACACTCACACACACACACACACAGCACACCGGTCGGTGCTAAATACGGAACAATGGAGAATGCTCTTGTTGGTTCTTTTTTTGCTCACCGATGCCCTCGCATGGAGGCGCATGGTTGCCATATGTTGGCCCTCGTACAACCGCACGGATTCGCAACTCACAGCTCTTGTCGATGAATAAATAAGATTCGCTCTCTGGCAGAAATTTAATATGCCTTTTGTTTATTTGCATATTTCATAATTAGAAATGGAGCCGGTCGCGAACGTGTGAACCGGCTGGGCCCGTTGAAGAAGGTGAAGGGTAGGACAGAATCACCGTTCGGGTCAGACACCATCGAGGAGCATGTTCGGAGCGGGCAATCAATAGCTTTTCGCTGCATTTTCTCAATCACATGCCTTAGTTTACAGAGTGGTAGATGAAATGCAAAATGACTATGTAAGAATGTGTTCTAGTTTGTGCTTCATTAAAATTTTGTGAAATTGATATAAATTATTCAGAAAACAATTATGTCTATTCCCTACTTTGGACGCACTGCATAATTTATTAGCATAATTCATTCTAGAGAATTCATAGTAAAACATTATAAAAGATCCACTTAATCGTTGCTGGTAATAGATGATGTCAGTGTAATCAGCTTTTCAAAGAAATAAAGTAGCATGAACGACACTGCCACGATTCGACACAGCCAAATTATTTTAATGTCATTATGCACTCAAAATGTTTACATTTGGCCGAGCATTTTTTATCTGTCAAACATGTATGTTTTATTTTTGTCCACTTTTTCTGAGTGTTTTACAAACAAATTTCATCAGAAGTGGTCAAAAGAAGGATAGAAAGGCACGGTTCAGTCGAGAAAACCCAATTCCAGGTGTGACGCTCAGTAAATAGCGCCGCGCAACGATGGGATGATGGAAAATCGATCGCAATTAAATAATTGAACGAATTGCTTTCTCGAATGCAAATTATTGTGACCATCTGCTGCGATTGTAGACGTAGTAAAATCCGTAAACCGGTACACACAGCACAGAGACACAGCATCATGGATTCGTTTTTTGGAACCGGTCGCTAGCATTCGCCGACAGTAATCGATATCGGACGGTATCCTTGGCTTGGCCTGGCAGTAAATTGTACTTACTGCGCTCTGTCGCACGGTGACAGGTGATGTCTGGTGGGAAGTGAAATGTTCGGTTTCGAAAATCGAGCCGGACATGCACAAGATGCATCCGTGTGACGCCGGAAGGATGAAAAGAGGGATGACCATATCCCGTGTAGAGATAGTAACGGTTGCCAGTTGATGTATTCGGCAGCGAGGGAAAATGGCGCCGTTACTTTGGTACTGTGTTTTGGATCGTTGTTGATGATGCTTTTACCCCTTTTGCTAGTCTGTCGGTGTGAAGTGAACTGTTCGTACAAAAGTCGATTCTTGCGATGGTTTGCAGTGATCGCAAACAGCAAACAGATTGTGTTGATGAGTTCGAAATGGAGATGAAGTGGTCTATAAATGGAATTGAACTTAAATTAACGATGACATTGGTAGCGTTCTTTTGAAATAATCACTGAAAAGGGGTTTGAAAAGCTAGAAGTTTGAACCTAAAATCTGTGATAATTCTCATAATTAAAACAATACAACTCGAAACTCATTACGACGAAAACTAATTGAACGGACAGTGTTGAAGCTTAAGCATTGAATATTCAAACTTTCTTTCGCAAAAGTTGTTTAACCGTAGTTGAGCAGCTTCAGTTTGATAAATTTATAATAATTATTGGTTGGAAAAGTGAGTTGCCCGAGTCAGCGCTGTCAGGCAGATAATTCCACAGCTTTTTCAACTTTGTCCGGAGCTTGGATCCATAGTTAATCCAAACGTGCTTGGGTACTTCAAAACGGTCGATATAGCACGTCGCTGACACAGTACACCGCACAACAAAGCGCTTCCAAGCACAGCTAAAGTTGATAGTTTGTTTGAAACTACCTGCAGCAGCAGCAGCGAAAACAACCAACGCGACCAAATATTGAGGTTTTGAGCGTCGTCGTCCGGACTAATCAGCGTGGTCGTCGTGATTGGTAGGACGGCGCTAGTACACCTGGTACTCCGGAGCTCAGCTTCAACCGCACGTCAAGAGTGTAGTGTGCAGTGGCACGACCGAGGCGAGGTTTAACCTTCTACCCAGTCCGCGGAGGCTTTATGCGATCGCGTCCCAAGCGTATGATCCTCGCTCAACCACACTCGACCGAATGTCGTCACTTCCGTGGTTCTTTGGCTGGGGAGGGGAGCAAGGGCACCGGCGTGAGATATGCTAACAGTTTGAATTTGACTGCACAATGCGTCGTATATTTGAGTTTGCTGTTGTGCAACCGAAAGCGACTACTGGCGCGCGGGGCAAAAGCTTTTCGTTGCTTTTATTTGACTTTAAATTTGGGTCATCAAAGCGTACGGTTGCCTGCGTGAAATGTGAAATGTGGCATTGAGAGTATAGAGCGAGTCATCTGGATAGCACACGTTGTCTGGGAAGCCGGTTTTTATTTTTCCACGAGGTAAACTGTCACACTGATTAGTCCAGTTTGTGCAGCGTACTGCAAATGTAAGGTCATCCAGTACAATGCTTGAAAGCGTCGAAAAGTCTGTGAGTGCGGTACATTGCTATGCCTAATCAAGATCTTTCTAAAAACCTTGATAGATTACTCTAGAAAGCTAACAACTAATCAAAAAAGACCCCGGGGTAAGGAAAAGATTAGGAATGAATTCAGAAACGATGTCTCTTATTCAAATTTATAGAATCCAAAAAATATCTGTAATCCAATGTATCTTTCGATCGGGGTTTCTTGCATTCCGGCCCTCTGCAGCATACATGTGCACCAACCGTGCACAATGTGGCGCATTTCGCAAGTGGCGTTAGTGGCACCTACTTATGTCCGTTCGCTTGGTTCTATGGCGGGTTTTGTGGGTGGCCTCTTTAACTTTCGCAGCGTTCGGCAGAAGGCCAGCAATTCAATTCGGTCTTTTTTATATCCATGCACTCAACTATCGCGGGTAATGGAAATCACACACAATCGGGTGGTAGTGGCCCACCGACCAATAGGCATTGCGCGTTGCGTTGCGATTGTGGTGGGCTTGGTGTAGGGTAGTAAAAGGGCATTGGTATTGGTAGTAGTAGTAGTAGTAGTAGCAGTAGCAATGACGGTAGTAAAATTATTTCTGTCCTAGTTTCGTGCAAATTCGAAGCGTCGGAGAAGCTGGCAATCGTGTCGTAGATTTGATATCCTTCCAGTCGTTTGGGAGAGAGTTCTCAGAGAGAGATGTATGACTCCTGGGAAGCGTTAGAATGCAAGAGCAAAGAACCAAAACGGGATGTAAATTCCCCTTTAGGAGATTTGAGCTACAATTGAGATGGGTTACTTGTATGCTATACATTGAGTTCCATCGAGATACCCTAAATGTCCTTTAATTCGTTGAATGAGTTCTTGTAGGAAGTTGAGTCATAATTTTGAAATTTTATAAAAAAGGTCTCATTAAAGAAGGGTCTTTTTGTTTTCCTTTATAAAAAGAAGGGTTTTGTACTTTATTTCTATTCAGACTCTTTTTCAAAAGTAATTCGTAATTCGTTAAAAAATAGACCTTTCGAATGTACTAAGATTGTTCTACGCTGCAAGGATGTGTTAAATACACAATTCATAGTTTGTTTATTTGTTGAGATTTATTTCAGACGTAAACAGTAGCATGCAATTTGCACAGCCGAATGCGGAAAGATTGAGGTAGGCACGTGTGATGGATGGATTCATGCCGTGCAATGTTCCAAGTAAACAAGCTCACAGTAAGTGAATCAATAAAACTAGTATTGCTCACAGCCAGATACATTACACCTGCCGGCGAACGTATCATTTCATCTTTACGCACTACGGAAAAGAGTCTGAAGACGTAAAGCGGGAAAATCGCTCAATTGTTTATGAAAAATGCATTTTGACAGGTAGCGGAAAATTACCTCACACAGCAAGGCGCGTCCCGGGGAAATCCGCTTTCTCCATTTCCAGCTGATTGCACGCTGACGGATCGTCTCGAAACGGGGCCGTGACGAGGGGCGGATTGTGCGCGGGCTGGCGGTTTGTTTTGGTATCCGTTTTCCCGGCTTTTCTCATCGTCCATGGACGGCCCTGCGACGCGTGTGCCGCGTTTGACAGCTCGCGGAAAACGCTGCCTCGGACGCAGACGCGCTACATTTGACGGTTGTGGCGCATGCCAGTTGCAAGCTATTTTCATCCGTAGTTCCTTCTTTCAATACAAATCTAAAGGTTTTCCGCCGTCTGGGTCTGGTGAGTTGTAGAATTTGAGGTGAAGTGGTTTCAGCGTTGTTGTGCCGATTAGTGGCAGATTAGATAGAAAAGATTCATCGTAGAAAGGCAGTTAAAATGGTTCGTTAAGAGAGAAAATGCCGCTACCCACCGTGCCAAATCGCCATCGAGCGAAGTAGCTGTTAGTGCGATGCGTCCGTAAACGAACGAAGCGTCTTCCCGTGGTTGGCCTAAAATTCGCTTGCGCTCACTGTCGACGGATCGATAGTGCAGAAAAGTGTTTGTATTCCAGCAGATGCAGGGCAGGTGTTGGGAGCAAAATGGTCTCCTCAATATGGTAGTCAGCAGTGCCAGACTTCTGGGGGCTCGTTTTCCATATGCGTAAACGCTAACGGTAGCACCCGCCGCGAAACATACATTCCGCTGTAAAAGGCCTAACGTTGGAAAAGACTGGACGAGAGATAAGTGTTTGTTGCAGACGACATCGTCCACAAGCGGTGCTATAAGTGCGAAAAGAAGCCATACCCCGTTCCAGCAACATGTCGGTTCAGGTGAGTAAACGGTTTAGGGGAGAAGTGTTGCCAGAAGAACAGGGAACCGGATGGGGAGTGTGAGCTAAATGGTTACCCGTTCGATAAAAGCTGTAGTTCACAAAAAAGAGGCACGATAAGATAAACCACCCACCGAGAGGGGGTTAATGCGCTTGATTCAGGCTTTTAAACGGTAGCGAGAGAACGTTTTTATCGGTGTTGGTACATTTGCTCTGCGAAGGGAACAGGGCGAGACCGAGTTTCCCTCGTGCAATATGGTTAACAGGTTGTGTATTGTGCATTGTGCATTGCTGCACGTTCCTTCAATCAGTGGAGCAGCAAATGAACAGTCTCAGTCCCACTTACATGACCATTTACATCACATGGATGTAGATGGGCTGGATGCTACGCTGCATACAGTCGCTATTGTGCAGTCATTAGTCAGAACAGTCATCCAATTTGTTAGATAAATTAAATAATTTTTAATAGAGCAAGAAGCAAGATGCTCACGAAGGACCTTGAAACATATATCAAAGTCGCATAATTCACTCGATAAACAACCGTGTGCACCAGAGCGTATCTCGTCTCCCGGTGACGTTGAACTCCGCGAACGCTGAACCCGTAAACCAACCCCCCGTGAAGCCATACGGAAACAATAAATTGCTCCCTCTTAAGTATTTAGCACTCAAGAGGTGCAAAACATTTCCAGACACGTGCAAGATGCGGTGCAGTACTTCCCGCGGCACCCGAATAAACCACAAAACCCTTCGCTAATCGTATCCCGCGCTACGTTTGGTTGTCGTAGAATGTGAGCACAAACTATTACTCCTACGCTACCCTTCCTTCTTTGCCTTCCTAGACAACAGCGATCGTTAGGCCTCGGGCCACTTCTATTTCGGGGCCATTGGATGTAGTTTTATGAATGAGGGGAGCGATTACACCCTCCACCCGCAACCACCCAGACGCTGATTTGAAAAGACAAATTGGCGGGCAGTTTCTGTACGGGGCGGTCGTGTGTGCGCAAGCGTAATCGCAAACGAAGTGCTAGGCAGCGGGAACGCATTGTACGGGAGGTTTGGCGTTGAAGCTGATAGAGGCGATTGTTTACATGATCGCACACACAGAGTCGCGCATTTTGCTCTCCTGCGGATGCTTCTGCGTGGCTGAGCGGCAAGATCGCGAAACAGTTAGAAGTGGATCGCGAGCGCGATGGGAAGCATCTGCAGCGCCGATAGCACTAGAAGCAATTCGTGTCAGTTTGATTAGAGGCAAATTTCAGAGAGTGTTGGCCTGGGAATCGAATAGGGAGCAGTTTGAATAGAGACGAATTGGCAGCGAATTGCGACGCAGCAATCGGCTCGTGTTTGGTGGTGAAGTTAGTTGTGGGCGAGAAATTGACACGTGTCGAATGTTGTGCTGCTGTGACCTTTTGACAGATGACGAGATATAAGCAGGCCCAGTTCGCCGATGAGGACAGTAGCAGCATCGGATCGATACAGATCAACGAGACGACTCGTAGCCCCACGATGCACATTCGGTATCATGCGGCACGGGGCACTTCGCTGTGGAACGCTCGGAGCAAGCTGGAGAAGGTGTTGTTGTTGCTGCTCGCGCTCTCCATCATACTGATCGTGGTGCTGAGCAGCCTGCTGGCGAGCGATACGACGCGCATACTTCACGTGCGTCCTCACGTGGGCTCGGGTAAGGATGGTGGAAGTAATGTGGGTAGTACGGTAGGGCTCATGTGTGCCAGCTTTACTCTCGATTTCAGATCCGTTCGGGGTGGACGAACAGTTGCCCTGCCTCAATCAACACTGTATCTTTGCGGCAAGTGAGATACTGCACTCGATCGACTGGAGTGTAGATCCGTGTGACGATTTCTATGCCTTCTCCTGCAACCAGTGGATCCGCAACAACCCGATTCCGGAGGGTAAGTCTATGTGGGGCTTGTTCGGGAAGCTGGAGCAGCAAAATCAGCTCGTGCTGAAGAACGCCCTCGAGCGGCCACTGGCCGAGTTCAAGTCGAAGGCCGAGAAGAAGGCCAAACTGTACTACCAGTCGTGTCTGGATGAGGACGAAACGATGGAGAAGCTCGGAGCAGAACCGTTGCAGAAGCTGCTGCGCCAGATCGGTGGCTGGAATGTGACGGCCAATGCGAGCGGCTTTGACGTGAAGCAGTGGTCGCTGCAGCGTACGCTTCAAACGCTGCAGATACGCTACAACATGGGCGGACTGTTTGGGTGGGCTGTCGGGGAGGACGATCGCAATTCTAGCAAGCACATCATACAGGTAGGTTGTGGGAGAAGGAAACCGCCGGCAGGAAGAGGTTGACTAGCGGCAGAAATAATATTTACAGATCGATCAAGGCGGACTGACGCTTCCGTCGCGGGACAACTATCTAAACAAAACGGCAAACGCAAAGATTCTGACCGCCTATCTGGAGTACATGACGAAGGTGTCGGTGCTTCTCGGGGCGGACGAAACGGATGCACGGCGGCAAATGCTGGAAGTGATCGAGTTTGAGACGCGTCTTGCCAACATCACTACCCCGCAGGATATGCGCAGAGACGAGGAGACACTGTACCATCCGATGACGTTGGCAGCGCTGCAGGAGAAGGCTCCGTTCATTAACTGGCAGGAACACTTTGAGGAAGCGTTCCGGTTGGTGCGACGGAAGATCACCGAGAAGGAGCGCGTGGTGGTGTACGCTCCGGAGTATCTCGAAAAGCTGAACATCTTGATGAAGGAGTACACCTCGACGGATGAAAAGAAGATGTAAGTGATCGCGAGAGCGCATGTAGACGGCAGCAAATTTAATTTATTATCCCTTTCAGCATTCTCAACAACTATCTGGTGTGGCAGACGGTACGCACACTTACCGCTTGTCTGTCCAAGGCGTTCCGGGACGCGTACAAGGGTCTCCGAAAGGCACTGATGGGCTCCGACGGTGGTGAGGAGCTCTGGCGGTACTGCGTATCGGATACAAGCAACGTACTTGGATTCGCTGTCGGTGCCATGTTTGTGCGAGACGTCTTTCACGGTGATTCCAAACCACAAGCCGAAGACATGATCAATCAGGTGCGAGATGCATTTAAGGAAAACTTCAAGAACCTTGGCTGGATGGATGCAGAGACGCGTCGACTAGCGGTGGAGAAGGCGGACGCGATTAGCGATATGATCGGCTTCCCGGACTACATCCTCTACCCGGACGAGCTGGACCGAAAGTATCAGGATTTGACAATCGACCCAAAGACCTACTTCGACAACAACATCAACTACAACATTTACAGCTTGAAAAAGAACCTGGAGAAGCTCGATCAACCAGTGAATAAGACAAAGTGGGGCATGACACCGCCCACTGTGAATGCGTACTACACACCCACCAAGAACCAGATCGTCTTTCCGGCCGGTATATTGCAGAACCCGTTTTTTGACATCAAGAACTCGAAGAGCTTGAACTACGGCGCGATGGGGGTTGTGATGGGGCATGAGCTGACGCACGCTTTCGACGACCAGGGACGAGAGTACGACAAGTACGGGAATCTGCACCAGTGGTGGAACAATCAGACGATCGAACGGTTCAAGAACCAGACAGAGTGTTTCAATCAACAGTACAGTGCCTACCGGATTAATGGCAAAACGATCAATGGCAAGCAGACGATGGGTGAGAACATTGCGGACAACGGTGGGCTGAAGGCGGCCTTCCACGCGTACATCAACAACGAGAAGAACAGCTACACGGATACGGACACGCTGCCGTTGCCGGGCGTCAACATGACCCATCGGCAGCTGTTCTTCGTGTCTTTCGCGCAGGTCTGGTGTTCGGCCGTGACCGACGAGACGACCACGCTGCAGATCGAGAAGGATTCCCACTCACCGCCAAAGTATCGCGTGATAGGACCGCTTTCGAACCTGAAAGAGTTCTCCGACACGTTCCACTGTCCACTCGGCACGGGCATGAATCCGTTTCAGAAGTGTGTGGTGTGGTAGAGTGTAACGCTTGGAGAACTACTTATTGCACGTGGTGGTACAAAGGTTTTGCGTTCTGAGGTCATCTTTTCGTTCGTGTGACACGAGCCAGTAAACGTTTAGATATCAATTCAATGTTGCCAAATGAAGCAAGTGAACATTAAGTAACGTAACGCACAGTAACGCCGAGGGGACGCGATCTAAGCAAGAGGCATTGCGTGTAAGATTTCTAAGTCAAAGACAGCAACTAAAAACTAAGTAACTAAGACAAAGCGTAAAAACCCGACAGTATATCTATTTTATTACAACTTTTTCTACTGCTCGCTACGGTACGGAGGGGAGCCTTGGGAATGGGATGGATGGTTGCGGGCGTTTTACTTTAGCATTTTCCTCAATTCTCGTATCAGATGCATGCAACCAACATGCAATCAAACCAAAAATGTAAGAGTTAAACCCACGTTTATAGTGCGCGAAACGTTTATAATTGTGATTGTATCTTAAATGGGTAAGAAATCAACTAAGTGTAAGGGTAAGGTATTTGTCTAGCTCATTCTAGGGGAAGAGGTGCAGACGTGAGTGGGGGTGTGTGAGTGACAAAAAAAGAGTTATTAAAACGAAAAGAAGAAGACGAAGCGATGTCCTACTAGAAAATCGACATACAAAATGTACGTTTTACGATGGGAATCAACAAAAATGAAATAAAACTTATCCTAGATTGTACAACTGTTCAAACGCTGTTTGGTGTTGGATGTGGTGGTCCGAAGATGCCGCTTCCTTCCAAACGATCCCCTCGATCCACTCAAGAAACGGTTCCACCCTGATGAAGCGTGTCTTTGTGCAGGTTCGCTCGAGAACAATGCCAACCAATCGATTGAACTGGCCACCGTACGCCGCCTTCTGCTGCATCATCACCATGGGCGCCAGCAACTCATCGTAGCAGCGGCTCTCCGGGATTTGGACCGTCACCTCCGGAGACTCGATCGATTTGTCACCGGCAGAGACATTCACGGCCGAATAGAGAAAGATGCCGGCCGGGAGGGTTTGCTCCGTCCAGAGGCACACCAACTGACAGGTGGACAGGCTAAGGTGAGAAATATCGTTTCAATTTTCAGCCACACAATGGAAAACAAATCAATTCCGAACGATTGACGATTCGATTCGGGGTTGGATTAGGTTGTGGGATGCATGTGGCCATACTTACGGCACCGTCCGTTCCAGTTCGATTAGTGCGAGATTGCTTTGATGCTTCCTTTCTGCCTCGGGGTCGTCCTGTTGAGGTCGGGGTGGTGGGTGTTGGAGACGATTGTTGGTGAAATTCGGGTGTTGATGGAATGTCGCTATACTATACGCTATTGCCTGACCGGCGAGCTCCAGCATAATGAATTGCCTGGCAAGGACTGGACATTTTTTTCGAGATCCACCGAAAGGGAAGTGGTCGTTGTGATTTATTTGGAGTTGGTCGATTTATTATGTTGCGGTTTGTGTGTCCTGTCCTGCGTGTATCATACATCATTGGTTTTTTGAGACGAGGCTATTCTTACCTGTGCTTTGGTGGCAGCTGGCGGGTGCCAGTAGAAAGCGTTCACTTATCAGAACGGCGTAACAATCAATCACTAGCCGCGCGTAGCGGCGAGAACTTCCTGAGACATGGACTGGTCGGACGACTGAGGCCAGATAGGAGATGTCTTCCTGTTGTGGGCATCTCTCGCGGTACGATTGGCACACTGACGGACGGATATTGGGGTTAAAAGCTCAATTAATAACTTGATGGGAAGTGTTGAGTACTCGGACCTTACTTGATTCACTAATTCTTTTTGAAGAAACCTTTGGAACCCTTGGAGCACTCACGGGCTGGAGTTCAGCTGTAGCGAGATCTACCGCTTCTTGATTTGCCACAGACTCAATCCAATCGAGATATACAGGGATACTGATGAACCCAGCCAAACTTTTGGTGTCACATCGAAACGGAACCTGGTCATTGGTGCCCTCGCGAACTCCAGTAAAGGACACAATACCAAACGCTGTCCAACGACCGTTAACGTTTGCCACGAATGCCCCTCCGCTGTCACCGTTGCACACGTTGGTTCCTGCGGCGAAGATGTTTAAAGCTCACAATTTCTATTTTACTTATTTGAAGATATCATACACTTGTTTACCGTTTTCCCATCCAGCACAGAACATGCCCTCGTACAGGATTGGGCCAAACAGTGCGGAATCGCTTTCGAGGCATCGTGTGAAGTTCACCACTGGCAATGTCGCCGATCGAAGCGTCCTACTCGGTATATCGCTCTCCGTCAGTCCCCAACCTGACACAATTCCAACCTCAACTCCCAGTGGAGCATTCTCGCTGTGCGGTAAACAAATCGGCCGTACAAAGTCGCCAAACTCCACGACGGTCCGGAGTGTCAGCAGGGCAAGGTCATGGCGAGGTGAGCCAACCGTGAAGTTAGCGTGTCGATGAATCCGTCCCACCCGATGCTCCTGGGAATGGCGGGCGAAGGTGAGCAGATCGTACAGTCCCACGCGGACGGTCAGCTCGTCGGACGCCAACTGATAGCCGCTGGGAGCGGTGACGCAATGGGCAGCTGTAATTACCACCCGTTCGCCCACGATGAAACCGCCGCAAGCGTACGATATGGAGAGCTGCTGCTCCGTCCGGTACAGTGCCACATGCCACGGAAACTGACCAGGCCAACTAGAACGGCCGTAGGTGATGGTACCGGGCGTGGCAATAGGTCGCTGGCCACAGATGCTGGCCGTGGTGATTGCACTGATTTGAAGTGATAGGAGCACTAGGAAGTGAGTCTTTTGCATGATGGAAACTGTTTGACTAACTGAGTTGAGTGGTGAAGGTCCCCCACAGGGATCGCGGAACCTTATCGATCCCTGATCTCTACAATCTCACGCAAACACGCACTTTCAACTGCAAAGGGAAGGACGGAAAGTTACTTCATAAAAGCAATGTAATATTTGTATGATTTTTAAATGTTTGCATAACGTCCCGCTAGCGAATGATCTAAATATCATGCCACACCACATCTCAGGCTATCGAAGGTCTGTAGTTTGTTGATGCTATTCTCGATCGTTGCAATAACTCAGCCAATGTCAATGCCTTCCGGGCTAACGATCCGTTCGATTTGCATCTGATGGTATTATGGCACTATTACGAACAAGCGACCGCACAACCGGAACTGCCCTTTTCATTCTCCACCTCAACCCCCCAAAGGATTTGATGTAGAGCTTCTTGAACAGTTGCTGTCTGATTTACCATCCCGTCGCACAAGGGAAGGGAAATAAATTTGTTTACCGATACCGGACTGTCAGGGTGCGTTAGTGTTTGGTTGGCCCATCTGTTCGGCAGTGAGGCTATGGTTCGATAATTTTCTCACGTTTTTCTGATAAAACCGCCTGCCGACTGGACTGCTCTAGCCAGGTGAAGTGAAGCAACTCCCCGAAGCAGTGATTGTCGGGCAGGAATTGGGTTTGCGGAAGAATTCTTCCCCGTGTTTCACCCTGTCAAACAAGGAACGAAACAGGAATGTGGAACGTGTAATGGAACGTGCAACAATTTGTTGCCCCCGCTGGTGGGTGGAATGGAATGTACGGTAAGGCTGTGTTTGCCTTCTTTCTCTTTTTGTAGCAGTTTCTATACTCGTTGCGCTACTGCAACGGGGGGTCCTGATTGCCACAGTGCCAGGGATGTATTTGCTACTATTTTTCACCCCACAAGAAATCTACGCCCAAGCTTTGAAAAAGATTGTATGACAGAGAGAGAAAGAGAGATCTAGAGAGAGTGAGAGAGAGAGTATGGCAGCCTGCAGTACGTGCCTTTTCGCAGCACAGTCGGAAAAAGTATTTGGCTGCGACTGCGAGCTTGAGCTATCGTTGAAGCTTTACTCTTCATTAGTCTGACGAAGGTAACGAATATGTTACGGTTTTACCATTCTAGCTTCCAGTGCTGGAGGACTGGTAGGGACGGGTATAACACACACACACACACACACACACTAGCCATTGAAATGGGAGGCACGCTCGGGCATTGGTTGGAAAATGCCACCGAGTGCACCGTAAAACCGTATCGCATGATACGTGGTTTCGGGGTTTGGCATTTACGGGTAGTTTCGCTTAGAGTTTGCAACAAAATCAAGTGCGGTGAGGTGGTGTGTGGGGGTGGGGGAAGTACTGCCAGACAAAGCCGTACGTAGGGATTATCTATCAATTTCAAATTTAACTAACGAACAGCGTGCAATCAATAGTTGCCTTCGATTCGATTTATTTTCGCAGTTGTTATCGCTCGTTGGATGGTTTTGGCTTTTTGGTTGAGAGTTCAAGGATGGGAATGAGGATGGAGCCTGAACGAAGCATCATGCTACCGTCAATTCAAAATAGAGATTGTTTGTTTTGTAATGTATTAAAGGGAAGAGGTTTTGATGGTAGCCTAACGAGGGGTTGTTGTTTAATTAGAGTAATTACGGATAGTCAAGGGAAAATAGTTCCTACAAGAACATGTTAAACTGCGACATTCACAAAGTTAAGCGTAGAAAGGGAACAAATAATGACATTGATGATTAAATCATTTAACTGCAGCTGAATTTAATAAAACAACCATCTCGGGCTGTTCCAGATGGATGGCAATAAATTTCTTCCTAAACATGTTTGCCCGCAAGGAACGCTTGTACCTTTTACACCATCACCAGCCAAAGGAACGTTCGCTACCTACCGCATGGAGGTTGACAATAATTTTGAAAAATCGCCCCAAGAGATGCCTTAATGTGGCTTCTTTTAATTTCGGTTTGACTCGAAACCAAGGAAAGCAATATATCCTCCAGCCAAGTCGATTACAATGTTGTGCCGTTGAGTGATGTTTGCTTTTAAAGGCGAAAAGTTTTTTCCACGGCCTGACGACTGGACGACGATGTTAACGATTTCGCTGTTCCGAGAGGGCGGAATTGTTGTGGTGTAAATTTTATCGAAAATCAGATCGATACCAACGCACCCTGAAAATTAGGCATTTTGGGGGATGCAAGCGGTTTTGGGGGACAGGTGGCAAGGGAGTGATTATGCTTGATGCTTTCCCATTAGCATCGAAAATTGCACTTTCCGGTCAGACAGAAACGGTAGCCTCAATGATGAATTGCTGCGCGCGAAAGGCAGCCGTGTGTTAAGCGACAACCAAGACCAAGTGCCAAGGTACAACGTACGGTCGTATGACGTGTACAAGAACCCATTAAAGAGGAGGGTGAAACGATAAGAAAGATGGGACAGGTTGTTTTACGCTCTTGTAGAACGAATTTCGGCACCTCCGAACTCTGATGCTGCGCAAGCGATCGAGGCGCAATGCAAAAGTAAGATAAGAATGTATAAATTATAGCGCCAGCCTTTTGCATGCACTTTTATGCTTTCTGCCCTGGTCCTGACTCGCCCGAGGGTTGGTAAATGTTGCGCTGGATGAGGACGGGTTTGAGAGGAAATTCATCATCTGATCGATTACATGCCGACAATGAGCGATCGCTCGCGTTGGAGGAATGGACTCTGTCTGTTAGCAAAGGTACAATACTGCACCATGGGTGAAGTAGATCAGTTTGAGGATAAAATAAGTTTAAATTGAAATTGTGTTTGGTTCTAGCAATGCAAAATGCAAAGAGAGTGAGTTCACTTAGTACACATTTAATTGAAAAACAATTTAAAACGTTGTAATAAGCTAGAAACAAACTTTCGAACGCACTTTTGTAAAGCTTCTTGAACAACTTTTCAAGCTGCATGCCCACTTGTTAGCCCAGCGTGCCGATGGGCGGGCACGCCTGTTCGCCCAGCCCTGATAGCGCGATAGCTGCGGAAAGTTTTGTTTACTGTTTTTTATCATGTTAATTTCCGTGGCATGCTTTAATGAGTCTATTAGCATAATATCGTGCCGACATCATAAATTGCACCCGGAATGAGCCATAGCAGTGCCAGCCAGCCTGTTTGGCTTCTCCGATGCATTTTTGCCGGCGGTCATAAGGTCAGCGTGTGTGCATGAAAGAGAGAGAGAGAGAGAGGGAATTAGGTGCTGAAAAAGCAGAACAGTTGTGTGAGGGTGCACGGGCTAATGTAGTTGTATTCTTTTTCTGCTTGCATCGCGGCCGCACTTTGGGGCCTGTTGCTTTGCGGCCCGAATCCCCACAGGACAGGAAGAGTTGTTTTTCATCGAGGAATTACAACCAATTTAGCTTCCTTTTACCCCTTTTCCATTCACAGCGTTGGAAGAGTTGCTCGATGCTTTAGTTTCGGCTTCCACTCACACAGTCGACTGTTTGGGATGGACTGATTTGACGGGAATTTTAATAACGGTCATAAATATGTCACGTCACAGCATAGATTTGGACGTGCAAAGGTGAAGGTGAAAGAAGATACGCACTGGAGGAAGATGAATTTGAAGAACCTGAAAGAAAGATAAAAAAAAAACGGTTTGCCCTCCTTTCAACGAGACCTTTCTGCGGCCGGTTGGATATGAAAACCGTTTTTGGTTGCATCGTCGGTGCCTCACCGGCGTAAAGCTTGAGGGCATTAGCGGGCGAATCAATCAATCTCGTGTGCGATACACAGGGCTAATAAAGCTATAATTTTCTCAGCGTCTCGTTTAGATGGGATGGTTTTGGGTTGGTACAGGATTAGAAAGCGGATGCGGAAATTATGATGAGCTATTTTTATTTTCAGAGTGTTTTCAATGTTAAAAAGCAGAATGAGATGGATCAGATCTTTTTTGGACCATTCAAACGATATCGAGAAGCGAGATTAATCCTGCGCCTTGAGTTGGATTTATTACAAAGCTACAAATGAGGATGTATTGCTTAAAATAAAGCATTTGTTAATATGTGTAAGTCTTTTAAGTATGTTTTTCCTTTTGCTTGCTCCATGAGAAATCAGAAACGAACTATGTTGGGCCTTGTTCTAGCCCATATCATCTACGACTCGAATAGTGAATATAATTCTCCCCTACTCGACTTGCCCTCTTCGGAGGAAAAATAACCAAACGAGAGATTCAAATATCGTGAAAATTGCCACAATGTCCACAACAATGGCAAACAAGGCGCGAGCAAACGTTGGCCACTATCTGTTAAATGAGTGACTCACACATTTTGGAAGGTTTAAATTTTCACCTGCAATACAAAGCATCCAACTGACCGAGACGGTTTTTGTGGCGGATGGGAGATAGGCAAGGGAAGTCCAATCGTCATCTGGCGGCAGTGAAAGCATACACCAATAGTATCGCTTCGGGCGGCGACTCGGTTCGGTCACTTACTTCCGGCCCCACGCCAAAACTCGTTGACCTCTTGATTAACCCGGGTGGGCTGGGTGCTTCGGGTTTGCCGTGTTCTGGCCGGATGTTTCATGGTCCATAATTGGTCCGATTTCAGGGACTCGCCTCATCCGGTGAGCCGCTTCCGTTTTTGTCAGCCCGGTCATGCCGGATTTGCCTCTGCCGTGCATATCGGGCGTAAATGTGCATCGAAGAGTGGGTCGAACGATGGCTGATTGTTAGTTTTTATCCATCCCTCTCTAACCCTACCACTATTGCCACCCATCGGAATGGATTACCGGGTGGTAGAGCTGAAGGCAGCAGGATGGCACACGAGCCAAACCACATTCAATCCATTAAACGATGCTTCATGACGTCGAGGTTTACCGTGCGGTTTGTTCGTTTGCGTACGAGATGCGTCCGTTTCGAAGGAATGGGATGTTTTTGATTTTATGCCATCCCTCTCCAACCACTCGTTTGCCCTTTGTCGCCCCTTCCGCATTATGACAATACGGTGACACGGTTGCATCGGTTTGCGGTCGAGAGCGGCCGAGAACGTCAAAACAAATCGCCGTTTCTGTTTGTGATTTGGTGAAACGCACGTGTACATGGGGAGGTGGTCGTTTGGGAGCTTGTAGGGTTGTTGCAAGTCAGATTGATCTGGCTTATCCATTTTTGTCACCACTCGACATGGAACGCCAATCTAACTTGAGCGAGAATCGACCGACACAACACACGAGCGAATCGTTTCAGTACTGTGTAGAGCAGAGATTGAACGAATGGGAGTGTTGTGTTGCTTATGAGTAAATTAAACAATTTATTCAAACTGTCAATACACTTCTGGTGATCCAATTCAGAAAGAATAATTGTTACTGCATAATCTGAGTTGCATAAGAAAGTTTAGTGTGTGCTTGCGCGTTCTTATCTTATCCAAATCATCGTCGCCATTAAAAACACTCACTCGCAAGGCCCACATTCGCCTCACGCACTGAACATGGATTAGTTGGCGGGGGTTTCCAATCAAATCCTTTCACCACGCGTAAGCTGACCCATTTCCCACGCACCGCATTTCGTGATCATATCTGCATGTTCTTTCATCTGTCGTCACACGTCGTCCAGCGCCGATATGAAAGAGTGTGCCTATTCATTTTATTTGCAAACCGTTCCGACTGTTCTGCAAACTAACGAATGATGGTCCCAATATTGGTAGCGCAAGGAGCCTTCACCATCCTGTTCCGTGTGTATGTTTTTGTCTTTCGCTTTGCCTCATCGCTTCAGCGAAAGGAAATGTGTTTTTCATTTACCTCTCGAGGATGAATTTCCATTTTTACGCCCGTGTGCCGTCGAATGCGCCGATCGACTACGGTCATCGTGGCAGAGAGCGGGCAGAGTCTCGTTCGGGGTTTCGCTTTCCCTGTTTGCTAGTGTTGTTTTTCGCTTTCCGTTGTGATCCTTTGCCCTTTCACGCTTGGATACGGGAAAAATAAAAAGCAAAAGCAGCGGCTGAAAAGGAAGCAAGAGTGAAAAAGACGAACCAACAAACCGGCTGGTTTCCCGCGGGAAGAATAAATGCTTGTCATTATTTTTAATATCGGACCGAAAATTGAAATTTTCCTTCGATCAATCTTCTACGGGTTGGTGGAAGTGGAGCGGGCCGGGTTTTAGTGGGTGGGTGTGGGTGGGATTGAGACGTTGAAATGAAAACCTTCATCACTGTTTCGGCTGGGCGATGGAGATGGTGAGTTTCGGCGAGCACTTTCCGATGCTTCCGATCGGATCCGATGCCGGTCGGTTTATGGGCGAGGAAAAGCGAGAAATATGCAAAGAGCAGCATATTGGAGCCCACTTAGAAGAAACGGAAATAAAACTGCTCCTATAGACAAATCATCATCATGATGATCGTCATCATGAACAACACGATGGTGGTGCAGTCGTGCGAATCGGAAACGCGAATGTAAGCGAAAGGATTGAGATGAAAATTGGATAGCAGAGCGAATGGTTTGCCAAAATTAAGGATAAAGTCGTTACGCATCTTTAGCTTGTGCAAAGTAGAGTCTGGAGTGTGCTTTTCTTTGCTCTAGCTGTTCTGCTGTGGAATTTATATTCACCGGCAAGGCTTTAACAGTCGTTAGCGAACAAGAAGGATAAAAGTCTTGCAAACGGTACGTGGGAAGTTGCCATCTATTATCAGCAGCATTTGAATAGCGCAAAACGGTGGTGTATTTATTTTGAAGAGCTTATTGTGAGGAAGCCATTCCTTATATTTTCATCTCATCAATAAATCTATTGTGCGTCGACCGTACTTCTTTTCTTGCCTTACAAACATCGAGTACAGCAATATGCCGATTAAAATCACTAACGTATAGGCGGCAAACATTTAGAGGCAATGAATCGTAAACGCTTGCCGTGATATGTTACTCCCGTTACTGTTTTCACAAATATGCTTCCTTGCGCACGAAATAAGACAAAGTGTGAAAGTTAGTACGGGCAAAAGTTGAGGCAAAGTTGGTGCTCAGTGTACTACCAATGCACTACCGTTGAAAAGTCACTTGCAACTAGAGGCACGTGCCACGCATCTTTCGTTCTACTCACAAAAAGTGCGATAAAATCTTAAAGCGTTCTTCGTTGCACCCGCTCACTAACACGTCCTTGATGATGATTCGGAAGTTTGTTTCGGGGTGGAACACGGAAGAATGAGACAGAAGGTGCGGGAGGTGATTCTTGTGACCAAACCGTTGGGTTACAATGTTAGCACCATTGTTTGGAACACTTTGGCAGATCGTAAAGTTTTCCGTTTATTGCCAAATTGCTTGGTTGCCGAGTTTTCTTCCGTTTTTGAGTCGGAGGATAGCTGATAGTGTGTGTGAGTGTGCGTGTGTGTGTGTGTTGTAATGTATGTGAGAGTATGTGTATTTGCTAATATTTTGAGCACTTCATCATTCTGGTGGCCTTGTGAAAAGATGTCTTTTGTAACACTTTCATCCGTAAGGTGAAAGGTTGCGTTGTTGACTCTGTTTTAAAACAGAACGAGGAAGTACGAACTTTAATATTGGATGATCTATTGGAATGTTTAGTTAAGGTAATGCGAGCATACTGATAGAGAAATAGATTTTTATGCTGGTTGGCACTTGCTATGAAATTTTTACACAAAAAGATTATAATTTAAAGAAGGAAATGTTTGTTATGGCACTACTATCTATATTGATTAACATTTCTTTACCTTGATTTAAATGCCTTTAATGAAATTTTCCCTAAGGCTACTAGAGCAAAATCGCTGGTCAGAACAATGTTTAACAAGAAGAAAAAAAAAAAGAGAACATTTCATCCAGTCACGCCGACCCCAAATGCACACCACATACGAGAAGGGAGGAGACCACGACCCACACGCGGCATCGTTAACAATTACGATTACGTGTGTTATCATGCTATCTGTTTGGCTAATAAGATTAAATTTAATGTAATCTCACCTAATCCTTTTTTCCACTACCATCTCACATTCTCATCAGCCTTTCTCTTCCTCTCGTACACATGTGGTAGTGTGTGTGAACAGAATCCACAGGATCCACGGGAGGAGCAGAAAGGCAACAGAAGGTTCTAATTATTTTCTCCAAGCTCAGGCAGCGGGCGCTCTCACATGCCGGCCCAGAAACGTCGACTTACGCGCGGAAAAGGCTGCGGTACGTGTGTCTGATTGTTCAACATGTTGGTGGCGATAAGTGGTTGGAGCACCCTCGGGTAAAATCTACGTCTGGGGATTGTGGTCGTGGGTGACTCGCTTTGGGAAGTTTCTTTGCGGTGGAAGTAGAGAGAGAGCAGCATTGCTGATCATTTGATTGGCGTAAAGAATAAAGCACCTTTTACGGTTGGGACACTCTTTCAGGGGACGGCTAGCGTGTCGGATTAGAGGACAAGTACTACTGTCCGGCTGGTAATGAGCAGTTTGCGTTAGGATGCGAAGGCACGGTCCATTGACGTGTGCTCCTGAGACCCGTTGAAGGCAATCGTGTCCAACGACAGCGTTGATGATAATCGTTTTGACGAGTCAAATCCAACGTAGCTTGACTACGACTAGCTAGTTCCATTTCTGTTGGGTGAAGCCTTCACGGGGGAAGCGTTGCCATGGGTGTCATCCGAAGCTGGCATTGCCATCGCCTAGATCGCATACTGAACCGGGAACCCCGACCGTTTCGCATCTGCATTTATAAAGCATAAATTTATCTGCATTTAAAACAATCCCGCCCTGGGGCCGGGCGAGTTCTAGGGTCGGCAAGCGAGTATGAAGGCTGGGCGGCTTTCTGCTGAGCATTGCTGACCGTGCAGCATCGGCAGAAGCGGACTCACCAGAAAGGGCGGGAGGTAGAAAGACATTATAAAAATCTTTCCAGTCGGTTGGCGCCACATTGTCTGACGTTGGGTGCCTCCGATGGCTTTAGAAAATTCTTCAAGCCCGGCTTTCGACGCTCTGGTCCCACACACACACACACACACAGACCCTCACACATGTACAGCCTGTCTAGGTTCTCCTCCTGGGGTGTATGTAAATCCTTTATTTATTCAACATTTAGTCGAAATTGGTGCACTTATTGTTATTGTGATCAAATCATACCGTGTGCTAGTGGCCGTCGGCTAGACAAGTCCATTGCTGTTCAGCGTCTCGCAAATGAGTAGAGTGAAAGAGGGAGAGAGAGAGAAGCGTGGAAGACATCTAGTCGTACAAGATGCGACACTTTTTCGCCGGGGGAATGCGTTGTGGCGCTTATCGAGTGGAAATTGAAATGATTACTACAGCTTCCAAATTTCACACTCACAGACAGTGATGGGCGAGAGAAGTGGCAGACGTGTAGAGGCTCCCAAGAACTACAAGTACTTAGTGCGGACTGATTGTTGGTGAGTAGAGACATGTTTTAGGGAAGCTGGAGCTCGTTCATTGGAACTCCACGCGTTTCTAGGCCAGTGATCTTGAATACGGCTCCGGCTGGAGGTTCCTGAGGGACGGAAAGTTCCTTGGCGGCAGTGGTGGCGAATAGAACATCCAGGTTGGGGCCACCAAAAGCGACTGATGTTACTTGAGCGACGGGCAGGGCTATTTCCTGCACTATTTTGGCGGACCTATGGGAGAATTAAAGTGTTAGATGCTTCCGAGCTTCATGCCATACTTATTATAAAGACTCAAAATCGAGAGGCGTTTCGTGACATTGATAATTATCATCTCTTCTGACTTTCTAGAAGCATCGGTATCAGAAAGATTAGAGATGCGAATCGAGTTTATCACCATCTCCATGTTGCCACTGCACCACCAACAACAAACGGCAAATCGGGGCCAAAGTACTTTGAACTAAACACTTACTCTGGATTTATCTTGATGATTTTCGAACCGGCAAACACGGCCACGTACAGGTTGCCCTCGGCATCGCTCGTCATCCCGTCCGCAATGAACTCGGTCGCCGCCTCGTCATCCTTCAGCTTTATCAGCACGGTTTCCCCACCTGTCGAGCATATGCGGACGATAAGAGCTGGCAGGGCCTCAAAGCTCACCATCTTCTTACCCAGATTTCCTTCCGCGTCCACCGTGTACTCTTTGATGTCGAATGCAAACGAATCGATGTAGTAAAACTTGCCGGTGCGCGCACTCCAGGTGAGGCCGTTCGAGATGTGTACCTTGCACTTGAGTGGCACCATTTGCCCGCGGCCTGCATCGTACCGGTACAGCTTACCGTCGTCCATCTCAAAGTGATTGCGGGAGTCCTCCGCCAGCATGGTGCCGGCATACAGACGACCCTGCCCGTCCACTTTGCCATCGTTGAACCGGTGGTCAGCTTCCTCCTCGCCCAGATCGGTCAACACTTTAACGATTGTGGCCGTTTCGGTTAAACCGTCCCAGCTTACAACCAACAGCCGTGTGCCGCTGCCGACCACAAACTCTCCCTTCCTTCCCTTCACCGGAATCACGAACGAGGCGTACGTGCTACCCTCTGGAAAAACGTGGAAATGTTATGGTTTTGGTTTTGGGGAAGAGGAACAATCTTACCGATCTTGGCGGAGTACGTTTTATTTTCCTTCCAGTCGTACCGGTGCAGCGTGCTGCTGAGAATGCACACATAGTAAAGACTCTGGGACTCACTGTCCCAGTGTGGCGCTTCGCCGAGCTGTAGGAATGGTCCGGGCAAGACCTCAACCTTCACGTTCGCCATCGTTGTAGAGTTTAGATTGAGTAAATGGCAGCAATAAGCGTTTTGAGCGATGTTGCCACCGAAATGGAAGCTTATCGGTGGTAAATGGGGGAGATAACGATTTTAATTCAAGTCTGTGATAAAGAATGTTTGACGAAACCCAAATTTCAGTATGATAATCTTTTCCGATAAGGTTGTAGATATGCAAGAGTCTGAAGATAACAACTTCTAATTGTAACCAATACGACATGGTAGTTTCTGCGAAAAAAAATGTAATAATGTAAACAGTTTGTTCGTTTTAGGTGTACATTTCCATGAATAATAAAACTCGAACAACTTGTTCAGCTGCTAGAATGAAAATTTCGCAGCATCATCCCCCACTCGCCCGATAAGATCCGAGGCTTCATGTAAACCTCACCGTGCACCGAATGACACACCTTATTTGCGATCAAAGTTAATCAATATTGCCCGTCCCGGAGCCATGCTAATAACGCGTTCGAATGCTAATATACTTATCAAATAACAAACAAATAAGCGAATCAGCTGGCCCTTATCAGATTACACGGGCTGGTTCTATAAAATGCCGAGATTCCGGTCCACCCCGGTTGAGTACAATGGCCGACCGTTATCGAGTGGATACGATACCGCCCTACATGGAGCTGGGCGAAGGGCCGCACTGGGACATCGACCGCCAGAGTCTGTACTATGTGAACCTTTTCGATGCGCTGATCTACCGGTGGGACTATAGCGAGGGCAAAGTGTTCTCTGCATCGATCGGTGCGTTAGATCAAACGTTCATGCCACGAGTCGTTTGTTGTGAATCGTTTTCTTCTTTCCTTCGTATCGCTAGATGGTACCCACCACGCAACGTTCATCGTGCCGGTGAAGGGCAAGAAGGATTGTTTCGTCATCGGTGATACAAATCGGTTGCTGGTTGTACGGTGGGATGGTGTAGCCACGAGAGCGACCATTGTGCGGCAGTTGGCAAGCCTGGGACCGGAACAGGTGAACACTCGTTTCAATGACGGTAAGGTTGATCCCTGGGGCCGGCTTTACGTCGGTACGATGCTGAGTGAGGCGGCTGGCAATCCGTTCGAAAGGGCGGTTGGAGTACTGTGGCGCTACTGCGACCTTACCGGACAGCTGATCGAGCAGGACCGCAACATGTACATCTCGAACGGGTTGGCCTGGAACCGGCAGACGAACCGGTTTTACTTCGTCGACTCGGGGGCGAATCACATCAAGGAGTACGACATCGATCTGGATGGCAATTTGAGTAAGTGCGACGACGGAGACTGGACGGTAAGATGTGCATTATTTATCGGGCAAATATGATGTGATGGTGTTGTGTCGTTACAGTGAATCCAAGAGTTTGGTACGATTTGAAGGCCGATGGGAAGGATCCGGGCTTTTTTGCCGATGGCATGACGATCGATAGCGAGGGAAATCTGTATGTGGCGTGCTTCAATGGCTACAAAGTGCTGAAAATCAACCCAGAGTATGTATTTCGATGGCGTTTTCTGTAAGAGGGACACTTTTTGATTGAACTGTGGGTCTATCCCATTCACAGCAAAAAGATTGTACAAGTATTCAAGATCCCAGCGAAGCAAGTTACCTCAACAGCCTTCGGGGGACCGAAACTGGACGAGCTGTTTGTGACGACAGCGGCGAAAAATATCTCTGAAGCTCAGGAGCAGCCGGCCGGAGCTGTTTTTAGAGTGACCGGGATAGGAGCAAAGGGATTGGCGATGAACGAAGTTATCTTGAAGGATTGAAATAGACGTCAGCACTTTAGTGGTTAGATTTTTGTCCCCATTGACATATCACCCTCATTTCCTTGGCGAGTTACTCTGAAAGTACTTTAAAACAGTTTAACAAGTTTAATTATTCCAAGAACTAGTGAATCTACTTCCAGAGCTAGCTGGACCCAGATTTAAAGGATCTCAAAGAAGTATTTGTGAACAAACCGAGAGTTCGCTAAGTAGTGCTGTTTTTATTTAAATTAAGCCCTTTCATTGCAGCGAGTCAGCAAACTCGCCATTTCATCGCCAGCACCAGCAGACGAAAGCATTTCGAAATCAAACAACTTCCACGGGTAAGAGATTTGCACTGTTTGATCTGACCGGTGACAAACGTCTCGTTGCTGTCGTTGTCGCCTTTGCAAAATGCAAACAGCATAATTTTCGCTTGGGAAATGGAAAACTTTTCCAGCACAACGGTGCGTCTTCCGACGGCGAACCACCGCGTGTAGACAAAAGGGTAGTGTACTGGAGGAGCAACCAACCCCTGGAGCTGGCCCAGTGGCAAACAGTGATAATGAATAAGAAATATTGCTGATGATTTATGAAGAGTCGGAGCAAGCGGGACACACAACTAGAAAAAACGGCTGTCAGCTCGCAACACGGGAGCGGAAAAGGCATACCCAAAGTACGCGAAGCCGATTTTCTAATGAAGCGTGACATTGGACGGAGTTGGATGGTGTTGGGTCGGAGAAGTAGGGTCCTTGTGTCTGGTGGAGCATTTAATTATTCGAGTCCTTTTGTTGCTGTTCATAGGCAGCAGACTACACTGAAGGTGGGTCAAGGAAGAAAAGGTGCTATTTTGGTGTCTTTAATTTCTTTAAATACGATGTCCAAAGTGGAGTGTAGTCTTTCCACAAAAACATCCCGTTCATGCAAAATAATTTGGGAAAATGAAATTTTCACCCCACGGGCCAACTGCCGAACCGATCCATCCGAAAATCGTAGCGGAAAGTAATTGACCCTTACACGAAAAGAACGAAAGGATCAGGTCGGTCATGTGGTCGCTATGAATCATACACACGATGGCAGACACGGACACATGTGGTGCTGGGCGAAGGGAATACACTTCGGTCGCCGTACGGGACAAATATTTGCCATTCCGTCGACTTCAGGGACTGCGGTATGATTTACTGCAACCTTTCGCACAGTTGCCCAGGGTGCACAGGCTAAGCAGAAGCCGCTGAGTAGTTTTGCGTTGATTTATGGTTCGGAAGAAACTTATAAGCTTAGCTTTAGCTAAATGCTTCCACTCCCAATCGCTCCCTCTGCTCCGGTGTGACAGCTTTCGTTCGAAGCTCGGGACGTTTTTGAAGGTGCAAGGCGCTGCACGGGGCGATGATGCATCCTGCACCGGGAGCGAAGGTCGCAGGATTTCAATTCACTTTAATGGGGTGCTATGTAGTAACAAGGACATGGCAGGCGCTTTTCCCCAACCCTTTCTTTTTCACTGCTGTCTCTCATTGCCGCCAGGACGCTGCTGTTCCAGAGCCAGTCCAGAGTTGGGGGAATCTGGGAAATCTGTCAGCGTTGCATTACTTTAAGCGAAGCGTGCGAGTGTTATCCTTTGCTGCCGTTCCGCTCTTCCCGCTCCTCTCTGTAAGCTTATCCTTTTCAGTCGATCGAAAGAAATTGTGTTACTGTTAGTTGGCTGGCTGGTGTACGGATGCACTTTGGCCTGTTCTTATCCTTATTTCTATCGGTCCTTTTGACGTGGAATGGCGATATCAAGTATCTACTTTGTTACAGGGCAAACACTACGGTTTGTACTGTTTGCATTTCGATGTCTTTTATTTTCTGTCGTGATCTTTTTTTATGTAGACTGCAGTGACGTTTGAATTGATTATGAGTGGCTTTTTATGTAGCCAAAGAAGAGCTTTTATCAAGATAATGGGTGGCATGAGTAGTGCAGATGCATCGAAAATTGGATTTGCCGCTATTGAAGCAAATGGATTTGCAATACATTGGTGGTGTATAGAGAATGTCTGAGTAACATATATCTTACAAAATTGGCAAAAAATGGCTTTGTTAGTGAGACTTTTATACATCCGGCTTGCTCACATACTGTGAGGTGTATTTTCTTTTCCATTAGCCACATACTCATCAAGCGAAGAATAATGCATTTCCCTGTCCAACACATGCTTCCGGTAAGCCACCTCCACATTCAGCGATGAGAAATGGGTACGATTATTACTATCGCTCCACTTTGGAGAAGCTTTTTCGATACATCATTTAATAAAGCAACTCAGTCGCCGTAAACAAATCACCTTCTTCACGTCCTCCTCCTCGTCACGCCCCGATAAGATCATGATTGACTTAAGTACTGCGGTATTAGTGAGGTGATAAATTTTCCCACAGCAAATTACCATTTCCGAGCACGTAATTGATCGCTTTATAACGCATCCTCTGCTCACCTACCGACCGAGTTTTGAAGCGTTTTTCCATGCTCGATTTTCCCGCGACACTCCGGGACGCTCGGTTGTCGACGCAGCGATGAAAGTAAGCATCATCCGTTACTGTAAAGCGTCGCTCTGTAAGAAGTAAAAAACGCACACTCTGTGAGTGTGTTTATCTTTTTAATCTCATCACATCGCGTTCGCCTGACAATCGGTGTCTTGTCCGCATGACGCTGTCGTCAGTGTGCGCTGGGGCTCATCATCCTGGAGCCCGTGGAGAAGGAAGGATTCTTTGCCCGCTTTTGTCCGGAAGTCGCACTCAATGGCGGGTGGAGTCGCGGGGGAAAGGAAATGAATGATGAAAGTTGCCTTCATTGAAGGATATTATTCATTTTTCACCATTTTTTCTCCGGCTCATCTGCCATCCCCGTGGTCGATGGATTGGGATGAGGGATGCGGCGTGAAAAACAAAGGAAGAAAGATTATGGGATGGCGCGTTAAATGTGCCGAGCTGGAGCCCGGAGTGTCACAGCTTGCCGGCGGTGAATGAGCTTTGTAAAATTTATGTTGTAAACAGTTATATCTTATTACGTGTAAATTATTTATAAGCCGGTAACCACATTAAGAGACAGACTGTGCTTCATTGGCTGAGTGTTGCAGAAGTACTTTAGAGTGTAGGGGTTGGAGGCGGGTGCGGAGATTCGGAAGCTGGTGGAGTAGTGCACCAAACAAATCGTGTCACATTAAGGGAGCTATTAAGTGGGTCGAATGGAGTGAATTGTTACATTAGAAGTGAAGTAAAAAGAGTTTGGTGCGTAGACATAGATACAAAATAATCATTGCGGATATGGAGAGTGTTTTAAGTATTTTGTATTTTATTTATTCATCTGATGAAACTGAGAGCTCTTCGTCCCAAATGGAAGGGCTAGCAAGCCTATGGTTCAGCTGGGAATTTTACCACCGGAAGTTGAATACTTTTGTACAAAATACAGTACGAGAAAGAGATCCTCCCGTAGGAGTCACTGGAAAACAGTAACGCTCACGTGGTTACTAAGCAGATTTTATTAACGCACCGCTGTGCACCTGGGTGGTCATCGTTTATCATGGAAAATTCTCCAGAGTGTCGTGCAGCCACCGGTGGGTCCCAGGAAGCACGAAAGAACCTGACGTCCGGATGTGCAAATTATGGAAAGTAGTCCAAAATTTCTCATTCCCGTGTTCTGTGGTCGTGTAACGGGGCTGTTTTTTGCTTTCCCTGTTACCTTCGCCTCTGCTCCTTCGAGGGTAGATCGTGGCGCTCTTCGGGGGTGGTCTCGCACTGTTCCCACTCACTTAATAAATGTTGGAAAACCCTCCAGCGGTCAGTGAGTATGATAAATGCACATAAATCTCACGGCAGAAGCGAACTTTTGCCTCCGGAATCTGGCCGTCCGTCCGTCCGGTTCCGGGTGGTATCATGATCACCCTCGGAAGGCGTGTGGCTGGACTATGCGACCTCTTGCTTGTAATGATGATGTCTTTCGAAGCGCCATAGCGTCAGAGAGTAGGAAACTGTGAGGATCTCATTTATTGAGTTCCCTGCGTGTGTTCCATTCCATGGGCAAAGGTAGAGCGTCCTAGCCACGTGCCGCACGGTAACAGCACTCCGGGCTCAGTTCGGTCGAAGGTTTCACCTGGGAAAGCCTGATGAAGTGTGCCTTCTTTTGCGGCTAATGGGGCGAGTTGGTAAGACATTCCTTGACCCCTGTGCGACGAGGGTCTCTTCGCTAGCGCGAAAAGCGCTTAATCGTGGAAGTTTTCCTTCCCGAAGAGGTTACACATTTAAACTTGCAAGATTTATGCATGTGAAATGAAGCATCAAGCAAACCCACCACCACCTGCCGCGGGTGCTGGAGGAGGGGTCTTCTTTGTAACTTTGAATGAGAGCAATAAATTGTGGAATCATTCATCCGTGGGCCAAAGCTCGGGAAAGAGAACGATCATAATTATTGGTAGCAAAGACGCCTGGAGATCGCCTGAACAGGTCCGTGCGGTGTCCGAGCGGTGAAGAGGCAAACTGCAAGAAAAAAGACGCTTGCACTTCCCATTCCCGGGGGGGGGGGGAGGGGGGAATAAAGCTTCCCATCCGGCAAGACGGTAGGGAGGGTAGGGAGATAAATTTATGCAGGGAATTATTTTGCGTGTTGATTTATACGGACATAAGCTGTAAGGTTTGTGTAAGCACGGGTTCTTCCCATCTGCAGGCCTCTGCATGTGCCACCAGCCGATCTCGGCCCGTCCTTTTGGTGCATCACTTGGTGTGGCGTCCTTCTACGTTAAATTCGTTCTTTCTCTCATCCTCTCCTCTGACATTGGCCCATCCCAGCGTTGTAAGATGATTTCAACCTCCAGCAAAACCATCAAAAGCGAGCCGAGCGACAGGATGGTGCGGTGTGGTACCAGCGAGTGAAGGATGGTGTAACTTTTGGCAATGGTTCGACCGCGATCGGGAGAAAAAGTCACCGAAAAGAAGTAACGAAATCACTCCAAAAACCCCTTGGCCCACCCAAGGCGCCACACCGATCGCTTCTGGGCCGGAGCGCATTCTGGTGGAGCTGCCCCTTGGTGGTGAGTTGGTCCCACTGTCATCAGGGACGATTACGTACGCCGGTGTCGGACGTGGAGCGTTGTAAATGTTGCAGTAGTTAATAAAATATTACTTCTTCATATCGCCCGATCGCCCTGCGTAAGTCGGAAATTGGGTTTTGGGCAGTGGCCAGTACTTTTGTACGGTGATGGGGAAAAAGGAAAGGGTTTTCCGTAGCATTCAGAGAAAATTGGAAAAAAGCACAGTGTACAGTGCACATTGGTATAATTGGATGAGAGTTATTTTAAAAAGTTTTAAATGAGTACAATTTCAATTACTTTCAGCTTCACAGAATTGTTTGCTGTCTATTTTATATAATGATCAACCTAAAGTTTGTATTTAAATGAAGCAACTTGCCGTTGCTGTCTCCATCACTGTGCCACCACAGCCTTAAAGAGATGCAACGATAGTGCGTTTCCTAGTAGAGATAGTTTTTATCCCCTGGTGTTTTCTCCCCAGACCTATTTCCTCACACCCAACCATGGTGCCATGGTGTTGTATTGGCAATAATTCTTGATTGCTAGCGACAAATAATCGGCCGCTGGTGCAACTGCTAAAAGCCGAGTGGCATACGATGACAAGCGTCCATTTTGCTGTAATGCTGCAACAACGGCCACAATGCCCCATCGAGTACAAAGGCACACACAGCACGAAATAGAACTCCAGCACTAGTAACTGTAGACAGGAGAGAAAAGGGGGTTTGAAGTGTACGAAAGGAAAACCAGAGCGTCCGTACGAACGGGTTACATGGTTTATGGGGAAAGTTGCGAACGGCTTACGCTTACGTGAGCGGGAAAAGCATATCGGTTGTAATTTTTATGTACTCATCCCAAGCACCGGGGAGTGTTTTTGGATGATGGGAGGGGTAGAGGGGGGCTTTTGGAATCGAATAAAAAAAAAGCAGGGAACAATGTAATAAACTCAGCTGCAACGAGGAAATGTGCTTTCGAATCTGGTTTTTAGAATAGCAGATTTTGCGCAGAGCTGCCAAAATGAACTTGAAACTGTTCGGTCGGTGTCAGTTTATCAGTTTATTAGGGAACTGTTTGCTTAATTGGTTGTCGTCATAGATAGAGAAAAATGGGAAAAAGTTTCAAATTGAACGAAATATTCAGCATTGGTTAGAACATTGAAATAAAGAATTCAAACCGTTTCCATCTATTGACTGAGATAATCAAGATACGCGTTGTAAGACAACGTATAAAACAATAAAATCCACGCATCTCTTCCAGGTGAAAGTGAAAGTTTCTCCTCAAGAATGAATCAACCCTATTCGCTTTTACTATTGTTCTTGTTCCCTGTCGTCCATCTCGTAAATCAATCGCAACATCTCACTTATCGATGACGACCGATTCCGGTGGCCCAATCCCTCGGACTGCAGGCCGCATCAGTGGATCCTAATCAGCGCGGCACTGGATGACACTGAACATCACATAAAAACCACTCCCTCGAGGGGACATCATTCCAAAGATCGATGTTTATTGATATTAGGCTGCTCGAAATGTACGAAATGTACGGTTGAAATGGAGAATAAAAACAAAACGTAGAAAGACAAACAAACTCCCGGTTCATATATCACCACAGATCACACAGAGCGCAGCATCACCTCCGGGGTTGAGAGTCACCCGCACTGCAGCGGAGCGAATGCATCTCGGAGCGCACGCATTGTTTAGCGGAGTGCGCGAACGGTGACGAACGGAGTGAAAAATGGAATGGAATAAAGGTTCTAAATTTATCGAACGCGGCAGTGGATTGGAGTGAAAAACCTGTAATCCCTCAACCGTTCGTCCGAAAGCCTCCATTCATTTTATTCACTTTCCTTAAGGCCTGATAAAGTGAACGGAAAAGGCAGCGAAGAAATGGACAAGATAGTTTAATTACCCATCGTAGTAGAGTTGGCTGTTTTTTTTCTCTCTCTCCTCTTTCTCTACGCCCTGTCTTGTCGATCGCTTATGCAGATCGTTCATTAAAATGGAATAGTCTGTTGGTCTCGGGTTGACTGTCATCCATCTTTACGCCGTGGCTTGGCGGTGACGCTGGGTGGTGGTCAGAACCAGTCGGGATGAGAGCATACGGTGAACGGTTTGGCTGCTGGCGACTGCTGCACTAATGTTGTCGAATTTGAAATTGATATTCCAACGGGCGATAGAACGTGGCGGGTCGTCGATACCGCTCATGGGCGGTAAATGGATGGACAAGAGATTATTGGTTTTCGGGTTTTTTTTTGTCGTACGGAGGGAAAATGAATCGAGTCGAAGCTATTTGGGCGATGACTCATGGCGGTGTTAAAACATTCGTGGCTCGTGGTTTGTAAATCACAATTCTTCCATCGATACAGGAAAATCGTAGTGTTTTATACAGGGAGACCGGTATAGAAAAGAAGCATTCAATAATTGTTAAAACGGAAATACCATGCTTGATTTAGTTTCATTACATCGCGGTGCATCAATTAAGTGAAGAGGAGGAGCTCTCTAGAATAGCATCCATAACGGTTTGTGGTTTGACTGCGCCTTTGATTATGCAAACCTTTTTTCATCCAATTTTAATAGCACTTGAATTCGGCAGCGAATGCAGAACAATGGGCAGCAAATATTTATGCATTAGTGGCTCTTCCGCTATCGAAGCAATCACAGTGAAGTTAGTTGCGGTTAGCCTGCCCGTACTTGCGGTCAGCTTGCTATTGAATTCGTCGGGAGAATATGAATTTGTTATATTGAAAGATCAATCGAGTTGATTTGTGGGTTCAAATGCTGTTTCGCAAATCAAACATTCAGAATCAATAAACACATTGAATCTCACGTAAGAATGCTTGAGCCTCTCCGAGTGGTCAGCAAGCTTTATAGCTCACGCATCTTTTGATTTTACTTGCACTTTAAACTGTTCACCAAAGAGGCACTTTTCATGCCATTCCGTCGCATTTGGTGGTTAAACACTCGTCTCAGGTGAAGTGCGGTCTGTTGATCGTGCAAACAGTGGCGCACGGTATGGACTTATTACGTATTTCTTGACCCATGGGCGCTGGTTTTTCTGGTGTTTGAGTGATGATGTCTTTGCGCTTTTGAAAGGCGCCACCGATTGTTTACCTCTGTGAGTGATATGTCGGAGCTAACGTTTGTTTCGTGGAAGTTTGCTTCAAGATCATCCTGCATATTTAGAGTGGAGTAAAGTGAGTGCATATGGGATACTAAATTAAAATCTGCGTTCTTCCTCGGGTTCTTGGATTGTTTTTAAAGAACATAACACATCTCTTTAACTACCTCAGAACTAACCTTTTCGATACAATGCATTCAAAAGGGGCAATCAATCAGAATCATACCATTTTCCATTCTATTTGAACATTGATATCATAAACACAGCAACCCTACACTATCACTCCGGATGACGGGCTTAAACGTTGAACGAAACGCTTAGAATAAATCTTTCAATTCAACTCCTAATAATAATGATAGATCCGTGCGTGAGTATACCCATCGCTCCTAAAGGCCCATCCTAGAAACGCTGGCCAAAACATTGGTTGGACAGCAACGCCGGGGACAAATTATGTCGGTATTAGCGTATCTCCTGGGATAGCAGTAAAACACAAACCCGGGACGAGTGCGGGATCGGTTCGAAACGGTTTAGTGGCTGCAATCGCGTTTGTTTTTTGCCTTTGAAGACGACCTGATGGACGTCCCATAAAGTAACGAAAAAACAACAGCCAAGGTGACACTGTAAAGTTTCGGAATCGATCTAATCCAATGTCGGTATCCCGACCGTTTGCCGTTCCCCCCCTCGGGGGTCGACGCGAAACTCACGGCCAGCGTAGGAAAAGGCTCAGTTTTACCATAATTCGGCAATCAATCATCCGTGCTTAAGCCATAAACCGAGGGCTCACCTCCCGGGAACGGGGGGGACTGTTGTATTGGTGTCGCGATGTGTCGCGGAGTTGAGTTTTCCGGTCGCCCCGAGCGTTATGTGTGTGCTGGTGGTTCGGAAAGTAATAAAACTCGCTACGGCACATCATAAAACGCCGATTGACCAGATCATGCCTGTGCGGGACGGGATGAACGGGAGCACGGCTTTTGGTGATGATAAAAATGAGAACAAAGGTCGAGCAGAAACATTCTAGCGGAAAATGTAAAACCGTTGTAATCGTTGAAGGAAGCTGTTGTGTTGAAAATGATAAAGATAACCGTTTTTATGCAACTCAGTCTTGTTTAAATATTTTGACTTTACACACTCTGTAAAATTATTTCACAATTTTCGTGCAACGAGTAGTAGTAGTTCATGTGCATATTGCTTCCTACTGTCCACTGTAGCACTGCAATCAATCATCTTAATGTGCGCCATTAATAGGTTAAATGAGCAATTATGGAAAGTGGATTGTTGAGCCTTGGCGATATATTACTGGGCCCATCGGACAGTTTGCTGGACAGTCAACGGAGTTTCTTTTTTGAGTTCAATAAACCAATTTAAAAAGTTGATGAATGCATCGTGGAGAATTATATGCAGCATATGGTTGGAAAAAGTGTAGAACCAGTCATTCGCCAAATCGGGTGCGATTTGCTGGACAAAACGGACATCAGTGATAAATGGGCATTTTAAAAAGACAATGTTTTATAGTAGGCAAATGGCTCGACGCCTTTTTAATGTCTTCTGTATTTGTAGTGACCAATTGTTCTATGAATTGCTTGAATTTTGTCTTTTAAGGCTGTACTAGCATCATTTATCATTATAAATGGGATCATGTCTAATTACACATCTTGAAAAAGATTTTCAAACTACAAGAATTAAAGTTTCTAGTTGGTTTGGAATCGTTTTAGAATACTATAAAAACTAATTGGTTATTTTAACATGATATACGATGATATACGGAAAAAATTCAAAACACTCTAGGAAAATGGAAGATTTCAATCATGTTTCTGCTCATGCAAACGATTTCATTAGCCTTATCTTAAGAATTTCTCCACAGTGTTCGAAATCACGGCTAGATCAGGGCTAAAGGTAAATACTTTCTGAGGGGAAAAAAGCCCGTACGTTCTTTGTCTTCCGAGACCTGAGATTTCCCGCCTTTCTTTCCTAACAAGCGTGTCTAACCGTTTCCAGCACTACAGAGACATGCTCAAATCACCTCAACATTCCCGTTGACAGTGAACAATGTTAACGAATAACGAACAACTTTGTCATGCATTCTTTCCGATCTCGGCTCCATTCCAGGGCCGGGATAAGATCTACCTACACGACGGATGCACCTGAGTGTGGCAACCCGGGCCGGGAACCGTTCCCTTTCTTAACCCTCTCCCATCTCGGAGGTGAGCATCCCTCGGTGGATTTAAAACTAATGCTCGGGCACCTTTTGCCCTTGTCTTCCGACAGCTCGTCCGGCATCGAATGTCTCGGAGCGAACGAGTGTGGGTACCCCGTTCGCAACAACCCAGACCGAGAGGAAACTCGTTGACATCGAGCTGACGCTAGCACCGGAACCCGGGCGCACAAAACTAGACTAAATATGGAGACAATCCAGCTGACAGATATTGATTGTGCACTAGATGCTGGCATACGTGATGTGGCGTGGAAGGTGGTATTATTTTCGTAGATGGAAGCGGGTGTGCGGTGGAGGCGATGGGATTGCATGTGATCGTAAAGTTTGATCGTAAAATTATACGGAAATGACTTTCGACAGTTAATTAAATACAACCTTATATCCATGAGTGGGGGTTGAGCGTGTTGTGAGACCGACGAGCGCATGGTTACTATTTAGCAGTTACTCAGAAGGGCAAATAACGTGTTCTGAAATGCGTTTTTGAAACGAAATATTGAAGCCTACGGGATGAGCTAGAAGATTTCTGGAGAAATTGACACGAACATTACCGCTTAATTAATCGTTTTGTGAGAAATTTCCAGCAGTCAACGATGTCAATCAAACGAGAATGAGTCTCATTCCTAGATGAATCGTCCAGCTCTTGACAAGTGCATCATTCCCTGTGATGATAACGTTGGCAATTTCACCTCCCAACGTCAATAACGTCAATAAGAGTTGAAGCATCCGCATGCAACAACCCAACACTCAACCGCAAGTCTGCGCCCCGAAGGAAGCAAAGTAAAGTTGTAATGTGATTTCTTTCGCTCTGTTCTTCCGCTCCCTTAACTACTTCTCGCTCGTGGAATTGACCAATTTTTGGACGGACCAACTTTTGACCGAATTTTCTTCCCCGCTTGCGCGGCGTAATTATTCAATTCCAGTGTGTCCAGCAATACTCGGGCGAAGAGCAAACGGAGCAGTGTAGTAAATTTCCATAATCTCGCACCGTGACCATTGCGGTGGTGTGTACGGGACTGTGCACCGTCTCACATCTTCTCCCCCTCGGATGACATAGTTAATAAGATGACAGGATCTTCTGTGTCTTCTGTGTGTGTATGTGTGCGCGATTTTGGCTTTTGGTTTAGCCGCCAGGCGCCTGGGAAGGGTGCGCTGGGAGAAGAATATTCATTTATTTTCATTACCATTACACCTCATAATGACTGTTATCGCGTGAAATAATTATCCTAATTAACATAATTCAGTACCATCTTTGGACATGGTGTTTTCATGGGGTGGGAGAAATGGGAGTGGAGAAGAGGTCGGGGACGAGAAATAAGAGTAGGTTAGTTTTGAGACACAGTTACTTGACGGTGTAATTCAAATTTGTGACTTTCAAGGATGGGCTTTCACGTTGGAAGGAACAGTGTTTCACATTTTTGGAGCTTTTAATGTTTTTATGCAATTGTTCACCACCTAAGGTGGTAATTTATAACATTCATTTATACAGGTTAAATTTAATTTGATTGTCAGTGCAGTTGATGCAAACAATAAATTCATTGTCAAAAATTGTTACACGACTGTTGAAAGATTGTTGACAGATTGTGATTGTTCAACTTCTTTATCGGTTGATGCGTGAACAGAAGAATGTTCCCAAGAAGCTTCCTCAACCTTTTCTGGTCACTATTCTTTCAAAAATTCCAAATATAGCACATTAATAGCAGAATGGAACAACGAAACGAAAACAGGACACTTCATTAATCTAAAAATAAATATCGCTTAAACGGACCACTGGAACGGTCAGCGTGTCAACCGACGAGGAAGATTCGCCTTCTCCTTGTGGATGCTGCATTGGGGCCAGTGCAATTGCAACGCCGACAATTCAACAATCTAGAACATCTGCAGAGCGTCCGGTTCGGTACCGTGTATGTGTACACGTTGGCAGCATGTTGGCGAGAGGCGGTTTTAGCAGGCATTGGCACCCTGTGTTTGCAGTTTTTTAGCTTGCCGTCTTGAGCGAAGGCAAAGGAAATGTTCTATTTATTCCGCACCGTGACGATTGTGGAGGAGGCAGTGTGTACTTTTTTCTCGCACAAGAAAATGAATCTTCTTTTACTTGTGCTTCTCACTCTTGCTCCTGTTCCACCGCAAGGCACTGCTATTGATAGAGACGATATAAGCGGTGCAACGAGGCCATGTATGAGACCATGATTTAGTTTTATCGCCCTTTGGTAGGTGGTGCATGGTGGGAAGGCGCTTGGAAGGCGGTGAAAAATCGACCTAAATTTTCACTCCACCCTCTATCCTTCTTCTTCTCACTCTCACACTTTTTTTTTGTGTAAATTTGGAGCCTTTTTCGGTGCTTTCTTTTCTTAGCGTTCTATTGAAGGAAGTTCTTTCCCAAACCTCACTGTTTCCCTTTACCCAAGCATCCCAAACTGAAGACAGCTTCGTTCGACTTTTTATACGGCTTAGTACTCGCGTGTGCACGTGTATCTGTGTGCGAATAGCCTATTTTTTGTACCCTTCATTTTTATCCTAAAAGAAAAGAAAGCACTCTTTAACCCACCACCAACCAAGCTCCCGAAGCTGTTCCTCCAATCAGTTTTTTTCTTCCGCCATTCGTCTGCCACTCATCGGGCGGGTTCCATTTTTCATCTCACCAATCAAGCAATTCACGGCTTTCCACCGCTTTTCACGGGGAGTTCCGCGTGTGCGTGTGTGTGCATGTCGAGGCACGGATTGTTTGGATTTGTATTGGTGGTATCGTTTATCATTGTGCCTAGAAGCTGGGCTTTTGAACGGGCTCGAGAAGACGGTTTGAAAAGAAGTGCATAAAAATTTCATTCTTTTTTCATGCACTTTGGCGGCTTGGTTAAAAGAATTTTTCTGCCAACGTTTGCTAGCGAGTCTTAGTCCTACTTAACCGTGTTTCGCCGTCCGGGATGTGGCAAATTAAATCGCTTCCCATCGTTCTTCGCAGCAGCTTGCATTCTCTGATATGAAACATAAAAAATAGGAATGTCGGTGCAATGACATACGCAAACACATACACCCGTACACCTCACCGTTGCGTGGAGCCCAAAGGATAGAAATGATTAAGGAAGTTTTGTGGGGAAAAAGAAGTTTGCAACCGCAATAAATTGCCTCTATCGGAGAGGCGTAGAGGACTGAGCGAAAGGGATCGTGTTTTCAATTTCGTTCCACTGCCGCTCTCGATCGGTTATGACAATCGATATTAGTTTCGCGAAGGAAACGCAGAGGAAAACCCATCCCCAGTGTCGTTTTCCTGTTTGTTTGTTCACCAAGAGCAATTTTCACTATTCGTCGATCGCATTCCGCAGACGGCGGCGGGCAAAGAATGAAATTCACTATAAAGTATCCTTTAACAGGGCCAATTTATCTGGAGCGAAACTGCTACCAAACATTGTTCGCAATGTGTGTGCGCCTGTTCCACTCCGCTCTCGTGAACAGAGTGTTAGTGTAAAATATATGTTGCACTCCTGCTGGGCCCCACCAATTGGTAAGCGTCGTCGTTAAAGAGAATAATTTCGAAAGTTTGCAAACGTTTTGCCCGCAAGAAAAAAAAAAACAAAGGGACAAGGAGAAACAAACGAAGCAAGAAAGCAAAGTGAATTGTTATCGGAAAAACCGGAACCCTACCGGTGGTGCTCAGAGCACTTGGAGCAAAGGAGGCAACCAGAACGCTGAAGCATAGGGCGGGGGAAAAAGAAGTTTTGGTGAAAGTTTAAAACATGTTTGTCTTTGAGGGCGGAAATCTCACCACACACACACACACACACATACACACACAGACACAGGAAGTTCTGGGTGGGTGTAAAATGTAAAAAGTGGGTAGGTGCGGTGAGAACGCCCTGGGACGGAAGTGCATGCAATTTTGACAAAAGGGTGCTGAAATAAATGTATCTTTGCGGAACAGCCAATTATTGTTTGCTGCTCGTTAACTTTCTGGGAGTTTCTGCCCGGAAGGGTTTCTTCTCGAACGGTTCAGGTGTGCATGTGTGTGCATGTGTGTGGGTGCGTTGTGGGTGAGAAAGTTTTCCCTTCTGGTTTTCCGGGCGGTTGTCAATGTAGGAGAGAAATTCAATCATTTACTTGGAAACACGTAGCAAGAGCAATGTGGTAAAGAAACATTTTAACAAAAAATTAGAAAACTGTGTTTCAAACGGCGATAAAAATGCAGAAAGCTCTTATCATTCGAGCAGTTTTTTTTTTGTTGAAAATAAAAGCAACATAAATCTTCCACAAAAACGCCCAACCAGGACCGCGGGTAGCATGCTCAGCTGATTTAAAAACTTGTGTCGCAGCATCTTGAGAACGCGCAAAGTGAACTTCATCCAAAGTATCACTTAACCAAACTTGCCGAACCACAATCATTTGCACTCCGTCGTCCTGCACCGCGATCCTTTCCCGTTCCGCCCCCCCGCTGCCACGATGTCATCAGAGTTTGCATTTTCGCTCCAGACACCGCTTTGTACATGGTCGCTCGCAGTCGGTGTACGTAGGTGAAGTTCGCTTCGTGTGCAAACTGATTGCACCATTATTTATGAGTGTAATAAAAATTAACTTTCCATCCGTCGAAAAGTTCCCATTCGTTGCCGGAGCACGGTTTCAAGGAGGGGGGCGGGGGGGAGGAGGGGGAGTCGCCGTGCAAGTCGTGCTCTAGTTATGCTGCCAAGCGCCACGGATATGCACGCTTACCTGTGCGAGATGCCGGTGACGAATGCAGGAGCGGGAAGCGAGGTATTTTTTCGCTTACACAGACCGCAACTGTGAACGAGCGTGAGAGGGAAAGACAGGATCGCTTGCGAAGGTGGTAGGTGGTACGAGGAGCTATTTAAATGGTCGCCATTAATTTTTCTACAACCGCTTTTTTATTGATTTTAAATCCTTACGAGAAGCAGCACTCTGGAGCGGGCGTCTGTGAGAATCGTTACATTGGTGGGAGATGTTTCAGAAGAACATATTACCACGAGAAGGGAAAGACACGTTGGTGCAAAGTTCTGCTCAAACCGTATGCGTATTCGGTTCTTGAAAAGCGACAAATACAATTACCCATAATTCAAGCATTTTATTAAAGTAAACACCTTCAAGACGTATCAGTAGGAGGGCAAATTAATTTCAAGAGGACGAAAAGCAATCAGCGAATGCCGTTTTGGAAGTGCAATTATTACACTCACACAGCATTTCAATTAACGAGAGTAGATTTCACACACTCAACAGCATGGGCACTGTTAAAGGTTGCCTCTATTGAAGCACTTTTCCCATGCGCTTGTCGACCATCGCTGGTGACACGATGCAATCTCATTACCGCGGTTTCATTAGGCAGCAATATTAAATTTTATGCATCCCGGCGAATAGCACACTGCATCAGCTGAACTCGTATAAGGGAAGATGTTGCAGCAGTGGCAGCAGTATCATGAAATCAGCATGGTCATAAGTTGGATGGGAGTTGCGCGAGGCGAATTTTGCAGGGACGCGTTGAAATATGAAGATTTTTTATGAACAATACTATTTTGAAGGTTTTAGGACTGTTGTGAGTGATTACGTTTAACCGATGCAGTTTTCAATCGTAACTGCAGCTTTTTACAATAAAATATTCGTTTGAAAAAAGGAAATATTACTGCAGATGAAGTTGTAAGCCAAGTAAAGGTATTTCGACCATTAAAGCTACAGTAAAACATCCATGAAGTATCAAACCGTCGTCATCAAATACTCATATATGGTCCTTAGATTTGCATTAGAATTCCATTATAGGCTCGCGTGTCGGGTTGAACGCAGAAAATCACAGTTTTTCAATTTCGCTCATTCGCTGCAATGTTGTTGTTTTGCGGGGTCAGCCACGTGTGCTCTGCATTCTGCGTATGTTTGGTTTAATTAGTCGATATGCATTGAATATGTTCACCTCGTTTTGCCATCTCTCTAGCAGACCGAAGTCAAAATGCAACGCGAAGAATCGCACGAAACTTGCTGACCGAGTTTTCTCTTCGCTACGCATACAAATGTGTGTGTGAAGAGACACATTGCCGTTCGAAACATTGAAGATAATTAACGAATGTGATAAATTAGTCCTGGTGACTTCCATGCTTTCCAGCCATATCTTGGCCGCAGCACCCTTTTTTCCGAAAACATTGATGCACCGTTGATGGATCAGAAGGAAAGTGGAACTTCTCTCGTCAACTGTACTGAACACTCCCCGAAAAGGGCTCAACGGGGCAGCAACGTAACGGGGTGATAAATTTCAAACTCCACCCCACGGTGAACGGTGCAGTGATTATGCATTTGTTGCACGGGATCGTGCGTGGATGCCCTTTTGCCACTAAGCCGAAGCGTGAAAAGGGCTGCTACATTTATTGCGGCCAAATGATATTAGATCGTCTCGAACAGAGCTAATCACATCCAGATCGCGACAGATGGGTGGCTGATCGTAACAATTTATCGCAGCGCACGGGTCGCGCGCGTTAAAATCATCCGACATCATTATCGTGCCGATTGTTTATGTGCCATTTTCAATGAGCAAAGGCAAACACGGTAGATGGAAGGCAATGGGACACGGAAGGTGGATGTGGCACGGAACAGATGGTGCCGGTAGGTTTGATGAATTTATGATGCCGATGCTGCTTGTTAGTCGATTTGTTTTGACGAACGTAAAGGGACTGGATGATGCGCTAGGAGGGTGATGGCTTCATAAGCGTGGCAGGTTGACAAATTGGAATGCATTTTATTCTATGCTAGAGACAAACTTTGTGCGATCTGGTGGGGTTTAGTGTGGATAATTACGTGAACGGGTAAGCTGGAAATACCGGGGACGATATTTTGTTTGAGTTCTGCATCTTTGTTGGATAAGTTTAGAGCAGCGACAAAAAATCAACCACAGCGTGAATTAAAGAGCATCTGTTTTTAATGGATACAGTATAATTTAAGTTGTAAAAAATAGAAATAGTTTAAAAGGAGTTAAAAATCATGTTTTTGCTGGAAAATAACCATTACTTCAAAAACCTATTTTCGTTTGAATAACCCAAAGCGAAGAACTCCGTTTGGTAACTCATTTTCTTCGCCAATTCCCCTACCGATGCATAAAAGTAGCTCAAATCTCATCTTTATGTTTCGCTCCGGACACATTCTGTAGCATAGAATTCTATGCTGTGCTCAGTTCTCACTGCACTCTCGGCAATGTTGTCGGATTCGAACACGCGCTCTCTCTTTCTCTCTCTATCTCTTTCTCTTCACGCCCTCTCTCGAACCTCTCGATGCTGCGTTTTATGCAACGGTACGATCCGGTCAACACAAACCTGACCAAACCGCTCTCCGGCGCGGCACACGGAACGTGGTCGGGCGGTTTCGCACCGACTTTCGGGTCTTCCATCGATCCGACACCGAGCCGAGCAAAGTGAAGCTTTCCGAGGACTTTCGGGCCCAACGCTCGGCACGGTACGCGCCATTCGTACGCGGGACTTCGTGCCATCGGTATCGGTATTTGGCCAGCGGCCTGTGTGACACATTGTCTGCCATCCCCTGTCAGCGTTTACACGTGCGTGGCAACGTGTATGTGTGCATGCGTAGGTGGGTGCACGTGTGTGTTTGTGGCCGTGTGTGTGTGTGTGTGTGTTGGGTGGTATGTGCGTCAGTGAATTTGACAGTAGCGCACTTTGCCGTTGGCAATCAATCGATGTGCGGATCATATTGCCGATCAGCAGGGAGCTATCAGTAGAGTGAACCAGGAACGAAATTTGTAGGTGAAACGTGATGGAAATGGTAGTGCAATCGATGCATCCATGATTGTGCAACGACCACCGGCCGAAGGAAGCAAACAAATCATCAACCACACGTGAATCGAAGGAAATTGTTACCATGGAAGGCCAAGCTGCCTTATACATTATTAAACACTCTTCCAAGTGGCCACGGGTTTCGATTGCAGTGTCTCGTGGAATAAATCTTGCAGACGTTCCACCGTCGGGTTAGATAGCAAAAGGGCGCATTATAGTGCCTCGTAAAGAATAATGCGTTCGAAGTAATGAAGCACTTTTGCCATCCGTACGCATTCTCCGATTTCCATAAATCTTTGCGTGATCAGTGACCATAATATTACCGAAAGCGCCCTCCCTTCGGTGGGATTTGCGCCCGTTAGATGTCCAATTGTATTAAGAAGCTTCTTCCTTTCAGGTTGTTTGTTCCCTACCCAGGTGGAAATCGAAATCAGTGACCTCGTGACAGTGCGAAACGAAAGCGGAAACGGTGTGTGGTGAAGTGAAGTTAAGGTGAGTGTCAGGGTGCCAAAGTGCGTCCGTAAGCCGACAGGCGTAAGTGATCGGCGGGTTATGCACAACAACTCCAAGTGCGCTGATCCGGTTGATCGATAGAAGCGAGCAAAGCCCGTCATTAACAGGATAATCTGGCGCAAGTTTGCGGGCGTCGCAGGTGATTTGAATGATTTTCCCAGTCGGGTGCAGGTTCGCCTAGTGTGCTGAAGAAGTGACCAACGGGTGCGTTGCGTAGCGCACTAATTGAATTAGTGAGTGAGGTGGGAGCATCCAAGGTTTTTCGCTCACAACAAAAAAGAAGATGAGAATTGGTGATGTGTGCATGGTCCTAAGTAGAGAGTTTGTGTATCTTTGTTAAAAGTGAAAAGTGTTCTTCACATAATCAAATTGATTGAAACGCTTACGCTGCGCAGAAAAACGAATCACATTGGAGTCCGTGAAGTTTAATGCTAGTGTGAAATTGAAAAACATAAAACAAAAGAAAGTGACAACACAATTGCTTAAAAGCGGTGAATAAAGTCATAAAGCGGCATAAGAATATTCTGGTAAAAGAAATCACAAGAAAACGCTACACGAAAGGCGGAAAGGCAAAGAAACACGTAAAAGCGAAACAATTGCACAACCGGCACAAGCGTTCGGCAGAAGAACCATCGCGCAAGGAAAAGGATTACTCGAAAATATTATTCTTTCATCAGTCGGAAAGTGTAGCGAAAGGCAGAGCAGCAAAGGCAGTAGTGGTTGTGGTAGCACCAACCAGCTAGCCAAGGATAATAAATCTCTTCCTTTTTTTCTCGCTCCCCGACGCAAAGCTGGTCGGTGGTTGGTGGTTTAACGGTTCCACGGTTACTCGGCCACTTGGCTCAGTAGTGATACTTTGAGTGCGAGAGTAAGTGTGTGTGAGTGTGTGTGTTGGTTTGCAGGTCCCCAAGTGAGTTTCCCAGTGGAAGTGTTGGAAGGAAAGCTCGCGTTTCTGGATCTGATTTTCTTCGCCTGGGATTAAAGCAAACACCGCGCAGGCTACCAAGGCCTCTATAATGATTGTGTAAGTAGGATGCATAAAATATTGTAACGAATGGACTTTTTATGGCTAGAATGGGGAAAAGTGGGACGATTTTAAGTAGGATAGGTGGACAGGGCGTTCTTTCCGGTTAAAGTAGAATTATATTGTGATTGTTGGCAATTATGTAAGATGAGAATTTTACGGACCATGCAATGAATGCTTTTTGTCGATGAAATTGAAGTCAGCTGAAATTTGAGCGATTAATTAGTCACAATGATTTAATTACAATGTTCTGATCCTTTGAAAAATTAGAAAATTGGTTTCATTTCAACAATATTGGAGTCTTCGAAGTGGAAACCAGAAAAAATATCAACATTTGTAGTGTGTTTGAGTTTGAAACCATTTGTGTTTGAAATCATTTCAAGGATTATTCCTTTCGTAACATTATTTCTGAGAATCGGCGTGTAAAGCTCAACTCAAGTCATTATACCGTGGGAGGAGCAGCAATGTTGTTCCAATAAAAGACTCCTCAGACTGCCAACTGCTCTCCATCCACCCAAGAAGTGATATCATATGGACCACTCAACTGCTCCATAGAATGGCTTCATTTAGTGTTACCGAATCTTTTACGCCACACTTTCTTGCCCTTCTACCCGGCACACCCTCGTAATGGGACATTGAGAGACGTACTCAAATGAAATGGGAATTCGGTAGAGCCACTTCTAGCTTCTGGTAGCGATGGACCGTGCTGCTCGGTTTCGAGGCGAAGATTCGCCACAATTAACGGCACGGCCAAGAAGTAACCCATTGCCAATCTCCCCTGTCGACCAAAACCGAGCAACGACCTGTCGATGAAGGACATCTGCTAGGGCACCTCTGGTCATCACCCTCCTCTGGGACCTCTGGTAGAACATCACAGCTTACCAAAAACATGCTCGAGCTGAGAGTTCCCCAAGGAGCGAATGCTTTGCCGATGAAGTGGCATTGTACTTCTCTGCCTATCAGCACTTGAAACAAAAGAGATGTTTTCACTTCATTTCAAGCGCCCCTCGAGAACGAGGGAGTCCCATCGGGAAAAATGTAGCGTTCATAACAACGGGCTTTGGCTTCATTTGAGACAAGTTTTGGGTTGTTGAAGTTTTGGCCAAGAAATTAATAATCTACTGTGGGTACGTGCTGAATTTTTGTGATTCTTTCCCACTGGAATGGAGTATGTACACTGTTATCCTTTTGGAAGGAACTCTTTCACCAAGGGTATCAGTATTCTCCTTATAATTGTAGAATGCAGAGTAGTGCATAGGAGAATAGAATAACACCCTCGTTCGCTTGGAAAGATTTTTTCAACAAACCCCACCGGAAAGCGGGTTCGTTTGCCAAAATGAAAAGACTCCTCCAGTTTCCAACCAATGGGGAAAAAAAGGAACTGCGACTAATTGAATTTTTCTGCTTCACGCAAAAGTCCTCCGAGCCGAGTTCACCGCAACCTATTTTGGCACTAAAGTGCGACTCAAATTTATTACTCGGTAATTGATATTACCGGCCAAAGACAGATAGCACCTAAAAAAAAAGGGTGGGAAAATTTGTAGCACTTTGCACGGTGCGCAAACACCGCTGTCGGGAAACCTTCTGCGCCGTTCGTCCGGCGGTCCAATGGAGCAGCCCTCAGATTGTGGGACAAAGTTTTTGTTTCCCAATTTAAAAACATTCGCTCGGTTGGTAATCCATGCCGCTTGAAGCGTAGAAAAGGAGACAGAGGGTGTGTGATCTTGTGTTTCCAGCGGTGAGTCAACGGAAGGACGCTGATGAAACGGAACGGAAGGTTCCTCGACCAACCGGCAAGCCGGTACACGTGCCGTCGCTGAGATCTAAAGCAAAGAGTAAAGAAAAACTTGATAACACGTAGCAGTGAGATGGAACGATTTGGGTAATAGTGGGGCATGAAGCATAAATTTGATGCTTGTTCCAAGGGATCCTTTTTGCTGGCTGTTGGAGGGGCCTCACTGTTGGCTAATGGTAAGGAGAAGTTATTTGATTGCCGGGACAAAAGCTGTGAATCATGAACCAAATGAGATGTTTACTTTGAAGTGGAATGAAAAGATTTGACGTGAAGAGTTTGGCACATTTTCTTGAATATTATCAAACGATAATAGGAAAAGAAAGGTCTGAACGTGCAACAAAATAAAGATTCTTGAATCTTATGTAAAAGTATTTTCTAAGCGATTGGTTGCTGTAGAAATCGAGCTAGACTCTTTCCAGCCATCATTACACTATCCTAAGAAATGGAGTCCTCGACCGAAAGCAAACCATTAATGGAAGACTCTTGAGCCGATAAATCAACGGGTCGATAAGATGCAATCATCCCTTCCCAAACCTCCGTACGGTCAACAAAGCGTAGCACGATCGTGCGCATTTAGACAACAGCCAAGCGCGTGGTGCCTTTGGAGCCATTTATCAGTTCATTATTGTACACACTTGGAAACTGTGATGGGGCAATTACATTTAAATTCATTGCATCTAAATAATTGAGCAGCCGGTGCTGAAGTCCTGGCATGCCTGACCGTCGGCGCCGGTCCGAGCCTTTCTAGACCCTTTGGAGAGCCCTCAACTTTTAGATCATTTATTTTGCAGCACTAACCAGCACTTGGATCGCGAGGAGAGAAACAGCCTTTTAGCGCCAACTAGAGCCGAGAGGTAGACTTTCTTCGACTCCCGTTCCTTTCTACTCCCTCTATACCTGCTATACCTTGGAGCAAAGATTGAGGGGTTGCGGTGCAGGGCCAGTTGAAAATGAGGCAAAAGGCGCTAGTGAGTTATAGCAGCACGAGCAGTTCGACATTCGCGCAGTTCGCCCCAAAAACAATGGTTGCGAGAAGTCCAAGCGGAAAAGCTCCCTTTGCAGGAGGTCAGTTGCAACTGTTTCGATGCGGCACAGCAAAGCAAGGAAGGGTGAAACGAAAAGTTGCTCTGTAGTCGGCCATCTTGTGCAAGCTGCAAACCGCGGACCAGCCGGACTACAAAGTGGAGGACTATTAGCAGCCGCTTTGTTCCCGCTTAGAGTGGTGGCTGTGTTTTTCGGACTTTCGGGCTCGGGGTGGTAGTTTATTAGATCGTTTATTAAATGGCCAAAAGCGTTGTTGGCCGCGGCCGAGCCGGAAAACAACGGCATGAAAGCTGGGCTAGTTGATAGGTGGGAAGGAGAGAGCATGTCCTGAGGTTGAAAATTGAATTCTCACCTTTGTTCTAACAGTGGAGGATTTTTCAGCAATAGTGAGGGAAAGTTTGGCAAAACGATCGGAACGGCGGGATTGGGGAAAGAATTCGCTTGCCCAAACCGCAGAAACGGACGTTTAATTCGCTTTTCGTTGATGGAAAAGCTGAATGCCGTTGGTCGAGGCGTTGGTATGGGCGATTAAATAACACGCCGTGAGTTTTAACGTTAGCCGGGAGCAATGGAATTCTGGGGCGTTTGAATTGAACAACGTGAACTTCATTATTAAGCGGTGGGAATCATTTTCCAAATGGCGCTAGAGTGGCAAGGATATTATTTGAGTTTAATTTTAATTAAATGATTCCTGGGAAATGGCTCACTGGGGGCTGAAATGAAATTAAAACCCTTCAGCTGGATTGATTTTCAGCCATTCTACAGACAGAGGCAGATTGCTTGGGAAAACACTTCTAATAGATACAAGTTTGAAGTCGTTTGACTTTCACTGCACGTTCATCGCTCTAGTTAAAGGAATTCGTACTCAACGTTTCCTGCCTGTATGTGCTGTGATTTGGAATTTATTGAGCGTGCCAACCGGTGGCCAATTTGTGTGGGGTGGTTGCCATCCCATCCAAAGAGTCTTCCCATGTAATCCCGTTTAAATTTCAAAATAACGATCGAATTACAGCCCCTTCCACACAGGCCAGACTAACCCTTGGGCAAGCAAAACAGGCACACCGACCGGTACTGGCGGTCGGTCGTAAATTATCAGCTGAGCGTGGTACCTTTTAGCAGCAGCTTCCCCGCTAAACCATAACCTCACAAACCTACGGCCAAACAAACTCTTCGCGTGTCCTTGGGCGCTTGCGTTCGCGCTAACTGGCGTCTGTAGCTCTCGATTTTCGCCATCACAAGGGTTGCGGTTGTGGAGCGCGTGGTAGGAAAATCTGGAAAACCCTCTCTTTCATGCCGGTACAACCTAGACGTATCGGGTGGATCTACCGAGCGCACTGGGGCCGATTTTCTGGAACCTCAGAAAAACACTTTCTGGCGCACTGAAATGGATGTCGGAAGTCCAAAAGTACACGTTTATGACACGAGGAAAATCAATATTTGCCCGCTCATCATGTCATGGCTTCACGAGGCGCACGTGGGGATCTCGCCCGAGGTAGGAGCGACGCCAGACGGTGTTTTGATTTCGTTCTGTGTCTGAAACGGCTGAAAGGATCCCCCGTGAGCGCGCAGTCAGGTGTACCGCAGATCGTGGCTGCGGTTAGTCTACGCTCCCGGGTCGGATAACGATTGGGCAGACATTCGCCAGGCACGGTACGGATTTGAAATCGAATCCCGACGACGATGTAACATGCAACCCTGCCTCTTCGTCCCACCCGGCCCAGTACCAGTCCGTGGGCTTAGGTAAATTTATAGTCGCAGGTTAATTGGCACGAATAAAGTTTGCCAGCGGGCGGGAGATATCCTTTCGATCGGCCGGGGAAGCTGGTGTGGAGGAGTGCTGCTTTGCTTTTTGCCGTTTTGGTGTTTCCTTTCCGTTCGATTGCAGCAGCAGAAAAAGCTGACTGGGAGTGTGTGTGGTTGTGGTGAAGCGATGGCAATCGTAAATCGGTAATGTAAATGGGAACGAGAGCGTAAGGCAAAAGACTACAATATTGCTTCCGCTGCAGTAATGGCTGATTGCTTTTTCCGGCCGAGCTGGTGCTTTCTGGTGGGCCGAAAATCGTTCGAACGGTTTGGAGGTGAAATACGTTTGGCATGATTTTGTCGGTGTGCCTGCCTAATTCGTGGTTGGAGTCGAATGTTGCGTGGGTTGCAATGGTGTCTGATCGAAGTGTTTGCTTTAAAAGGATATCATTGTGATGGGGGACTCATTTTCCTGTTGCGAAATTGGAATCGCATTATGAAAAGTTCACATTTGATTTGCCGTTAATGTCTATTTACATGCCTTAAATGTTTTCCTCACTAGTACGACTTTTTATCTGCTTTGTCAATCCACGTTAAGCAAGTATCCACGCTTGTGACGCCAAAGTGACTATAAAATTATTTTGTTCTTAATTAATTCTATCGTCTGAGAAAACAAGCGGAACATAAACAACATTTGATAAAAAAAAAATCTAACCAACCTCAAGAGCTGATATCATAATGAAAATAAGGCCAAGGCTTCAGATCTGTCTTTTGGTTTAGTTTGCTCTTAAAGTACTTTCAGCTTATTTTTTGTAACTTGTAACATTCGAGATAGCTAAGTTAAAGTTGCAACTGTTCGTTATGAACCATACCTCGTGAGCTTGAGGCAAAAAATCGCGAATTTGAGTCAACGATCACGCGCTGCTGACAAAAAGTGGATAATACTCGGCGTTGTCTGTTCGAGCCGAAAGCTATCCTTCCGGCTGTTGCTATCCATCCTCACGGTCAACCGATAACCGAACGAAACCGGATGTATTGCGTCCCGGTCATGTTTGCTTTTCAGCCTTTGCTTGCTCAACACGAAGTTCCCGAATAAAGTTCACCGTGGGCGATGACTGCAAGGGGCACAAAAAGCCAATGTCCAATCACGCCAAACCGAAAATCTGTCTCTCGCGTGCAAAATTATTCGCGAATAATGACCGCGAACAACTCGAAGCATCGTTCAATTGCCGTTTTCCACCTCACGTGCGAAAGTGCAGCCGGCAATCCTCGGCACTGTAGTTGAACAGCCGCAATGATTGCATCAGCATCGTCAGCATCAATGCTTGCAGCAGTACAATGATTTATGCTGGAATGCATTTTTGTGCAGCATCGTTTTGCACTGGATCGAACCGCACAGAAGCCGTGTTGCAGTGAAGTTTCAATTTTACTTGTTAGTTCGGTCCAGTGTGTGCATGTAGCCCTAGTCTTTTCCACTTCACCGAAAGTCTTGGTAGTCTCCGTAAGAACATGCAAGAGTGGAAAAGTCAAAGCTAAAAAAAGAACCAAAAATCAACAACGTTCAGGCAAGGCGGAAGCCAACCAAAATCGTTGCCAACAACGTCACACTCACACACACACACACACACGTGTGGGGCGAACAACGGAGAACAGGACTTCACTTCCGGACTAGAGTCACTGGCCAACTGTTAGTGTGCATCCCTGCCACAAGCGTTGTTTCCGTCTTTTTCCTCCAAAGGGACGGAAAATCGCTGACCACCGGCAATGAACTGGCAACGGGGAAAAGTCCCGAAATTTGTTTAGTTAAAGTGGTCGAACATGGGATGGAAGTGATCGTTGCGTTGGGGCTGCAATGCGCTTTACCCCGACGTCCCCCTCGATCCACCCAACGTGATGAATGTGCCCCGGGGTGGATGTTGTTTTTCCCCGCCTGGTGTTTTCCCTCCTCGGTTAAGTTTTTATTTTCTTCGACCCCGCTCAAACGTAAACAGATCCCGAAGCGCTCGGTCAGTTCGCTGACCAGAGAACTCCAAACTCGCCAACCCTTCCCGTGCGTCTTCGTACCCTTCGATGCGCTACCGGTAATGGTTGTCATGTCGTGCACCGATTTTTTCCTTGGCAGCCCTCCAAGCGCAAGAAAACGAACGCTTTTTTTTAATCATCTCAAAGTTTTATCAAGCGCTTCGGCGGTGTGTAAGTGTGTGCGTGTGTCTGTTTTTTTAGTGCTTTTGTATTCCGTTTTCCAACTCTCGAAAGCTCCCAATCCGTCGGTGTAAGGGTGCGGTAAGCGTGTCCCCCTACTTCGGTCGCCATCCCAAACCGCGGAGCTCTCTATTGTTTCCTGTCTCAGTTTCAACTTCTTTTACAAGCTTCAATTGTTCCCGACTCGAAGTGGCTTTCGTTTACTCGCCTTTGTAGGGTTTGCCGTTAGCGTCTTGCTCTCTTGCTCACACTACTTGCGCGACGAGGTAACGAAGTTTTCCTCCTCTTAGGTGCAAAGAAAGGACAAGAAAGGGGACAAGGGAGCCTTTGTGTTTCTTTCCCCTCACCTACCCCCCCGCCCCTCTGTTATTCTTGCGTGTCTTCTGAGTTTTTTTTCTTCTCATAACTCGATTGAATTTCTATTGGTTATGTATGTGTTTCGCGCGCGCGTTACCACTTATTCCTGCTCATTTCCTCACTTGCTACCGTAAGCAATACTGCGAAGAGTTTTTCCTTTTGCTTTCCCACTGGTTATGTTGCCGGCGTAGTTTGAGTTCTTCTTTTTTGTGTTCTACTACTGCCACTGCTTCTGCTGCTGAAAGACAAGAATGCGCTCCTACCTCTCCCTCCTTCAGCAAAAAAAAAAAAAAAACACCAAACATACACAGTATGCCGGCGCGGAAAATCGTCGTTGACAGTGGGCGCTCACTACCAGCACGTGGATGAAATGGGAAAAATAGTGTGAGAATTTTCCTTCACCCATCCACCCGTTGGAGCTGTGGGGAAATCGTGCCAAGGGACGGTATGAGGAGAAGGGCGAAAAAGAAGAGCGAGAACGAGAGGGAGAGAGAGAGAGAAAGAGAGAAAGGGAGAGAGAGAAGGGGTCGAATGGGGCAGGGCAGGGGAAGGGTTGCAAGGACGCGAGTAGCTTTTGGCGTGCCGTGGCGCCACGGCGTCCCGGAGACATAAAGTAGATCGTTACAGACGCGCGTTCGCCCAATCCATGTGAGTGAACTTTTCCCCATCGAAGCTCGAACTCTCGGTGCGCGACACATTCCCACTGCAGTGGCTAAAATGAATTGAAAGAGCGAAAGAGAAAGAGAGATAGAGACAGACAGAGAGAGAGCGAGAGGGAGGAATAGAGATAGCGAAGAAGAAAAAAAAAACGTTATACACAAAACCACCCGAAACTGAATCCTATCGGCCGTCAAGCGGGGAGGAAGACTTTTCCATGGCGCGTCGTTCCACTGTTTGTGGAGGGAAACGGGCGCTGGTGGGCCGTAAAGGGTGAAGCACAAGGGCGGGGAGCCGAAGGGAGGGAGGGAGGGAGGGAATGTTGCCGCCGTTGCGGAGATGCAGCAAGCATAAATTTACTCTAGTCGCTCGACTGGAGCTTCCGATGGTTTTCTGTCTAGGCGATGATGGCGGTCTGCTGAGGAGGCGAAAAGCATAACGTAGATGACATGTACTGTTTGGTATGGATTGGGCTGGCGGGCGAAAGGAAGGGATGCAGAGGGGCCGAAGTTTGGCAATTGGGCAAGCGTTGATTTATCCGATAAGGAACCCAAGCAGGAGGTAAGGAACGCCAGAACCGATTTGCGTCTCGGTTTTTCGCAAGCAATTGCACTCGTGATGGCGGTACGGCGTTAGACGGCAAAGGTAAGAGCGATCGAGGGCAAGGCGACCGTTGGAGGGACGGGGAACGAACCCATCTGACCTCTATTTGAGGATTGGGAAAATTCGAGTGACGGGCTTTTTCATCCGTCCCAAGCGAAGACGAAGGATCGATCGAGGAAGGTGATTGTGCGTTACCTTATCCTGGGGCGTAAAGTTCTTCGGGAGAATTGAATATTACTTGTGGTTTTGTTTGAGCAGGAAGGTATGTTTCCCCCTTGCCATTGCCTTTTATCAACCAAAATCATCGTAATAGTTTACTCTGTCCAATCTTCTTTTGTTGCTTATCGTTATCAGCAGGGGCTTTGCCAGTTTTTGGCCAGGCTAAACAAATAAAAACGCTTCATTTTCACTTTGCATGTTTCGTCTGGATCGCGTATACACAAACAGCGTGCCCTCCAAGCTTTCAACTCACTGTACCCTGGTGCAAAGCTACCATGGTGAGCAATCCGTGGAAGCAACCGGACCGGGAAAAGGATTCCCCATTGCGAGACAGCGCCGCAGCGTGGTAGCATCGTAAACATAAAATATCAGTGCGGGATTATGTTTCGCTTTATGACTCAATTGTACAATAAATTTTCGAGCATGATTTCCAGGACCAGGCCGGCGGGCTTGGATGGCGTGCGGACGGGTGCTTTGTCAGGCGGAAAGGCGCAAACAGAGGAGCCGAAAACACCATTCGAGGACGAATCACTTGCAAACGGAGATGTACACAAAAACGGATACAAATGGTGAAAAGCGAACCAGAATACGGAAAAACTTGTTCAATGGTGTTGGAGGGTGGCCTACCACCAGCACACAGACACAGATAGAGCATTTTGGGACGGAAAAAATACACACATACACATTCATTCCACCCTGGACAGGAACAACACCGGCGAGAACAAATTAAAATATACACACGAGCAAACGATAAATATTTTAATGGTAAAGTGTGATGAATTTTACTGCGGTACGAAGTGAGCGTATTAAGTGAAACTTTTCATGCAGTTCGTGTGTGTGTGTGCGAGTACGTATGTGTTCTGGTAAAAAAGATGGGTTAAGTCATTAAATACGCTGCAAGGCATAAAAGGATGTGTGACAGAAGGAAAAGGCAGTAGTAAATGTTAACCACAAAGAGAGAGAAAGGAGTGTGGAGGAGAGGAGACATCAGGATCGTCAATATTCTGCCGTAAAGTGTTTGTGAACGAAACAGAAGGCAGTTTGAGGTGAAGTTGGTCGGTGAGATGGTTTCAAAAATCAATCCGGAAGTGATGAAACAACAGTTTTGGAATTTTATTACTTCCAGCTCAGTGAGACGATCGTTAAGCGTTCCAGATAAACTGTGTCACATGTACCGTATAACGCAGATATTTATACAAGATTTGGTAGTAAACGTTGGATAAGGGTGTGTTTTGAAATTGCTTTTTGATTGCTGGACGAGCCTTCATGTTGGTAATTCATGAGTGATTTACTTCTTAAACGTTTGTCGTACAAACTATGTTAAATGATTGCTAAAAAAATTGAGGCTTTGTTTAGCACAGTCTTGCGATACAGCCAGAAATTCTGTAACATAAGCAAAGAGAGTTGGATTTAAACTCATTCATTTCAACTGGAACATGCCTGCTAAGGGAATTGCCCTTCAGCACCTCGCAGCACCGATACCAAAAGGAAAAACTTTTAAATGGAATCTTTCCCACCAATAGAATAAAACCACATTTTTGTCATTCCACAACAAAGTGTAAACTGTAATATGCTAATGATGCATTCCGACCTCAAGCCCCAACTCCCGTGCACAGTCCATAGCAAGGTTGCTAAACTATGCGAAACCGCTTAGCATCTGATTCAAAATTCGTTTAAAACTTTTCGTGCAACGCTTCGAGGGACACGACACGTCGAACAGCCGATTAGTGCGGGCGAATGTAATCAGACAAAAACTTGTTGGTGATTGTTGGGAGGGAAAAGACAAAAAATATAATTTCCCAAAAGCAATTGTCCCTTTTCATCGCCTCCAACAATAACAAAACCTTGCCCCTTGGTGCAAGGTGTCAACAGCCGATTGATGTAAATAAGAGAAAATTGGTCCTTTGATTTTAGTGGGAAAGTTTCCAACGCTCGGAGAGTGAATGGACAATGTCCTCCTATACAGCATGCAGTTTTTTTTTCTCTGGATGCACCAACCAACTGCACTCGTTTTTTCTGTGTACTGTTCCGCATCAGAATACCATCGCAACGGTTGTCCACATTTGCATTAACGATCCGAAAACTCTCCCCCCCTCCCCCCGGGTTGTTCTGAGTGCGAGATGGAAAGCGAGAAAACTGGGGATAGGAAAACTTTAAAGCTTGCAATCCAAATTGCATCCCGCGCCGAGACGGGGATTGCAGGAAGGAGAGCAGGGTTGGAGTATTACGATTACAGCAATGGCTTGAGGAATAAGTAATCAGTAAAACGTGGTCTAATGGATGTGTAAATTACATTTTCATGTTCCTTCCGCCCAAACGGTTCGTTCGGTTGACTTGCCCCGGCCCGGTTTGTGCAGGGAAGTAGGGATGGAAGATCCATTTCATCGCCAGACAGGTTTGACAGTCGACAAAAACTGCAATGGATTGGTTGGAGGATCGATCCGGCCGCTGGCCCTTCGTCTAGCCAGACACTGTTTGCTTTCGCCCAGCGCGTCTGAGGACGACCTGACACAGGACCTCCGGTTCTGCGTAAATTGGAATGTCGTACAATAAACAGTAATTGAAACCATTTTACGAGGCCTCCTTGCGAAGGTGCATCCCGTCGCCTTACGATTGTGTCCTCGGAGTCTTTGCTCGGAGTTTTACGACCGACGTCGCTTTTTGTCTTCCGTTTGCAATTTTACGGCAGCACACCGTTGGGATGAAAGTCTTTCAAAAGTTAACTGCCTGACACCGGTTGTTTGTTTAAACATCACATCCACACATCGTCACCCTCTGCTGATGAAGTGCACGTTCCGAAAAAAAGGTCCCTCAAAAAGAGAAAGACCTCATAAAAGGAGGAATAATCACACCCGCCAGGTGCATGATCCTTGTTTTCCATCGTCAAGAATCACGGCACGGCCGAAAAGACACCGCACAGAGGGTTTATGATCTGCGTATCGCCCATAAAGCTTGCTGGAGATGTAAAAAACCAGAAGGCAAAAATGCCATCCCGACACTGTAGAAGCGCCTCTTTAAGACGACATCCGGCAGCCGTCGACGAGGAATTTGTTGGAATTTTATGGATGCAATGGAAGGAGGCGATTCTTGAGGCGACATCCATCTTCGACGGCGGTGGTGAAGCGATTTGTCAAACGGCCACAAGGGAGTAGAGCAGGAGAGGCACACAGTTACACACACACACACACACTCTAGCAGACCACATCAATGGTCACTAACTAACGACCCTTCGGGGTTTTCGGGAGGGATTTTGCTACATACGCGCCACGCTGTAAAGATTTAAACGTAAGATGGATCGTTTCGATGTTGTCTAAAGTTGTGCTAACCGTTTTCTTTGCTTCCCTGTGTTCAGCGACCGAAGCGGTGCGACATTTGTATGCTTGTGTGTGTGTGTGTCCATAGATCATTTTGGGTTGAAACCAGGGTGTAAGACCAACGAGGACCTGCATGTTTGCCCATGAAAATGGGCCTTTCGAGTACGTTTTGAGTACGCCTCCTAGGGCATAAAACATGAGGTGTGCACTATGGGCCACATGAATTGTGTTGGATGATGATGAAAACGCTGCTTCACCTGTGTGCCCCGCGCTATAAACATCCTTGCCGTGGAAGCTTTGCATAATCACGGCTCCCTCTTGGGGGCGTCGTTTTCTGCTTCCTGTCACTTTTAGGGGGTGCAACGCGCGTTCGCCATTCCCAGGGCGGATATGATGCGATGATGAGCCCGTCCCCGATACACACACAGCGTGATAGATATTTATTTTTATTATGTTTCGCTCTTGTACATACAGAGGCAGCAAGGATGTGTAGAGGGGCAGAGCGCCAGCGGGCCTGCCTTTCTTGCGGTAGAGTGACAAGTTCATTCTGAGCGGCACAAAAGCCGGCCAGGCATGTCAACCCGAGCGATGCCTGCAGCTATTTGTCAATCGTCTCAAGTCGTTCGGTCGCTTGGCGGTTTTAGAAATTGAGTGCAGAGGGTGCAGGTGCTGTTTTTGTGCTTGCGTTTACAATGTGTGCAAGGGCAAGATGGTAGCACGAAGCATGGGGAAAGTTGAGGGAGGAAAAAACAGCGAAACAATCTGCCAACATCCTGTTCATAAGACGGGCCTATTCTGTTTTTTATAAAATGCCTTCCAATACCACGGATGGTTGTGTGTTTTCCGCCCAGGGAAAGGAAAAGCTTTCGGAAATTGTCTTCGGGTTCGACAAATCTGCACGATAAGCTTCCGAGCCCGCAGCACATCCGGACCAGCAGGGAGGGCTTCGCGCCGTCTAGACAGCACGTGGAGGCCGAACCGGCAGGATGGACCGCCCGGCAGGATGGTTGCATGTTTGGATAGTGATTCTTTTGCCTTATTGATGGTGCAAGACCACACATACAGCAACACAGACGCAGCATAAAGAAAAAGGAATTGGGAATGGTGATGGATGGTGACCGTTGCAAGGCGAGGGGTGGGTGTGTGTGTGTGTGCGAGAGAAAGAGCAAGTCGGAGAGCGGTATCGCCCTTGGCGGTAGATGTGTGATGACGATAAGGGTGCTTTAGGAAACAATTTAATAGCGATAACGTTTGATGGTGCTAGCCGTTGGCCGAAATTTGTTGTGAAGCCGAAAATTGAAGCCTCCCGGTCACGGGCATTTGATTTGAGCTGTGTAACCTGCGGTGTAAGAAATGAGGCTGTTATTGGAGCCACGTAAATGGCTGGCTACCGGAGAACCTTTTGTAGTCTCGCATTTTCCCTTATTAAAGCGTGGGAAATGAGATTTACGAAAAACTAAGAAAATATATTATATATTGATTGCAAATAAAAAGCCACAGAACAATTGGAGTAAGTTTTGTGATGGTTTATGTAGCGCTGAACAATAGCCTGCAAATATTTTGCGTTCCCTGGACATTGTTCAATTCAACAAATTGTTTTCATACATTTCTACAACATTCGCAAAGAAAAAAGCTGATAAACCATCTGCATTTGGGGGAATCAAAGCATTGGAAGTAATTGAAAACTTTCCATAAATAAAGTACCAGCACCAAGCAAGTGAACAACAGGGAAATATTTTGCAGCTGCTATTTTCCAACGAAACCGGCTCGTTGTGTCGGTTCAGTTTGTAGCGTTTCGCAGCAAACTTTTCCTTCGAACGCCAGTGTAAATACAAAAACCAGCCAGTGCACCGTTCGCTTTCCCTTCCTGTTGAAGTGTTGGGTTTGCTCCAGGATGGTTCTAATTTGTATACTGTGCCTTTTGTACGTGCAACAAACCGAACCTGAGAATGATATTCTTGGCTTCTTTGTGCGTTGCGAGCTGTTGCGAGTTTTCGGCTGCTGCCCATCGAGGGCCATTGCTATTCATTAGAGCCATCCTCACCGCAGCACACAACTTTTCGCCACAATTTTCAACCATCGTCAGATTGGACCGTCAAAAGAGGGGAGAAAAGCGACGTGAAGGGTGCTTTTAATCATTGCTTATGGATCACTTGTCTGCAGCGTTTTTAATTGAATCATCATGCCGGTGCTCGGCATTCGTTTCCGAGGATCTCCATCACCGGCCGACCAGAAGCGCAACTTGTGTTAGTGTTCTGTTTTTTTTTTGTTGTGCCCAGTCCTCTCGGAACGTTTGAGTGAACCGAGAGTTGTTTTTACCCAAAATGGCAGTGAAAATGGCAACAGAATGAGCTGGGGCCACTGCTGCACGGTTGGCCGGTTGGGCAGAATGAAAGTTAGAAGGTGGAAATTACATTTCCTTCAAGTTAAAGCTAACTTAAAAATCAGTTTACAACAACGGACGATATTTTTTGGGGATATAGCAAGAATGGTGTGTGGGGATGCATTTTCAGGTTTTCAACGTGATAAAACAAACAGAAACTGACGGACGAAGCGTTTCCGACACGCAACACGAATCCTTTTCCGGTTAGAATAAACACATCAAAAACGAAAGATGGCTAAAAAGTGTGTTCTCTTGAAATTTAATTACTTTTACCTTGTTAATTTCGAAACCAAAATACATGAAACAAAATAAAGAAAAAGATGAAGACTCGCCACAAAAATTAGCAGTAATGGATTTGAAATGTATTTGTCAGTAAATTCAAAATGTATATTGCTCGATTTAATGTGAATAGCATAAAGTACCGCATTGATTGCCTTTATTGCTGGTGCAATAAACCTATCCGTTTTGAGTTCCACCCCTCAACCTCATCTCTCACCTCAATTCGCACTCTCCCAGCAAAATTATGAAGCAACTTCAAAACAATAACTTCAAAACCCTGCTGGATGCCATTTTCGTTAGCCCTGGCCCCATTTGCGTTATGCGAAAAGTGGAGCCACTGTGTACCTGTGACTGTTTTTCGCAAGCAGCTGTATGTATATGTGTGTGTAGAGTCACTTGATGGAAAACAAATTCAGTACAAATACGCCAACCTCCTGCACTCTCTCACATGAGGTCATGAATCCAATCACGGAAAGTATTTGATTAGTTTTGGATTCGGGGCCATTGCCACGCCACACGGGTCCATCGTTGCAAAAGGTTGGCCCCGATTTACGAAGCGTATTGCTGCTGCTGCTGCTGGTACCGCTACTGCTGCTGGACTATCGATTTAAATATTGACGAGCGAAAGTTCATTTCTCATACACGCTAAAGTAAACTTGCTGAGGAGAAGGAGCAAGGGAGTGGAAATCCTTAAACCAATTTATAGCAATTTAGTCGTTTGGCTGGCGACCCGAGGCAAAGGAAGATAAAAAGTAAAGCAAGAAAAAGTGATAAATTTCTTGGCGATAAAATCATCCACCGAAGAATGAATGTTCCAGTGCAGAACATTTTGGCACGATGGATTTTTCTACAAGAATATCCAAAAGCTAAACGATAAGGAATGACAGCGAACGGTTGCATCGCAAACTCGCAATGCCCGGAAGTACATTGGAACGGTATTTCGTATCAATAATTGAGCAAGCAGCGGAAGCAGCAAAGAAAATTGGATAAATGAATGATTGGGCTGGAGGTAACGATTGAGTGAGGAAAGAAAGAAAAAAGAATTAAACGGAATTTCTTTCTGTACATCAAGCGTCGGATAAAAGACTGAGATTATTTGATTCGAGCACGAAACTCGCAAATTGAAAAGCAAATTTATGGCTATTTGTTTAATGACTTTTTGTGAATCTTTAATGCACAATTCATTAGAAGAAGATTCATAAAAATCACTGCAATGGCGTTATAAAAATGAAATGCGAGACTTGTGGCTTAAAGCTACCGGAGGTCCACAGGTGAGTCGCGCCACAAATCAAAATCTCATTTCCGAAGAAATTACGTGCATGTCTAATATTTTCGACAGGACACACACACACAGCAAAGAAAAAGGAAATGAGTGTTTTCCTGCTATTGGCGGGTCCGATTGGTGAGCCGAATTCCAACCGTCTTTAAGCGATGGAATTCTGGGGTGTGACGGAAGAACGCTTCTCGAGCGTCGGCTGCTTACCGTCGAAAAAGTCTCGAAGCAAAACTAACCACCACCCAGCGGGGTGGCAAGGAAATCCACAGCCAAGCACGTTCTTGGCTGTTGGCATGATTTTTCTTCGCTCCCAAGCACGGACCGCCGTTTAAAAGACACGGAAAGGCGTTTAAAAAGCAACCTTCTCCTTTTGCGCCCCACTCGAGCGCGGGACGGTCTCGGAAATCGCGCGGAACGGGGGCCGGAACGTGGATCGTTTGCAGACGGGCGGACTGAACATTGATTCGCTAACTACTCCTGACAGTGATTTTGTAGCAATCCACGTCTCTCGGTCTAGCCAAACATGCTTGTTTGCGCCCGGTTTCGGGAAAAGGCAAGAAGGCGAGCTAAACTAAACAACCCGAAAAACAACCATTTTGTGGGATGGAGGGTAGGCTTTGACGTCAGGACAAACGCGCCACTAATGTGAACTTCGTGCAACAAAATCGATCCATTGCTGGTGCTTTAGGAACGCGTTTCCTTAACTGGAAGGATGGAAGATGGAAGATTATCTTTAAGCCTGCTGTTAGTCTTGAGACTGTCAGAAATGGGGTTCAGAATTAACTTAGAATTTGGAAAGAAAAAGTGGAGCATTTTGAAAAGATGACATAACATGCCTACGTGGTTGACAAAACCTGTGTTGGGATGTGAAGAGCATTTTTGAAAATCACTTTTCAGCTTAAAGCGCCTGAATGTAGGCCACCTTTTTTGTGGTTGAAACAAGACGCCTAAAAGTATGTAATTTAACGCTATTAGTGCATTTACGTAGCTTTTAATGGTTAAGACGAACAATTAGTTAATTTCTGCGCTTATTCAAGTTTATAACATAAATAGCCTGATTACTTAAAGGATACGCTGTTTGTATAATGGTGAATTATTAACAAATGATGTAACAGCAGCACCAACACCAACAGCAAATGGTGCGTTCAGCCCGGAAAGACACGTCTTCTTACTCATTACAAGATTTATCTACTGTGCAATACGGTTGTGTTCTCCCTTTTGCTTACTTACCAGCTTACCAGCAGCTAGTAACTTGTCGCCTTCGCATTCGATTGCCGCCTGGTGTAGTTGTCGCCCCACTCGAGGGTCTGCCAACACTACTGCGGATGGAACGGGAGGTGTGAGATAAGCAAACAAGTCAACGTCAAAGTACATATCTTCTCATTCAAGTCGGAGCGCGCAATGAAAAGCACACACATCACACAAACGGCCCCGTAAGAGCGTAATGAGAAAATCCGCACCACTCTTGCGACGCTTGAACGAGCGAGCCGTTCGTCCGACTTTTCCGTTTCGCTTTTCCTGTCCATGGCCGTATGGCGTAATTTTGATCAACCCACCGTGTTGCCGATTGCTTTCTCTTTCCTCCTCATCTTTCCCGTTAAAGTCGGGAAAGCCGGAGTGTATCTTCATCAGTTCGTCGTTCATTTGACAGGGTGACAGCTTGCGAAACAGAACGTTCGGCTCGTTGGCTGCGCAGGAAGCAGGGTGGAGAAGATGCTTCGAGGAGGATACAGTGATGCGAGTGGGGCTCGGATTTGCTACCATTTAGCATTAATCCATTATCCGGATAAAAGCTTTAAACGGGACGGAAATGGATCCGTCCACCGAGCAGCAACAAACGGACGACTTTGCTCCTCGGTGCAGAATTGTCTATCAGGGACTTCAGAGAAGATGGAAGAAGACCTGGAGGAGTGAAAGTTGTGATACTGTGTTTTTTTTTCGTTTCCAGTTAGTATACGCAGAGGGCAAAGCAGGTCGAAGGCATTTGTTTGAATGTGCCACAGCTTTCGTTTGCAGTTTGTTCCTGCGTCTTGAGAGTTTCGGAAAAAAGATCCTGTACTTGGGAGACAAAGAGAACACAGTAACAAAAAAAAACAATTAGAAGATATAAAAACCGAAGAACAAAAAAGCCATTAACAATCAAACGACGAAACATTATCAAGCTGTCATTAGCATCTGTGGTGGAACGATGGAAAGTTCGTTGTACAGGGTTAATCAAACAACGGTAGTGAATAAATCAAACGGTTGCGCAAATAATGATGCCATTTTGTAAAAGTTGTTTGTTTTTTAAATTACGTTCCTTTCTACTGTTTGATCAATAAAGCTCAGATCAACCGCTCTGTTTAATACACTTTTTGCAGTAAACCCACATTGCTTGCAGTAAAAGATTCCAATTGCAGGAAAAGACTAAAGGACAGTAGTAAAATCATGTCTGTTTGTCTATCATTTGGCGAACATCCCGCCGCCTCAGACAGGCTTTTCCTCTTTTCTCACCTTTCTCCTTCCACCAGTTGAGTGAAAATGTAAATGAAAATCCTCACTTTGTGTTCATGAAATATTAAACTGTCAACCGGTGGTGGCGACATCTAAAAGGTCCTTCGCCCAACTACGGACCGTGGAAGCAAACGAAAAAGCGAACGGAAACGCTAATGGAAAGTACCGAATCGGAAGGTGGATCCAACACTGAAGGCGGGCTTCTTCGTTGTGTCGAGTGGAAAAGCCATTCCAATTTAAGCCCACACTAAGTGGCATTCACGTTTAGTGGAAGGATTAGACAGTGCTTGTCTCTCGCCGTTGCTGTATAGTGTGTTTTAGCTGAAATGCGAAGAGCGGCACGGTGATATTCATTAGAATTTTCCCTCGCAATGATTTATTTCTTATTGATTTCCATCACAAAGTGTCACGGTTTAGGCAGAAGGTAAAATGCGATCGGTAATTAAACTTGATAATTTGAAAAGCTTGATGGTTTGTGGAAGTTTCAGTTTAGTTTTAACCACATGTGTGCCAAGTTTACTAGCTACGTAAAAGCTTAAAATTTGAAATATTCGAAATGTTGCACTGTCAGAAGTTTTCAACACGAAGGGAAGGAACGATTTTCTAAATCCCTTTCGCGAAGTGTCCGATTTGCATGAGCAGATTATGGAAAATATTCATGAGATTCCGGTACAGCGGCAGTCAGTGGTAAAGCCGATCTGTGGGTTTGCCCGTGAAACTATGGTTCACTAATCCCTGGATGGAGCAAAAGCATTTGGCTGCTGAGTTTTTTTTTGTGAACTGAATTACTTGTTGGGTAAAAACATTTTGTCCTTGAAAACGTGTTACGATTGATCGATTCTATGGGAAAGAAGAGTGCAAACATGAGGTGAAATCAAGCATTCTATCACAGCATCCCCCTTTATAGGCTTAGCATCATTAGTGGTGTGATAAGAATTTAATTCGGCTCAAAAATGTCTCGGTGGAAACCTCTGTCTAGCTTGTGATAAATTTTGATAAACCTCAAGCTCGATGTAATACGTCCCGATGGTCGTTAATCAAACGCTTCTGGGTTGGTTGCCTCTTTCTAGGCATCTGACTTTCTATCACAAGTTGTTGTGATAAATTGAGTTCGTTTCACCCTTAAAAGTAAACTAAAAAATGCTTCATTCTTACCTTTATCAGCAGCTCTCCTCTCGAGTGTCTTGATAGCCGCCTGAGCCGGTGTTTAGAGTTAAATAAAATCTTAAAACCCCTTTAGCCCATTTAGCACCTTTTCTCAGGCTCGCTTAAATCTAAGGCGTCTTATTAGCGAGCATCAGCATAATGTTATGGGGCAGCTTAGAGCCTCAATTTTTTGTTACTATTATTAATTCTCCCCACATCTGGGTGAAAAAACCGAGTGTCGAGAAAACAAAAATGACCCAGTCGGGAGGAAAAGTTGGCCACCGGTACCCACCAATCGAAAGGGGATAAGAAGCTTTCTTTACTGCACAGCAGTTTTCTCCTTTAGGAGAAAAAAAGAAACACAAGGGTTGGTGGTTTCCCTTCGGCTTGCGGTGAGAAGTTTGTTGCTGTGGAACACCTTTTCTTTGAATGTGTCTTCCGGTAGCCCAAAGTGGGGCCTTTTTTTACCTCCCGTTCTCTTCTGCCCTCCTTGTCCTCCTCGCCATCCTCGACCGATCACCCTTGGATCCTGCATAAATTATGACTGCCCTAGTTCAATTTATTGACGGGTATCTCTCCCGGGATGATAAGCCCAGAAATTGTGTCGAATAGATGGGGGAAAACGACGGAGTAATGGGAGAAAAGGGTCCGCTTATGGGAGAGTAGAAGCTTGCGTTTGGGGCAACACGGCCAACGTTCGAGATAGGCCACCGTGGGCCAATAAGTTTTATCTCGGGAGGGCCCAATGCCGGCGAGCGTAAGCGGAGATGGTCAGCCTCTTTTATCCCTGGGACTGTTTAGGGTTTTATGGTCGCCGCTCCACCGTAAAACAATTCTCCCGAAGGAATAGCAGTTCATAAAGCAAGGGCAAGCAAACATCGGAATGCCGCCCCTGGTTTTTATGTTGTTGCTGCTGTCTGTCCTTTTTGCTGGCTTTCTTTCTCTCTATCCGATTCCATGCAGCTCGCAGAACCATCGTTTTGGTGCCAGCCGACTTTAAGCGTGGGACAGTGGCAAAGGGATAATCAATCGTTAGTCGATTGATTGACTTTACGCACAAGAGTTGGATGGAATGAACCGACGGAAGGAGGTCGGTCAACCGGGGGAAAGGTCTTTTGGCTTCTTCCCACGTCAAAAGCTCGGACAGCATGCGTATATATCAGGAATGAAGATGTTTTAAACATAAAACACGGATCAATTGGAGGATCGCAATAGATTTCTGGATTGGTTCTGGATCCTTTTCAAAATGAAGCAGTTTGGAGCTGAGTGGAGTTTCCTAGAATGGGTAGTGGGAAATCAGACATGAGAATCTGATTTGTGACGCCCGGGTTGGGTCCTTATCAACTTAACCTTCCTCTATCAGTACATCAATAGAGCTGCTGTGTGTTCGCTTTGACCAGCTGTCCATGGAAGCCGTCGGGAATGATTTATTTTAATTTTTCTATTTTCAAAATGTAGGACACGCAGTACGTTTGGAATGAATCATTGGTTTGAAGGAATGAATCTAAAAATTCAAAAGCCCCAGTTTAATGTCGCATTTTAGCCTTGAAATTGTGATTTTAAAGCCTCGCCCCGCAATGGCTCGTTAAATTTATGAACATTCCCCTTACTGATATGCATGTTCTATGCCCAATGGCAAACGATGCCACTGTGGCACGCGATTTTTTTGTGCATTGCCTTCATTCTCGTACAGTTTTTTTCTGATCGTGCCATTCGTTTCCCTTGACGTTTGTCATGTTTGGTGAAACGGTTTGGTCCAATGTGCGACGGACGACTAGAAACTGGCTCGCGTTTCGTGCAAAACACCTCGGCTTTAGGTTCGATGCTAATTCGAAAACATTCTCCCAAACCCTTTTGGAGCGGTTGCGAGAGGCCCCACAATGGTGTGAATGTTTATGTTGCGGCTAGTGTTTGTATCCGCTGGCGGCAGGTGTGATTGTGAGTTTGGTGCAAAAAGGTGACAATTTTTCCTTCCTTTTGTGTGTTTTGCGGGGGCTCGTCCTATCGGCTATGTATTCGAAGCCCGGATCTAACGAATGTTGTGCTTGTATTGTGTGTGTATGTGTGTAGAGTCGTTAGGTCCTTTCCCCATCAAGGACGACGGTCGTACGAAGCGATTGCGCGGCTCATGCATTCGAATTCATTTCCTGTGACTAACAAACCGTCAAACCGTCAAATGTCATTCGAATAATCAAAGCAGACAACCGCAAGGTGGGCCGAGCGTGGAGGGCATTGATTTGATAATTGGATTTCCCACTGGCGTCGTTTTTCCTGTGGGACAGAGGAATCAACTTTTTGACTTGGTGGTTTGTTGGTTTTAGCATTTGATTCTCGAGCTCATTAAAGTCAGATATCGTTTGTATAAAACTTCTTCTTCATTACCAAACAACATGTCTGCTTGTAGAAGTTTGAATTTAGTCTCTTTCAATGCCGAACGTGATTTCTTTCTAAAATAAAAATATAACAAAATGTCAACTAGAAGCATTGCTTTCCCAACATCAATGCTTTTCTAACTTTTCGGACTCATCCTTTGTGACGTAAATTTTGAATCAAATATTTTTCCAGCCTTCAATCCAATTCGAAGCTGCTAATGCCGTTGAGAGTCTGTTTACGCACGGCATTACAGGAATCGTGTGCGTCAGGGTCGGGAAAATTGCCTCGGCATTTCCTCATGAGCGACTTTCCAGCAGCGTGGGAAGTGCTTAAAGTCTTTATGTAGATATTTTATGTAGCGTTTTTTATTCCTCTCCGAAAAGCGTTGGTTCATTCTTTCACTTTCACCGTACAACCGAGCTGGATGCTGGTGTTTGTGAACCAGTTTTTCCTCCGCACTTCAATCGAGTTAGGGAAAATTGGAACACCGACCGAAACTCGATAGGCTGATGTCATCCCAATGAACGATTCTGCCGCACGAGTTCGTGTGTCTGCGTGTGCCTGAGGGGAGTGGAAAACCTCTAAACCTTCGGCAGAACACGCACACCGCGTTTTGATGAAGGTCGAAACAGCCCGCTCAAGTCCGAGCTGTCTTGTCAGTGTCAATTTCCGTTTTCATCCACCGGGATCCTGGGAAGAAGGGGTTCATCGGGAACAGGGCCGAATCCAGGGCGTGTTTCAATGGCAGACACAGTTGCCCGCTTTCCCTCCCGTTAGACCGGAGCTGCAAAATTCCAAAGCTGCTCCAGGCACTCGTGCCGGAAGCTCGTCCTCAAAACTTAAAATCTCAAAATCGCATTTACGGGTTGCTTTGTTTTGTATAGTTTCGGCTAAACTATATCCTTTCCACTGGCTTAACATACGCTTTTGTTTACGTTTATCTGGAGGGAGGTTTGGGTATTGGGGAGCGGGAGCTAGGTCGGGGAAAATAGGAGCTTGGGAATGTTTGGGGCTTTGTAGGAGTAGATAGCTAAAATAGATTCACTTTCACGCAGTGGGAGTTGATTGTGAATCGATAGAAGTGAGACTTTGGAGGCACTACGTCCGGTTGTGGTTTGTTGAAATTCCACCGGACGAGAAACTTGAGCAACTTTACTGACCGACCGGAAGCGAGTTGGTAAAGAAGGAGGTCCATATTGTTGGCACACCGTTGTACATTCTGTCGTTTCTTTGTAGGGTAGTACCATTGGAACGCAATTATTTTTGTAAGGGTGCAATTTATTACGAATAACGTACGCTAAATTATTGCCTTTAGACATCGTTTTCCAACTCACAAATCTTTCGCTATCGGAAGATTTGAATCTATTCGATAAGCCGAGAGAGAGAGAGAGAGAGAACGAGAGAGAAAGGCTGGGAAATTCTAAATAAAAACATGCAGCCTAGCTTCTAGTCATCCGGGTCGATCTATTCTTTCCGTTGGTCCACTATCAAAGCTTTTTCGTCGAGCTTCTAAACAAGACAGGTTGTGACTGTATAGAGATCGAATGACATCGTGATGGATGGTTCGTTACACTGAAATAAAGCTTGTATTGGGACACTCTCCTAAATTATCAGAGTCTGATCCTTGGTAAATCCTTTGTGCGTTTTACTGTTAAAAAAAAGATTTATGGGTAAAGAGAAGTTGATGTAGATGCATCCATGAGGTTGCAAGAGTTATCGCAGTATTGCGTTCCCTTTACGTTGTTCGATGTAAAACAGCAGATTGTTCTAGACTTTGAGCCACCATTAGCCATCTCTGTGTGATATTGTTCTTCTGTAGTTTGAATAAAAGAGGAAAACCTACACTGTTCACCTTTAATTGCTCTTTAATGTTCGCACAACCTTGTAACACGAAGACCAACCTACAAACAGTAGTATTGAAAAATGGAATCATATTTCCCAGCAAACTGTTCCAAACCATTCTGGTTGTTGCACACTGTCCCAAATTGGCCATCGGTTCCCTCCCGGTGGGCCAATCAAAGTCAATTACATTCGTCAAGCACCGCACGGCACCAACGACGACGAGCCAAGGCTCCCTGGTTCGGAACCCAGAAGGCAACCGTGAACGACCGCAGGCCGGATGTCGTAACCAATTGAGCGCTCACATTAGCAGCTGCGAACGTGGCACAACGATTTCCGATTCCATTCCCGGATTGCACCCAGTAACACGACGGACGGCTGGTCCCGCAGTGAACGCAAAAAGAAAACCGATGCACACTGCAACTGCAACGTTGTGCCTCATCGTTTTGACTGCAACATCATCATCAGGCGTCCCGCAATCGTTGCGCTCTCTCATTCCTCCGGTCAGTATGCCCGCAACCAAGAACCGGTGCGCACGTTGGCTGCTGGGAAGTTCAGAACTCCCGTCCGGCAGCGCATTCGAAGCACGTGCGCTCAAACTAGAGCATTATTTCACGTTCATCATCTCCGGGCTACGTAATAATCGTGGGGCCACCGAAAGACTGTGACACGTTGCACAAGTGTACGTCCCAGTGAAATGAGGCACGCGGACCACCTTTCCCCAGCACCAGTTGCGGGGCATTCTGTGCTGCAGTGATTTTTGCTTGCTGCCCTTTGCTGTTGTTTGATCCTGGGGATGCTTTATTTTACCTCACCATCTGCATTAGTGGGCGTCAAGCTTAGCGAGGGTGGGCGAAAACGGATGATTAGTAATGCAGTCTGCAATCTGCTGGAATCGTTGCTGCAGTGTGCAAGCGTGGCAAAGGGAGGAAAAGGATGTGCAATAAAATACTTAATGCAATCTGTACTTTAAGAGTGCAATGAAATGAGAAGCAAATGATACCGTTTTAAGGGACTTTACTTGTGAGTTAGACAAACGAGACAAAAACTATTAGAGTGATTCTTAGCGGTATAGCGAACGGTCAGACGGGCCTTTCGACGGACTGGCACATCGGACAGCCCTCTGCTAATGACAATGCCTTTGAAGTATTCAGCAAAAGGGGATGAAGTGAAGCTGGCGTTCGCAAGTAACCCGGCTGCGGTTCAATGAGCACGTGCGAGGCAGTTATCGTGCAAGTGGGCAGGTAATTGACGAACACCGGCATTGGATCGCTGATCGATTGTTGTCTGCACCGGCAAATTAAGGCCACTGGCACCGCAGGAAACGCACCTGCACCGGCAGGAACAGCACGTCACGGTGCGATAACTTGATTGGCTTTGATTGATCGGCAAAGCGGGCGGAAAAGTCATCCGACAGCTGTTATTCATTTTCTAATGACTGTGTTAAATCTATCCCCGGGAGGAGAGGTCGTTAAAGGAGTGGAGAAACGGTAACTCGATGCTTCTGTCGGCTATAGTTGAACATTGGAATAAAGGGATTATGAAGGAGTAAATTGCTTCCGTTGGTAGTTATATTGCTCTCATATACCCTTTAGCTATCGTATCTGGCAGAGCTATTATCGGTGGTCGTTCGGAGAAGGACTAATAAAGTCTGTACAATGTTGTTAATTGCTTTATTGCTTATAACAGTTTCTTACTTTGTGCGGGGAATTCGAATTCTTTGAAAAGTCACGATTGTGGGAATCATTTAAAATAGAAACACTTTTTATGATTATTATTAAATTTTTTTAACAGTAAAGCCTTAAAAAGTTGATCATATTCTCTACTCTTCTAATTTCAGGTAAGCATCGACGATGTCAAAAGCTGTTGTCACTCCAAACACTTCTCAAAATGTATCTGCTTTTAATTAGACCACAGCCTCGGCTCAAAAGTTCTACCAGTAAATCGTTCCTACCAGATATTTGAAGCTTCAAGCTTTATACTTTTCTGTCACTGAAAAAATCATACCAACACGCAAACTTGCGTCCACACAGCAAGGCAGCCAGCAGGTTCTGGTCCATTTAATTAGTGGCTAGGCGAATGTAGAGCCCGAGAGGACAGTCGCCTCGACGAACTGCATCCCTCGGAGCGTGAGCGCTGTAAATCAACAGCTAGCCCACGTCCTTTCTTCAAGCGACTGTAGACGTAGACGAGGCCTGAGAAATGGTTGCGATAAATAATCAAACGAGTGAGCGAACGGTTTGGTCGAGGATGAGGATATGCATGAATTAATTACTTCCCCGATCTGGCCACCCGTGGCGGACGTGGAGGACGGACTCCCGCGGGACTCTTGCCGGGATAACTTTTAAGCGGGCTAATGAACGAGGCGAGCTAGAAGTTTCTGTTTTCTGCACCCGTGCATAAGTTTGGTATCCGGTGGGAGTCGCGGAGGTTTGCTAGGAAGCAAAACTTTTAGTGTGTGTGTGTATGGATGCTGTCTTGTTTTTCCGGTAAAAGAGGTTTAGCTAGATCATTCGGACAACGCTCTGAAGAGGTAGGGAGATGGTGAGAGCATAAGTGTGAAGGAAAACAGCAGGCAAAAGGCGTCAGTAATTAATAGAAATGGTCTTGTAGTGCTAACTTTCTGCTTATCCTTTCAATCTCTTTGAAGATATACGGGTGGTGCGTGATGCAAATTCCCTGAGGGAAGAACAGCAAGGGATGAAACAACGGCATTTCACACTTTCAAAGATAAATGTGTGTCCCTTTGAAGCTGTTTTCATTTTTCAGATTAAGGAAGGTATCAATTTGGACAAGCTTAATGGATTCATTTGCTCCTCTAATGTTTCCAAGATCCTGTGTTGAATAATAAGACATTCAACAGTTGCTCTTCCATTCGATGATTCCACTCCCATTTCGAGTCTTTGCATCATGAAGTATAGGGCAATTAAATTTTATGAAACGATTGGTCTGCATGTGTTTCAGCTCAGATCAGACACCAGCATCTCCAAAAGAAGGTCACCGACGGAAAGAACGGACAAACGACCCCGAAATGAGCAGAGCGATGGGCTGGCAAGTGGTATTGATTTTAACGATTCGTCTGACAGTCCCATTGAGGGAAAACCAGTCCTCCGATCTTTATCTTAATTGTTTGTTTGCTTTACCGTCGCCCATTAGACGACCACTTCCCAGTGTCCTGCCATTGTCGTGGGCACAGAATTTAGCTAATTAGATCGCTTTGTGGTTTTTGTGGTGCTGTTCGCTTACCAATGGTAAGTGTCAGCTAAAAAGACGTCCCCAAAATCCGCAAGTAAAGTGTAACACGCCCATTAGGAGCCGGCGGACGTTAACGTTAAAAGCGGGTTTCCCGAGAACGAGATAAAGTAAGCGAAACGGTCGGATGGGTGAATATTTCATCAGCTCAATCACATAAGTACGTACTTCAATATTTATAAGAATGTTTAATGTACTCGGACCTCCGTCTGAGTAGATGCGATGGCTTTGGAGAAAGGTTTCGAAAATCCAGCATTTTCTCGTTTAAGTGAATAACGTTCTCTGGTGGAGTTGAAGCACAGATTGAAATTCGCTTCTGCCTCGCTCGGATAAGCCAAGTTTGCACAGGGGCGAGCCCTTAGATCATCGCCATTGTTGCCTGGTCAGCCGATGCTGATATAATCTGGACGGAGAAAAAAGAAAACTTTCCCCGCTCGGCAGCACCACGTCCCGAGAGAAGGATGCCGTTTGTTTGTCGCTGCACGTGGTAGGGTACGTGTGTGATAGACAGATGGACGGGTATGTCGTCCGCGGTCGGCCGATAGGTGGTCGTTGTGTGATGTAAACACATTTTAGCCAGACGCCACAAAGTCCCCGTGGCCGGGACGATGGGAAGTAGTAAATTATTTTCACCGAAACCATTTCGACGACGATTCCAGCACATGTTTTTTCTCTCGCTCTTTCGCACTCGCTCCCTTGCGGGGCTGGACTCGTCCGTTTATCCACACGATAGTGTTTTGTGCTGTTTGTCTCAGCATACTCTGCCTCTGCCATTTCCTGTTCTGTTCTGCCTCTCGTGACACGCAGTGGCTCTGTTTTACATGCCCGAGTTCGGCCTATCTTTTTGAGTCTCCTTTTCCCTCCTCTCAATGTGTGGAGAGCGGCCAGGAGTTAGACAGGTCTCGGCATCGACCGAAAAAAGATAAAGTCCTCTGTGAAACACCGGAACTAGCGAAGTTCGGTTGCAGTGGAAAGCTCTACGAAAAGGCGAACAAAAAAGTGGCAAACAACGACACGATCTTTTTTGTTGATATCGCCCATTTTGTGGCACTATTTCTACGTCGCCTCGTCCTCTCGGTTTCGCCCATCCTTGCTGGCGAACCGTTCTGGTGTGACTTTGGTGCCCTCTTGGGGTGTAAATCTTTCCCGCCTTCTCGATCACCCACCTCGCCAGCGTCCTGCGGTCGATCGGATTTCAGCCCAAAGGCAGTCGGGCAGCTACGGCCGAGCCAAATACGAAACACACAGCCAAAAAAGGACCGACAGAGAGTCAGGAAAAAAACCCTTTTCACTCGGCCAAAACGCCGTGTGCAGTGTTCGGTGATGCTTCCGAATTCCCAGCTTTGCAGTCACCTAAATTTGTGAACTGTTATTGTAGCTTACGCAATTGATTGCGAATGGTGCCCCGGGGAGAGGCCGAGGACGACCGAAGGTGCTAAAACTTTATGTGCACGCTGGCGCACTGGCCACTGGCTGGCTGGCTGGCTGGCTGGCTGGCTGACTGGCTGGCTGGCTGGTGTGTGGTGTCGCTGCACACGGTTCCGGGGAGGTGATTTCGTTTTTGGTGTTTTAGTTTTTCCCCAGCTACCGATGCCAGCGATGTCTGTCAGCGACTAAATTAACGAGTCGATGCGAACGTGGGTGTGGATGTGTGCTGTGGCTCGATGTTCGACAAGCGTTTCGGCGACAAACGGTCGCTGATGAACGGGTTCCGATTTCCGGGCCCAAGCATTTCATTCCATACAACCTTCCGTTGGTGGTGAGAGTCTGGTGTGGCAGGAGATTTGAATTAATAGTCGCCATTTTTCGTCACTTAAAGCTCGATGAAATGTTACCGTATGGCTAGTTCTTTTCTTTCATTTGATGGGGGGATGTAGATTACTTTCTGGAAAAATTAAATATGAAAATATGTTGTCTAAGTAACATAATTCTTAAGTTTGGTTTGATTTTCTCTAAGATGCCTATAAGCTTTTTGTGGGCTAGAAGTACATTTAAATGATGTTACTTCAATTTGGACATTCTACGAATACGTTGTTACGTTATGTTGATACGTAGCCAGCTCATTGAGGGAAACGAAGTTTGGCATTTCGTGTCGTGATTCGTCATGAAGGAATCCCTTCTACACACACTCGCATATCATCGCACAATCCATCTTCCTCGAGCAAGACAGATTTACCCTTATCGATCCCGTCACCCCATTGCCCTGACTCTGTCTATCTCTGTCTCGCTGATCCTTATCTCCCTCGGCTAGCAATCATGTTTTTGACGCAACGACCCGTCGGCAGAACAAATCTGTTCGCAATCCGGGCGCAGAAATCACTGTGGCCTGACGTCTAATGAGATTAACGTGACGCAGTATCGTCGAAGCTGAATCTCGACGGGCGTCTCCTCCACGGATCCTTTGGACCAACCACCACTCTCCGTACGAAAAGGATGGCCGCTGGCACAAATAATAGATGAAGAAAAATTGCTCTCGGGGCCACTTAATTTGGCTCGTTGTCGTTTACCTATATTTTCGTTAATTTATATCTACGGCTCCATCGGCTGTTCCTTATCGTTAGTGCTAGCGAACCGAACCGAGCAGAACCGATTGCGAAGGAAGACACTCACGCACACAGCGCCTTGGTGTTCCTGTTCGCAGGACAATGACTTGCCGGGGGGGGCAGTGGGAGGACAGTGTTTTCGCCCTCGTTTTCCCGATTTTTATCACAACGCGCGTGTCTGGGTGGAATCCGGAAGCGGTGGTCGTATTTTCTGGAGCTTCGTATTGAGCCAACGGGACTGTGATGGTGATGATCCCTGTGATAACGATGATTATGGCGTCGGTTCCGATATTTTCCAATGGTAGTAATTTGTCTCTGGGAATGGAAAACGAGATTCGTTCAGTCGTTTAGCAAAACGTCTTTGTTTTACGATGGTTCGAACGTTTCTTGAAGTTTGAAACAGGATAAGAGATATGAATTGTTATATATTTAAAAATGAAAGAACCCTTCGGACAACACGGAATGCTCGCTCGTGCACTGAAGATTCTTCCCGATTGAGGAATGTAGAGCTTGATCTCTTGTCAGCACGAAGCGACAACGAACGTACACGGATGACGCTCATCGATTAAACCGGGTCTGCTAATGCTGGTCAACCGTGACAAGACAGGTAAGACGTCACGGAAAGCAACCGTCCTTCCGTCATGGCTAACATCAAACGAGCCGGCGTGTCACAAAACTGCGGTGTGGCGTTGGTGCGAAAGTATGCCCGATCACTCTCGAGCCGGTATTTACCTCAAAGCTTCCATACGACGAACGCCAACGGGGCGTTGTGAGTCAAGAATCCTGCTGTGCTTGGTTGGTGGAAGTAGAGACCCGATGTCACCCGATGTGATATGTGTCTGAGCTGCGGGATCTTGTCTGGTGTCTTTGATCATATTTCGCACCACAGGATACCCGGCCACCGCTGGTAAGTTGGTGGTAGAATTAAATGCTTTGGCAATACCTGATACCGCAATACCTCATGAACAAGGCTTCAGATCGAGCCAGTAAAAGAGCTTTAATTTAAATTCTTAACAAAGAACGGTCAACCGTATTTCTACGCCAGAATTGACATCCATATGGACGAAATTAAAAATACCTGCATGATTCAATTCACTCCATTTTGCATTCTCATCATCTAATTTCCCGTGATGGAGTACTCACTTCCCGCATGAGGAAACGTGCATATTTTAAGTTTTCCATGATTTCCAAAGATAACTCACCATCGACAAATGTACATCAAACGAAGGTCGACAAATTTTCTATCTTTCGCGTGAAACTGAAACTGTAACGTAGCTAGGATGCTCCTTCGGGTATTCGAAAAACTCTGAACCGATATCGTCGATTTGTGCTCTCCCCAATGTGCGAGAAGCAACTTAGCTTCCATTCTGTACGTCCCGTGCACAGAATCGGTCCTCTTCCGTGTCTCCTCGGAAAGCAGTCGAAGGTAACAAATTGTGACAAGGATATATTTCATCGCCATGTCACCAGCTTCCGTTGGAGCATCCTTTTACTCCCTCCCCTTTCTTTCCCTATCAGCAGGTAGCGCAGTATTTACTTGTAGACCACTTCCACCAGCACCGCCCGGGAGAACGTTGGATGGGTTGTTACTTCACATGTTCCGTGCCAGGGACAGATATACGTGCGGCCCGTGTCGCCGTCAAAAGTTGTCTTCTTGTTTACCCGATTTCTCAACGGAGCATTCGTCCCGCCCTTTCCTGCAACCGTTCGGAAAGTGTATCCTGCCAATTGCTGGTGCAATGCTTGGCGCGAGGGATGTGCATTGTTCCGTTGTTTCCGTTTTGGTGCAGCGTAACGATCCTGTTAGTTAGATTAGGAAAGTTCGTTCACACATAACGAAGAGTTTGACTTATTGGTGCCCCGAAGCTATTGGAGAGGGATTGCATGGGTTTTTGGAGGGTTTTGTTTTGGAGAGTATGTTATAAGTATTTTCGTTGTAAAAGTTTGCGTGAGCTGGGAAGTGGATTTACTGATGAGATTGTAAAAAAGAGTCTAGGCATCCGTTTCTTATCGAAGCATGGGTTTTATTATTCATCGCCATCGATCGATCGTATGCATCAAACTAACGCTCAAACGAGATGAGACATTTGGGATACGATACAAACATTCTTTAAAATAAGAAGCTTTCGGATGAGGTTGACTTGAATGCTGATTCTTATAAAACATCCACAATGTCTCGAACATGTACAACCCAAAAACACTTCACGACCATCATTCTGCGCCCGTTTGTTTAGTGCTGCAGTGAAATTTGCGTGATCGAACGATATTTGCCTTTATTTTGGGTTCGTCTCAGGGTCCATCCCGACAACCACTCAAAGCAACAATCAATTTTATCGATCTTTCCTTCCAGTGGCCACTCCCTGCACTCGTTTGGAGGTAAATTCCGTTCATGTTGTTTTGATGGTCTCATCAAAATTTCATTTCTACTGCCCCAGAATGCCGTCGCCGGTTGGGATCGGAATGGGAGTGCAATTGCGAGCAGAAATGAGCAGCAGGCAACAAACGCTCGTTTCAGTGTCCCCGGGTTTGGGCTAGAAGCGAGAGCGAAGTGCACCAGCTGGCAGTTCGAGACGTAGGATGGCCATTTCGGAGCGAATTTCTTGACCCCAGCCGTAACGGAGCAACAAACAGTTTTCTACGGGGAGGATACTTGAAGGCAGCATAGGACAACCCGGTCCTGGGGTTATCGGGAACGGGACTTGGCTGGGCTTTTTCCTCGCTTTCCTTAGTGTCCCTTGTCTGTTACGGTTCTTGAGAGAGGTTGACCGTACCGTCCTGGGTATGCCGGTCGGCGGTATAAAAAATAACTGATTTTCCACCTCAAGACACTAAACATCGATTACCGGGAAATCAATTTTCAGTTTCTCTTGCGTACCTAGCGCTTTGTGGTTCCTTCCAGGAATGTTTCCCTCAGTCATTTACCCTCGGTCCTTTTCCTCTTTTCCTCCAAAGTCGGGCGATTTGCGTCCGATGTTTTCATGTTCTTGTCTTTAAACTCCATTCCGGGTCAGTGAGCAGTCGGTCACTAGCTTCACTTACTATGATTCTTGCTATGACTACCGGAGGAATGTATTTTCGGACGCCTACTCCCGAGGACATCAGTTTACTGCACTCACTGGCTTTGGAAGTACGAAGAACGAGGGTCGCAATGAGAATGGAAAAGCTGATCAGTAAATGAATTGCAAACACAACGACAGACGAGGTGACTTTTAATTTTAACGATGAGCGATATTTAAATGATGCAAATGAAGCATATTTCGCTATTTACCCTCAAACATTGCACTCCAAGCCCCAAGTCCTCTACTACGTTTTAGGCGACTGTCTTACTATTTTGCTGCGAGTGTCTCTTTACGGTTTTCCTTCCGATAATTAACTAAAAGCGACTTTGGGTGCAGCGGAAAAAGCGGAATGAGCATTAGCCGATGATCGAACTAATTGGCGTTCGGTGCGCTGCTCATTATGCGTCAACCATCGAGCTCATTACCATCGTGACCGTGTGCGAGCCATTATCTGTGTGATCCCTCGTTAAGCGTTGGCTTTTCGTTAGAAAATCCATGGAATTTGTTTAATTAGCTTCTTTTGCCAACGGAATGGTATTTTTAGCACCCTCCTACGCGTTTCAACGCAAAGTGATGACGCAAAAAAAAAAACCTTCTCGCCAGAGGTAAGCACATTTACAGGTAAGTTAATTGCTCAGGATTTATTGATCTTAAAAAAACAATGCGATACGTGATTAGCTGCAGCTGAAGGGGCTGTTGATGTGTTTTTCTTGAGCGGAACTTAATTGACTGTCAAACGAATTGATGCGTTCGAAATGTGTGTCTCCCTGCGCAAAAAGACAATTTTCTACGCTACAAACCAGTATCAAAGCTCGCTGTGCTGTACGTCTTGCACATTGTCCTTAAAAGTCAGCCCTCTTCTTCAATTTGTGGCAAATTGAGGAGGATTCAACGACGTGACGACAAAGTGCAGCAGTATTTACTCTGTATCTGCCCCGACCGGAAGATCTCGAACGTCGCATGTTGCATTTTCCATTTGCTAACAGGCACCAGTACCGCCCCACGTAAGGACTTTTCTAACCGAACAACCAAAGCACTGCATCTGGTTCGTGTTTCGCGTAATTCAAAATCCCGCACGACTGTGAAGACGTTCGCATTCCACGCGCCATGCAGCCAGAAAAGAAATCAAGAATCACATTCATTCGAGTTCGTGCGGCATTCCGGGGAAAAGCAGAGAGACAACAGCAACGGTACGCGAGAAAAAGGCTCACAGTTAGATTGCCTTCATCCTTTGGCAGCAGACACCAGGCTCAAAGCTTGCACCGACTGTTTCTGGGGGTTAAATTTTATTTAAATATTTTTATAATGGAAAATAGTTTATCCCAGATTTGCTGGCCTAGCCCGAGTCCTCGAGTGGGGCTGAACGGTTCCCGCACCATCTTCAGAGTAGGTTGTGAAGGGAAGCTGTGCTGTATTTATTTTCCAACTAAGGGAAAAGCTGTGCCTCATTGCTAGCGCGGAAGATCCCAAAAAGGATGGATTGAGAACAGCGGCGTCAGGGCATAACGAATGGAATGCGAATGCTGTTGCATTTTTGCATTTCACGTCCTGTGTGTAGAGCAGGCAAAAACCTTTGCGCGGCCAGGAATCGAATGCTCTGGTGCTGCATTAGTGCTGTTTGCATTTTGTCTACTGGAATTTGTTCCTAAGTTTATCCTTTCTTTCTTTTATAGCGTTGGTATACGCCGTTTTGAGTGTTTGCTTAAACAATTACCCTCCTTTCCACGGTAGGCGTGAGCGGTGTTATTGAATGTTGAAAATACATGTTGATCGTACAGATGTCTCTCGATCCCTTTATATTTAATGCACATTGGAGTATGTTGTGAGCGTCTAAATGTTTACTACCATCACAATACAAGCCTCGGAATGAAGGTCTAGATGAACACTTTTAGCAATTTAGAATAGAATCTTGCTTCCGAAAATGTGATAAAAATATTCAAAATGCCAGAGAGATAGCACACGAACAAGGGTGTCACCGAAAGCATCCAGCAGATTTTCTGGACCTCTCTGTAATGGACGACCCAGAAAGCACCGAGAAAGTACACCAAAAATGCAAACAATAACTCATCTCCAGAATGCTTCAGCTTCAGTGGAGTATCCGGCCGAGTAATGCAAAAATGTAATGCGTTTGTTGCCCAGTGTCCTGTTTTACTATGCTCTTTATGTGAATTAAACACTCTTAAACGTCCGTACCAGCTCAACATAATTTGCCCACTACACAATCGCTTTCTCGTAATCTCTCGCTCTGTCCTTTCCACCATTTTGGAAAAGGTCTGCAAGGTCATTCATGAGTAAACATGGTCGTACCGAGGAGTCAGCTTAACGGTGACTCTAATTTAAGGCCCGAAAAATTCGCCCCACGACAACTTTTCACAAATTTACTGCTCGACCGTACCTTACCGGCGGCATTCGGGGGGTTTAAAATACACTAAAGAAGGGAGGGCGAAAATCACATTTCCATACCTTCCTCATACGTACACGGTGGCTGATAACCCGAGAGGTCAGCCGGCTCCTGGGACGGGTCGTGAGGTCGATCGGACAGTTAGAGGCAGCCTGGTAATGGCTTCGGTCCTTCCATTTCCGTCACATTCCATCATAAAGGCTTCCGTAAATCCTATTAGCACTGCTTAGAACGCTGTCATGCTGTAATGACACCATCGCTGGCCTGGTCCGGCCCGGCCAACACACGAACCTCTTCCGGTGAGGGTTGGAGAAAAAAGTTCTGTGCTTGCGGGGAGCGTTATGAATAATTTTCCACTCCAACATGGTATGGGGAAAAGGCATTTAAAAATGCAAAAGACGCGCCGTTGTATGGCTTCGCAAATGAACAATCCTTCTTTTAGAGAGCGTTAGACTCGCCCGTATGCTCTGGCACGTACGACAAATCAGCAGCAAAGCCGTCCGGGGGCGTTCGTCGTACGCGGAACCTCGGGATGGAACGGGCAAAAAGTGTCCACTGGACAAAAAATCCAATTCGAGCGCCAAGCGAGAAGCCGAGGAAGGGGTTTGGAGGACGTTCGGGGGTTATTAGAAATAAAAGCAACACGAATTTGCATAAGAGTACATCACGCTCGGTACGAGCTGGATGGGAGTCGTGCGTATGCAACGGCACTGAGCGTCCATTTTTCTTTGACGTCTTTTGGGTGCGAGAAGTGTTTTTGACCCATTTGAATGAGGCTTCATTTAGCGCAAGAATGCACAACTGTTTGGGCTGTATTGTGAGATAATTTCTGTCAATTGTTCCTTGTGCTTATTATGCAGTTTTAGGGTGACATACGCTGAATATATACAGGCCTTGTGTTTGCAAGGTTCGTTGTATCACCCGAAAAATCTTCAAGGTTAATCATGCATTAGAAATTCCAAAAACGTTTTAAAGGGATATGAAATTCTAAGAATTTTTTACTACACACCAAATGTCGTACCGTCAAGTTTGTTTCCTTTTTCCTGCAAGTTTGCTTCATCTACGTCCTTAAAACAGTGTCCTATAATTTCATTAGAGCCTAATTCTTTTAGAATTCTTCTGTTACGCTACAAAACTTTTCCTTTCTATACACATTTTGTCCTACGAGCTCTCATGCTATTCAACACATTTTTTTTCCTGCAGCAAAACCAAAAGACTCCCGAGACCTGCCCAAGGCTTGATAGAAAATTGGGGTTTTCCCTTGAAAAAGTTGTGGAAAACATGCCGCATAGCATCACGGTTGTCATACGAGCTGTACCAATTTACCTTTGGCACTGTTCTGTCGGAACGGTGGCAAAGTGTGACCTCCTCTGTATGTGTACATAGCAAGAGAGATCTCAATTTCCGAACGGCTAGTGAAAAGTTTTCCCACCAACTTGACGTGTCACGTTCAGTGGGTTGGTCTTTTTTTCCCAGCATGTTTTCCTTTCACCCCCAAAGCGCAACCAAGCGCATCGGGAAAAGCTTGGAAAGATGTGTAAAAATTAGTACAGCAGAGGCGAGAATAAAAAAAAACAACCACAGCCTCCATTGTGCGCTCCAGTTGCTGCGATGGAAAGGGAAAGAATAGAACTTCCAACGTGCCGCTTCCTGTTGTGGAGGTTTCGTCCTGAAAAAACATTTTTTGATTCTATTACAATGCCCTAGCGGGTGGCGTGTTGCAACCAGCTAAACCAATAAAGCGCCAGCAAATGGGAGGAGGGAAAATGAGTGAAAATCGTCAGCAAGGGAAAGGATGGAACGCAAACATGTAGTCATACCGGTGCGCGATATCCTCTGTGCCTCAACTCCAGTGCCAAACGCCAAAGCCGTATCGTTTTCCTCTTGGGGAAAAGTCAAACTTTATGCTCCCGCCAGTCCCCATTTGCTGCATGCGCAACGTCTCATATTATGCTTGCTTCTGGGCGCTGGGGAGAGAGAGAGGGAGAAAGAGAGAGAGCAAGACAGAAAGAGCGAGACTGCCAGCTCCACATCCCCGCCACACGTCAATGATGCGGTGGGAAGTTTTTGACAGTTATTTTTCCATTCTTTTAATGCCGGACAGGCGTACGCAACGGTTGTCCGGGGTGGGAGGTCTTTATACACCGAAAGCAATGAAAAAAAGAAAAACTCGAACATACCATCCCACATACAGCACGTACCGAGCACGACTCCAAATCAACCCTCGCGGGCAGGTAGCACCGGAAGTTTGCAACATTCCGGCCGGCCCGCTAGAGACATTACCGCTGGCTTGCGATGAAAAATTACTCTCCGAGAGGAAGGGGAGGTAGAGGAAGCGGGAGGATAAAACTCGGTGGTCATCCGTCGGACTACGAGATCAGCCTTTAAATATGTGCTGGCTTAACTCCAGCAACTCGCTGCTTCTCCTCTCGTTGCGCTCTCCCTGGCTGCAGATAAGAAGCTGATTTATGATGACAGTTTTTGTTACGTTATGTGCTTTGCTACTGTATGTGTGTGAGTGTTTTTTTGTGGAATTTTTTGTGTGAATCGTGTGCCCAGTTCTCCTGGGCAGTGCGTGACGTCTTGCCTTTTTTTTTCGTCCGCTCTTTCTGAGATAGAATAGCAACACAGAGACGGCCTAGAAGGCCTAACCTCGCCCAATGTGGTGCGTTTTGGGCTGACTCACGTTCTCAAGGAGCAAAAAAAAAGGCTTTGGTCAAGTCAGGACTGGATGCTGAGGTCAGGTGTTCTAGAAGCTTGAGTCGTGTCGAGGAGCCTCCTGTAGAGTACCGTTGTAAATGTAAATAGCTTTCCTACGTCGCCCAGGGGAGAGACGCTTTTTTTTGGTCGATGTTGTCGAGCTGACTGGTTTGTCTGAATCAGTCGCTCTGTGAGGCACCCTCTCGGTAGAGCGTTATGTGCGCTGAATGTTAATAAAAACATTCCGACCGTTGGGCGCGCTCCACGAACGAGAGGTCCGAAAGGTGTTCCGCCGACGTTTGTGAGGTGAGATTTCGGAGGGTGGAGCGAGCTCATGAACTGCTAAAATGTGCATGTAACCGAGACGGGTGTGGTTTTCGGATGCCGTGAGCGATGAAGTTGTATAATTTATCTGCACGCAGGTGAGGGTGAGAGTGTTTGAGCTTGCAAACATTCTGCGCTTCTGCTGATATGCTCTGCCTGCACAGAATGCAACGCTCTACATAATCATTAGTGCGCGTGCTACGGGAAAGCGGGACGTTTGTGGAGCTTACGACCTAATAAGCAGAATTTCGCTTACAATTTAAAACAGGTTGCAAGGGCGTTTGTGTAATTCAGTGGAAGAGAGCTTTCCGCGAGTATAAACATCAATTATTTGCATGGTGCAAAATTTAAACCATAATTGTGTGATGGAGAATTCTGATCGTAGGATTTTTGTGCTTTTAAGTTTCCTTGCTTCTATGAATTAAAGGTTCGCTATCAGGGAACAGGGAAAGCCTTTAATGACAATCTGAGATAGAGAAAGATCTCTCCCTAATTATACAGGTATTTCCCGAACGTAATTGTCTTTCAATCGTCCTCCAGTAATCAGTGTCCATCCTCTGTGTGTAAATGATTCGATTCCGATTGCCACATCAGCTTATCCCGGCATTGCGACACTCAAAAAGAAAAAAAAGGATACATCAAGCCGAGAAAAAAGGATTCCATCTTCTCATTCACTGGTAAACAAAAGAACCCTTCGTTAGAAAACCCAACAACTGCTCGTGTCTCGAGTGGGTCCGCGCAACAAGAGAACCGGAAAGTGTCTGGACTACAAAAGCGACTCCCCACGCCCTGTAGAGCCGATTGAAGAACAGCCTCAGGGGATGGGAAGGATGGAAGTGCGCGAACAGGTGAGTTTGGCTCTGGCAACACTCTTATCTCCGTCGGGCCACTTCATCCAGCGGGAAGGCCTTGCCGGACATGGTGCACTTGAACTGGAGCTTACCGGTTAGCAAGAGGTCCTTTTCAGCATTCTTTCATTCGAGCGAAAAGCCAACGGTACGCGGGGTGACATTTCTTTATGGGCTCTACGAAGCTGGGCCCAGAAAGGACAGTTGGAAAACGAATCCTCACTCGCACACACACGTCGAGATGGCTTGTTGCCTTCCCGGGTTTGCTCTACAGTCAACACCCCTTTGCGTCAGGGTGGGCTAGAGCCATGTTTGCCATTTCAAAACCGAAGTCAATCCTCTTAGTCTGACTATTCAAAGAAGGAGGAGTGAGAGAGGGAGGGAGAGAGGCAAAGCGAAAGAAAAACGAGGAGTGGACGTTGAAAAGCCGGATAGTCTTTTTCCAGTTCGATTACGCCAGGGTTGGTGTTTGTGTGTGAGTGTCTGTCTGTTGCAATAGACCATTGGGTGCGAAGGAATTCTTTTCCATCGTTTTTCACCGATCGCTGCTCAATACGGCGCCAGCGGAAACCTTCTCTAATGAATGAGCGCACCCAAGAACAAAGCCACTGCTGCCTCCGTGGGCTTGTGATGGAAATGGGTTTCGTTGTAATGGTACGTCGAAGCGTGATGGAAAGCTGATCACTCACACAAAACAGTCGGGTCGATCCCAGCCACGGCGGCTTTGTTGTACTCGAAGTTCATCAATCTCGCTCATGCGAAGCGGAGGAAAAGGACGTCAAGGGTTTTATGTCGCCCTGTAGAAAAGGGAAAATGAAAAGCTTCGTTTAAATTAAAATACCTCTAGTTCCTGTGAAACTGTAGCGATGTGGTATCTCTGCCAATTAATGATCAATCGGGGTAAAATTAAGTCCAGTTCAAATTGTTGTGTAACATAAAAAAAACCCTTGCACAGACATAATTTTTCACGCTTCTCAGCTTTCCATTTTCCATGATTAGCATCGCTAGAGCTTCCTGTTCATTCCGCAACGCAAACTATCCAACTACCTGTCGAGGTGGGCTTTATCGAATTCCACCAGGACACCAAACTGATGGGAAATTGATTGATCCTGACCGTCTCGTCGGTCGTTCGGTCGTTCGCTTTTCCGAGCACAATTTCTTCACGCCAAAAAAGATCACCATTTCCCTTCCAGCCCGCTTATCGAGCGTCATCTTCCCGGAACGGCACGCCACAGAGCAAACGGGCAAGTTTTGTTTCGCTTCGGGTGAGATTGGTAAACAAAATTAATGTTGTCATAAAAGTTGGCAAGATAAAGCCCCTCACTCGCACAAGATTAATTGATATTTTATTTCGTTTGGCCCTGTCTCTGATGAGCCGAGGGGCCGTCAAGCTGGTGGGTGTGATGTGTTTTTATTTTGTTACATTTCCTTTCCATCGCTTTCGCCTTTGCGTTGGGGTTGTTCATCAGATTGTTCGGTTGTGATAAAAACTCACACCTAAGACTACGGTTTTCTTAGCCAGACCGAAGCCGGGAAAAGGACGAGCGAAAGCGTTTTTAGCAATCGCTTCGGTCCGATAAACAAACGCGACACAAACTTGGAAAATGAGCACCGATTTTGATTTATTACGACCTTCATTAACATCTTTCCATCGCCTCACGGGCAGAAAGTGTTGTACGGTTGTTGTACCGGTGGGTCCATTTCGCCCGTTTTTCTCCACCGGATGACGACTCGGAACTGAAGGGACTAACAGGTGACCGGAGTTTCTGCCCACCACCTACAAAAGGGGACTGGTAAAGTTTTCCCCCAAAATCCAAAAAGGCAATGAGGGTTCTTTGGTCCGGTCGTTGGCACAGGATGACGCCGCGATCGATGGAAATGTCATTATCGTTTCACAAATTCATTGTGAACGCCCGGTGAGCGACAACTTTGTAAGTCAATTATTTGCTTCCCACTTTTGCCGCCACGGCTCACTTTTAATGATATTTTTCGACAGCGTGCAATCATTCAATTAGCTTGATTTAATAACGGACGCTGAGACATAAAGACGGGTCGAGACGCAAGCCCGAGGAAAATGGTGCTCTGGGTGCTGTTTGGTCAATCTATTCGTAGTGAAGTGTTCTTACTAAAGATTGCTTTCGGTTTTAAAGGCATTCCCTAGGGTTTTTTTTTCTGGTGTTGAAATCATTTGTCTGAGTTTTAAAGGAAAAAATCTTTCCTTTACCGACCGTTTTTCAAAACTTATTAAGTGCTTCAGCCAACCCGAAATTTACTTGGACTCTTGAAGTAAATTCCTACAATTGTTTCCTTTTGGAAGAGCTGTTCCTTTGCATTCGTTTTGAAGTAAGAAATCCCTTTCCAGTGAATATTCAAGTCCATTCCAAACCAAATATAACGAAAGCTCCCCCTCAGATCTTCGGCTCACGGCTCCATTCTTAATGGTTTTGCTTGAATTTGTATGAACAGGTCTAATGTAGGGTAAGTTAGAGCCTTCTCTTGCTTCTCCAGCAGCTCTGTAATCTTCACGACCACCGCCATCGTCATCACCATCATCATCATCATCATCATCATCATCATCATCAACGGTTCGTTTACGCTGGTGGAAAGAAAAGGGTTTTCGCATGATTTCCTTTCGCCCACCGGTAAAACCGTCGCCAATTTGGGTTTTGGAAAATCTGCTCCGCCGAGAAGCACTTCGTTTCACCTCGTTCGAACGTTCTCGGTGTCACAATCGAAGCGCATGTTAAATACTGTTATCCATGGTTGAAGTACGATTGGGAGTTCCCTTTTTCACCGTCCCAACCAAAAACCCAAACGTGCAGATTGCCATTGTACTTCGAGCGATGGAACGTTGGAAACTGGTTTTCACTGTTTGCCCGGTAGCTTGAAGTGTTTGCCAAAATGTGAAAAAGGAATCGGCCCGCCTTTTAGCTCTAAATGGAGTATTTCTGTGAGCTCTGGGAAAGACGTTTTGATAGCAGCAGATACGATTTTGTGCAGTAATCAGACTGATGGAAGTATTGATTAAGAGACTTGCTGACCACATGAAGCAGTCAGTCGTGTCTGAAAGACTTTTTAGGACATTTTATTATGTACGCAACTCTTACAATTTGGAGCAGACTTCTTGATGCAATTCATACCCTGTTAGTGGCTCATACATTCTCATTAATATTTGGATGCTTACTGATGCCAAGCATAACACCTTTTTCCCTCTTTTAGCAAACTAGCTCTCTCCGCTAATTAAGTTCAACCCTGCCCGAAGACAAATGGCACTCCGGCGGATGTGTCCGGAAATTTCCCGGAAAGTGAAACACTCAGTCTCAGCTCAAACAAGTCGCGAGAAAGAGAGAGAGAGAGAGAGAGTGCGGGGGCCTTTGCCATATGATCTCTCGGGTGTCAAACGACACGCTGTGCGACAAGAAGCTAATCTTGTTATCGTATGATAATAACTCAGCTTACACTCGAAACCCACGAGCTCTCGCCGCCGACGTTGGTCAAAGCTCTGGTGCTCGTAAGCCGTACGACCAAACGTAACGCCGGAAGTGAGCCATTAGACACAGGCTCACCACATTTGCTCTACCGCAACGGAGTGGGAAGGAGAAGAGAACGCAAGGCATGACACCGGCCGAAGGGGTTCGGTTCCGCTTCCTTTGCCACGTTCAACAATCCACTTGTTAACAGGTTGTAGCAGTGGCTGTGGAACTAAGAAGTGCCAGAACGTGTGCCGAGAAGCTTTGGTGGGTTGACTTGAAATCAAGCTACTTGATCAGTGTCACCTGCTGCTGGCGTTGCTGACGCTTCTGCGGGCCATTTGTTTCGGAGTCTGGAGCTCGGCGGAAGGGTATGCCAAAGCTGTCCTTTCCCTCTGCTGAAGCGCTTTAATTACTTTGATGTTGGGATCATCAATTAAGGGGCTCACGTTCGTTAATTTGCCGGGCAAAGGAAGACTTTTACTCTCGCCATGACGCAACACTTGGAGGTGTTGAAGGTGTTGAAAGGTGAGTTTGAAAAAGTGCAAATCAGGGGACTTATGTTTGGCGATTCTGAAGTCCAATGAACGTGTTTAGTAGTGGTGGAAATACACCTCGCAACGATTTATTTGTATCTAAAACCAAAGTGGGGAAGAATCCTAAAAATTTAATGAAAACCTCACACAAGCTCTCTAACGACAGTCTCGTTGAATATTTGGTCTCAACAGTCTCCAACAAACTCTGAAGTTTGCACAGGGGTTACCTAACTTCGGTTAATGGACATGTTGTACCTTAACCCGTCTTGTCGCAACGCGCAACAAAGGACGCATACACACAAGCCATTGCCTGTGCGCGAAACATCCGGTATTCATGCATAAAATATGAGCCCGAGTAAATTCGGCGTCCATTCGGGCGGGATGCTTTTCACTCAACCGTGACAACCGCGTCAGAAGGAGGCACCCCCACCTTGTATTTGGGTCAGCAGCGGGTGCACTAACCTCCTCCTCCTTCTCGTGTCGCCACCCACCCAGGGGGCGATGGCGCAGTACGTTTCAGCACATTAATGCCACTCGAGCGAACGGCCACTGTTTGCTCTCGAAATCTCCGTCCCATCGGTTGTCCATCATCGAGTGCGTTTCAATAATCAGACATAACCAAAGTGTCGTTAGCATAACAGTGTCGCGGAAGGAGTGACTGGGACTGCCAGCGACGAGGGGCTAATCTTGGGCTTTCTGATGAGGAATACACACACACACACACACACGCATACAATGCACACAAACAATCGGCCATTCAGTTGTCTAAACAGTTTACCTTTCCAGCGCATCGAAAACACACAGAAGCATCGCGTCTGCCTCCCACCATCCTCTCGGCGCAAACACTTGACTGTTCGGTGGCGTGGGGTTGGCTTTGTGACTGTAAAATATCACTTCTCGCGAGCAGGGGCGATGACGGACACGGTGTCTTTGTTCGTTTACATTTCGTTAATTAAACTTCACTTGCGGGCAGCACAGGAGACTTTCGTGTGCACACTGATGTCCTTCAGCAGCGGCGGTGGGACATCATCAATGATAACGAGACTCTCGAGCTGTCCGAAACCGGCGAAGGCCTCGCCCTCATTACTGAACCGCGGCGCAGTACGAAGAGCACTTAATCTTCAGCGCTCCAAAACCCGCCGAGCCGACCCGAGTTTCCGGGGATTATTATATCTACATCAGCATCACCGTTGGGAAGGTTAATTCTACGTCGAATTCTCTGTTACATCTTTCCCTCTCCAAAAGTTCTCTCCTCTCACCTTGTGATGGCGTTGAAGTGTTCCACCAGTAACATAGCATTGTCACTGTAGTCGGGTTGCTTTAGACTTTGGACAATTAATTCCACCTTTCGGAAGAACGTGCTTCAGCTTCAATGCCCTCCGATCAACAAATTAAATTTTCACCTGAAAGCGCCCCACCTTCCCTGGAGTGGGTAATAGTTTCTATCAAAGGGCGGCTCAGCAGGTCCAAGAAGATTTCATCCCGTATGCAACTGTCTGGCATCTCAGACTGGTGCTGTAAAGTATCATCCAAATAGATGATTCTGAGCTTCTGCTGCCGCTGCTGACTCCACACAGACCGACAACGGATGGCATCTCGAGAGGCTTCAAGTGCATTGTATGAAGCTGTGTCGCTAGACAGAGCCTACGACACAGCTAGACAGATCCACGCTCCGTTACAGTCCATTTCCTAGGTAATTCTTGGGCAGATATTCCTTCTCACTACTTCTCGGAGCACATTGGTCCGGAATGCATGTAATGAAGCATAATTTAGAGACACTTGCCGCACCCTACAGCCCCCACAGCATGACGCCTATAATAATCATGATAGGCTTGGGATGGAGATGATTTGAAGAAAAATGTCAAAAGAGTCATACCGTGGAGTATGAAGAACGGATGATGATTTCAACCGACAGCAGCATCCCTTTCCCTCTTCAAATAGCTACTTGTTTCAAGATCTTACGACGTGCTGCGCTTTCGGAGGTGCTATTTGCGTAGGAGAGGCTTGGTCGGCAAAGGAAAAAGCGGAATGCTGGTCGACCAAGGGAAGGTAAACAACTGCAAGCACTTGTAGCGTAAGTCGTTTTTCATTCGTCTACTGTTTGAAGCAGTCCATCAGCAGAAGAAGGCTTGCGGAGTAGAAAATAATAACTTAATGCGATTACAATGATCGATCAGTGTTGATCGTTGTTTGGGCATGCTAGAACAATGTTGATGATGCTCGATGATACCGCCCAGACGAATCGTGCTTGCTGGTAGTTGATTTTCCACTTGAAGCTGACATTGTTTTCCCAAGATTGCGAGAACAGTATTGCCTGATTAGCCCGTTTGAAAGAACTTTCTCGAGTGAATATAATACTAAATATTCATGGAGTCATTGGGTTGAAGGTAATATACATATTTGAAGGAATTATTGGAAATTGTGTAATGAATATCATATTATTAATTTTCTAGCAACCCCTTAAGTAGAACGTTCAACTTCAATAATTTATTCGTTTTAAAGCCCAGACGTCAAAGCTCCTCCTGCACTCGGCACTCAAAAGTAATGCCTCATTTCCGGGGAATCTAGTTTTAAGGCATTAATTGGTCGGCCAACCATACTCTCCCAAAGCCTTGCATCCCTTCGCCTGTCCGATGCGATAATGAGATAAACATTATATGACTCATCGGAAGGCATCTTCTTCCCAAAGTGGCCGACATCTTCGGATCCTGAGAAGAATCTCCCGAGTCCCGGCGTGCCCTTCCATTAGCGCATGTCGTCGTCCCTGTAATCTTCGTCGCTTCGACCCGAATCCCTTTCCCCAGCGCAACAGGGAACGAGCCAACAACTACAGCCAGAAAGATAAATACGCCCGGTCCTCACCATCGTCGTCGTCGTCGTCGTCGTCGTTGTTTGCCGAGATTCCTTCGCTCTGGGAAGCGTTTCGCGGCCAAAAAGGATCACTTTCAGCTTCACGGCACGCTGTCACGCTTCATTAAAATTTACCAACCCAACCCAAACGTTCGCTCGCCAGTCCATTAGAGTTGCCGTCCGTTGCGTTGCGGGAACGTTGCCAGCCTCGAGAGTCGGTAGACCTGTTCGGAGCCGATTGTTGTCTTAAGGTGGTCGTCGTCTACCTGCACCACTGCTTTACACCTTTTCCGGGCTTTTAAAAGGGGGAGGGGAATTGAAGAACCAAGAAGAAAGCAGTACAATGCCCAGACGAGGAGGTAGAGATTGCATTCGTTTCCAACAAGATTCGCCCTCGCAGTCACCTGACCCGGTAAGCAGCGCCTTTGCCAGCTATTTCCTACATGGTATTAACCTAGGGTACTCTGGTTTGCCATGCCGGTGGTTAGACAAAAAGAAAGAACCAATATTAGCTTGTAACGCCTCGTCCTCGTCGTCGGTGTTGTTGGTGAGGTAGGCTAGTGGAGCGGCAGAAAGTGTGACACTGTGTAGGAGTATGTGTTATGTTTGTTTTAACACTTGAAATTAATTACTATCATCAGGCTTAACCGCACACCGGCCACCATACGGCACCGGGCACCGGTTCTCGTATCATCGTGGTAGACCACCGACCGCGCCGAGTCCGAAGGCAACTTTGCCACGGCACGGCGTTCCTATGTCGAGAGGGTACTGACTGCACACCCGCCGGTGCTGTTGTTTGGCGTTTATGTTGGTACACACGTTCGTTCGGTCGCTTCGGTTCGTGCACGGCAACAGGGTGAATAGATCCGGACAAGCTGGCACGTGGAACAAGCAGCCAAAACATCGTTGCACGCATATGGTCCGGATTTTGTTGTTAGCCGAGTTAAAAGTATTGTTATACTACTGTTAATGGCCTTGTGTTGGTTACAGGTACATGTGTGCGAACACGATGCTTTCGGTTCAGCAACAACGGTTGAACAGATGGTTGTTGATGAGGCTGAGGTTGAGCTGCTGAAAGGAGGCAAATTAGAATATTTTGAAGAACCCCAGTTCGGTTGGATAACATACATTCCAAATATATTTTCAAAGTTGAAAGAGAATCAATATCAGAACTTTCTTTAGCGAAATGCTTTGGGGTCCAAATAGTCTTCAATCCCTAAACAACACGTGTGACAATAATATGTATATGATCACCTTGGCTTTGTGGGTGTGTTTTCCCTCTAACCATTGTTTCCAACAACTGCGCGCACCATATGTTCAACTCCTTACGCTCTCCAGAAAACACGACGAGCAGCAAGGATATTGCTGCCCAAAAAGCGTTTAGTCATCACCAGACGGAACACACACGCACATTAATCTTTTCCTCGTTTGTCGCTAGCCCCTTCCTCTCTTCGCACACTCTCCGTCTCTCGTCCAGTGAAACGAGAGCCTTCAACGGACGATCCTCCAAGAACGCGAGCGCCCCAAGAAACAGGACCAGTTCGTTCTAACGTCCTCGGTGCGTGAGGTTAGGAATCTCATTAAAGTGTGTAAACACCAATCAAATTTATCTCAATGGTTATCGTGGGCGCCCGCACTCGTGCGTGTGTGCGTATGGTCTGGTCGAACTCACGCTGGAAGCACAGTTTTGGGCGTTTTCAAGCGTTTCATGGGGAGAGGTCATTTTTCATCACCCACAAAACAAAAGGGGACACGCAGCAAGGGGATGGAATTCCATCCCGGTGTGCGAAGGGATCATAATTCATCACGGTCGGTTTCGGGTGCGGGATGCTTTCGCCAGTTTGTCGAAGGTGGATATTAGAATGCGCGAACAAAAGAGGTGCTAAGCGGTAAATCATACCGGGGAGTTGTGCTAAGGGGCGAAGAAATCGAGCGTTTTGTTTTCTTGAAGGTTTGTTGGTGTCCCTATTTTCGAGGAAATGTGTTTCTGGAAACAGTGCCGGGTTGTAAAACACTCGTCAGGACGGTATGAACATGAAGGGGCCTCAAGGGGCGTGAGTCTTTTCATCGGATCATTTGTCGAGCGTTAATTTCGATTTGTTATTTTGTGTTTTGTGCACGGAAGGGGAATCATCTGAAGAAAAGAATAGAAAAATATGAGTATTGCTTCACAGTTCATAATATATATTTTTTTTCTTTCCAGGTGAGTACTTTTAAATGGGCTGTGAATTCCATGAAAAAGGTATTTGGTAAGCGTTTAATTTTCAGAATTAAAAGAAACACTCTCACCAACATCCAACAAAAAAAACACACATACCATCGGATATCACAAGAAAGAATAATATGATGGATTAAGTAGCGTCATACGGCCGAACATCACATAAATGATCACGTTAATGTTTCGCATCAGAAGGCTCCCTCCCAAAAGAAGTTCTTCAAACCTTCTCGCTGTGGGATTTTTGTAGGTGAAACGCAAGGGGGAGGTAGAACCTTCAGCGCTTTGTGTTTACTGTTCCAGCGTTGGCATCATTTCTCCAACCATTGTGGATTAAGGTCATTTTCCCGTAATCCGGGATAACTCTACGTGTTGTTTTGCTGTTTCAGTTCCTCTGTGCAAAACGGTTAGCTTTATCGCTGGCATTTAGTTGCACGTGTTTTGGCAGCATTGGAGGTACTTTTGACGTCCGTTTGACACGTGTGCCTACAGCATTTTTGCTCCACTCTTAATTACTGGAAAAAAGCACATATAGGTGTAGAAACTGTGCACCTATTTAACCACAATTATTTGATAATTGAACTGATACGTTCTTCTCGAATGTTTCATCCATTGCGTGGATATAAGCACACGAACGCGTGGTACAATAAATAGCCTTGGATAAAATCAGACCAAAACGTGCCCAATATTTACATGCTAGAGGCTTTCTGGAGGACGAGAAATAGCTGGACTTTTCCGTGGAAACTTCGGCTCCGCATAAACAACACCGACGTCCAGCATAGCTGATGGTCTCATGGTTAGAAAGTGTACATAGCCGGGCAGTACAGTAATCCGTTCCCCGTGCTATAAATCCGCTCGATTTCGCATCACAAACAGGCACGGTATGGAGCGAAAGCAGAAAAAATGGACCAGATTAAGGTGTGCCGCTCCAGCCCCAACACTGTGGGAGCACAGAAATGATGATCGGGAAGACAAATAAACGACCAAAGATCATGAGGGTCACGCCTCGCGGTTTGCGGACCTGGGGGAAGGGAAGGGGGTGCTCCGTGATGGACGATGCAGAAAGGGCATAGATAAGTATTGTGTTTTGTAATAAATTTGCTACGATGAAATGGATTTCGCGATACGGAGAACGAACCCATCTCCGTTCTGGCGCTGTGCAGAGACAATCAGTTGCGGGTTGATTTCTGCACCGCTAATGGCTTCACTTTTCATCGTGGGTGATCGATTGGACGCAGCAAATTGAAGGTGATTGGAGCTGATGCAAACTCGCGCCTCGCGGCTTTAAAGATATGTTCTCCTCCACACGCTTTGGGAGTGGTTTCCAAATGGGTTGATTGTTTGTTGAACAACAACCGACGCACTGCGGGGTGGTGCTATGATATACCAATCTTCTGCAGCAACATTAAACCCAGTCTCAATGTCTGTACCGGGTCGTGCTTTGGTCCAAGCAAAATGTACTAGGTGCCTCATTTTTGTCCCAATTTAATCGCTTCATCCATTGAAGCCCAGTGGAATACGAGAGAGAGAGGAAAGTCGGGAGTGAGGTGCAGGCGTGAAATTTCACCGACCTTGCACGGTTTGTTCTGGACAACAGGCGGGGACTGAGGGGAATTATGCTGTCCGCAATTGCACTGCTGCACTGCTGCTTCGGTGCTACGGCAGTCGAGCGTAAAGCGCTCATTGTTTGTAGCGACCGTTTTTTTTTCATTTTTCCTCATTTTTTGAGTTTATAACTCGCCCGCTCCATGCAGCACATTGCAATATGCGCGTTTCTGCACGCGCCTGGAATAGTTGAAGGGGTGGCGCCCATTTTTCATACCAATCTCTATCAGCCCGCTTATGCTCGAGCCTGGACAGACTATTAAGCGATTAAAATGCATTATCAGAGCTTGATGATAATGTTTGCATGTGGAGAGCGTGTGAGTTTTTTTTTATACTGTATCCCATGTGCATGTGTGATTTGCCCCAAAACATGAGAAGGTGCTGAAGTGCATAATTTCCAATGCATATGGGCGCTGGAATGTTCAGCACAGAATGTGTACGCTTTTTTGAGTTTAAATTCCCAGTCACCCTGCTCCCTCTGCTGGTGGCCAATCATACCGTCGATATAACAATAAAACAAGCGATATTGGCGGCTTGTTTTAATTTCGCTCTATTGTGCCCGGAGTGTGTATATCCTGCGTGCTGAAAAGATGATCATTGAATTTACGCGCAAACGTGCTGCTCCCGTGGCTTCGCGATTGGGTGGGTTTGCACTGCGAGAGAGGTGTAATTAATTTTAATTACTCGCACCTGAAGGATTTTCCCATGAAGGCATCGATGCGTCGGGGCTAAGGGTGCCGGGTGTGCCATCAATTGAACGCGATAATACAATTTGAATGTAATTGTTCAGCAAGCCACAAAGAGGTGTTCGATAGATTCGACTTAATGTTCCGTGGTAGCATGTGTGTTTTTCTACAAACATTTTTTCAAAATAATTTAAAGTAATGAGAGCCCATAAACTTCAAATTGTTCTACTATACAAAAGCTTTTCGTACATTTGTGGGACATTTCTATTCAAAAAAAGCATGCAGGTAGACTCGTTGGCCCCGTTCACTCGGCAAGAAAGCTTTTTCTTTCGGGGTGGACGAAGAAAAGTCACATTCCCGGTACCGTGTTCACGGTTATCCACTCTCACAGCTGGTCATAAACTCACACGTCATCGTCGTCGTCTGCTATTAGCGTTGATTGTTGGAACAAAGTGTACACTCCCGCAGCCAGGATCTGCAGAAAGGAGTGGGGCAAGGGTTTGAGTGAAGCGTACAAGAAGCACTCATGCCCTACCGCAAGCCAATAATCAAGGTTCGCGGTACTTAAAGGGCACCGGGCTTTACACAGGGAGCGACTCGGGGAAAGAAAAGCGCCCAAGCCCTCAAGGAAGAATGTTGCAGAGGCGACCAACGCTGGCGCACTTTTGCGTGATGCTTATGATTAATGTTGTGTAATTTCTGTCAAATTAATTCCAGATTACGATAGCGGTGGGTGATGGTAGCAGAGCAGGAGAAAGCGAGAAAGTGAGTGACTTCACTCAGTTGAAGGTAGAATTAAAGGTTTCGGTTTTGCTTTTTGCTCGCCGATTTCAATTGCAATTCCTTTAGAGTCTTGAAGGCACTGGAACGCGCGCAAAAAAGCGCATTAGATTGATTTAATCGTCTGTAGGGTGAACATTAATTTCCGCTTTAGCGAGTGCTCGCCCGAGCAGGAGGGCACGACCCTTCCGCGAAGATGAAGGACGAACGTCGCGCTAATGCAGCACCAACAAAACAGAAACAATCATACCCACCTCCTTGTTGCACAAGAAGTACCTCTGTCGTGAATAAACGATTATTTTACCCTCAACGAAATGACACCATTTTCCACCCACCGGCGGTGAAGAGGGCCGTCGTTCCGTCGGGTGGTAAATTTCTGGCCACATTTCGTTAAAGCTTACTTCGAGTACGCATTTCCACTTTGTGGCACAAGGGAAAAGCGATCTGCCAGCGAGAGTGAGAGGGAGAGAGGAAGAAAGAGAAGGAGAAAAAACAACACAATCAAAGCGCCACCTGGCCGTGGGCAATTTTCTCATCACCACTGAAGCGGCTTCCTACCAAAAAAAAAACACACACACACACACAAACCCCCTTCCAAAACCGGGCTCAAGGTTTTGTGTGTCTAAAATAGACTGCTGTGCCTTTTTGTCTCCTATTATGTCGCTCTCCTGCCGGGTTACGGCTGTTTTCTTCCAATGCTTTCGTATGGGTTTACCTTTTTCCGTTGCTTTTTTTTTTGTTGTTGTTGCTGCTATTGTTGGGATGCCACCGTTTTGCCCTCTCGGCGCGAAGAGTGAAGAGTGAACTTTTTCCCATTTTCCTATTATGCTAATTTAGGTCCCTGTGGCGTAAAATCAATTCCTGCTCCCGAAATTAACTCACCCGGGCACGATGTTCAGGGCGGGCCTTTCCTCCCGGGTCCTGGTATCCTCACCAGGGACGCCATTCACAGACAGGTAGTCTGATGGTGATTGCGGCGGCAGGAAAGGAAGGGCGTCGGTAATGGAAAATGCAGAGATTGTCACTCGGGTGTGAGCGTTAGGATGGCTTTCGGAAAGGTAGCATGAAAAGGCCTTCAGTGAGTTCGCACAAGCAGGGCAAATGAAATAACACAACAAGCTCAACGGAAGTTCCCGAGTGTGCTCTAAACATCGTGTGGTGATAATAATTTGAAAGAGATTCATTTATGCTTTTCTAGCGATAAAATGTGGGTTCTGGAACAAGCGGAATGGACAGAATGAAGCTCTATTTCATACAAGCACGTCAGTATTAAAGGCTCTCCACTTGCCTTGTAACGAAAAGGATAATAAAATGGGCTTTAAGCTTCGAAACGGAACATTAAACATCGTATTCACTTTTTATGCTTTCGTTTGTCCTTGGCCGCACTTTGTACAATCATGGGTGTGTAAGGCGTACGATACGGTACGAAGAAATTCATTCTATTTGGCTAATGATTGTGGATACGGATTATGTTGAGGCTCATTCTTCAACACGCCCCACACTAATCATAAGCTTTGTGTTGGAAAGTCGTCTCTGGTGGAGAATTACCAATGAGTTGATGTAGCATAAAAGAGCTTCAAATGAGGCAAAGAACAATAGTTGTAAATAAATAATGCAATACGATAATGACATTGCTTCTTGAATATTGTTTTCGAGGTCGAAAAAGCCATCAAAGGTAATTCCCAATCAAAGCAAAGCTAATGACTCGTTTTTCCCGAGCAAGCGACTCCTCACGTGTCACAGTTAGTTGGCTCGAGTGTTTGTAAAGGAGTGTAATGTGTAACTCAATCAAAACCAGAACCTTATGCACTTCAATCACCATTACGCTCATTTAAGCCTGGTAAAGCTCACGACACGGTACAAATCTCCGTTTCCCGGAACAATCAAATTCAAACCAAAAAAAAAACAACAAAAGGGCCATCGGCTCGAATACGTTCCAATTTCTATAATTGCTTGCATCAGCTCGCACCCAAGCTCGATGTAAATAAATATATTAATTGCAACCTGCGCGGAAACGATCGATTGTACCGCCGGCGGCACAGTGGGGACACCGTTTTTCGGTTCGTCGTTTACCTACCGATTCGTTTGTTCCGTGATTGATTTATTGCTCACATTGACTCATTGTGTAGCGAGCGTCTCTGTGTATGATGCCAAGCGCGCCTCGAAAGCAGTCCTGATTTTCAAACCTTTCCACCTTCTATGCGTTTTCGCTTAACGAACGAGCGTGTAGTGCCGCAGCGGGTCGTATGTTGGTGTTTATTGGTGATTGCCGAGATTGCTCGTTTGGCAGTTAGTGGTACACGGACCGGCATGGAATATTAGGTCAGAGCGAAGCGCTTCGTTCGGTAACATTTTCATAATTAATTATATCAATTTATATTTACATACTGTTAATCGTGCACAGGCAGCCACCGGTATCGCACGGTGTGTTCGATCCTTCAGTTTCTGCCTCTAAGCGGTGGGAAAGGGTGGAACAAACTAGAACGATGAAAATGTTAAACAAGTGTTCGAGGTTTAGCCTCCGCGATGAAGGAGCAAAGGCAAAAGGGTTGGAGCTTTTGGAAGGATAACAGCACTTACATGCACCGGTGGGTCGTTGATTGAGAGACGCAAGGACACAAACTCGGCGCTAGAGTCTCATAAACACTCTAATCTGACTACATGCGCATTATGCATTATTGTAAGTGTATTAACCAAGGCATGTGAGATCAATTTACGAAAATGCCAAACATGTACCCTTCTCGCATGCATGTGTGTATCGTTCCAGAGGAGAGGGAAAAACAAAAAAAAGGAAGCTAATAAACGAAGCACTTCACCACTCTGGCTAATAATGATTCCATAACATGCAACAAGCGCTCACTCTCTCTGGGAAAGTAGAGAGAAAAATGGTACCAAAGGGCACAAAGAGTACAAAATTGTCGTTTGCTGTTCCAAATGAAGCATTTCATCACCGTGAAGGAGCTGCTTGGTGGCGATTTAAATTAATCTCATTTAAATAAATTAATTTCAAAATGGCTTGATTCGTGCTTTGGTAGGGCAACGGAAAAGAAATGTTTTACTCACTCAAAGCACAGAGTAAAAATCAATTCCACCAAAGGGAAAACATATGCCCTGCTGTGGTCGGCGGCATAAAACAAAGGCTTTCAGATAAAATAAATTTTAAAGCTTACAATATGCTCAACGGTTTTGATCTGGCCAGCGAAGCACGGGTAACGGAAAAAAAACCATATCGACACACGAAGCTGTCGGCACAACATCGAGCGTCATCACCAGAAAAAGCATGTCATCGTACGGCGTATCGGTAGCCATTTGTTTTGCCCTCTGCGGTCACCATAAAATGCCACAATTTATGCCGAAAACATTTACATGGCATCAATCAAACTGGCAAATAGTTGGGATATCGATCAAGCAAGGCATCCGTAGCCGTAACCGGGGCCGTTTTCGTTTCATTGCAAACACGGTGTAGCTTCCGTCTCGTGGGTCCATGCACGGTACACCAGCGTATAAACAGACGATAAAGCTACATCACGAGTCCTTGCTCACACACGTACAGCAGGCACACCTTTCGATGGCGTATGTAGGTGCAGGGTTGCAAGCCCACTGGGTTGCGGAATTGATCTGCGCTTTTCAACCAGGCCTGTGGCTGCGGTTTCGTGCGCTTCTTTGCTGATGCTATCGAGCTGCGGTTTGCTGACTGGTTTCTGCCTTCTGACGCAGGTCTGGCAAGAAGGAAACACCGATCGACACATAAAACTGGACGAGCACGGTGAGAGAGACTCCGTGAAGATGAAGCGGTAAATCAAATAGCGAACTTTGAGGAGGTGAGAATCTCAACGCCTTCTCATGCTTTGTATATTACTTAACAAATTGATATACATTGTGGATAATTTATTTTCGCTTTCGATTTGATTTAAAAAAATGCTTTATTGCAAAATAAAATTATGATATTCTTCAACGTTTCTAGGTAATCTAATAAACTTTCGTCTAATGCATTTATGCATTTTCTGGCCTTAGGAAAACTTTCATTTCATAACCTTCCAAAAACCCAAAAATGCACCGGAAAGAGACGTGCCTAGAACAGCTTGCGCTTTTAAATGTTCCACTAAAAACCAAAGAGACAAGTTTTTTTATCTGTCCGCTTTCTTGCTATACCTTTTTTTCTCTCCTATTTTGCATTTAAACTTTCCACCACGCTTCATAAATCTGTCGCAACGCGAATTTCGAAGCTGGCCCGCGTGCATTGAAAAACAATTTTGCTAATGCAAATTTCGGACAGAAGTCACGTTTTATCTGCTGCCGCAAGAGATTTCCGGCCGTTTGGGAAGTGAGTTTTAAAACGTTTTTTGCTTTTCTGCTTTGTTGTACAAACGATCAACGTAAACAGGTTAAGAGCATTTATTTTATCAGCATTCTTTTTGGGGAGGGCGTTTCACCACCAAAAGCAAAAAAAGGGCGATTCCGAGAGCAACCATAAAATTGTATAATAAACGGATGTATGGTCCGTATTGAAATAAGGAAAGCAACTTCCGGCAACCACCACCGTTGATGATGATGAACTCCATTTCGTCTGCCATGGGAGAGTGGGTCAAGCTGCTCGAAAACTCGACCAGCGCGATTTCAACCAAGAGAAAAGTGGTTAAAGCGCGTTCGTGGAGAGTGATTCAAAATGAGACAAAACCAACTCCCGGCTGCCAGTCAACCAGCTAGCCAAAGTGTCGACGGTGGACCGGGTGAATGAATTGCAAAGTTTGGCCAACTTTGTCATCGTCCAACGCTTCCCTCTATCAAACGGCTCGCACCAATGACAGGGAAGTGCAATTTTCTGCAATAAAACAGCAATCAAGAGCGCACTTCTAGCGACGCTGGGCACCAAAAGGAAACTGCATTCGTTGCAGGGTGGAAAGATTGTGCGAAAGGAAGTTGCAATTGGACCAGCACCGGGGGCACAGGCGAGAAACTTCCACAGTGTGCCATTCCAAGGACACCATGGAAAAGGTTTGTCGACAGACATCTAAAGGCAGGAGGTGGAATACGCTAAGCAGTATGTACCGTTTTATTGAACGAAGCTTTACGAGACAGAAACGACTCGTTCGGACTTCATGTGAGGAATATTTGCTCACAACATATTATGTAGTTTGCAATAATCTGGCACAATTCGGAATTTATTTAGCGATGTTTTTTTTTTTCAACATTTGTCAGCTATTTTTATACGAAAACCATTACACCCTCGCATCTATATACAGAAAAACACGTTTCACCCTCACTCATCGTACTAACCTTTGGCCTACTCTATTTTATTTGAATCCAACACTAACATGGTTCATTCAATCGAAACTTCTGTCCATTTCCAATTGCAAATACTTCAACACGAACATGGGCCTACGTGCGAAACGGTCAAATAAAAAAGCGCTTCCCGTCAAAAGGCCTCCTAACACCGTTTCTAAATGCAGCGGCGAGGAAGAAGAGTGGGTCAATTCTCGCCATTGTTATCGAGTACGGTTGAAATATTGCGATTTGTTTTGATTTCTCAATTGCAGTCTGCAAAACCTGAGAACCATTGGTTGAAAATGGACTCCAGGCGAAAGGGAATGAAAAAACATCCTATCCTTCCCCAAACTTCCACCCATTTTCCATTTATCGCCCACCGGTGAGTGATGACGCTGGTTGAAACAAACGGTGATACGCTATGCAGAAGAACAGCGGAAAAAATGAGGCAAAGTGCGCAAAAAAAAAACAAGAACCTTCGTCCCAAAACTCCCATCAACACTCAATTTCGGACTGTTCCGCCCCGTCAATTCATGCTGCGGTTGCTGCTGTAAGTGAGGAAAAAGCCCGGACAAGAAAAAATAGAGGAAGCATTAAGCATCCAGGTGTCGGTACGAATTAGAAAACGAAGGAAAGTGGAGGAAAAGCACGAAGACAAGCACAACTTGGGTGAGAAATCCGGTGCGCAAACAGCATTTTTCTTGTTTTCCCCCTGCTGACGACTCGATTTCGCCCTTTGTGTCGCTTTCTTGCCGCGAGTTTACAGACACCCTCCCACGCAGATTGATCGCAGAGTTTGACTTATCAATCACATACACAGCGCTCTTGGCGAAGTGTTTGAATGTGACGAGTTCCTGATGGAATAAAGCAGGCGGCGACTCCAACTCCGACCCCTCTCCGCCATGGAGTTGATAAAGAAATAAACCATTCCGGAGTTTCGGGATGCTGATAAGAAACGCTTCACTGGTCGGTGACATTTGGTGGTGCTTGAGGGAAAGTTTATTCGACCTATTGTAGCGATCGCCCTGCGTCCCAATCCTTGAGGTCGATGAACGTTCAACAATTCATTTAAAATCTCGCAAGCGTTGAATGTAAATGTCAACGATTTATTTAGTGGTGAGTAAATTCGGGAGCGTTGTTCTGTTTCATGCTTTGGGACGAACGGTTGAACTTGGGAAAGAGGAAATTTAAAAAAAAGGTTGGAAAGTAAACGCTAACACCCTTCCGGTTGTGGGTTGTGAATTATTTACTTCAGCGCATTTTCACCGACTTTCGTTGATTTTTTGTTGTTGTTGCATGCCAAGTGGTGAAAAGGTTTCCGGTCGCGGGCCTTTTCCTCAATTGGTGGGCTTTCGAAAGGATTAAACTTGACCGAAAGCGAGCGAGTTTTTGTTGTTGGGTCACTCTTCTTACCAACAATGTGTGTCAAGTGCGTATCGTCCTCGGGAAAAGGGGAAAACCGACCAGCTTCCGGCCTTCTTCCGGCTCTTAATACCTTGAACTTTTGCCACTGGGATGACGCTCTCGGGAGACGAATAAAAGTGATTCCCTCTGGAGTGAACGGGCGGCAAGAGAAAGAGTGGCAAAGTTGCGAAATGTGTCGATTATTGTTGGCCCTCAAAAGTTTTACTGGTGGGAGGAAAGTTTTTCCCACTGTTGTCCTTCCGTCAGTTGATCGGCCAATCAGTTCGTGTCGTTCTTTGAGCGCCACTGGTCTATCTCAATTGGGATTTTGCGATATTTTATTAAACACTCAACCTTCATTCTTTATGGCACAATGAATCAGTGGCTGCTCCCTGCACGTGGTCATCAACTTTCAGCCAACCGATCGAAAGCAACATTCTAGCCACTTTTGGTTTTAAGCTCTGAGAGTGGAGTTAGCAGAAAAAAAAAGATAAATGTTCCGTTCGCATCCACTAAGATAAGAAAAAGTTTAACCGAAATAGCTTCGGTGTGAGGCTTACGCAGAAAAAATCAGTTGAAATTGTTACCTTCATTTCCTCTCGGTTCTTTGCCCATCCCCAGCTAAGTGCTTTCCAGCGGTCGGATCTTCGAAACCAGCCGTCTGAGAATTTTCTTCGAATTATTATATTTTCAACTTTCCACGATGACCCACGGTGCCACACTTCCTTTGCTGCCTCTCGGGCATGGATTTGTGTTCGCTATTGGTTGCAGCTTTAACCATGCCGTGAAACAAAAGGCACACAGGAAATTCGCCCTGAACGGAATCATTTCCTACGGCAACTGTTTCTTCTGTCTCTTTTCTGCATTTTCGATGCTCGTAGTAGAGTTTGATGATCCAAACCGACGTGCCCGTGGGCCGAATGTTTAAGGGAAAACCTTGGGGAAAGCTGAGTGCGAGTTGGGCAAAAAAGAAAAAGATAGCTAATATTCTTCTCTCGCTCGGTAGATGAGGCTATTTAAGTTAATTTGGTACCGAATTTATTGCCACACTTTTCTCGAAGACTGAGTGACTTTAAGGGAAAAAGATGATAGGTTTGCAGTAAGGAAAACGATAGGAAAAATATCAAGAAAAGACTTTTGTTAAGTGCTTACATACATTGCATGTAAAAGATAATCATGTCGAACAAATTCGCTACTGCAACAACCGAGCAGACTAGAAGCTTTCGTTAACAAACTTCCTATCGAATGCAAAATAAACATAAAATCATCCTGTAACACAGTAGGCTGCTACACCAGTGCAGGAATTGCTTTCCCTTAGCAACATACGCTCGCCCATGTAATCGATACCCTCCCAACGCCTCCCCCTCGTACACAAGCTTTGCCAACTCAGTTTCCGTATCCGGCAAACAATAATAAAACAAACACACCACGGCAGGCAGCAAAACATGTCTTATCCTAAGCATAATGTACCGCCGGTAAACAATCAATGCTTGTCGAAGCATAAAAGCTCGCTGTTACAACCTGAGCCTGTTCCTGGTGTCCCGCTTCCGTGCCACTTTTGCTAGCGGCACACACACACACACGCCCGTACTCTGTTTCTTTACGACCGTCGACGTAACATGTGCTAGCAAATTTCCACCCATGTAGCCAATTTTAATTAAATTCAAACAATTATCTTCTAATCTACCGCAAACCAGATCGAGCCGTCGGTGGCAGACTTGCACAAAAATCGATACCGTTTCACATCACCAAGCGACTTTCAGAGGGTGATAGGAGATGTAAGAGGGTTTATACGAAGAAAGAAAAATGTACTCTGTACTTCCAAGAAGCTCCGAAAATGTATTTAGACCACAAGTTCGATCGAAAATTGTGAGCGTTTTTTTTGTTTTTGACGTCTTGCAGGAAAAGTGCTTCCTCTGCCATGTTAACACCTCGTGGGACGTTGCCTTGTCCAGTGTGGTGAGGGCTTTCGTCCGATTATTCGTTTGTTTAGGACGGCGATTTGTTGGCAAAACAATAGCCCAACTGTTTGCTGAAGACGATTTAACTAGAGAAAGGTAAATATTGTATCTGCAAACGGTTAAGCTTTTGGTAAAGTTCGTTACTGGGTACGAACGATATCTTCATTATTCAATTGCTGCAGGGATCTTTGCCTGAGACTCGTAAAAACTTTTCATTAAAGCAAAACTACCTCAGTAAAGTGTAATAATGTGGATTACACATGGCCTAAAATTGTTTCTAATTTAGTTTGCTGAGAAGAGTGTATTGCTTACTCAATATTGCATACTTTTAGGCTCTTCAATTGCGGTGCGGCGAGCCTCATCCTAAAAATATGCAATCAAAGGTACTAATGCTGGCTTTTATGTTTTATTTGTATAGTAACGTGTTTTAGTGGATAACATATTTTTAAGCATTTAAATGGTTATTTCTTGTAGACTAAAAAAGTAATTTGAGCAACTGTTTAGGTAACAAAATCTTTATTTTACTTTACGCACAATTTTGAATAATTTGTTCAAAAATCGCATTGGATTGCTGATACCACATTAGAAGCATATCATGCCATAAGCAATAAAAAGCGACCGAACGTTGCAAATAAAAATGAAATGCTCGCAAAGCCCCCTGACTTTACCTTCAACCATTTTTTCCCACCTAAACTGAGCCTTTCTTTTACCTGCTGCAAAACTCATCCATAGCGAGCGAATCATATTTCGTGAGGCAATTTCACTACCCAATAGTACGCGCACTAAACCATTTTCCATTGCACTACACTTTTATTACTGTAACAACCCGCACCTATAAACGCTGTTCTCAACCGTCCCGAACCGGGGCGAGATTGTTTGGTCGCGTGCCTACGCCCGACGAATCGATCCGTACGCTACAAAGCGATAAAAAATGCCTTATTGATAAACACTCACAAACGGGGGCAAAGCGATGGATTTGCAAAACGGGGTGGGAATGTTTCCCTTTTTGCATATTCACGCATGGCTGCGAAACAAATGACGATATTCCAGCTAAACATCCCTCCATCGCGGAATACCTTACCTCAACCTTACCTTACTCACCTCGGCGGAGGTTTGCATGGGATATGCGAGAGGAACGAATGAATTTGAAATAAACAATGTCATGAAATATGCTATCCAATATGCTACACCTCCTACAGGTTGACTGTCTCTTTCTGGTTGCTGGTTTTCGACGAAAGCGATTTGATGACGGGAAATAAAACACAACTAGTGACAATGGTCATGGATGGTACGGTGGAGTGTGAACCCTTCGCCCGTCCGGTGTAAGTAAATATGAGTGTTATTACATCCTCGGCAGTGGCATTCCGCCCCGTTTCGGTGGACCAGAGTGCTATTTTGACATGACATTTCGCACGCAGATCGATGCTCGCTGAACGGTGTCTGTGTGTTTAAGTGTGTGGCTTGAATTGCGCTTTTCAAATACGATTTCCCTAATACCGCCCAGTACCTCCCACATACCGTGCGCAAAGGCCGTCAAGTGAAAACGCGGGGAAAAATGGTGAAAGAAAAGTTTGTCGAAAAAGGATCACATTTCGGACGACAAAAAGGATTTTATTTCCACTTCGGCGTAGTCGTCGCGCCCCCGAGAAACGTATTTCATACCGTAAAGGACTCTTCGTACACTTTCAATGTTGCAAATAGCATCACACAATCCCACACACACGCACACACACACACAGACTCATGCAAAAAGGTTTTGCTTTGAACGGTAAGTTTATTTCAACCCGTTCCGTGCTCGTGTACCCTTCACAAACGCAAAACTCACTTCAATTGACTTGTGATTTTTCACCTCACGACCGTATCTTGATGGCGCTCCACACATACACATGGGAAACAGGAGCTTCTCTACCCGTTGTTCCGACCCGTACTGGCCGTAAACCTTTCCTCTCCCCCAAACAACCAGTCGAACGATGTCAACCATTTAGACGGACATCGATCAGCGTCGCTTTTTGGTTGTCGTTTTGTGGCTCAGCCGTGACCGGCAAGGAATGGGAAATTTGTGAACCGAACTGACGAAGTAGACGATTTGGGCGTTTTATTTTGATTCCAGCGTTTTTTCTTTTACGGGAGTTTGTGCTGCCATTCCTGTCTCGTGATCGATGGAAACGAGAATATGTACGTGTGTGTGTTTTGTGTTTGCTTCCGTCCTTTCCCAAACGCAGACTGACGGAAGCCATTTGTTAAGGGAAGAGGTTTGCTTTATTTCTGTGTGAGTGTCTTGTTTTTGCCCATCCTCTCCATCCCCCCTCCCCCCCCCCAACCAACGGCACTCATCGTTCGTGCTGGCGCTGTAAGCTACACTAAACTGGTCATCAGTTTGTTTAGCAAGGATTCAGATTTATGGACCAAAATCCTGTTAGCTTTGGCCTGATAGATGTACCGAGTTTGGTGGGCGACTGGTATGTGTGTGTGCTTCCGGTTCAGTTTGGAAGATAAATTTGGGGGAAAAACGCATGGCAATCCAAATTTGGCAGAAGTCATTTTCAATATGATGGGAATAGTTCGGAAAGAATGATGAAATATGGAATTTGTATGACCGTCGTAACCTCTCCTCTCTTTCTCCCTCTCTCTTTCCCTCCTGCCGATGCAATTCAATTCAAAAACTGGGTTGTCCAATGGGTTGTGGAAAAAAAGGTCAGCATGAACACGTGTAAGGATGAGTGCGTACAGCGGCGTAAGTCGACGCACATGTTGACGCGAGCAAACCTTTCGACCCACAGTGAGATTTTATGCTTCCGAGAAGCAACATAAAATATAAAAGCACTGCCCGGGCTGGTGAAAAGCATTGCCACATTCGGTGGACGTGCGAAAATAGACAAAACAAAGCAAACACGCGGGAACTGGAAAATGCAAAACAACAACGCTGTGCAGCCTGAAAACGTGATAAAATTTTCATAGCTAACAAATTGGATTGTTGAGGTTAGTTTGCCTCCAATCCTGTTTTTTTTTTGGGTTTTGGGAACTCGAGGAAAAAAATTGCACTAACAAACAATGAATGAAAAAAAATGGGAAACTAAGCTAAAACTGAGGGCTGTTGAGAGGGATGGCAAACGAAACGGAGGAAAAGAAAGGTGGAAAGCATAAATTTAAAAACAGAAGTGAAACAGCTATCGGCAAAAACACATGGAAAAAATAGCCACACTGAAACAGATAATGGACTGACTGACAACCGTAGCGCGCAGGGATTGCTTTAAATTGTACGCGAAAATGGAGGCAAATAAAATGGCCACCGAGCGTGGAAAACTTCAGTCCGAACCGTATGACAACAACAACAACAACAACACGTAAAAAGGTAGAAAGAAATAATGCAAAACGAGAAAAAAACTCCCCCGATGCAACTAACAAGCGCTCCAATGTGAAACAAACAACGTCAATCCGGTGATAACACACGGCGGGAATTGGAGTTAGTTTTTTATACTGCTGTGGCAGCTGGAGATTTTAAATAGAGAGTGGAATGGATGGGCTTCTGGCGGTGATTGAAAATATGTTATGTGATGAATATTTTAAAAGTTTGATCAAATCCATGCCGGCCCGCATCGTCCCTCAGCTTCATTTCCCGCACGGTGGGATTTATTTAGCGTTCGCTTAAAGTGATTGAATAAGCGCCAATAAAGCATGGTTGCGTTTTAATTGCACTGAACAAACTCACCTTACTGCGATTTGTGCGATAATCGTGAGCAAATAGACCAACATTCAATCAAAACCGTACCTCTGGACAGCAGCGGGTTTAACGGTACGCGTACTGAGCGGCCGCGGGGGGCCCCGAGCTAGCGAGGGGCCCCGAGTGAGTAACGGGCCCCGAGCTTCAAACAAACTCTTAGTTAGGCCTTCTTAGCGCACGTCTTGCTCTCAATTTCAATAAAACAAGCTCTAAATCTGAATTTCTACAACGACAGGTAAAGTTT